>HG992164.1:9225902-10443580 GCA_905220505.1 Laothoe populi | reverse complement strand
GTCTGTCTGTCTGTCTGTCTGTCTGTCTGTCTGTCTGTCTGTCTGTCTGTCTGTCTGTCTGTCTCTGTCTGTCTGTCTGTCTGTCTGTCTGTCTGTCTGTCTGTCTGTCTGTCTGTCTGTCTGTCTGTCTGTCTGTCTGTCCTGTCTGTCTGTCTGTCTGTCTGTCTGTCTGTCTGTCTGTCTGTCTGTCTCTGTCTGTCTGTCTGTCTGTCTGTCTGTCTGTCTGTCTGTCTGTCTGTCTGTCTGTCTGTCTGTCTGTCTGTCTGTCTGTCTGTCTGTCTGTCTGTCTGTCTGTCTGTCTGTCTGTCTGTCTGTCTGTCTGTCTGTCTGTCTGTCTGTCTGTCTGTCTGTCTGTCTGTCTGTCTGTCTGTCTGTCTGTCTGTCTGTCTGTCTGTCTGTCTGTCTGTCTGTCTGTCTGTCTGTCTGTCTGTCTGTCTGTCTGTCTGTCTGTCTGTCTGTCTGTCTGTCTGTCTGTCTGTCTGTCTGTCTGTCTGTCTGTCTGTCTGTCTGTCTGTCTGTCTGTCTGTCTGTCTGTCTGTCTGTCTGTCTGTCTGTCTGTCTGTCTGTTGTCTGTCTGTCTGTCTGTCTGTCTGTCTGTCTGTCTGTCTGTCTGTCTGTCTGTCTGTCTGTCTGTCTGTCTGTCTTCCTCTCTGTCTGTCTGTCTGTCTGTCTGTCTGTCTGTCTGTCTGTCTGTCTGTCTGTCTGTCTGTCTGTCTGTCTGTCTGTCTGTCTGTCTGTCTGTCTGTCTGTCTGTCTGTCTGTCTGTCTGTCTGTCTGTCTGTCTGTCTGTCTGTCTGTCTGTCTGTCTGTCTGTCTGTCTGTCTGTCTGTCTGTCTGTCTGTCTGTCTGTCTGTCTGTCTGTCTGTCTGTCTGTCTGTCTGTCTGTCTGTCTGTCTGTCTGTCTGTCTGTCTGTCTGTCTGTCTGTCTGTCTGTCTGTCTGTCTGTCTGTCTGTCTGTCTGTCTGTCTGTCTGTCTGTCTGTCTGTCTGTCTGTCTGTCTGTCTGTCTGTCTGTCTGTCTGTCTGTCTGTCTGTCTGTCTGTCTGTCTGTCTGTCTGTCTGTCTGTCTGTCTGTCTGTCTGTCTGTCTGTCTGTCTGTCTGTCTGTCTGTCTGTCTGTCTGTCTGTCTGTCTGTCTGTCTGTCTGTCTGTCTGTCTGTCTGTCTGTCTGTCTGTCTGTCTGTCTGTCTGTCTGTCTGTCTGTCTGTCTGTCTGTCTGTCTGTCTGTCTGTCTGTCTGTCTGTCTGTCTGTCTGTCTGTCTGTCTGTCTGTCTGTCTGTCTGTCTGTCTGTCTGTCTGTCTGTCTGTCTGTCTGTCTGTCTGTCTGTCTGTCTGTCTGTCTGTCTGTCTGTCTGTCTGTCTGTCTGTCTGTCTGTCTGTCTGTCTGTCTGTCTGTCTGTCTGTCTGTCTGTCTGTCTGTCTGTCTGTCTGTCTGTCTGTCTGTCTGTCTGTCTGTCTGTCTGTCTGTCTGTCTGTCTGTCTGTCTGTCTGTCTGTCTGTCTGTCTGTCTGTCTGTCTGTCTGTCTGTCTGTCTGTCTGTCTGTCTGTCTGTCTGTCTGTCTGTCTGTCTGTCTGTCTGTCTGTCTGTCTGTCTGTCTGTCTGTCTGTCTGTCTGTCTGTCTGTCTGTCTGTCTGTCTGTCTGTCTGTCTGTCTGTCTGTCTGTCTGTCTGTCTGTCTGTCTGTCTGTCTGTCTGTCTGTCTGTCTGTCTGTCTGTCTGTCTGTCTGTCTGTCTGTCTGTCTGTCTGTCTGTCTGTCTGTCTGTCTGTCTGTCTGTCTGTCTGTCTGTCTGTCTGTCTGTCTGTCTGTCTGTCTGTCTGTCTGTCTGTCTGTCTGTCTGTCTGTCTGTCTGTCTGTCTGTCTGTCTGTCTGTCTGTCTGTCTGTCTGTCTGTCTGTCTGTCTGTCTGTCTGTCTGTCTGTCTGTCTGTCTGTCTGTCTGTCTGTCTGTCTGTCTGTCTGTCTGTCTGTCTGTCTGTCTGTCTGTCTGTCTGTCTGTCTGTCTGTCTGTCTGTCTGTCTGTCTGTCTGTCTGTCTGTCTGTCTGTCTGTCTGTCTGTCTGTCTGTCTGTCTGTCTGTCTGTCTGTCTGTCTGTCTGTCTGTCTGTCTGTCTGTCTGTCTGTCTGTCTGTCTGTCTGTCTGTCTGTCTGTCTGTCTGTCTGTCTGTCTGTCTGTCTGTCTGTCTGTCTGTCTGTCTGTCTGTCTGTCTGTCTGTCTGTCTGTCTGTCTGTCTGTCTGTCTGTCTGTCTGTCTGTCTGTCTGTCTGTCTGTCTGTCTGTCTGTCTGTCTGTCTGTCTGTCTGTCTGTCTGTCTGTCTGTCTGTCTGTCTGTCTGTCTGTCTGTCTGTCTGTCTGTCTGTCTGTCTGTCTGTCTGTCTGTCTGTCTGTCTGTCTGTCTGTCTGTCTGTCTGTCTGTCTGTCTGTCTGTCTGTCTGTCTGTCTGTCTGTCTGTCTGTCTGTCTGTCTGTCTGTCTGTCTGTCTGTCTGTCTGTCTGTCTGTCTGTCTGTCTGTCTGTCTGTCTGTCTGTCTGTCTGTCTGTCTGTCTGTCTGTCTGTCTGTCTGTCTGTCTGTCTGTCTGTCTGTCTGTCTGTCTGTCTGTCTGTCTGTCTGTCTGTCTGTCTGTCTGTCTGTCTGTCTGTCTGTCTGTCTGTCTGTCTGTCTGTCTGTCTGTCTGTCTGTCTGTCTGTCTGTCTGTCTGTCTGTCTGTCTGTCTGTCTGTCTGTCTGTCTGTCTGTCTGTCTGTCTGTCTGTCTGTCTGTCTGTCTGTCTGTCTGTCTGTCTGTCTGTCTGTCTGTCTGTCTGTCTGTCTGTCTGTCTGTCTGTCTGTCTGTCTGTCTGTCTGTCTGTCTGTCTGTCTGTCTGTCTGTCTGTCTGTCTGTCTGTCTGTCTGTCTGTCTGTCTGTCTGTCTGTCTGTCTGTCTGTCTGTCTGTCTGTCTGTCTGTCTGTCTGTCTGTCTGTCTGTCTGTCTGTCTGTCTGTCTGTCTGTCTGTCTGTCTGTCTGTCTGTCTGTCTGTCTGTCTGTCTGTCTGTCTGTCTGTCTGTCTGTCTGTCTGTCTGTCTGTCTGTCTGTCTGTCTGTCTGTCTGTCTGTCTGTCTGTCTGTCTGTCTGTCTGTCTGTCTGTCTGTCTGTCTGTCTGTCTGTCTGTCTGTCTGTCTGTCTGTCTGTCTGTCTGTCTGTCTGTCTGTCTGTCTGTCTGTCTGTCTGTCTGTCTGTCTGTCTGTCTGTCTGTCTGTCTGTCTGTCTGTCTGTCTGTCTGTCTGTCTGTCTGTCTGTCTGTCTGTCTGTCTGTCTGTCTGTCTGTCTGTCTGTCTGTCTGTCTGTCTGTCTGTCTGTCTGTCTGTCTGTCTGTCTGTCTGTCTGTCTGTCTGTCTGTCTGTCTGTCTGTCTGTCTGTCTGTCTGTCTGTCTGTCTGTCTGTCTGTCTGTCTGTCTGTCTGTCTGTCTGTCTGTCTGTCTGTCTGTCTGTCTGTCTGTCTGTCTGTCTGTCTGTCTGTCTGTCTGTCTGTCTGTCTGTCTGTCTGTCTGTCTGTCTGTCTGTCTGTCTGTCTGTCTGTCTGTCTGTCTGTCTGTCTGTCTGTCTGTCTGTCTGTCTGTCTGTCTGTCTGTCTGTCTGTCTGTCTGTCTGTCTGTCTGTCTGTCTGTCTGTCTGTCTGTCTGTCTGTCTGTCTGTCTGTCTGTCTGTCTGTCTGTCTGTCTGTCTGTCTGTCTGTCTGTCTGTCTGTCTGTCTGTCTGTCTGTCTGTCTGTCTGTCTGTCTGTCTGTCTGTCTGTCTGTCTGTCTGTCTGTCTGTCTGTCTGTCTGTCTGTCTGTCTGTCTGTCTGTCTGTCTGTCTGTCTGTCTGTCTGTCTGTCTGTCTGTCTGTCTGTCTGTCTGTCTGTCTGTCTGTCTGTCTGTCTGTCTGTCTGTCTGTCTGTCTGTCTGTCTGTCTGTCTGTCTGTCTGTCTGTCTGTCTGTCTGTCTGTCTGTCTGTCTGTCTGTCTGTCTGTCTGTCTGTCTGTCTGTCTGTCTGTCTGTCTGTCTGTCTGTCTGTCTGTCTGTCTGTCTGTCTGTCTGTCTGTCTGTCTGTCTGTCTGTCTGTCTGTCTGTCTGTCTGTCTGTCTGTCTGTCTGTCTGTCTGTCTGTCTGTCTGTCTGTCTGTCTGTCTGTCTGTCTGTCTGTCTGTCTGTCTGTCTGTCTGTCTGTCTGTCTGTCTGTCTGTCTGTCTGTCTGTCTGTCTGTCTGTCTGTCTGTCTGTCTGTCTGTCTGTCTGTCTGTCTGTCTGTCTGTCTGTCTGTCTGTCTGTCTGTCTGTCTGTCTGTCTGTCTGTCTGTCTGTCTGTCTGTCTGTCTGTCTGTCTGTCTGTCTGTCTGTCTGTCTGTCTGTCTGTCTGTCTGTCTGTCTGTCTGTCTGTCTGTCTGTCTGTCTGTCTGTCTGTCTGTCTGTCTGTCTGTCTGTCTGTCTGTCTGTCTGTCTGTCTGTCTGTCTGTCTGTCTGTCTGTCTGTCTGTCTGTCTGTCTGTCTGTCTGTCTGTCTGTCTGTCTGTCTGTCTGTCTGTCTGTCTGTCTGTCTGTCTGTCTGTCTGTCTGTCTGTCTGTCTGTCTGTCTGTCTGTCTGTCTGTCTGTCTGTCTGTCTGTCTGTCTGTCTGTCTGTCTGTCTGTCTGTCTGTCTGTCTGTCTGTCTGTCTGTCTGTCTGTCTGTCTGTCTGTCTGTCTGTCTGTCTGTCTGTCTGTCTGTCTGTCTGTCTGTCTGTCTGTCTGTCTGTCTGTCTGTCTGTCTGTCTGTCTGTCTGTCTGTCTGTCTGTCTGTCTGTCTGTCTGTCTGTCTGTCTGTCTGTCTGTCTGTCTGTCTGTCTGTCTGTCTGTCTGTCTGTCTGTCTGTCTGTCTGTCTGTCTGTCTGTCTGTCTGTCTGTCTGTCTGTCTGTCTGTCTGTCTGTCTGTCTGTCTGTCTGTCTGTCTGTCTGTCTGTCTGTCTGTCTGTCTGTCTGTCTGTCTGTCTGTCTGTCTGTCTGTCTGTCTGTCTGTCTGTCTGTCTGTCTGTCTGTCTGTCTGTCTGTCTGTCTGTCTGTCTGTCTGTCTGTCTGTCTGTCTGTCTGTCTGTCTGTCTGTCTGTCTGTCTGTCTGTCTGTCTGTCTGTCTGTCTGTCTGTCTGTCTGTCTGTCTGTCTGTCTGTCTGTCTGTCTGTCTGTCTGTCTGTCTGTCTGTCTGTCTGTCTGTCTGTCTGTCTGTCTGTCTGTCTGTCTGTCTGTCTGTCTGTCTGTCTGTCTGTCTGTCTGTCTGTCTGTCTGTCTGTCTGTCTGTCTGTCTGTCTGTCTGTCTGTCTGTCTGTCTGTCTGTCTGTCTGTCTGTCTGTCTGTCTGTCTGTCTGTCTGTCTGTCTGTCTGTCTGTCTGTCTGTCTGTCTGTCTGTCTGTCTGTCTGTCTGTCTGTCTGTCTGTCTGTCTGTCTGTCTGTCTGTCTGTCTGTCTGTCTGTCTGTCTGTCTGTCTGTCTGTCTGTCTGTCTGTCTGTCTGTCTGTCTGTCTGTCTGTCTGTCTGTCTGTCTGTCTGTCTGTCTGTCTGTCTGTCTGTCTGTCTGTCTGTCTGTCTGTCTGTCTGTCTGTCTGTCTGTCTGTCTGTCTGTCTGTCTGTCTGTCTGTCTGTCTGTCTGTCTGTCTGTCTGTCTGTCTGTCTGTCTGTCTGTCTGTCTGTCTGTCTGTCTGTCTGTCTGTCTGTCTGTCTGTCTGTCTGTCTGTCTGTCTGTCTGTCTGTCTGTCTGTCTGTCTGTCTGTCTGTCTGTCTGTCTGTCTGTCTGTCTGTCTGTCTGTCTGTCTGTCTGTCTGTCTGTCTGTCTGTCTGTCTGTCTGTCTGTCTGTCTGTCTGTCTGTCTGTCTGTCTGTCTGTCTGTCTGTCTGTCTGTCTGTCTGTCTGTCTGTCTGTCTGTCTGTCTGTCTGTCTGTCTGTCTGTCTGTCTGTCTGTCTGTCTGTCTGTCTGTCTGTCTGTCTGTCTGTCTGTCTGTCTGTCTGTCTGTCTGTCTGTCTGTCTGTCTGTCTGTCTGTCTGTCTGTCTGTCTGTCTGTCTGTCTGTCTGTCTGTCTGTCTGTCTGTCTGTCTGTCTGTCTGTCTGTCTGTCTGTCTGTCTGTCTGTCTGTCTGTCTGTCTGTCTGTCTGTCTGTCTGTCTGTCTGTCTGTCTGTCTGTCTGTCTGTCTGTCTGTCTGTCTGTCTGTCTGTCTGTCTGTCTGTCTGTCTGTCTGTCTGTCTGTCTGTCTGTCTGTCTGTCTGTCTGTCTGTCTGTCTGTCTGTCTGTCTGTCTGTCTGTCTGTCTGTCTGTCTGTCTGTCTGTCTGTCTGTCTGTCTGTCTGTCTGTCTGTCTGTCTGTCTGTCTGTCTGTCTGTCTGTCTGTCTGTCTGTCTGTCTGTCTGTCTGTCTGTCTGTCTGTCTGTCTGTCTGTCTGTCTGTCTGTCTGTCTGTCTGTCTGTCTGTCTGTCTGTCTGTCTGTCTGTCTGTCTGTCTGTCTGTCTGTCTGTCTGTCTGTCTGTCTGTCTGTCTGTCTGTCTGTCTGTCTGTCTGTCTGTCTGTCTGTCTGTCTGTCTGTCTGTCTGTCTGTCTGTCTGTCTGTCTGTCTGTCTGTCTGTCTGTCTGTCTGTCTGTCTGTCTGTCTGTCTGTCTGTCTGTCTGTCTGTCTGTCTGTCTGTCTGTCTGTCTGTCTGTCTGTCTGTCTGTCTGTCTGTCTGTCTGTCTGTCTGTCTGTCTGTCTGTCTGTCTGTCTGTCTGTCTGTCTGTCTGTCTGTCTGTCTGTCTGTCTGTCTGTCTGTCTGTCTGTCTGTCTGTCTGTCTGTCTGTCTGTCTGTCTGTCTGTCTGTCTGTCTGTCTGTCTGTCTGTCTGTCTGTCTGTCTGTCTGTCTGTCTGTCTGTCTGTCTGTCTGTCTGTCTGTCTGTCTGTCTGTCTGTCTGTCTGTCTGTCTGTCTGTCTGTCTGTCTGTCTGTCTGTCTGTCTGTCTGTCTGTCTGTCTGTCTGTCTGTCTGTCTGTCTGTCTGTCTGTCTGTCTGTCTGTCTGTCTGTCTGTCTGTCTGTCTGTCTGTCTGTCTGTCTGTCTGTCTGTCTGTCTGTCTGTCTGTCTGTCTGTCTGTCTGTCTGTCTGTCTGTCTGTCTGTCTGTCTGTCTGTCTGTCTGTCTGTCTGTCTGTCTGTCTGTCTGTCTGTCTGTCTGTCTGTCTGTCTGTCTGTCTGTCTGTCTGTCTGTCTGTCTGTCTGTCTGTCTGTCTGTCTGTCTGTCTGTCTGTCTGTCTGTCTGTCTGTCTGTCTGTCTGTCTGTCTGTCTGTCTGTCTGTCTGTCTGTCTGTCTGTCTGTCTGTCTGTCTGTCTGTCTGTCTGTCTGTCTGTCTGTCTGTCTGTCTGTCTGTCTGTCTGTCTGTCTGTCTGTCTGTCTGTCTGTCTGTCTGTCTGTCTGTCTGTCTGTCTGTCTGTCTGTCTGTCTGTCTGTCTGTCTGTCTGTCTGTCTGTCTGTCTGTCTGTCTGTCTGTCTGTCTGTCTGTCTGTCTGTCTGTCTGTCTGTCTGTCTGTCTGTCTGTCTGTCTGTCTGTCTGTCTGTCTGTCTGTCTGTCTGTCTGTCTGTCTGTCTGTCTGTCTGTCTGTCTGTCTGTCTGTCTGTCTGTCTGTCTGTCTGTCTGTCTGTCTGTCTGTCTGTCTGTCTGTCTGTCTGTCTGTCTGTCTGTCTGTCTGTCTGTCTGTCTGTCTGTCTGTCTGTCTGTCTGTCTGTCTGTCTGTCTGTCTGTCTGTCTGTCTGTCTGTCTGTCTGTCTGTCTGTCTGTCTGTCTGTCTGTCTGTCTGTCTGTCTGTCTGTCTGTCTGTCTGTCTGTCTGTCTGTCTGTCTGTCTGTCTGTCTGTCTGTCTGTCTGTCTGTCTGTCTGTCTGTCTGTCTGTCTGTCTGTCTGTCTGTCTGTCTGTCTGTCTGTCTGTCTGTCTGTCTGTCTGTCTGTCTGTCTGTCTGTCTGTCTGTCTGTCTGTCTGTCTGTCTGTCTGTCTGTCTGTCTGTCTGTCTGTCTGTCTGTCTGTCTGTCTGTCTGTCTGTCTGTCTGTCTGTCTGTCTGTCTGTCTGTCTGTCTGTCTGTCTGTCTGTCTGTCTGTCTGTCTGTCTGTCTGTCTGTCTGTCTGTCTGTCTGTCTGTCTGTCTGTCTGTCTGTCTGTCTGTCTGTCTGTCTGTCTGTCTGTCTGTCTGTCTGTCTGTCTGTCTGTCTGTCTGTCTGTCTGTCTGTCTGTCTGTCTGTCTGTCTGTCTGTCTGTCTGTCTGTCTGTCTGTCTGTCTGTCTGTCTGTCTGTCTGTCTGTCTGTCTGTCTGTCTGTCTGTCTGTCTGTCTGTCTGTCTGTCTGTCTGTCTGTCTGTCTGTCTGTCTGTCTGTCTGTCTGTCTGTCTGTCTGTCTGTCTGTCTGTCTGTCTGTCTGTCTGTCTGTCTGTCTGTCTGTCTGTCTGTCTGTCTGTCTGTCTGTCTGTCTGTCTGTCTGTCTGTCTGTCTGTCTGTCTGTCTGTCTGTCTGTCTGTCTGTCTGTCTGTCTGTCTGTCTGTCTGTCTGTCTGTCTGTCTGTCTGTCTGTCTGTCTGTCTGTCTGTCTGTCTGTCTGTCTGTCTGTCTGTCTGTCTGTCTGTCTGTCTGTCTGTCTGTCTGTCTGTCTGTCTGTCTGTCTGTCTGTCTGTCTGTCTGTCTGTCTGTCTGTCTGTCTGTCTGTCTGTCTGTCTGTCTGTCTGTCTGTCTGTCTGTCTGTCTGTCTGTCTGTCTGTCTGTCTGTCTGTCTGTCTGTCTGTCTGTCTGTCTGTCTGTCTGTCTGTCTGTCTGTCTGTCTGTCTGTCTGTCTGTCTGTCTGTCTGTCTGTCTGTCTGTCTGTCTGTCTGTCTGTCTGTCTGTCTGTCTGTCTGTCTGTCTGTCTGTCTGTCTGTCTGTCTGTCTGTCTGTCTGTCTGTCTGTCTGTCTGTCTGTCTGTCTGTCTGTCTGTCTGTCTGTCTGTCTGTCTGTCTGTCTGTCTGTCTGTCTGTCTGTCTGTCTGTCTGTCTGTCTGTCTGTCTGTCTGTCTGTCTGTCTGTCTGTCTGTCTGTCTGTCTGTCTGTCTGTCTGTCTGTCTGTCTGTCTGTCTGTCTGTCTGTCTGTCTGTCTGTCTGTCTGTCTGTCTGTCTGTCTGTCTGTCTGTCTGTCTGTCTGTCTGTCTGTCTGTCTGTCTGTCTGTCTGTCTGTCTGTCTGTCTGTCTGTCTGTCTGTCTGTCTGTCTGTCTGTCTGTCTGTCTGTCTGTCTGTCTGTCTGTCTGTCTGTCTGTCTGTCTGTCTGTCTGTCTGTCTGTCTGTCTGTCTGTCTGTCTGTCTGTCTGTCTGTCTGTCTGTCTGTCTGTCTGTCTGTCTGTCTGTCTGTCTGTCTGTCTGTCTGTCTGTCTGTCTGTCTGTCTGTCTGTCTGTCTGTCTGTCTGTCTGTCTGTCTGTCTGTTTTATTAATAGAAACTTAAAATTTCACAAAGTGATCACAAAGGTGTCTAAGAGACAAGAAGACATGCCATTAAATAGAAATGGAGAGCCTCTGGTGGTCCGGGAAACTCGCCGAGATAAAGCAGGAGGTCTTCACCCAGAGGAGGAGAATCCGATGCGCAACGCCGATCCGGGGAGACAAGTTCGTCGATGAGTCCCTGCAATCAAAAGAAAGATATGAGAATGAAGCCAAGAGGGTACAAGTAGAAAGCTAGAAGGAGTTTCGTAGGAAACAGGACAAGGAAAACATATAGAGTGATCACAAAGGCGTCTAAGAGACAAGAAGACCTGCCTTTAACTAGAAATGGAGAGCCCCTGGTGGTCCGGGAAACTCGCCGAGATGAAGCAGGAGGTCATCACCCGGAGGAGGAGAATCCGATGCGCAGCGCCGATCCGGGGAGACAAGGTCGTCGATGAGTACCTGCAATCAAAAGAAAGATATGAGAATGAAGCCAAGAGGGTACAAGTAGAAAGCTGGAAGGAGTTTCGTAGGAAACAGGACAAGGAAAACATATAGAGTGATCACAAAGGTGTCTAAGAGACAAGAAGACCTGCCATTAACTAGAAATGGAGAGCCCCTGGTGGTCCGGGAAGCTCGCCGAGATGAAGCAGGAGGTCATCACCCGGAGGAGGAGAATCCGATGCGCAGCGCCGATCCGGGGAGACAAGGTCGTCGATGAGTACCTGCAATCAAAAGAAAGATATGAGAATGAAGCCAAGAGGGTACAAGTAGAAAGCTGGAAGGAGTTTCGTACGAAACAGGACAAGGAAAACATATAGAGTGATCACAAAGGCGTCTAAGAGACAAGAAGACCTGCCTTTAACTAGAAATGGAGAGCCCCTGGTGGTCCGGGAAACTCGCCGAGATGAAGCAGGAGGTCATCACCCGGAGGAGGAGAGTCCGATGCGCAGCGCCGATCCGGGGAGACAAGGTCGTCGATGAGTACCTGTAATCAAAAGAAAGATATGAGAATGAAGCCAAGAGGGTACAAGTAGAAAGCTGGAAGGAGTTTCGTAGGAAACAGGACAAGGAAAACATATAGAGTGATCACAAAGGTGTCTAAGAGACAAGAAGACCTGCCATTAACTAGAAATGGAGAGCCCCTGGTGGTCCGGGAAGCTCGCCGAGATGAAGCAGGAGGTCATCACCCGGAGGAGGAGAATCCGATGCGCAACGCCGATCCGGGGAGACAAGGTCGTCGATGAGTACCTGCAATCAAAAGAAAGATATGAGAATGAAGCCAAGAGGGTAAAAGTAGAAAGCTGGGAGGAGTTTCGTAGGAAACAGGACAAGGAAAACATATAGAGTGATCACAAAGGTGTCTAAGAGACAAGAAGACCTGCCATTAAATAGAAATGGAGAGCCCCTGGTGGTCCGGGAAGCTCGCCGAGATGAAGCAGGAGGTCATCACCCGGAGGAGGAGAATCCGATGCGCAGCGCCGATCCGGGGAGACAAGGTCGTCGATGAGTACCTGCAATCAAAAGAAAGATATGAGAATGAAGCCAAGAGGGTACAAGTAGAAAGCTGGAAGGAGTTTCGTAGGAAACAGGACAAGGAAAACATATAGAGTGATCACAAAGGTGTCTAAGAGACAAGAAGACCTGCCATTAAATAGAAATGGAGAGCCCCTGGTGGTCCGGGAAGCTCGCCGAGATGAAGCAGGAGATCATCACCCGGAGGAGGAGAATCCGATGCGCAGCGCCGATCCAGGGAGACAAGGTCGTCGATGAGTACCTGCAATCAAAAGAAAGATATGAGAATGAAGCCAAGAGGGTACAAGTAGAAAGCTGGAAGGAGTTTCGTAGGAAACAGGACCAGGAAAACATATAGAGTGATCACAAAGGTGTCTAAGAGACAAGAAGACCTGCCATTAAATAGAAATGGAGAGCCCCTGGTGGTCCGGGAAACTCGCCGAGATGAAGCAGGAGGTCATCACCCGAAGGAGGAGAATCCGATGCGCAGCGCCGATCCGGGGAGACAAGGTCGTCGATGAGTACCTGTAATCAAAAGAAAGATATGAGAATGAAGCCAAGAGGGTACAAGTAGAAAGCTGGAAGGAGTTTCGTAGGAAACAGGACAAGGAAAACATATAGAGTGATCACAAAGGTGTCTAAGAGACAAGAAGACCTGCCATTAACTAGAAATGGAGAGCCCCTGGTGGTCCGGGAAGCTCGCCGAGATGAAGCAGGAGGTCATCACCCGGAGGAGGAGAATCCGATGCGCAACGCCGATCCGGGGAGATAAGGTCGTCGATGAGTACTTGCAATCAAAAGAAAGATATGAGAATGAAGCCAAGAGGGTACAAGTAGAACGCTGGAAGGAGTTTCGTAGGAAACAGGACAAGGAAAACATATAGAGTGATCACAAAGGTGTCTAAGAGACAAGAAGACCTGCCATTAACTAGAAATGGAGAGCCCCTGGTGGTCCGGGAAGCTCGCCGAGATGAAGCAGGAGGTCATCACCCGGAGGAGGAGAGTCCGATGCGCAGCGCCGATCCGGGGAGACAAGGTCGTCGATGAGTACCTGCAATCAAAAGAAAGATATGAGAATGAAGCCAAGAGGGTACAAGTAGAAAGCTGGAAGGAGTTTCGTAGGAAACAGGACAAGGAAAACATATAGAGTGATCACAAAGGTGTCTAAGAGACAAGAAGACCTGCCATTAACTAGAAATGGAGAGCCCCTGGTGGTCCGGGAAACTCGCCGAGATGAAGCAGGAGGTCATCACCCGGAGGAGGAGAATCCGATGCGCAGCGCCGATCCGGGGAGACAAGGTCGTCGATGAGTACCTGCAATCAAAAGAAAGATATGAGAATGAAGCCAAGAGGGTACAAGTAGAAAGCTGGAAGGAGTTTCGTACGAAACAGGACAAGGAAAACATATAGAGTGATCACAAAGGCGTCTAAGAGACAAGAAGACCTGCCTTTAACTAGAAATGGAGAGCCCCTGGTGGTCCGGGAAACTCGCCGAGATGAAGCAGGAGGTCATCACCCGGAGGAGGAGAGTCCGATGCGCAGCGCCGATCCGGGGAGACAAGGTCGTCGATGAGTACCTGTAATCAAAAGAAAGATATGAGAATGAAGCCAAGAGGGTACAAGTAGAAAGCTGGAAGGAGTTTCGTAGGAAACAGGACAAGGAAAACATATAGAGTGATCACAAAGGTGTCTAAGAGACAAGAAGACCTGCCATTAACTAGAAATGGAGAGCCCCTGGTGGTCCGGGAAGCTCGCCGAGATGAAGCAGGAGGTCATCACCCGGAGGAGGAGAATCCGATGCGCAACGCCGATCCGGGGAGACAAGGTCGTCGATGAGTACCTGCAATCAAAAGAAAGATATGAGAATGAAGCCAAGAGGGTAAAAGTAGAAAGCTGGGAGGAGTTTCGTAGGAAACAGGACAAGGAAAACATATAGAGTGATCACAAAGGTGTCTAAGAGACAAGAAGACCTGCCATTAAATAGAAATGGAGAGCCCCTGGTGGTCCGGGAAACTCGCCGAGATGAAGCAGGAGGTCATCACCCGGAGGAGGAGAATCCGATGCGCAGCGCCGATCCGGGGAGACAAGGTCGTCGATGAGTACCTGCAATCAAAAGAAAGATATGAGAATGAAGCCAAGAGGGTACAAGTAGAAAGCTGGAAGGAGTTTCGTAGGAAACAGGACAAGGAAAACATATAGAGTGATCACAAAGGTGTCTAAGAGACAAGAAGACCTGCCATTAAATAGAAATGGAGAGCCCCTGGTGGTCCGGGAAGCTCGCCGAGATGAAGCAGGAGATCATCACCCGGAGGAGGAGAATCCGATGCGCAGCGCCGATCCAGGGAGACAAGGTCGTCGATGAGTACCTGCAATCAAAAGAAAGATATGAGAATGAAGCCAAGAGGGTACAAGTAGAAAGCTGGAAGGAGTTTCGTAGGAAACAGGACCAGGAAAACATATAGAGTGATCACAAAGGTGTCTAAGAGACAAGAAGACCTGCCATTAAATAGAAATGGAGAGCCCCTGGTGGTCCGGGAAACTCGCCGAGATGAAGCAGGAGGTCATCACCCGAAGGAGGAGAATCCGATGCGCAGCGCCGATCCGGGGAGACAAGGTCGTCGATGAGTACCTGTAATCAAAAGAAAGATATGAGAATGAAGCCAAGAGGGTACAAGTAGAAAGCTGGAAGGAGTTTCGTAGGAAACAGGACAAGGAAAACATATAGAGTGATCACAAAGGTGTCTAAGAGACAAGAAGACCTGCCATTAACTAGAAATGGAGAGCCCCTGGTGGTCCGGGAAGCTCGCCGAGATGAAGCAGGAGGTCATCACCCGGAGGAGGAGAATCCGATGCGCAACGCCGATCCGGGGAGATAAGGTCGTCGATGAGTACTTGCAATCAAAAGAAAGATATGAGAATGAAGCCAAGAGGGTACAAGTAGAACGCTGGAAGGAGTTTCGTAGGAAACAGGACAAGGAAAACATATAGAGTGATCACAAAGGTGTCTAAGAGACAAGAAGACCTGCCATTAACTAGAAATGGAGAGCCCCTGGTGGTCCGGGAAGCTCGCCGAGATGAAGCAGGAGGTCATCACCCGGAGGAGGAGAGTCCGATGCGCAGCGCCGATCCGGGGAGACAAGGTCGTCGATGAGTACCTGCAATCAAAAGAAAGATATGAGAATGAAGCCAAGAGGGTACAAGTAGAAAGCTGGAAGGAGTTTCGTAGGAAACAGGACAAGGAAAACATATAGAGTGATCACAAAGGTGTCTAAGAGACAAGAAGACCTGCCATTAAATAGAAATGGAGAGCCCCTGGTGGTCCGGGAAACTCGCCGAGATGAAGCAGGAGGTCATCACCCGGAGGAGGAGAGTCCGATGCGCAGCGCCGATCCGGGGAGACAAGGTCGTCGATGAGTACCTGTAATCAAAAGAAAGATATGAGAATGAAGCCAAGAGGGTACAAGTAGAAAGCTGGAAGGAGTTTCGTAGGAAACAGGACAAGGAAAACATATAGAGTGATCACAAAGGTGTCTAAGAGACAAGAAGACCTGCCATTAACTAGAAATGGAGAGCCCCTGGTGGTCCGGGAAGCTCGCCGAGATGAAGCAGGAGGTCATCACCCGGAGGAGGAGAATCCGATGCGCAGCGCCGATCCGGGGAGACAAGGTCGTCGATGAGTACCTGCAATCAAAAGAAAGATATGAGAATGAAGCCAAGAGGGTACAAGTAGAAAGCTGGAAGGAGTTTCGTAGGAAACAGGACAAGGAAAACATATAGAGTGATCACAAAGGTGTCTAAGAGACAAGAAGACCTGCCATTAAATAGAAATGGAGAGCCCCTGGTGGTCCGGGAAGCTCGCCGAGATGAAGCAGGAGATCATCACCCGGAGGAGGAGAATCCGATGCGCAGCGCCGATCCGGGGAGACAAGGTCGTCGATGAGTACCTGCAATCAAAAGAAAGATATGAGAATGAAGCCAAGAGGGTACAAGTAGAAAGCTGGAAGGAGTTTCGTAGGAAACAGGACAAGGAAAACATATAGAGTGATCACAAAGGTGTCTAAGAGACAAGAAGACCTGCCATTAACTAGAAATGGAGAGCCCCTGGTGGTCCGGGAAGCTCGCCGAGATGAAGCAGGAGGTCATCACCCGGAGGAGGAGAGTCCGATGCGCAGCGCCGATCCGGGGAGACAAGGTCGTCGATGAGTACCTGCAATCAAAAGAAAGATATGAGAATGAAGCCAAGAGGGTAAAAGTAGAAAGCTGGGAGGAGTTTCGTAGGAAACAGGACAAGGAAAACATATAGAGTGATCACAAAGGTGTCTAAGAGACAAGAAGACCTGCCATTAAATAGAAATGGAGAGCCCCTGGTGGTCCGGGAAACTCGCCGAGATGAAGCAGGAGGTCATCACCCGGAGGAGGAGAATCCGATGCGCAGCGCCGATCCGGGGAGACAAGGTCGTCGATGAGTACCTGCAATCAAAAGAAAGATATGAGAATGAAGCCAAGAGGGTACAAGTAGAAAGCTGGAAGGAGTTTCGTAGGAAACAGGACAAGGAAAACATATAGAGTGATCACAAAGGTGTCTAAGAGACAAGAAGACCTGCCATTAACTAGAAATGGAGAGCCCCTGGTGGTCCGGGAAGCTCGCCGAGATGAAGCAGGAGGTCATCACCCGGAGGAGGAGAATCCGATGCGCAGCGCCGATCCGGGGAGACAAGATCGTCGATGAGTACCTGCAATCAAAAGAAAGATATGAGAATGAAGCCAAGAGGGTACAAGTAGAAAGCTGGAAGGAGTTTCGTAGGAAACAGGACAAGGAAAACATATAGAGTGATCACAAAGGTGTCTAAGAGACAAGAAGACCTGCCATTAACTAGAAATGGAGAGCCCCTGGTGGTCCGGGAAGCTCGCCGAGATGAAGCAGGAGGTCATCACCCGGAGGAGGAGAATCCGATGCGCAGCGCCGATCCGGGGAGACAAGGTCGTCGATGAGTACCTGCAATCAAAAGAAAGATATGAGAATGAAGCCAAGAGGGTACAAGTAGAAAGCAGGAAGGAGTTTCGTAGGAAACAGGACAAGGAAAACATATAGAGTGATCACAAAGGTGTCTAAGAGACAAGAAGACCTGCCATTAACTAGAAATGGAGAGCCCCTGGTGGTCCGGGAAGCTCGCCGAGATGAAGCAGGAGGTCATCACCCGGAGGAGGAGAATCCGATGCGCAGCGCCGATCCGGGGAGACAAGGTCGTCGATGAGTACCTGCAATCAAAAGAAAGATATGAGAATGAAGCCAAGAGGGTACAAGTAGAAAGCTGGAAGGAGTTTCGTACGAAACAGGACAAGGAAAACATATAGAGTGATCACAAAGGCGTCTAAGAGACAAGAAGACCTGCCTTTAACTAGAAATGGAGAGCCCCTGGTGGTCCGGGAAACTCGCCGAGATGAAGCAGGAGGTCATCACCCGGAGGAGGAGAGTCCGATGCGCAGCGCCGATCCGGGGAGACAAGGTCGTCGATGAGTACCTGTAATCAAAAGAAAGATATGAGAATGAAGCCAAGAGGGTACAAGTAGAAAGCTGGAAGGAGTTTCGTAGGAAACAGGACAAGGAAAACATATAGAGTGATCACAAAGGTGTCTAAGAGACAAGAAGACCTGCCATTAACTAGAAATGGAGAGCCCCTGGTGGTCCGGGAAGCTCGCCGAGATGAAGCAGGAGGTCATCACCCGGAGGAGGAGAATCCGATGCGCAACGCCGATCCGGGGAGACAAGGTCGTCGATGAGTACCTGCAATCAAAAGAAAGATATGAGAATGAAGCCAAGAGGGTAAAAGTAGAAAGCTGGGAGGAGTTTCGTAGGAAACAGGACAAGGAAAACATATAGAGTGATCACAAAGGTGTCTAAGAGACAAGAAGACCTGCCATTAAATAGAAATGGAGAGCCCCTGGTGGTCCGGGAAGCTCGCCGAGATGAAGCAGGAGGTCATCACCCGGAGGAGGAGAATCCGATGCGCAGCGCCGATCCGGGGAGACAAGGTCGTCGATGAGTACCTGCAATCAAAAGAAAGATATGAGAATGAAGCCAAGAGGGTACAAGTAGAAAGCTGGAAGGAGTTTCGTAGGAAACAGGACAAGGAAAACATATAGAGTGATCACAAAGGTGTCTAAGAGACAAGAAGACCTGCCATTAAATAGAAATGGAGAGCCCCTGGTGGTCCGGGAAGCTCGCCGAGATGAAGCAGGAGATCATCACCCGGAGGAGGAGAATCCGATGCGCAGCGCCGATCCAGGGAGACAAGGTCGTCGATGAGTACCTGCAATCAAAAGAAAGATATGAGAATGAAGCCAAGAGGGTACAAGTAGAAAGCTGGAAGGAGTTTCGTAGGAAACAGGACAAGGAAAACATATAGAGTGATCACAAAGGTGTCTAAGAGACAAGAAGACCTGCCATTAAATAGAAATGGAGAGCCCCTGGTGGTCCGGGAAACTCGCCGAGATGAAGCAGGAGGTCATCACCCGAAGGAGGAGAATCCGATGCGCAGCGCCGATCCGGGGAGACAAGGTCGTCGATGAGTACCTGTAATCAAAAGAAAGATATGAGAATGAAGCCAAGAGGGTACAAGTAGAAAGCTGGAAGGAGTTTCGTAGGAAACAGGACAAGGAAAACATATAGAGTGATCACAAAGGTGTCTAAGAGACAAGAAGACCTGCCATTAACTAGAAATGGAGAGCCCCTGGTGGTCCGGGAAGCTCGCCGAGATGAAGCAGGAGGTCATCACCCGGAGGAGGAGAATCCGATGCGCAACGCCGATCCGGGGAGATAAGGTCGTCGATGAGTACTTGCAATCAAAAGAAAGATATGAGAATGAAGCCAAGAGGGTACAAGTAGAAAGCTGGAAGGAGTTTCGTAGGAAACAGGACAAGGAAAACATATAGAGTGATCACAAAGGTGTCTAAGAGACAAGAAGACCTGCCATTAACTAGAAATGGAGAGCCCCTGGTGGTCCGGGAAGCTCGCCGAGATGAAGCAGGAGGTCATCACCCGGAGGAGGAGAGTCCGATGCGCAGCGCCGATCCGGGGAGACAAGGTCGTCGATGAGTACCTGCAATCAAAAGAAAGATATGAGAATGAAGCCAAGAGGGTACAAGTAGAAAGCTGGAAGGAATTTCGTAGGAAACAGGACAAGGAAAACATATAGAGTGATCACAAAGGTGTCTAAGAGACAAGAAGACCTGCCATTAAATAGAAATGGAGAGCCCCTGGTGGTCCGGGAAACTCGCCGAGATGAAGCAGGAGGTCATCACCCGGAGGAGGAGAGTCCGATGCGCAGCGCCGATCCGGGGAGACAAGGTCGTCGATGAGTACCTGTAATCAAAAGAAAGATATGAGAATGAAGCCAAGAGGGTACAAGTAGAAAGCTGGAAGGAGTTTCGTAGGAAACAGGACAAGGAAAACATATAGAGTGATCACAAAGGTGTCTAAGAGACAAGAAGACCTGCCATTAACTAGAAATGGAGAGCCCCTGGTGGTCCGGGAAGCTCGCCGAGATGAAGCAGGAGGTCATCACCCGGAGGAGGAGAATCCGATGCGCAGCGCCGATCCGGGGAGACAAGGTCGTCGATGAGTACCTGCAATCAAAAGAAAGATATGAGAATGAAGCCAAGAGGGTAAAAGTAGAAAGCTGGGAGGAGTTTCGTAGGAAACAGGACAAGGAAAACATATAGAGTGATCACAAAGGTGTCTAAGAGACAAGAAGACCTGCCATTAAATAGAAATGGAGAGCCCCTGGTGGTCCGGGAAACTCGCCGAGATGAAGCAGGAGGTCATCACCCGGAGGAGGAGAATCCGATGCGCAGCGCCGATCCGGGGAGACAAGGTCGTCGATGAGTACCTGCAATCAAAAGAAAGATATGAGAATGAAGCCAAGAGGGTACAAGTAGAAAGCTGGAAGGAGTTTCGTAGGAAACAGGACAAGGAAAACATATAGAGTGATCACAAAGGTGTCTAAGAGACAAGAAGACCTGCCATTAAATAGAAATGGAGAGCCCCTGGTGGTCCGGGAAGCTCGCCGAGATGAAGCAGGAGATCATCACCCGGAGGAGGAGAATCCGATGCGCAGCGCCGATCCGGGGAGACAAGGTCGTCGATGAGTACCTGCAATCAAAAGAAAGATATGAGAATGAAGCCAAGAGGGTACAAGTAGAAAGCTGGAAGGAGTTTCGTAGGAAACAGGACAAGGAAAACATATAGAGTGATCACAAAGGTGTCTAAGAGACAAGAAGACCTGCCATTAAATAGAAATGGAGAGCCCCTGGTGGTCCGGGAAACTCGCCGAGATGAAGCAGGAGGTCATCACCCGGAGGAGGAGAATCCGATGCGCAGCGCCGATCCGGGGAGACAAGGTCGTCGATGAGTACCTGCAATCAAAAGAAAGATATGAGAATGAAGCCAAGAGGGTACAAGTAGAAAGCTGGAAGGAGTTTCGTAGGAAACAGGACAAGGAAAACATATAGAGTGATCACAAAGGTGTCTAAGAGACAAGAAGACCTGCCATTAAATAGAAATGGAGAGCCCCTGGTGGTCCGGGAAGCTCGCCGAGATGAAGCAGGAGATCATCACCCGGAGGAGGAGAATCCGATGCGCAGCGCCGATCCGGGGAGACAAGGTCGTCGATGAGTACCTGCAATCAAAAGAAAGATATGAGAATGAAGCCAAGAGGGTACAAGTAGAAAGCTGGAAGGAGTTTCGTAGGAAACAGGACAAGGAAAACATATAGAGTGATCACAAAGGTGTCTAAGAGACAAGAAGACCTGCCATTAACTAGAAATGGAGAGCCCCTGGTGGTCCGGGAAGCTCGCCGAGATGAAGCAGGAGGTCATCACCCGGAGGAGGAGAATCCGATGCGCAACGCCGATCCGGGGAGATAAGGTCGTCGATGAGTACCTGCAATCAAAAGAAAGATATGAGAATGAAGCCAAGAGGGTACAAGTAGAAAGCTGGAAGGAGTTTCGTAGGAAACAGGACAAGGAAAACATATAGAGTGATCACAAAGGTGTCTAAGAGACAAGAAGACCTGCCATTAACTAGAAATGGAGAGCCCCTGGTGGTCCGGGAAGCTCGCCGAGATGAAGCAGGAGGTCATCACCCGGAGGAGGAGAGTCCGATGCGCAGCGCCGATCCGGGGAGACAAGGTCGTCGATGAGTACCTGCAATCAAAAGAAAGATATGAGAATGAAGCCAAGAGGGTAAAAGTAGAAAGCTGGGAGGAGTTTCGTAGGAAACAGGACAAGGAAAACATATAGAGTGATCACAAAGGTGTCTAAGAGACAAGAAGACCTGCCATTAAATAGAAATGGAGAGCCCCTGGTGGTCCGGGAAACTCGCCGAGATGAAGCAGGAGGTCATCACCCGGAGGAGGAGAATCCGATGCGCAGCGCCGATCCGGGGAGACAAGGTCGTCGATGAGTACCTGCAATCAAAAGAAAGATATGAGAATGAAGCCAAGAGGGTACAAGTAGAAAGCTGGAAGGAGTTTCGTAGGAAACAGGACAAGGAAAACATATAGAGTGATCACAAAGGTGTCTAAGAGACAAGAAGACCTGCCATTAACTAGAAATGGAGAGCCCCTGGTGGTCCGGGAAGCTCGCCGAGATGAAGCAGGAGGTCATCACCCGGAGGAGGAGAATCCGATGCGCAACGCCGATCCGGGGAGATAAGGTCGTCGATGAGTACCTGCAATCAAAAGAAAGATATGAGAATGAAGCCAAGAGGGTACAAGTAGAAAGCTGGAAGGAGTTTCGTAGGAAACAGGACAAGGAAAACATATAGAGTGATCACAAAGGTGTCTAAGAGACAAGAAGACCTGCCATTAACTAGAAATGGAGAGCCCCTGGTGGTCCGGGAAGCTCGCCGAGATGAAGCAGGAGGTCATCACCCGGAGGAGGAGAGTCCGATGCGCAGCGCCGATCCGGGGAGACAAGGTCGTCGATGAGTACCTGCAATCAAAAGAAAGATATGAGAATGAAGCCAAGAGGGTAAAAGTAGAAAGCTGGGAGGAGTTTCGTAGGAAACAGGACAAGGAAAACATATAGAGTGATCACAAAGGTGTCTAAGAGACAAGAAGACCTGCCATTAAATAGAAATGGAGAGCCCCTGGTGGTCCGGGAAACTCGCCGAGATGAAGCAGGAGGTCATCACCCGGAGGAGGAGAATCCGATGCGCAGCGCCGATCCGGGGAGACAAGGTCGTCGATGAGTACCTGCAATCAAAAGAAAGATATGAGAATGAAGCCAAGAGGGTACAAGTAGAAAGCTGGAAGGAGTTTCGTAGGAAACAGGACAAGGAAAACATATAGAGTGATCACAAAGGTGTCTAAGAGACAAGAAGACCTGCCATTAACTAGAAATGGAGAGCCCCTGGTGGTCCGGGAAACTCGCCGAGATGAAGCAGGAGGTCATCACCCGGAGGAGGAGAGTCCGATGCGCAGCGCCGATCCGGGGAGACAAGGTCGTCGATGAGTACCTGCAATCAAAAGAAAGATATGAGAATGAAGCCAAGAGGGTACAAGTAGAAAGCTGGAAGGAGTTTCGTAGGAAACAGGACAAGGAAAACATATAGAGTGACCACAAAGGTGTCTAAGAGACAAGAAGACCTGCCATTAAATAGAAATGGAGAGCCCCTGGTGGTCCGGGAAACTCGCCGAGATGAAGCAGGAGGTCATCACCCGAAGGAGGAGAATCCGATGCGCAGCGCCGATCCGGGGAGACAAGGTCGTCGATGAGTACCTGTAATCAAAAGAAAGATATGAGAATGAAGCCAAGAGGGTACAAGTAGAAAGCTGGAAGGAGTTTCGTACGAAACAGGACAAGGAAAACATATAGAGTGATCACAAAGGCGTCTAAGAGACAAGAAGACCTGCCTTTAACTAGAAATGGAGAGCCCCTGGTGGTCCGGGAAACTCGCCGAGATGAAGCAGGAGGTCATCACCCGGAGGAGGAGAATCCGATGCGCAGCGCCGATCCGGGGAGACAAGGTCGTCGATGAGTACCTGCAATCAAAAGAAAGATATGAGAATGAAGCCAAGAGGGTACAAGTAGAAAGCTGGAAGGAGTTTCGTAGGAAACAGGACAAGGAAAACATATAGAGTGATCACAAAGGTGTCTAAGAGACAAGAAGACCTGCCATTAAATAGAAATGGAGAGCCCCTGGTGGTCCGGGAAACTCGCCGAGATGAAGCAGGAGGTCATCACCCGAAGGAGGAGAATCCGATGCGCAGCGCCGATCCGGGGAGACAAGGTCGTCGATGAGTACCTGTAATCAAAAGAAAGATATGAGAATGAAGCCAAGAGGGTACAAGTAGAAAGCTGGAAGGAGTTTCGTAGGAAACAGGACAAGGAAAACATATAGAGTGATCACAAAGGTGTCTAAGAGACAAGAAGACCTGCCATTAACTAGAAATGGAGAGCCCCTGGTGGTCCGGGAAGCTCGCCGAGATGAAGCAGGAGGTCATCACCCGGAGGAGGAGAATCCGATGCGCAACGCCGATCCGGGGAGACAAGGTCGTCGATGAGTACCTGCAATCAAAAGAAAGATATGAGAATGAAGCCAAGAGGGTACAAGTAGAAAGCTGGAAGGAGTTTCGTAGGAAACAGGACAAGGAAAACATATAGAGTGATCACAAAGGTGTCTAAGAGACAAGAAGACCTGCCATTAACTAGAAATGGAGAGCCCCTGGTGGTCCGGGAAGCTCGCCGAGATGAAGCAGGAGGTCATCACCTGGAGGAGGAGAATCCGATGAGCAGCGCCGATCCGGAGAGCCAAGGTCGTCGATGAGTACCTGCAATCAAAAGAAAGATATGAGAATGAAGCCAAGAGGGCACAAGTAGAGAGTAGGAAGGAGTTTTGTAGGAAACAGGACAAGGAAAACACATGGGAAGGGGTATATAGAGTGATCAGAAAGGTCCAAGAGACAAGAAGACCTGCCAGTAACTAGAAATGGAGAGCCCTACTAAGTGCGAATGAGTCGGCAAAATTCTTGGCAGTCATTTTATCCAAGTCAAACATTTTATCCAGGTGACAAAGAGGAAGAAGACAATGCAGAACACCAGCAGATGAGGAAAACAGCCGATCGAGTAAATGACGAAGTCAATGTTGAGTACCATGACCCACCATTTACACTAGACGAACTAAGTGCGGTTGTAAATAGTTTCAACCCAAAGAAAGCCCCGGGAGCAGACGGCCGATATCTGTAAGCAAGAAATAGATATGTACCCAGAATTGTACCTATCACTGGCAAACAAATGCCTAGAACTCGGCCACTTCCCATCCACCTGGAAGGAGGCAACGGTCATAGTACACCGAAACCGTCCCTGACGGCGTTTCCCTCCACCCCCTGGCGTTCGAAATTTAGAAAAGCATAAGTTCTAGTAAAGAACGCGGCAGAATAATAAACTTATTCTGGATCAAAGCCCACGCAGGGTTGGAAGGAAACGAGCGCGCAGACAAACTCGCAAAGGTGCTGCACTAAAACTCAAGGTCAAACCAAACTACGATAGATGCGCGTTTCATTCGTCAAACGGCAGATCAGTCAGGAGTCAGGTGGTAGATGAGCATTGCAGTGACATAGCAATAGCTTTTACATGGTGGGGGTCCGCGGATAAAAGCTAAAAATCTAACCGCTCAAATCATAGTTATTTATATTACATATAGAAATTACGTAAACAGAGTGGCAAAACGCTAGTTAATAAAAAATAGCTACTAAAGTTTGGATTTGGAATTTGGATGGATGAAAATCTGCCGCAAATTTTCATTCATTTTTGTTTTATTGTTTAAATAACAATTGTCAAAACATCAAGTGAAGTCAATTTATTTTTGGTACTATAACAATTTTAATGTTGCTTATTACCAAGATGAGATGTTAGAAGTCGGGTACTTATGGTACATCATATGCGACTACTTTGTATTTTTTTCAATAAATGTGCCCAGAAAAAAATGAGCCTTGTTTTACCAGTTGACTTAAGCGCTAAAAAGTACACGAAAAAATTTAAACTATGCTGAAAAGTCGTAAAAAAATCTGTTAATTCCAAATATGCACATAGCTCAATATCGCAAAAACTCTATTCTAATATATGTTATCCGCTATCAATATTCCTCGATTTTTTATTATATCGTATGCTAAGGGGGGTGTCCGGTCTCCCTGACCCCCCCCCCCCCCCCCTTATATACGCCAATGGAGCATTGCAATCCTCGAGTCAAAAAATGAGATACCAATATGAAAGTTCCTTACCGTTGTTGTTACTGCCACCTTGAATCAGCGTGTTGGTTGCGCATCGTCCTTACCACGAATGTCAGCAAGTTCGTAAAAATATTTCATGGCGTTCAGACTCCATTCTATAGTGCGATAGGTACTTTGCATAGTTTGCTAGATCCTATCTGAAACTTAAAATATCATCAGCACAATTTGTTAGAAGTGTGTTACTGTTCACTCTGCGTGACAGCATAATTTGTAAGAAAATATGCTTAGAGTATTTAACAAATATGTTACTCTGTCTACACTATGTGACAACATCATAATCATTAAAGTAGTGTGTTAAATTTAAGTTTTTTTTTATTTATTCCGGCACGGTAAATTGACCACACTGCACCTGATGGCAAGCGCAGTGGGGTCCAATAAGAGTATCGAGTAGCGAGAGAATCTATCCCCCGCTACTCAACACAATCATGCCGGCCTGCTGCTTCACACTACGCCATGGGCAAGAAGGTGAAAAAGAGGTAGAGGGTCTGTTGTCAGAGTACTCAGTAACTGTAGACCCAGACAAAAGTTAACAGCATAACATTTTTTTTAAATATTGATAGACTTAAATCTTGTAAATAAATTGTGTAAAGAAGGTGCTATGGCAACACGGCTATTCTGAAATGCGATGCGTGCCCTGCATCGCTTGGTTGGTTAGTCTTCTCTGAAACAGATACTCAAACAGATAGTTAATGTTAAGCCAGGGTACTTCCACAGTACCTAAGCATAATTATTAGAAATAATGGTAGGTTCTTTGTCCATAGCATTTAAGTTATTATTTTCTTATTCACTGGTCACTCAACGTGACCACAGATAGATATTTAAAAGCTCACTCCTTACGACAAGGGTGGCAGATGATATGTTGTGGTAAAAGACACTGCTCACTACACGCGAGTACAGGTCAAATAAATGTGTTAAATGTAGGAGTATTTTGACAGCTCTTATGACAAGAGTGCCACGATGAGTTGTGGAATAGCGTAAGACGCTGTTCACTCCACGTGACAACAGTCACAATTTTTTTGTTTGGCTCTTGAACGGCTCCACACGCTAAGAGCATCTTATTACTTTCATTTTTTTTCATGATTGGTTATGTGTCTGTATAGTGTTTTTTGTGCAAAACAAAGAAAGGTGCTCACACGTCCATAAGTGAGGTACCTGAAAATAAGTACGGCACACACAGTAAAACCGTTCACCCGTTCGGCCGAACAGAAAATGAATGATAAGTAAACACAAATGTGTCCAATTAGGATAGCAAAAGCCCACATTACTGATAAAAATCAGTAATAGTTAATAAGCTTCAATAAATTTGAACTTCTACTACCATTGTAGTAATAAACAACAAAATAAAAAAAATACTTGAATGCACCAATGAACTTAAGATTGGTAGTCTACTCTTTCGCGCATTATCATTTTCTCTAAGATCATAAAAAAAGCGTTTAAACCAACTAGGATAATTAAGCCTTATCATGCGATATGCGATCTGTTTTCTGGATAAAAACAAAGCTGGAGTAGATATTTAAAACAAGTAATAGCTGGTGTATGTCCTTATTACGATTAACACACACCATTATTAACAACCGCCATGTCATTCACCGAGGGCTACAACATTTTCGATATCGACTAAGGGTAGTTATAAAATAAGATTATTTATATTGTAAACTCATGGAATTTTTAAACTGTATCTCAGTCACGGTAACACTGAATCTCTGCAATAATATTGCGCGCTTTATAATATCATACCATAAATAGAGGTAAAACAAAACATAGTCTCGATTAAAAACCATTAAATTTAGCAACAAGACAACTAAATGTTAAACACTTGACTGATGTCTAACTGTAGTGAGAATATACCAAAATTAATAAAGTACCTATGTATTACATACAAGCAATAAGTAAATATAAACGCCATCTATTAAATAATTATGAATTAGACGAAATGCTTTGGAGTGGATCAAAGCTACCTTAGTAATAGACAGCAATTTGTAGAAATACAAAGGTACACTGATAATAATCACAAAATTAATATATAATTAATGACCTCCCTACCTAATATAACATCACATAATTATAGACTATATGCTGATGATACAACACTTAATGTAGAATTTAAACATAAAAATTACCCAGACTTCAATAAAAACAAATTATGCGTCCCTATAAAATTTGAGGGTTGCCCTCGATTTTTCCGAGATCCCATCATCAGATCCTGATTTGGTGCCAGTATACCCTTTTAAACAAAAAAAAATCTCGAATCTGTCCAGGCGTCTTCGAGTAATCAGAGAACATACATAAAAAAAATATTCCGAATAATTGAGAACCACTTCCTTTTTTGAAGTTTGTTAAAAATGACATTGAATACCAAAATGACAAATGAAACGTTGCATAAAATAATTATTTGGTTGAAAAAAAATAATCTAAATATTAATATTAGTAAAACTAAAATGATACAGTTTCAAACTTATAACAGTAGACGTTAACGATTTCAAATTACATATGACCATAATACTATTGAGGTTGAAAATACTATATTTCTAGGAATAATTATTGATAAACATTGTAACTGGAAAGCACATATTGAAGAATTTTGTATTAAAATTGATAGATTTGCATATGTTTTGTATAGAATAAGATGTCTGTCTAGTGTCAACGCGGCTCTTTGTGCTTATAACGGTTATGTGGCGTCAATTCTCAAATATGGTATAATAATATGGAGTAATTCGGGACAATTAATAAAAGTGTTTCGAATTCAAAAGAAATGCATAGTAGGTACGTTCAATCCATGGAGCAAATCCTTTGAATAGCTGTGTACCTCTATTCAAACATTATAAAATAAACATAATAATATGCAATTGTTTGACATGCATAATGATGTTGTGAGCAGACCATGTCGC
Source organism: Laothoe populi (assembly GCA_905220505.1). NCBI lineage: Eukaryota > Metazoa > Arthropoda > Insecta > Lepidoptera > Sphingidae > Laothoe > Laothoe populi. The sequence continues at coordinate 10,416,470 of HG992164.1, read as the reverse complement.
AAAATTCATAAACTGTACTATTTTCTAGTAATGTATACCTACTGCATGGCGATTAGAATGTATAACAAACTACCCGATAAATTAAAGACTCTTTTTTCAATAATTTTAAAAGTAGATTATTTCTTAAATGCAGACATTTATGAAGAACAGCTATTCGACATAATAATATGAATTTTTAAATGAAAATTTGACCACGCTTGACTTTGAATAATATCTCTAAAACAGCAAATAAGTTTTGACTCCATTATATTAATTAGTAACAAAATAGCATGGTAAATATCATTTTGTTCCTTATAGAAATAAATATTTGTACGCTAGAAATAACAGGATACTATGGACTATGTAACAACACTAACAGTATTCAAACTAATAAATACATTATTATTATTATGTTTGTCACACCGTAATCTCGGGACTATAGAGTCCCGGACATTTGGAAGGCGTGCGTGGGGCCGAAGCCAACACGTAGAGGCCCGTTAGACAATTTTAATTTAATTTTGTAATGTGACACCAGCCGACGGTTATCCCTGTATACACTATACAAGTGCACCCAAGGACAACCCCCGGTTGGTGTACGACTATTGTATGGATGGATAAAAAGTTGGTAATTGGGTCTATGGGAAGGACTATGGCACCTTCCTGACCAATGTTAATAACACGGATAAAATAGGCAGGTGGTGACTCGCCAACTCAGGTAAATGGGCTCCCCAAAATAGTCGTTAGAAAAATCGACAAAGGAGCAACATCATTTGAGCGGCTAAAGGCTGGAGAGGTTTCACTGGACTTTATACAACGATCATTTGCTCTCTTAGGGTCCCATCACGTTGCCCACTCGCCACTTACGTTTCAAATCCACCCTCCGAGCTTAAAGCTCTCGCGACTCCACTCTTATTATTATTATTATTCTAGTGGGAGGGGTGAACCAGAGGCTTTGATAATAAATTTTCAATATTTGGCTTCAACTTTATGGACCTGTTTACACTCCATAGATCCCTAATTCTATTTTTCTTTCGCTCACTTGGACCCCTAAGTCATCATCGGCCCCAGGGGGTCGATATAGACCACTTTGGGCATCATTGCTTTAAGGTAAATATCTTATGTACAAGTTTTCCATAAAACTTGGGTGTAACACTTTCTTTAATATCACTACCAGAAGATAATTAATTTAATTACGGATAATTAACTTACTACGATCACAAGACTGTCGTATACCTTAAGCGCGGACCGCTCACCCGGTAACGACAAGAGATCTTGAGTAGACAATAACCAGGCTACGAACGTAAGCCATCAACAATGTTATGAACCATTAGCATAGACACAAACACTCATTTTTATCTCAATTAATTGTACAGTTTAGCGTAACTATTAATATAAAATTAATTTATTACCGGTAGAACTAATTAAAAACACAACCAACAGTTACCACCAATACAAATATTAAAATTTCGCTCTTTTTTTACGGAAAACAAGAATGTTACGTGCATGTCCTTTTTTATAAAAAGTGTAGTCACTGTTTCAAAATTTTAATGGTTATACTTTACTAACTTGATTATCGATTATTAGTTCTGAAGCTTTAATAAAAACTAGACCCGTAAAACAATTCATAAATCAATATTATAGTAATCATCAAATGACTGAATTATTCATTTAATGCAGTTTTTTCATAACAGGTTAAAACATAGGTTTGAGTGGTACCTTTGATTATAGTTCTTTTTTAACTCTAGTTCTAAGAGTAAATGTTTTTCAACCCACACTTGATGGAATTGAATCACATCAATTTAAAGGTTCATTACATCATCAAACATCACACGCGTCAACTGTTATAATTAGCGCAGCTTATTATCACCCCATGTGTGATAGGGGTGAGCCTATCACCATACCGGGCACAATTCCAGGCTCACGCAGATAATATCTTTTTACCAGACTCGGGGATCGAACCAGAGACCCCGCAGGGCAGTCGTACCGCGTACGGAATTACAACTACGCCACCAAGGACCGTGGACGTCTAATTATAATATCACTGCGTAATTAGCAAATCTCGATGAATTTCCACCGGTTGTAACTCTAAGGTTGTAACAGTACAAATTTAAATAATGAGGTTGGAAACAAACCATACTATTTTGCACTTAATTGTTTAAATTAGCAGTAAGATCAAACTTAATAGGTGTTAATTACCATCAGTTTTAAATCCAAAAACAAAATCAATGCGGTAGGAAACACATCCTCGTATTTCCAACTAAATAAATCGTTTAGTTTAGCAGAACAATCAAAATTAAAAATCGTACTGTATATTTAAAAACTGAAAGCGACTCACCAAATTTAACATAAATCCACGGGCAGGATCATACTTCCGATTTCCAGGTGAAAAGGTCATGAAGTCACAGGTCACCATGTGACGAGGCTGGAAGAAGGCTTATACATCCCTCTCCTATCTCCAGATATAGACAGGATGCACGTCGTATGATAGATTCGTAGAAATAACACGAGTTGAACACTTCACAGTTCATTAAGCTCCTGCCAGTTCGGAATACAAGAATCCATGAAAAAAAGAACTGGCAAGAAAAACCATGGTTTACAATTACACTTTGCACTGAGACGCACATCGCGTTGAATCATCACTTTAATTGTAGGCAACGATCAGTTAAACAGCACTTGGGCATTACGACCTCTAAATTACTAAAATATTCGAGATAGGATATTGACTCGTCTAATAATTATTCCTGAATGCTCCGCCAAATGACGAGGCACGCTTTTATATTGTGATTTTCGTTGTGCCCCACTACGAAAGAGATCATGAAATAAACAACTCGAACCTACCTTCAAAATAGTAAAACAACTGACGGTAACCACAATTAAAAAAAAATTGTAAGGTCAATTCAGTCTCCGTATTCATTATACTCCGACATTATACGCTTTTACAATAAGGTTCCCAATCATATTAAAGAACTAAATGAAAGATGTTTTAAAGCTACTGTTAAGCGAAAACTAAGTAATAAAGCCTATTACAAAATTTCGGAATATTTAGATGATCTAAAGGCTTGGGAATAAGTTAGAAGCGTAGCCATTAAATTATTATTGGGAACTTTAGGTACAGTCAGCAGCAGATATAAATGAGCACATAATGTGTTCAAATAATTCTATACACCCAAGAAAATCAATAACATCTATACAACATAAGTAGTCAAATTATCGTGAGCATCCATTGCGTCAAAATGATCTACACACTCGATTTTCAAATATTTGTAAACAAATCGTCACAGTAGGAATTGACTCAATTCTCTAACGTATACGTACAGGGTTGTGCGTATTTAAAATTAAAATAAATAATATTTGATTTTTGTATGAAAATAAAAATATTGTCTTTAAGAGATGAGATATTCACGATTGTAATCCTTGTCACCGAAACTTTGGCCACGGCTTAGTAAACCCTTTCTGACTAACCTTGTATATCTTATATATAATAATATAGTGTTTTTTTTTTCGACAATTTTTTATTTTTATGACTCCCCGTCTAAAATTTGATTCGATATATCGTAAAAATAATTCCCTGGAAGTTATGTATAGCCCTTAATATTATTTGTAAGTACTTTCCCAGAGGGTGAAAAGATTTTCCATATAAAATGCACGTAAATACAATAAACTCTTTTCTAAGTTCTATTACGCAGCGGCATTTCATGCTATCACATTATTGAAATGTGATATTTAACTTACTTGTAGTATATTTTTTTATAATTTATTGAATAGCAGCAATTGTCTAGTTGGTAGTGGTTTAAACTGTCAAAAAGTAGTATGTTCGAAACCAGCTCAAATGGCATACACCTCTGTCTTTTCTATGGTTACGTGTATATTCATTTTTAATTATCGCTTGCTTTAATGGTAAAGAAAAACGTAACGAAGAAACTTTTTTGTTATCACGGGGAAAGCGTTTTAGTACTGCCGTCCGCCCTGGGGGTGGTTGATTCCAAGCAATGTCAACTTGGAAATTGGATAATTTAAACTGGCATTGTAATGCCTATGAGCTATTCTAACTATAAAAGTGATATCGTTTTAACATAACTAGAAACGTAAAATATTATTAAAAACAAAAGTAAAGTTACCTATGAGCAGCGATCTATATGTACTACGTACTAGATGCGGCGACCAGAACAAATATAATGTTCCATCGAGTTGCGGTTCCGATACCGCATTGAAATTAGTTTGCTTCATGCTACCGAAGTAATCACGCCACAATGCATCTTTCAGTGTCGAATGAATTTTAATTATTTGTGCAATATTCCCGAACAAATCTGCCTTAAATTGATATACAGTGCAACTGTTAATAGTATGTAAGGTAAATGACATAATTAATTAATTTCAATTCTGAATATAGGAGAGTATATTTTTCACAACAAAATTGGCCATCAGTTTGTCCCATTTTTGTCCCCAAAAAGGTACGGAGTTATCACGCTTCTAACAGTCATAGATCAATCGACCAGAGGCTGCAAAATAGGCACTTGATGGATGAATTGTACTACTGTATTATTTAAATTTTTTTTTATCCTTGTGCGGCAAAGTTACGACACTGCACCTGATGGTAAGCGCAGTGCGATCCAATTAGAGTATCGAGTAGCGAGAGGCGATCTGTCCCCCGCTACACAACACAATCATGCCGGCCTGCTTCTTCACACTACGCCATAGGCAAGAAGGTGAAGAAGCGGTCGAGGGTCTATTGTCAGAGTACTCAGAAGGCCGCGAAACGGCCAAACATCGTACCCCAACTCTAGACCCCCGACAAAAACCGGATGTATACTGGCTGATCCCGGAACGTGACACACTTGCGTGTGGCAGCGGTGGTCGCTATCCGGGCGGATATGAATATCCTACCACCAGCAAATTGTATTGTTCTATCTTTGTATTGTTTATCCACATAATTTTAATACAATTCCAATTTTTCTTTTTTAAACGAGTTAGTGCCCGCTTATTATAAAACTTATTGTAAAAACACTTCCAAAAATGTCAATAAATCTACTGTAATAACTTGAGGCTAAGGTAGATCCCGCATTAGGCCAGCGTGCTGGACTAAGGCCTAACCCCTCTCAATAGTAGAGGAGGCCCGTGCCCAGCAGTGGGACAATGTTTAATACAGGGCTATCCTACTATATATATATATGTATATATATATATATATATAATTCGGCGAAAAGTCGGTGTACTGGTTACACCTCTGCCTACCCCTTCGGGGATTATAGACGTGAGTGTATATGTACAATTGTATTATTTGGGAAGGGGTTTTTATAAACATGGTATTATTCCATATCCAAATAAATACTTTATTTATCACAAGTATTCAATTTTGAAAAAAGTTACGTCTCTTACGTCATTTGATTTCAATGAATATCTTAGGGGATATAACAGTTTTAAAATATCTCCACAGCAAAATTAATATTGTCTTTTGTATGATTGTTTGTTACCTTTTCATGACTAAACGGGTGAACGAATCCTAATGAAATTCAGCAGAGGGATAGATTATATCCTGGGGAAGGACATAGGCTATCTTTTTAACTTCAAAAAAGGAGGAGGTTCTCAATTCTTCGGAATCTTTTTTTATGTATGTTCCCCGATTACTCGTAGACGCCTGGACCGATTCGAGAAATTAGTTTTTTGTTTAAAAAGGAATACTCCCCAGGTGGTCTCACTGACACCAAGTCAGGATCTGTTGATGGGATCTCAGAAAAATTGAGGGCTACCGTCAAATTTTATATAGACACATAATTTATTTTTTACCTAAGTCGGTGTACTTTTTACGAATTAAAAACTTTTACTTATGTCTCAAAAAATATCTTGAAGTGGGTGAAATAGGGGTTGAAAGTTTGTATGGGCAAACCGTAATACCTCAATTTCTTTTCTCAAATCTGGAAAATCTAATTTAGGCTTTTGGTAAGAAATTACCTTTTTTAGTTTGGTAATTTGGTAAGGCTGCCTCGGTGACGCAGTTGTAATTGCGCATGCGTTTAAGACTGCTATGCTGAGGTCTCGGGTTCGATCCCCGGGTCGGGTAAAGTGATGTTGGGTTTTTCTATCTAGAAATTCCCAGTATTAGCCCGGAGTTTGGAATCTGTGCCCGGTATGGCGATAGGCTATCGTCCCCTATCACATCATGGGACCGGAATTCGGCGAAAAGTGGGTGCACTAGTTATACCTCTGCCTACCCCTTCGGGGATTACAGGCGTGAGCGTATGTGTGTGGTAAGAAATTAAGAAATGAACTTATGAGGTATTTTTCGAATGCAATTTAAAGCTTCATGCACATCACCTGAGAGTTAGGACGATTCGTATAGGTGCCTCAGTGCAGAAGACAACTCCTTGGATTGTATACTTCTGCTCCCGAAAATAACCTCCACGCGAGCGGAGCAACAGCTGGTATTGTATAAAAGCGTTTATTTTATAACTGTCTTCTGCACTGACGCACCTGTAGCGATTGTTCTGACTGTCAGGTGTTGTGCCTGAAGTTACAAATTTCATTAGAAAAATACCTCATAAGTTACTATATAATAAGGGATGATTTGGTAAAAACGTTGAAACACGTAGGTATTTCTTAATTTCTTACCACACACACACACATACGCTCACGCCTGTAATCCCCGAAGGGGTAGGCAGAGGTGTTACTAGTGCACCCACTTTTCGCCAAATTTCGGTCCAATGATGTGATAGGGGACGAGCCTATCGCCATACCGGGCACAGTCGCACAGATTCCAGACTCCGGGCTAATACTGGGAATTTCTAGATAGAAAAACCCAACATCACTTTACCCGACCCGGGGATCGAACCCGAGACCTCAGCATAGCAGTCGTAAACGCATGCGCAATTACAACTGCGCCACCGAGGCAGTCTTACCAAATTACCAAACAAAAAAAGGTAATTTCTTACCAAAAGCTTACATTAGATTTTCCAGATTTGAGAAAAGAAATTGAGGTATTACGGTTTGCCCATACAAACTTTCAACCCCTATTTCACCCCCTTCGAGATATTTTTTTGAGACATAAGTAAAAGTTATTAATTCATAAAAAGTACACCGACTTCAATACAAAATAAATTATGCGTCTATATAAAATTTGAGGGTAGCCCTCGATTTTTCTGTGATCATCATCCATCATATATCATCATATACACTCACGCCTATAATCCCCGAAGGGGTAGGCAGAGGTGTAACCAGTACACCCACTTTTCGCCGAATTTCGGTCCCATAATGTGATAGGGGGCAATATAATACAATTGTTTCAGAACAAATTCGATAACCATTAAAAAGGTCGGTGAGCCAACCGAAAAAGATAGAAACTATGCTGTCGCGAACTTTTTTTAGAACTTTTTAAGAGGAACAATTCCGTGATACATGGTTGTTACGTAACTTTAACCGTTTACGCAGCGCACGCAACGGAAGCTCTCAAAAGGAATAAATTTTCCCCGTTTGAAACATTTTTCATTGCTGCTCCGCTCCTATTGGTCATAGCGTGATGTTATATAACCTATAGCGCTTCTCTATATGTAGACGATCTAACACTAAAATAATTTTTCAATTCGAACCAGTAGTTCCTGAGCTTAGCGCGTTCAAATAATTGTTTATTCACTCTTCAGCTTTATATATAAGTATAGATTTAAAGTGATTTATTTATTTTACACTAAAATTTAAATTTGCATTATTTTTTTTTATTTATGTGGTTTCAATAATACCTCACTTTGAGTCACCTAAATAATTGTAAATACAAAAGTTTAAAATAAAAGTAATTTGTTTCAACAAAATACATGATGACGAAATACATTATTTTGGTCTCTGCCACTGTTGGGTAATAAAATAAAATTTTACACAACTACACAATCTCCAGGATAGTTCCTCAAAAATTTAAATGAACTGTCGCATCTGCTCATTGTGATGCTCTTTGGTCTTTGGCTTAGAAAATGGATAAATGGCATTAGCGTGCAGAAAAGTTATTTGGAACATATTGTTTCTACGACAATTCGTGTCTATCGGTAGAATGTATGTCAATGCCTATGAGTAGTGATGTGCCGGATATCCGTATCCGTATCCGTATCCGCGGATATCCGAGGTAAAGGAAAGATCCGTATCCGTATCCGTTACTTTTTTGGCGGATATTTTACGGATCTTTTACCTTATTCATTTTCAAGACATAGATGAAAATCTTTATACTTATGTGTGATTAGGTAGCAATGAAAAACTATTAAACACCTTTCAGATTATTTTTTATTTTTAAAAATTTAATATTTGGCACCTTTATATTGCAAACATTTACCGTAGTGAGTTACCATACCAATATTACATAATTCAAAGGTACTGAATCAAAGTTGAGAAGCAAGAAATAATAGGGTGTTTGACTGGTGTAACCAAAAAATATAAAACTGCACTAGGAGAAAGGATAGTGGGCAAACATATTTATTAAATACATTTTTTTATTTTAAATGTATTATAAACATTTTATTTTCGTCATTAAAATTTAGAATTTTTAATCTGTATCTCTCGGTGCCAAAAACGTAGCAATACCGGCCGCCATTACTCGTGACGACATCGCACATAAATATTGCATCCTACAACAAATAAAATTGTAAGGAAGAACATATTTTTCGATGTGTAAACGTGTTAATTTCGTCTTCAAGTCTTCTATAAGAATGGAAGAAGGCATTACAAAGGCTGATAGTCGAAATCTGCCACTTCTTTCTTAAAACTTTTAATTTTGGCACATGGATGAACAATTTATCGGGATTTAGTGTCGAGCTTTTACACAAAGGTATTGAACAATATTTATATGCTGGCTCATTCATTTTTGCAGAAAAACTAACAGATAAATGCAAATAATTTGTTATGTTGTGAGGTGTCACATCGGTCACGAATGTTTGTATATGTGCAATGGCGTCACATAGAGATAATGTCACGTGACAACGCGTTTTAGCCCGAAATTATATATATAATTTTTTTTATAAATGATTTACTATATGCAGTACATCATTAAAATTACAATCTAGTCTATGGACTAATAAGTAATTTAAATTTAACCTAAACTTCTAATGAGACTATGCTTAAGAATATGTCCATTAACACTTTTCTTGTTGTCTCTATTAAGGGGAAGACACAACATTAATGTGTTCTTTATTAATAGCACTCACTGCACTGTGTTACACTAAATGTTCACAACACTAACTCAAAAGGTTTTGTCCTTTTCAGTCTTCTTACTAGGTCTGTGTTGTCAAGGAGCTGGATCGCCTCGACATTCACATGATGATGAAGTCTGTGTTCATGAGCTTCGGCATACTTCTTTATAACATCAGTTACGAAGTCAACTTTAAGGTCCCGAAATTATATATGAAAAAATAAAATCACGGATTTTATAGAAATTGAGTATATTTCAATAATAAAAATATTACGGGGGCTATAAGTGAAGAGTCCTCTATCGATGTCCATCAATTTTCATGTCATCAAAAAATTGTCAAATACCCTATTGCTTACATTTACATAACTGACTGCAATAATCTAAACAGACAATTATAAATAAACACTGATTTTAATAATTGAAAGATTTTTTTTATTTACGTACAATATTTAACACTAAAGCTAATTTAAATATTAAAAATTTAAATCAATTATTTATGGAGTCGGTGCCGGTGTTGTTTTCGCCACTTTTAGAACCATATTTATATGCTTATTTTTTGCTTTGTAGTTTTTGGGTTTTTTGAAGGTGGTTTTATTTTTATTTAAAAAGTTATAATTTGTTTTTTGGTTTTCAGTGAGTGCAAATATAAAATAGGTACGTAGGATAGAGTAGGTGGTACATGATGGGGAGGCCTTCCATACGTGAATCTCGTATGAGAAAGCGTCGCGCACAAGAGTCTAAAAATTACCCAATTTTAGTTTTCAGTAGCATAAATTTAAGACCCCCGACGGAGTCACCGAAATAATTTAAAAGAATAAAACATAGCTGACAAAATCTGGGTGTGATACACCTCTACCTACCCCTGAAAAGGAAAACGGCGTAATGGTATATATAGGAAAAATAGACCGAACAAAACCCAACGCAAAAACACCAATGAAAGAGTCACAGGAAAGCAAAATTCGCAATTGCGTATACTCGGTCAACATATTTTGGTTTTGAAACCAAAATACTCAACCGATTTTGATAACATTTCTATGGGACCAATCTGGAAACATATTGACATACATATTCTCATACTCTCTACATATTCTCTGTAATAAAAGAAGAATTTTCCAAATCAGTCTGAGGTAACAAAAAAAATACACGTCGAATTGAGAACCTCCTCCTTTTTTTGAAGTCGGTTAACAAAAGAAAGGCCTGCGCCGCTGCGCAATGCAAGTTGAAACATCTATATATCTACTATCGTTACAAGGTCACTTGCACTGACACCGATTGTTAAGATCCGTATCCGTATCCGTATCCGCGGATCTTGACACCAAATATCCGTATTCGGATCCGTATCCGCGGATATACATTTTTAACGATCCGGCACATCACTACCTATGAGTAAGCTTTTTGATATGCATGCGCAAACACGCATTCAGACACCAACATAAAAAACTTGAAACTTCAGAAAAGTAACCTACGAGTAAGGTTTGTAATACGCAGGCGCATACGCGCGTATTAACACATACTAACTTAACAAAACCTAAAATTTGAGAAAGTAACGTGCGAGTCAGCTTTATAATACGCAGGTGCATACAAGCGTATTAACCCACGTACTAACATAAAAAAACTAAAATGAAAAAAATTACCTACGAGTAAGCTTTGTTATACGCAGGCGCGTACACGCGTATTAAACACACATTAAAAAATAATATATAATATACTGTGTAATGTATTCTATCTCATTTTCTTGCCGACTTATATTTATGTGATTGTCTCTTAGTGTGACGTATTTTAAATTTTTGTTTCATCGAGTTTCAAATCACAGTGATTTTAAATTTTAATATTATTTAACTTCAAAAGAATATTTCTAAGATTAATTAGTGATACATTCCATGTGGGTCCGCTGGTAAAGATTACTTACGGAGAAGGCAAAATCGAATCACTCTATTTTTATTTTTTAGCACACCAACAGAATGATTATATATTAATTCAATTTACATATTCTTAAACCAATTACTTAAAAAAAAAAGTTATCATACCGATCATAGGCATGCATGACATTTTTAATAATGTGGATAATTTAATGCTACATTACAAGAATCTTAAATAGTAATTTAGAAATTACAAAAAAAAAACATCTTAAGTTACATTATGTTAACATTATAATAATACACAACGAATTTATGAAAGCTATGATATCTATATCTTTAAACTATAATTCATAATTATTTGGCTTTGGATTTGGCAGGTGAGTAAGGAGCGCTTGTATGAATCGTACGCGTGTGAAAATATATCAGTGGATATATTTTATTTTGATTTCGTATAATTTGGACAGTATTCAAGTAATTCGAAACAAAGATATGTCACTGACGTCATACAAGGAATGAAATCAATACTTGACTAGTATTTGAAAAAATAAATCCATTTGACAAATCATGGCATTATAGTAATTTTATTCCAAACAATTATGAGTCTAAATACATATATGTATAGGATTTATTATTCATGTTTGTTAATTTGTTCTGGAAATCTGCTTAGATACCAGATTGTTTATCATAACAACGGCCTTCAGTTTGCTACTAAATATTTGACAATGTATGTGCTCAGTTATAATTGACAGATTGAGTGCTCACATCATTTTGAAACTTTTGGTGTGTAGATCATTTTGGTCACTTTGAGTGTGTAGTACTATATGATCACCTTGGTTGTTTACCTACTTCTGCTGCTGACTGTACATATATTGCCAATATATTTATTTCTTTAACATTGCGAACTTATATGCCTTACATGACTTTACTTGATATTTTGTGTCTAGTATTTCAATTGTTATATTCAGTCTGGGTATGTCATGCTCGCTAAAGTGTCTGTGCTTGCAGCGGCGCCGTGTTCCAGGTCGGTCTCTTCCCTGTAACATGGTTGAGGAGGCCGATGGCTGACACATGCGTCACTACTCGTGATCGGGTGCGGCTCGTGTGGACTGGTCTGCACAGACTGTTTCAGTAAGGACCGACTGCTTTAAGAAATCGAATTTTATCACTCTCACAACGGTCATGTGCGGCACTAGGTCTTGTAATGAGTTCTATTTCACAATATTTCAATAAGGCAACTTACATTGAGCTGCTCTAATCTAAGGTAATGAAACTTAATTCTTATATATTATATGACCTACGATTATAATTATATGACCAAATATTGTTAACCGGTGTGAAAAGAGCAACGCTATAGTTTCTTGCCCGTTCTTCCCTAGCGAGACTGCATTCCGAACTGGCGGTAGAGTGAAAAAATTTACTGAATCTAAATGATGTATAACATTTTATGGATTCAATAAATATTTGATTTGATTTGATATACCTTTTCTCCCAAAAATAACTTCCACGCCGGCGGAGCCGCGGGCAAAAGCTAGTGAGAAATAAAGATCTTTAACCACAATTTTAATTACCATCTAAGGGTTAAGTCTCATTTATGTTATTTAGAGCACTATTTGTAACTTATGGCCAATAAAAGAGATTAAGAAGGAAAATAAAGAAGAAGATTATTTTTTAAGAAGTTTAATAAAATAGGAATGTATTTTTTTTAGTATTTTCTTATAGCAAGAAGGCGTATGCGATCCGTGTCTACACACAATTTCAGAATTGCGAGAGTTTCCCAGACTTATGCCTATTTATTGCAGCGCATAATGTCCCGTCCCTATGTGAAAAATTATTAAATTTATCACTCGCGGAATTCAATCTTTCTGCGAAATAAATATTACGTATCTCATATTCGTATCTCTTGAAAACAATAAAATTAGCCGGCTGGTATTTATAAGCCTCGTGGAAACAATCTCCGCACATTCTGCTCCAGACTGTCTACACTACAGCGCGAGAAGCTGCCTTACCTCACTTATATAAAAATGGGTTTCAAGTTATACTTCGTATTGTTTTGGATGTGTCTGTTTCTGACGAGCGCACTAACGAGCCCAGTTCAAACAAATCAGTGTTCCGCAGTAAAATATGTCCAGATGAATATCAGATATTTTATCATGGCAAGTGCGTAAAGTAAGTATAATTTTATGGCATAGAAGTGGTAGAGCTACGCTAGCATGAATGGGCCGGCTCGACCGGGGTAGTACACTGTTTCACAGAAAACCAACGTAAAGTGACAGTTTACTGTCGCGTTTCGTATGGTAAGTGAGATATCCTGAGGCCCAGATTCCCCCTTCCCTTCCCTAATCCCTATTCCTGTCCTTTAAGGCCGACAGCGCATACACTTTCGGTATTGTGGATGTTCATGGGCGGTGGAGATCACTTAACATCAGGTGACTCACTGGCTCGTTTGTAGGACTATGCTATAGAAAAAAATGGCAATTATTATACGAGACAGTGGAAAATAGTAAAGAAATATTTGGCACGCACTACGAAGTTTTTGCTGGTGGTAGGATATTCATATCCGCCCGGATAGCGGCCACCGTACACAGGGTGAAAATCCGCCATAGGGCCACACGCAAGTGTGTCACGTTCCGGGATCAGCCAGTGTACATCCGGTTTTTTTCGGGGGTCTAGAGTTAGGGTACGATGTTTGGCTATTTTTGCGGCGTTCTGAGTACTCTGACACTAGACCCTCGACCGCTTCTTCACCTTCTCGCCCATGGCGTCGTGTGAAGAAGCAGGCCAACATGATTGTGTGGAGTAGCAGGGGATAGATTGTCTCTCGCTACTCTATACTCTATTTGGACGGCACCATCAGGTGCAGTGTAGTCACTTTGCCGTGCCAGGACAAAAACAAAGTTATGATCTGTAATGACTGTAGCTGTAATAACTTATAACTATACAATTACACGCATAACTAGTCCCTCCTTTGCCGTGCCAGAATAAAAAAACTCTTAAAAAAGGAATTTAAATAAATAAATTTTATGCAATAATTGTAATTACTATTTACATTAACAAGAGGTAAAATATACTAGTTTCTTATCTATACTTATATATAAAGCTGAAGAGTTTGTTTGTTTATTTGAACGCGCTAATCTCAGGAACTACTGGTCCGAATTGAAAAATTCTTTTAGTGTTGGATAGCCCATTTATTGAGGAGCGCTATATGCTATATAACATCCCGCTATGACTAATAGGAGCGGAGTAGCAATGATAAATGTTTCAAAAACGGGGAAAAATTATTCCTTTTGAGAGCTTTCGTTGCGTGCGCTGTGTAAACGGTTAAAGTTACGTAACAATCATGTGTGACAGAATTACTCCGCTTAAAAAGTTCTAAAAAAAAGTCCGTGATAGCATATGTCTATCTTTTTCGGTTGGCTCACTATAACCTTTTTAGTGGTTATCGAATTTGTTCTGAAACAATGCATTATTTGGGAAGGAGTTTTTATTAACATGGTATTAATCCTTATCCAAATAAATACTTTATTCATCACAAGTAGGTATTTAATTTTGAACAAAGTTAGTCCTTATGTTATTTGATTTCAATCAATATCTTAGGAGATATAACAGTTTTAAAATATCTCCGCAGCAAAATTAATATTTTTGTTTGTGTGTGTTTTTGTTATCTTTTCACGACTAAACGGGTGAACGGATCGTAATGAAATTCAGGAGGGGGACAGATTATCGTACGTCCTATCCTGGAGAAGGACGTAGGCTATCTTTTGTCTCAAAAATATCTTAAAAGGGGTGAAATAGGGGTTGAAAGTTGGTATGGACAATCCATAATACCTCAACTTAGGGATCTGAAAATTCATATTTAGGATTTTGGTAAGAAATAACGAAATACGTCTTTCAAAGATTTTGCCAAATCATCCCTAAAAGGGGCGAAGCAAGGGATTAACTTATAAGGTATTCTTTAGATACAATCTCAAGCATCAGGCACAACACCTGAGAGTCAGGACGATCGCTACAGGTGCGTCAGTGCAGTAGTAGCCTACTCCTTGGATTATATACTTCTGCTCCCGAAAATAACCACCACGCGGGCGGGGCCGCGAGCAAAAGCTAGTTTAGCTATATTCATTGAGTTTATCAAATTAAAAATATACCAATTTTATGATAAACAGTTAAGAACATGAATAATTCTAAAGGCAACGCAAATCCAAATAACATACATTTTATATGGGTTCATAATCAACCAGACTTGTATAATTATACAGTAGTTTTTTTTTAGTCCCTCGATAGGCAGACGAGCAGACGGGCCACCTGATGGTAAGTAGTCACCGCCGCCCATAGACTTCAGCAATGCCAGGGCACAGCAAAACCGCTGCCTACCGTTGAAGGACTACTCTTTTTAAGCCTCGTTTAAAGAAGGACATGTCATAGCGCTCAGGGAACACCGCTGCAGGGAGTTTATTCCAGAGCTTGCACGTTCGTGGTAAAAACGAATGCTGGAAAAGAACCGTGCTAGACGGAATCGTTTCCAGGTGGTATGGATAAACTCTGCTGCGGTGTCGAGTGGTGCGATGATAAAAGCCCCAGCGGTTCCAGGCTATCCGTGATATCAGGATCCCCGACAATTCGAACGGCCGCCTCTGTAAGGAGTCAAGTGGGTCTAGCAAGTATTTCGGGGCTCCTGCCCAGGGTTAAATCTAATCTAATCCCCGAAAGGGTAGACAGAGGTGTAACTAGAAGTCATACCGCGTACGCAAGTACAATTGCGCCACCAAGGCAGTCTTCTTCTTTCAGTTGTGATTTATGCCTCAAGACGTCGTTAATAAAAAAAAACTATCGACCCAAACACCAATAATCATTAGTGACCGACCGAAGGTTCGGTTTCGGCAGAAAACCTGCCGAACCTTCGGCCGAACTGAAACTGCATTCCTGAATTATCGCGCGTCACTCGGTTGCCTTGGGAGAGTCTTTGATCAAGGAATATCAGTATTTATATATCAATGGGGAGAGTTCATGTATCGTGTGTCAGCCGCCATCGTCAGCTATCAGATCGCGGGCCGGTCTGGCGTGATTGTATTGACAAAGCAATAATTGACCTCATAATTTTATTGCGGACATACCGTATACTTTAGTAGAATCGTTATATACATACGAATTGTTCCAACGACTCAATTTCAGTGATCCCTACGCGGTTCATAAATATAGCATGAAGTCTGTAAAACATTTTAGAATATCAATGATACCACAAACATAATGAGAGAGAAAGTGAAGTCTAAAGTAATAAACTAAAACCCGACTACTGAAAAAACACACTCTAAAAATATTTTATTGTATGTATGAGATACAATGAAATATTTATTATATCTTGTTTCATACTTTTTAGAGCGTGTTTTTTCAGTAGTCGGGTTTTACTTTTTGAAGTTATTTTTTATTTAAAGTATTTTGGGGGTTTGCCGAACCACATCCCATTTTATATCTGTTTAGGGTTTTTTAGTCAAATTATGATTAGTAGTTTAAAAGTTATGAGGGAACAAAAGAACATACATAATTACATACGTACATACCGATCAACCAACGCTTTGTGAAGCCGTAGTCGGGTAAAAAATTAGTTTCTATGAATTTGACGGGATATATCTCGCAAACGGTACGTTTGACAAACGTCTATTATACTGGACAGGATATCTATTACAAAATGACAGCTATTTTCTTGATATTTTTGAAGCGCCCGTCTCGAGTGTATTTGAAACTAAATTTGACATATAATAGGGATTTTGATATTTTTTTAAATATTGGATTTCCGATATATCGATATTTTTAAATATATCAATATCGGAGTTTGATATATCGATATTTTAAATATATCAATATCGGAGTTTGATATATCGAAAAAAATATCGATATATCCATATTTTTACTAAAAATTTTGATTCGTCTAAGGGTCTGGTCCTGACGCCATACATCCTTTCTTCGTGAATCGGGGCGCCAATGAATTTATTAGATTAAAAGATCTTGGAATCATATTTGACGACACCTTAAAACGTGATATTTTTTAGTTTTTTTAACTTATAATTTTTTGCCATGAACTTAATATTATTTTCTTTTTTTTAGTTCGGCTAGCTATTAAAGCGTGCTATTTTTTAAATATAATTTATAGTCCCAAAACAGCATCAAACCTAGTTATAATAAAATATTAGATTGCAAATTAAGACCCCATAAAAAAATATGATCTAAAATGATACCTTATATTTTTTATTATCTTTGTGAACCTATAGATCATATGAGGCCTATAAAATCAAAGGCAGCTAAACGCCTTAATGTCGTAAAATGAGTTAACTATGGCGCCATCTACTTTATTTAATTAGACATGCTATAGTGTATTAATTTTACTAATAATTGCAGCTAAGTCCCTTGCAAATTCAGTTTAAAAACCGATATTGGCATCAAAGACAGCTAAATGCCTATCTGTAAGAATCAAATACAGCTAAGAGTTACACCGGCCAATCAGAGAGTAAGATTTCTAAAAATCAGCATGGCCGCCGCCATACAATTCATGCGAATATGTAGTCCAGTTTTTGGCATTATTCTTGTGTTTTTATTGAATTACGTGACAATACTTTTGTTAAAAATCGAATTTGGATAGCCATGGAGATTCCTGTAACAAGAGCAAGTGCGGGCAAGGCTCGTAAAAGAAAAAGGAACCTCAAGAATTGGAAAGCTAATATTAAGAATATAATGAGGATATAACCATAAAAGCAATTTCATTTAATTGAAAATTTATTAAATTTTGTAATTAAATAATATAGTTATTTTTACTTTATCGAACGTATAAGAACATCTTTATTCGTAAGAACTCAAAATAGCGGCTGTCATTATCAAACTCGGTTGTATCCAGTTACTCAGAATCAAATACAGCAATGTCCGATAGTTGGAATCAAAGACAGCTAAATGTGATTTTATTTTCAATCTGTACTCAAATATAGAGGGATTTTTATTGTTTTAAATTCAAATGATTATTAATATTATCATTCTTTATAAATCTGGTTTAAACTATATAATATCGTAGCTACCTTGCAAAAGTTATCGATGTTTGTAGCTTCCTGAATATTTGACAGACATGGATTTAGCTGCCTTTGATTTTATAGGCCTCATATGTCCTTGATACGTGTGTAAATATTCAAGTAAATCGGATGTCTTGAAGGTGGTGAACATTACGTTGAAAGATTCCGTTACATATATACTTAGTCTACTTAGATACAACTGTAGCTAATATAAAGTGTGTAAAGACAATCATAATGGTAATGAGCTACAAAATTATTTAGTAACACAGTTTATAATCCACTATATTCATTATAAAAATTTAAGTGAATACTATACTAAGCAACTAAATTAAATAGGGAAAGAGGAAACACATATTATAGTGTAAATAAAGCACCGTAGATTAAGTTGACGATGATGTAGTAGTTTCAATAATTTACGAGTATAACTATCGATCTCTGATATCTATATTTCAATATATAAATATGGATATATCGTCCAAAAAAATATTAGTAATAAATATCGATATTTCTAAATCATAATATCGATATTTTATCAACATTCCTAACATATCTATACTTATATATAAAGCTGAAGAGTTTGTTTGTTTATTTGAACGCGCTAATCTCAGGAACTACTGATTCGAATTGAAAAATTCTTTTAGTGTTCGATAGCCTATTTATCGAGGAGCGCTATAGGTTTTATATCATCACGTTTGGTTATCGAATTTGTTCTGAAACAATGCATTATTTGGGAAGGGTTTTTTATAAACATGGTATTAACCCTTATCCAAATAAATACTTAATTCATCACAAGTATTTAATTTTGAACAAAGTTGCCCTTAAGTCATTTGATTTCAACGAATATCTTAGGAGATAGAACAGTTTTAAAATATCTCCGCCGCAAAATTAATAATGTTGTTTGTATATTTGTTTGTTTATTTGAACGCGCTAATCTCAGGAACTTCTGGCTCGAATTGAAAAATTATTTTAGTGTTGGATAGCCCATTTATCGAGAGGCCTATAGGCTATATAACATCGCGCTATGACCAATAGGAGCGGAGCAGCAATGAAAATTGTTGCAAAAACGGGGAAAAAATATTCCTTTTGAGAGCTTCCGTTGCGTGCGCTGCTACGTAACAATCATGTATGACGGAATTGTTGTATGAGGCGCAGCGGCTGAGTAGCCGGTTGTGAAACGAGAGGACGTGGTATCTATTCCCGCACCGAGACAAATGTTTATGTTATAGATATTTATTTCGGGTATTGTGTGATCATAGATCTTCGAAGTTCTTGATACCCAAGATACTCGTATCTTAGTATGGGGCCAGGACTTTGTGTGTGGCTCTTGGGTGGTGTTTATTATTGATTATATTACAAATATTGATTTGGACCACAGTTAAAATTGACTACAGTAACAACACGGCCTAACACGCTAGTTACCATGGCTAAAAGACCAATATTTAAAAAATCCATACATACCCCAGTGAACAATTCGATGTAATTTTCATGTCATTGCTCTCATCCATACTAATACTATAAATGGGAAAGTAACTCTGTTCGTTTGTTACCTCTTCACAACTAAACGGCTGAACGGATTGTAATGAAATTTGGAAAGGGAATAGATTATATCCTGGAGAAGGACATAGGCTATCTTTTTTCTTAAAAAACAACCTTGAAAGGGGTCAAATAGGAGTTCAAAATTGTATGGGAAATTTATAATTCCTCGACTTAGGGATCTGTAAATTCATATTTAGGCTTTTGGTAAGAAATAAAGAAATACGTATTTTAACAAATCATCCCTAAAAGGGGCGAAGTGAGGGGTTAACTTATGAGGTATTCTTTAAATGTAATCTCAAGCTTCAAGCTCAACACCTGAGAGTCAAAACGATCGCTATAGGTGCCTCAGTGCAGAAGACAACTCCTTGCATTATATACTTCTGCTCCCGAAAGCAACCTCCACACGGGTGGAGCCGCGAGCAAAAGCTAGTATATATATACATATATAGCCGTTTTATTGTTTCGAGTGAGTCTGTTTTGTCAGTGGCTTTTAACTGATTATTGCGTTGAAGACCTGAATTTGAACAATTATTTGTGCGTGGTTTTTGTTAATAAACCATGAGAGTTTGTGTTTATTGTATAACCCGTTACCAAACGGGAAGTGGAGTAACATTTCACAAGTTAGTAAACTTGCATCATGTTTTAGCTATGTATATTGAAACTAGTAATTTTAAAGATGAAATTATAATTTGTTAGCAAAAAATAACTCTAATAAGACATATTTTTATGTTAATTTGTTTTGTAATAGCAAATTTATATATAAATTATATCTAGGTAGGGTTGGCCAAGTTTCATATCGACAATACATATTGATATACATATTTTTTTTAGTTTGGATCTACTAGTATTTATGCTTTCATGCTGTGCCGTCAAAAACATAAAATCATGAATTAGGATTGATCATATATTTTGATATAAAATAAAATAAAATTTGTATACGTACAACATAATGAAACTACGAGGAGCTCTAGATCGGTAAACCTACATGTTTTTATACTCCAGGATTCTGTGTAAGGAATAGGAAATATTCATTTCAAATCATAAAATTACATTATAAAATTTCCATTATAGGTTTCCAACTGACTCGGTGATACAAAAACTATGACTGAGAAACATGAATGTTGAAAATTTATTTCCAAACATAAATAGCTATTTATGTTCTAAACATTTTATGGAAGATTGTTTTATTAGACATGTTTCACGGACCCAGTTAAAAAAAGGGCAGTGTGCCCACAATATTTTCCGGTGGGTTTAATATTATATTAAGCGTTTTAAACATAATATAGTAGATTAAAATATGTTTTGCTAAGGCGATGTTTATAAGATTTGTTAATTTGTTATTGTTAAGTTGTTGTGTATCATTGTCGATGTATCATCCTTCGTGTCTCAACTCTATCGTTAGTTCCACGGACGCTCTGCTATCAGCGTCAATATGGCGAAAATCAAATAGGCACACTTTCGAGGATCAAATATCCTTTCCAGTATAATAGACGGCAGTGACTGCATTTGACAGATTTTGAATTTGACGTATCTTTAGTCTTTGCTTTGACAGAGCGCCATCATTTATTTCCATTGTATTCGGTTTCAGCGAAGCAAATTTAACTAAAAGATATACAAAAAATACGCAAATATGAGTGAATTAGTTTGGGGAATCAAGAATGGAGATATAGATCAAGTAAAAGATATAATAGAGAACAAGGTACGTTGATTACTTCTCGAGTTCATTGTGTTGATTGTCTTTTGAGTAAATATGGAAATTGCTAGTTGTTGGCAAGAGAAAGTCTTAATTTTTTGCTTTAATACAGTGCTCTAAATGTCTGCGGTAAAAATATTATTGAAAAATTTGCAAATTATGTTTGTGTACCTACTTAAAAATAATAATTTTAAATTTGCCTTTATATGGTTCACCATCTAAACAATTAGATTGTTACCTTAGCAAAAATCGCTATGCTAAGATAGAATTACTATGGCAATTTTAATTAATGATGCACCTTATAAATTCCTGCTTCTTTCAATTCATATATGTGCAGAAACATTGAATGGCGACTTTTTTTTAATACACGTAGGCGCTATTTCGTCGTAAAATAAATGCCACATTTCGTTATGATATATGTTTCAGAAAATAGATGTAAATGCTCCAATAGATGGCCGAGTTCCTCTTCACTATGCTGCAGACTATGGCCAGACAACTGTCCTAAATTATTTGCTTGACAAAGGCGCTGATCCTAATGTAAGAATATTTTTAACAGTATTTTTTGCAAAGGCCTACAGCCAAATCATTGCAACTTTATTCATACATTACCTGATTGTGGATATTATTTCTGTATATACTTTGTAAAATTGTTTACAAAAGTATTCAAGTACCTTAAATTGTATCTGAATGATATTTTTGGAAATACTTACACACCCATATTGTATAAAATAGGTTCAGAAGCAATAGTAGATACATAGCCTTTAATATTTTATTTATTACATTTTTAGGCTTTGGATAAACATGGCATATCTGTATTACTGGCAGCCGTATGGGAAGGTCATACAGATTGTGTGAAGACACTACTGAAAAATGTAATGTATAAGCAATATATATTTAACAGATAGAAATAAGTACTAAATAAGTACTAACTAACTATAAAACTACCAACTAAAGTAAATTCCTGTAAAATAACAGGCTTAATTATAAAAAACTATAATTAATAATTATAATAATTTATTTATTTTCAATAATTATAATAATAATTTATTTATTTTCTAGATATTTTAAGTCAAAACTGTTCTATAAAAATATGTGTAAAACAGAGCTTAAATCTAAAAAAATGTTTGTTACTAATTTTTCCTGAATTTAATACTTTTATTTGTGGTTTGAATACAAAAGACTTCAATTTTGGTTAATTTTTGTATGGGGTGCTCAGTGCTAAGATTGTCTGTTGTTATTATGGTGTTTATTCTTAAATAAAGGCTAAAGTCTTAGCTTAAGGCAAAAATAATTAGATACATAATAAAAACATATTAACAGTCCCTACATAAATAGATTTTAAATATCCTTGCAGCTCATAAAATCATGCTAGGTATGTTGGCATCGCAAACCTGAGCGCCTATATGGAGGCATATTGTGTGTGTTTAACAAAAATCTATACAAAAATGTGGCTTGTGCACTCGCCAAGTTTTACGAGCTATACATGTGCCGCCGTGTATATGTTCGTATTCGTTAGGCGAGTGCAGAAACCATGCACACAACTAATAGTTCTTGTTTTGTTTTGCTTCCTCCAACCTTAAATTATATTGCTCCTTATAGGGATGATTTTTCAAAAACGTTGAAACACGTATTTCTTTATTTCCTACCAAAAGCCTTAATATGAATTTACAGATCCCTAAGTTGAGGAATTATGGATTTCCCATACAAATTTTGAACTCCTATTTGACCCCTTTCAAGGTTGTTTTTTGAGAAAAAAGATAGCCTATGTCCTTCTCCAGGATATAATCTATTCCCTTACCAAATTTCATTACAATCCGTTCAGCTGTTTAGTCGTGAAGAGGTAACAAACAAACAAACAGAGTTACTTTCGCATTTATAGTATTAGTATGGATTCTTTTTATGGAAAAAGGGGGCACACGGGCAGGAGGTGCACCTGATGGAAAGTGATCACCACCATCCATAAACATCTGCAACCTCAGAGGGCTTACAAATGCATTGCCATAACAAACATACCAAAATATATGATTATAACTATTACAGATATGGGCAGCAGTAGTTAGCATAATTGATTGTGGGACCATAGTTCTTGATACATACTATACAGGTTTTACCTATTGTGGGTCACATCTATGTGACTGTGTGTATTATTATTATTTTATAATAAAAATTGTATTTTATCATCAACTGCACATAATAATTATATCATATATCTTTACAGGGTGCATCCAAAAACGGAAAAACTCCTGATGGCACTCCATATATTGAAGCTGCAGAGAAAGAAGAGATTAAAGAGCTTTTGACATAGATTGCGTGTTAACAACAATCGTGTAGTCATCTTTTGCATTCGCTCATGTTTATTTCATAACGCTAAGGTAAAGTCACTCTACAGTTGAACAATAAATTAAACAATTATATTTTTACATGCATTTATTTACAATGTATTGAATTATTTTTATATGCTCAACATATTTACGAATAATATGTATTTATTGGTCGTCATTTTTTGGCGTGACAGTAAGGCCTAGCCCTCAGCCATTGCGACATTGGTAATCAGTTACAAGAGCTGTATGAGATATTGTAATTAACTGAGTTTATAGTGCTTGCGTAAGTATTATAAAAGCCCCATTGTCAAATACATTTAGCAAATAAATTATTTTATTATAAGGTATAATTCCAGCAAGTAAGATGTAATTTTTATTGCTAAATAATAAACTAATACTAAATTGTACAGTGCTTTTTACTATAGCCTATAAGGTCTTCGCCCTGCTAGTCTTTGTCTGGGCTAAAAATATCTTATACTTTACAAAATAAATTATAGCCTCGGGTGTAGTAGTGTAGCTTTCTATAAACCAGTGAAAGATTCAATGACTTGGTTAAGTAGTTCCTGAAGCTATTAACTAAAAAAAAAACACTTAATAGTATGAGGTGTAGAATATAGATGAATGAACTATATAAAATTTTAAGATTAATTTTTTATCTCCCATGGGTCTCATACCATTAATCTGATTACAAAAACACTGATGAGTAGTGGTACACTCGCCTATGAAGAGCTCTAACAAAAACTGGATGAATTTATTTATTATCTAGTACAGGGTACTGGAGGGTAAAAATATGCAAGCGGAGCTTTGGGAAAATCTAGTGTGCTTATAAATTATAATAAAAAAAATCAATGTTCAACTTACACAAAGTAACATGGCAATATATTGCCTGGCAAGACACATTATACATGCCTTAAATACTACATAATCTCACTCTATGTATTTCATGTATTTATTTATACATTGAATACAAATAAATATAACTTATTTAAATATTATACATAATATTCAAAATTTACGTATGCACTATACGAAATAAAAAAGACTACTGATCTGCAAACCACCCTGTCAGCCTACTATGCCTATGCATATTCATGGCTCAGTTATGGCGTAATACTATGGGGAAATAGTACCGACACACACATCCTTTTCACACTGCAGAAAAAATTAGTAAGAATAATTGTAAATATTAAACAAACGGAGAGTTGCAAACCTCATTTTCAAAAACACAGAATCCTAACACTCACATGCATCTATATACTAGAAATAGCAAAGTTCGTACACAGATATCCTGGTTTCTTTACTACACGAGGAGATATAAATACAACTATAACCTTACGCCACAAAAACAGACTAAACTTACCAGCCTCTAGAATGCATATGCATTCCTCTAGTCCTTATGCTATGGCAATAAGAATATATAATAAATTACCTGAAAATATCAAAGCCGAAACAAAAACCAGTATATATGTTGCAAATGTAAAAAAACTTCTATCTTACAAATGCTACTATACCTTACCTGAGTATCTGAATGATAGTCATATTCCATAATCATCTATATAAACTTGTAATCAAATTAAAGTACCTATCAGATACATTATGTAAAAATAAATAATTATAATATAATAACAGAAGTTCAGAATAAATTGTATATAAATTTCATAAAACAAAAGTTTCTCCCTCTCTTCTAACTTGCCGTGCCCGACAGGGTCCACAACTATGTACCTTATATAACATATTATGTAACATCTTATGTAAACAACTGTGGAGTGCAAAAGAAATAAATAAATAATTATTATCTATATAACTTATAAAACCATTAAAACACAAATTTCCTCATTAGTTTCTAGTCTGTAGGTAATTTATGAGGCACAATTTTATTTTTTTTAAATATTAATATTGGACAAACATATTATATACCATTGGAAAGTTGTACACAAAAAATACCACAAAACAAATATAGTTTGCAAATTTTACCTGAATAAAGATTGTTTATTCAGGTAAATTATAAGATTTAAAAATAATGGTTTATAGCATCAATCATAAGGATCATTGCATTGGATATTGCATAGTAAAAACAAAAGTTTGTGTAATCTAACTATTAGATAACAAGTAATATAGAGAATTCAACTCATCCTTGCATGTCTTATTATTGTGAAAGAACCCATGTCATAGTTGTGTAGATTTAAGATCCTTTATTTTTAAGAAATCTGATCCATATTCACCTAGGGTATGGTCATAGTAATGCCCATATCAACTTTCCAGCCCATATAAAGCAATTTTAAGCAAATTACTATGTAGTAAATGTAAAAAAATATAAGTTAAGTCCTACAACTCATCATTTCCTGAATATTTTTTATATCTACTGTTCTTAGAAGGAGGACAGTAACAGGCATTTTTTTGTGCATCCAAATATGACTTGCACCCAAGTGTCAAGGTGCCTGTAAATAGTAACTTTGCAGCTGCTTTACAGCCTGAAAAATAAGAGAATGTTATCATTAATTTCAACTCTTTAACGACATTTTATCCAATACTAGATGTTGCCCACTGCTCTGAGCTCATATAAGAAGAAAAGGTATACAATCCATGGAGGCATCTTAAGCTATTGCACCTTTCTATATTTTGCTATCCCATAGGAAGCATGCATTTTTCCAGGATATAAAGTAGCCTATGGCATTTTAAGATCCCTAAACTGCCACTATGCAAAAAATCATCCCTTGCAATGTGAAAAAGTAAACTATCCCACGGGAACTGTACATTTTTCTGGGACAAAAAGTAGCCTATGTGATATTCCAGACTATGATCTACCTCTGTGCCAAATTTCAACCCGATCTATTCAGCGATTGTAGTGTGATTGAGTAACACACATTCATCCATCCAAACATTCGCATTTATAATATTAGTAGGATTAATCAAAATATTTAGTATTTAATAATAATTATTATTTAAAATAAAGAGTGTAAACAATACCTTTTGTTACAGTTTCACCTGCCACATTTAAAGTCATATAGGTATCACAGTAATTATATAAACATCTTTTAAAATCTAAATCACAAGTTTCTTTGCCACTGTTGCATGTGTCATAACAAATATCATGTTTATCACAACATTTTGTCATCTGTTCTAGTGGTAAATACTCAGATGCAATGTCAAAGCCAAGTGAGCCGCATCCATCTGATTTTGGCATGTGGTTTCGGTTAGGAACTGGTTTTTGCCCTGAAAATATTGGACAATGTATATAACTAGTTACATAAATAAATATAAATACACCTAACAGTCACACACATAGTCCCTGACGCCACTCTAGGTCAATCCTGTATTGTGGGTATCAAGAACTAAGAGGGACACCTAGACCTGAAACAACTATCACACAAACATTTGTCTCGGTGTGGGAATCGAACCCACTGTCTCTTGTTTCACAGCCGGCTGCTTGTCTGTTGTGCCACAGACTGTATATACATTTCAAGTAATACTAACATACAAACTAGGTTATAAACCTGTATCTCAGCAATATGTGTCATAGTCAACATATATTAATAAACTTACTACATAGTGTTTTGCTGTTCCCTTGTCTAGATTAATATTACTCTTTTCTTCGACATAGGAAACAAGTAGGTATAGATAAAAAGAAAACAAAATACAAGAGGGAATCACTGGAGAGTCACAATCACAAATATTTCTATGAACCATATATACGTTTTTGGATATGGGTGTTGTGGGACCATAAATACCTTGTAGTTTCTAAAACTTATGATACAGGTTATCTAACTATTGGGTGTATATATTTATTTGCGCTTTGATAAACTGTGTTTGTTTGTAATCTTACCATTAGGACAATTAAAAATGCATTCTTCCTCAACTGCTGCATCAAAAATATCGTGCAAAGACCTAAACTTTTCTGCTACGGTAATGGCATTTCGTAGCATATCTCCAAACACAGATTCTGCAGATAACACGGCATCTTTTAAATTTCGCAACATACTTGAGCCTATGCCAGTGTATGCATAGGCGGCAAACGTTAAAATATATATAAATATCTTCTTATAAGGTAAATCCATCGTTGTGTAATAAGTTTGATTGTGTAAATTATTAATTAATTAATATTTTACAATGGTCTTGCGACACCTATAAATATAGTTTACAGTGTCACAAAATTTTAAATACACGTCATATTTTCAACTTTTGGATAGTAGCCAAAACGACGGTCTCCAGTCTTGTTCATTGTACAGCAGAAAATACGCCACAAGTGGGCCACTGACGAATGTAACAATAAATATTACAATAATAAGATAAAATAACGCATTAATTGAATATAAACCAGTTAATATATAAACAGAGTTTTTTTTACTAAAAAAGAACAGGCAAAGGTTTTAAACTATACAGCCCTATCTGTCCTTATTGTCGAAAAGGCAAAAGTTCTCTACCCTGCATGATGCATCGTTGTGTGTTGCTAGGTTGTAGATGTTTGTGAGTTTGAAGAATGCTGAAAATTTGCAGAATACGCTTTCTTTTATGTTTCAAAAAACCGAATATTATTTAAATAATATCTCCATATCGTATCTCGTTTAAGTTCCAGTTTCAGCCTATCTTGTTGTATAAAGTTTAATTACAAACTTCTTTCACACTATTCAAGGAGAATGTTGATCTTGAATTCACATGCTTGATCATGTTTTATTTGCTGGCAACATAATTTTAATATCCGGTAGCCATATTGTTTTAAAAAGTTATCCTTTTCCGTTTTGTTGTCGTGAAAAATGACGGGCTTTAGTAATAAGGTGAGGAGAAAATTGTAAATATGACGTAAAAATGTGGAAAATATATCTGTTACTATATCGAAAACGAAGTAAATTATTGTATACTATTTATGCATGCGTACAACTGTGAAATATTATTTAAAAGCATATTTTTTTGATACACGTGTATGCATACTCTTGATTATTGTTTTAACCGAAATTATAAGTATATGATCGATTAATTCTGTAACTAAGCTGGTTTCCGACGTGCTACTATGAATAAAATTTGTGATAAAGCCACTTGGAAGTTATTTTATTAGGTTCTATAAAACTTGAGAGGTTATGGTGGTATGTCAGGTGTAAGTAACGTGTATCATGTTTGGTTTGTGTTGTAGGCCATAGTTATCGATGGCCGCGGCCACTTGCTCGGCCGTCTGGCCGCAGTCATCGCTAAGGTCCTGCTGGAAGGAAACAAAGTTGTTGTGGTTCGTTGCGAACAGATCAACATTTCCGGCAACTTCTTCAGGTGAGCTGCTATTTTAATTATTTTGGTTGAGAACTCTACCTTTTTGTCATTTATTCTTGTACTTGATAATATTTGTTGTAATTATACCGTTGGTTTTGATCACTGACGTCTATAATAGACGTCAGTGGTTTTGATCCATAATCTTTCTCCATAAAATAGAACGTATTTGTTTATAACTAGTTTTTGCCGGCGGCTGTTCCCACGTGGTTTTCAGATTCCCTTCCAATAGTAAATGACTTTTTACCGGCTAAAATATAGCTTATCTTCCCTAGTTTCAAAGTTTCTGTATACCACATTTTATATTAAAATTAACTCAATGGATGAGATGGGAGCGTGTTACATTTACAGATCACAAACTAAGACTATCTTAATCCCAAAATATGATTCTTATATTTAAGCTGAGAATTTATGGGTTCCTACAAACAACCCCTATTTCAACCTTTTCAGGAACTTTTGAGACAAAATGTATTCTATGTCCATTTAGGATTTTAGCTTTCTTCATATCAAATATCATCAGTATAGGTGCATATTTAATATCAAATGATGTTATCTTGGGTAATTTGCGACTGAATGTTTATAACACATGTTGTCACTTATTTATTTACTGATATTATTTTCTATGAACCTCTACACCAATAATTTAAAAATAAATATAAAATGAACTTAAATATACTTTCAGAAACAAATTGAAGTTCATGTCATTCCTGCGTAAGCGATGCAACGTGAACCCTGCTCGTGGTCCGTTCCACTTTAGAGCACCATCCAAAATCCTCTGGAAGACTGTTAGAGGTATGTACTAATTACACAATCATGTATAAATATGTATAGGTAGGAAAGACAAAAAAGTGTCCCAAAATATGTATTACATATTTAGGTGGGACATAGTACATTTAGGTGGTTTTATTCTTGACATAGATATTATGTAGAAATCTTTGTATCAGTGATATTCTATCTAACCAATAAAGTTTTATACTTTCTAACACTGGAAATGTAATTTTTTATTTATAACGAATGTAATGTTTGTTTACATGTAGGCAATAACTTCTTGAGCTACAGAAACACTTATGAAAATTCTTTCACTAGCAGATATTTTTTTTAATCTGTAGTAATTTTGACTTTACTTTATTAAAACTTAATTGATAATTATCTAAATTTAAAGACCCAAATTATTGCTATTCTTTTCCAATGTAAATTAACATTGCAACTATGATTCATCTGGTATTTTTGGTGTACATGCACTATTAATGCCACTTATTGTCAGGTTAGGACTGGCATGAAGGTTTTAAGATAGTGCTAAATATTACAACAGTAGCTGTTGGGATATTAAGTAAAAAATACGCAGATACAGCTGCAGTGGTTATTTGGGTTAAAATATTACTGTTATTTTGTCATGTATTAATCGTTCAACTTTTTTCAAAAGTAATATCTTTTTTCATGTTTTTGTTACCAACTACATGAGTTTAAGTGTTATGCAGTATTTTTCAGTAAACCCACTGCTTTACTGTTAAATACTGTAATTTAAATAGACTGAGAATATAGTAACATACTAATGATTATTCAATTTCATTACCTACATTATTTGATGGCTGTGATAAAACATATTTTATGAAGACATACAGTACCTAGACTCCACATTCTCCACTAGGGCTCAGTATAACACGGTTGTTTGGTCCCAGGTATGATCCCACACAAGACTGAGCGTGGGAAGAGTGCGTTGAGGAGGCTACGTGCGTACGACGGATGCCCCCCACCTTATGACAACCGCCGTCGCGTCGTTGTACCGGCCGCTCTCCGTGTCTTCTGCTTGAAACCCGGCCGCAAGGTAAATCTAGTTATATTTAATTGTGATAAACATAATGTTGACTTGCAAGAAATTTACATTGAGCTTTAATGCCGTGTACAAGTATAATAATAAAAGATATATTAGTGATCACATTGTATATCTGTCATAGTAATAGTATTGTGTCTTGCTTGCTTAATGTATGTTATATTCTTGTTAAATGTATAACAATAATCAATCTACAAATTGTATGTTAGTAAAATAGACTTAGATAATGTAAAGTTGGGGAGTTTCATAACCGTAAGAGGCAAAAAGTAATTAGGTCATATTATTTGTAATATAAAGATTATTAAAGAACATTAGCTACAAGATGCAAACTTTTTAAAGAATATACATCGCATGATCTATTTTTTAAAAAATCATAATTTTTTTATACTATTTAGTGTTGTGATGTTTTTCCAAGGGTAATTTGCGACTGAAAAATCGTGTTGCGATCATAATTTGTCTGAACCACTTTAAAATAGTAAGTATAATAAATAATCAATATACAACTTCTGAAAAAAATACATTTTTTTACAGTACTGTCACGTCGGCCGCCTCTCGCATGAAGTGGGCTGGAAGTACCGCGAAGTGGTCCGCAAGCTCGAGGACAAGAGAAAGGTCAAGGCCGTAAAGAAGATCGCCTACGAGAGGAAACTCAATGTATGTATCATACATTTTTAAACTACTCAATTGTTTTATACCATAAGGGTAAAATTTAAGTTTTAATAGTGAGTGTGTTACTTGCAGTAGATATAATATTTTGTTTGTTTATTTATATTATACATATAAATTTATTATTTAAAAAAAAAATTGTTTATATGGGTAGTTTTGTAGCAATTGTAAAGTTTACTAATATTTATTTTACTAAACTATTAATGCATTCCGTTTGTTTATAATATACTTTGTTGAAATACAAACTTAAAATTATTATATTACAATTGGTAACACTATTTATAGAATTGCTATATCAACAGAGAATTCATTTATAATTCTATTAAATACCTTGTACTATTTTTTAATATTGCCATTCTTTTGTGTTTCTTGTGATGATCTTTACCTACATTATTTGATGTTTATGAAAAAAAATATATTACTGATTTCCATTTCAAAAAACTAAATATTTAGTAAATGTATTCCAATACTTAAATATAATTTATTATATTCGCAGAAAATCACCAAGGAGGCTGGTGAGAAAGTGGTGAAAGCGACGGCACCATTCACAACAATCATCCAATCCTATGGATACAACTAGGATTAAGATAATACAAAAATAAACCTATGGTTAACCAATTTCTCGTTTTTATTTATTACTAGACTTAGTACTATAAATGGCAATCCATTCGCGTCATAAACATGTGGCAGATGTACTGGTTCCAAGAATATTTAAGAAATCTAATAATTTTAATGTACAAGTTTATATAACTACAATTATTAGGGTTGACAAAAGCGGTGCCACTATAAATTCATTATGTCCTCTATCAACCCAGTTCCCTTATATGTCACAGGCTCACAGCCCCTTTGTCTGCAGACTGTAAATGTTTAGATCTGAAGCATCAGACATAACAATGAGAAACCCAGAGATAGGCCTAGCCTTACAAAATAGAAGTCGCCCATGACCCAGATTTCTTAGTGTACAGTAAGTTAAAGCAGACATTTAAACACATTTGGTATGACGCTCTAAACAACATATTACCGTGATTATAAGACTTACAGAAAGCATAGATATTAATACAGAGTACACTTTCGACCATTTTCAATAAACCTTCTGAAACTACAGATCGTTCCGAAAAATGAACCAGTAACAATTAAGTTTGTATGCCACGCCTACAAATGACATAGTTTGATTGGTTTATTTTCTGGTTCGATCTGAAAATGCAGATTGAGATCGCTTATTTAAATTGGCTAGTAGGCTGTTACGATAGAGTATAGTAGGGTTACCAACCACGGAATTCAAATACCAGGATTTGAAGTTAGAAAAACCAGGACAATTCAGTTTAAAAACAGGACGCATCTTTGTTTTAAAATAGCGTAATCACTTGCGAGCCGAGACGCCGCACAGTGGGCGGAAACGATCAAAACTACGCGCGAGGCAGTAAATCTAATCCAAATGAAATAATTTTTTTTAAATAGTCGTAATTATGTCTGCTTTCTTGTAGCACTGCGGAAATTTACCATTTAGGGGTAAAAACAACCCCTAAGCAGGCTAAACCACTAGATTCTGGGTAAAACGAGTTCGATCAACTACATAGTGTTTACTGCTTAGGGGTTGTAAGGGTATGTGGAAACGAAGTATGTGAGGGTTAAGGTGGGTTAGCCTATCTGTAGTTGAAATCTCAATTTATTTACAGAAAAGTAGTTGATTAAATTCGCTCTACCCAGAGCTAGGTGTGTTAGCCTGCTTGGGGGTTGTTAGGGGTAGTTTATGAGGTTGTAAGGGTATGTGGGAATAAGGTGTATCGGGGTTGAGGTAAGCTAGCCTATCAGTGTATAAAATATATATTTCCTTAATATGTAGTTGATCGAACTCGTTTTACCCAGAATCTGGTGGTTTAGCCTGCTTAGGGGTTGATAGGGGTGGTTTCTACACCAAAAAAGTGAATTTCCGCAGTGCTACAAGAAAGCAGACATAATTACGAGTATTTAAAAAAAATAAAAACATTTGGATTAGATTTACTACCTCGCGCGTAGTTTTGATCGTTTCCGCCCACTGTGCGCCGCCCCTAAAGTAAGGATTGCAAAAGTGGTGTGCGAATTTTAAAATACAGGGACCTTACCCAGGACGCTGCTTAAAAACTATCCAGGACACTCTAAAAACCAGGACATGTCCTGGGAAAACAGGACGGTTGGCAACTCTAGAGTATAGTGCTAGATAATACCTACCGCAAAACAATAATGTATTCTCGTGGCCGGGGTCGTCTTATACCCTGACGGGGATCTTGGGCACAATAATTTGGGGTCCTTTTGTAAAGTAAAGAAAGATTCTGCCCGCTGCTTCGCCCGCGTGGTAGCTATTTTTGAATGAAAAGGTATAAATCCACGGAAACATCTTGAGCTATTATAATTTTCTATATTATGCTATCCCATAGGAACCGTGCATTTTCTGGGATGACCAGTACCATGTGTCATTCTCAGACTCCTCAACTAACATTATGCATAAAATCATGTCGATCTCTTGCTCTGTGTAAAACAAAAAACAAAACTATTTCACGGGAACCGTACATTTTTCCGGGATAAAAAGTATATGTGCATAATAGTCTATGTGCTATTCCAGACTATAGTCTCTGTGCTAAATTTCAATCAGATCCGTTCAACCGTTCCTGCGAATAACATTTATAATATTAGTAAGATAGTATGGACTAGTATGGTTATACTTATGATATGATTTTGCAAAAAAGTTAAAACACGTATTAATTTTGGGACAAAAGATAGCCTGGGTGGCACAGTTACACTAATTACGCATGCGTCACGACTGCTGTGCTGAGATCTCGGATTCGATCCCCGGGTCGGGTAAAGCGATCTTGGGTTTTTCTATTTAGAAATACTCAGTATCAGCCTCTGGAATTGTGCCCGGTATGGCTATAGGCTCGCCCCCTATTACATTACGGGGCCGTAATAAAATATCGTTGAAAAGTGGGTGTAATGGTTACACCTCTGCCTACCCCTTCGGGGACTACAGGCGTGAGTGTTTATGTATGTATGTATGTACAAAAGATATTCTATGTCATTCTCAAGGATATAATCTATCTCCATGCTAATTTCATCACAATCCGGTCAGCCGTTTAGTTTTGAAAAGGTAACAAACAAACTTACCTACATACGAACAGAGTTATTTTTGAATTTATAATATCAATATGGATTAACTCTCATTTTCCTAAAGGCCTATATCTACCTAAAATAGACAAAAATTTGTACCTACTGTAACCGAATATATCGGACTTTCAGAGCCTCCATGACGTTGGGAGCCCTGAGCATGAGCCCGGCCGTTTAACCTTGTATTAAAGACGGTATTGCCCTTATGCCTTATGTCACTAGCCTTATAAAGTACTCACGGAAACCTACTAGGTTGGCAGATAGGTATAGGTATAGTAATACCCACACCTGCCTATCTCATCGATACTAAATAAGGCAGAGTTGCGGCAAACGCTAGTTATTTAGTAACAGGTACGATTTGATTTTGCTGGCGGGAGGGTACCTGTTGCATAGTTATAGTAGTCTGTCTAGTACATAGTTGCCTAAAGTAATGAGATCGAGGATTCGATTCATTTCGTAGATCGGAATCTTTTTTATTATTATAGCTTTTGCCCGCGGCTCGCCCGCGTGGTGGTTATTTTTGGAAGAAAAGGTATTAAATCCATGGAGACCTCTTAAGCTATTACACCTTTCTGTATTATGCTATCCCGTAGGAACCGTGCATTTTCTAGTATAAAAAGTAGGCCATCAACTAACACTCAAAAAATCATATAGATCCCTTACTCTGTCTAAAACAAAAACAAAACTATTTTAACATTTTTTCATCCCCTATTTTACCCGCTTAGGGGTGGAATTCCCAAAAATCCTGAAAAATGTATTTTTTATTTTTAACTGAAAGTCCAAATACCATTTTTTTGCGTTTAACTTAAAAAATGACGGATTTTCATACTACTTTTATTTTCTTCCCCTATTTTACCCCGTTAGGGGTGGAATTTCCAAAAATCCTGAAACATATATTTTTTATTTTTAACTTAAAGGCCAAATACAAATTTTCATGCGTTTAACTTAAAAAATGACGGATTTTCATACAAACTTTTTTCCCCTATTTTACCCCTTTAAGGGGTGGAATTGCCAAAAATCCGGAAATATATATTTTTTAATTTTAACTGAGAGGCACAATACCAATATTCATGCGTTTAACTTCAAAAATGACGGATTTTTCATACAAACTTTCTTCACCTATTTTACCCCCTTAGGGGGGGAGTTCCCAAAAATCCTGAAAAATGTATTTTTTATTTTCAACTGAAAGTCCAAATACCAATTTTCATGCGTTTAACTTAAAAAATTACGGATTTTCATACAAACTTTCTTCCCCTATTTTACCCACTTAGGGGTGGAATTTGCAAAGATCCTGAAATATATATTTTATATTTTTAACTGAGAGGCAAAATACCAATATTCATGCGCTTAACATAAAAAATAACAGATTTTCATACAAAATTTCTTCCCCTATTTTACCCCTTTAGGGATGGAATATCCAAAAATCTTGAAACATATTATTAATTTTTAAATAAAAGGTCAAATACTAATTTTCATGCGTTCAACTTCAAAAATTACGTATTTTCATACAAACTTTCTACCCATATTTTACCCCCTTAGGGTGGAATTTCCAAAAACTCTGAAACATATATTTTTTATTTTTAACTAAAAGGTCAAATACTAATTTTCATGAATTTAAATTCAAAAATGACGGATTTGCATACAAACTATCATCCCCTATTTTAGCATCTTAGGGGTGGAATTTCCAAAAACCCTTCCTTAGTGAATGCCTACGTCATAAAAGGTACCTACTGTCAAAATTTCAAGTCTCTAACCCCAGCCGTTTATGCTGTGCGTTGATCGATCAGTCAGTCAGTCAGTTTCTTCTTTTATATATACAGATTATCTACAGTAAGTAATGTTTACTGATTGACTTTTTTGCAGTAATACCATTCAGGGAACAAATATCAAAAATCAATTTATACCAAAGTTACCTTAATTCTAAATATGCGTGACCTTCAAAATATTTTTTGGTACCTACATGTGAAGATGTGAAACTACGTCATAGGAAATCAATTTATAGATCCAATTTGATGCTCCAAAGGATACATTGAGATAATTATTTTATACTTGAGGACACATTTTCTCGTGCAGCTGTGACCAGAGATAACACTTGCGCCTGGTGTAGTCTTTCATCATTCTTGATACTTGAAACATTGTTTATTTATTTATTTATACTCTTTATTGCACACTAAGATATACAATATAGGAACACTGCAAAAATTAATTAAAAGTAGGTACAATTGGCGGCCTTATCGCTCTCGGCGATCTTTTCAAGACAACCATGGGATGGAATTATGAGAAGGGAAAATAATAAGGGTAGGGCAGTCAGCGTACATAAAGGTATTAAGGAAAAACGAAAATATAAAAAAATATATACCTATATATCATATATATTATTTATATAGATATAAGAATACATAAATAGAATAATGTTATCAATAAATATATATACACACAATTAAATACACACACACACACATCTATATATACATATATACACACATACATACAAACATATACACATACATGGATACACATATATACACCCATATACATATACTCATACATTTCATTAACTAAAATACATTGTTTTTTTAATAATGTCAATTATTGTTTGTCTTTGCGTCTATAAAAGTGCTATTGAAAATATAACCTTTGTTTGCTGATTAGGAAATATTGTATTAAAAAAATCCTACATCAATTCAATTCACGATTAGTCCACGATGCAGTGGGCGAGCAGCCGATTTTGATACGAGAAACTATTGATTCGATGATCGCCGCATCAACATAATAGACAGCCTCCGTGGCGCAGCGGGCTAACAAATAAAATCATTTAAGTTAGTGTGTACTAGGCGCACCTCCGCCTACTTCTTCTTAAATATAGGCCTGATCTTATATTATCGAAGACTTGTACCCACAGCACAATTTTTTGTGAAAAACTACTTTGCAGGCACTTAAATTTAAGAAATAGACTAAAACAAGAACTAGTCGTCAGGTCCTTCCAATCAGAGTCCAGAATTACTCAAATCTGGTAGCTAATGCTGATGATGTATGCAAATTTTTAACAATTTTCAAAGCTTTATAGTATTATGTATCGAGGAACTCACCCTTCCTGGGTTTGTTGAAATAAATTTTTCCTACCATATAAAAATATACGTAGGTAAACCTACATGAGGTAGGTACTTATATAGAACATTTTAGTTATTCATAATAAGTTATCTATCAAATTCTCGTAATTAGACAATCTGAAATAAATTTAAAGTTACACAAGGATGTAAATTTATCGCACCGCTCTACACCAACCCCTTCGCGTAGGTTGGTGAAAATTGAATGCGTTCTAGCGCCTAATAATCGTTCGATCTAGCACTCTACTGTGCAGTATAAAAGGAGGTCTCGGTTCCAGTACAAATCAGTTCGGAAGCAGCCTCCTTAGGTTTTCTTCTAACATTCGACGGGAAGGAGAAAAACTAAAAAACGAGTACACAGTTACTATGAATAATTGGCGTTTATTAATTATTGCGTTTGTCGCCGTTTTACAACCGATTGCGTTTTTTAGAGAGCGCAATCTTGTTAATGGGTGGGAACATTGCTGCGACCATCAACCACCTCCATTGCTTCAAGAATCTGGTTTACATACTGATGGAATCTACCGTTTTAGAAAAATTTATACAGAAGATTACCGTTTGACTTACCCTGAAGCACGACGGTATGATGCAAGGCAGCTAGATTGTATGGTAAACCATCCCTCAACTGAACAATATAAGGATGATAATAAAACACATAGAAGTTTGCAGTCCAAAAGTAATCATGCAGTTCGAGCACACGAGAACGGGAATTGTAATCTTGTTTCGAGGCAAAGAATAATTACTATTAAAACGGATTCCTCAGAAACTGAATCACAACTTACAGTGAGAAACGAACATAAACGTCAAGCGCTAAAAAGAGAAAGATCAAATCTCCAAAATAATGTTAAACGTGGCGATATTGAGCATCTACAGAAACGAGGAAATGAGTTAAAGATCCATCGCCCTAGAAAGGAATTACTTACCAGCCGAGTTCGAAATGATTTAATTAATCATCACAATGGCGATAGTATTAATCGCCGTAGTTCTGAAAATAGGTTCAGTAACCGTCAAGCACGAGATGAAGTAGGCAGCCACCGTTCTACGGAGACATTATCTAACCGTCGACCTAGTCATGAAGTTGATAGTCGTCGCGTAAGAAATGAAGTTGATAATCGTCGTGTAAGAGTTGAAGTTGATAAATGTCCCGTAAGAAATGATGGAGACAACCGCCGCTCTATGAACACAATAGTTACCCGTCGTGTAAAATATGATGTAGACAACCGCCGCTCCATGGATACATTAGTTAGCCGTCGTATAAGAAATGAAGTTGATAGTGGTCATACAAGAGGTGATGTAGACAACCACCGTTCCACGGAGACATTATCTAACCGTAAAGCTAGTGATGAAGTTGATAATCGTCGCGTTAGAAATTATGTAGAAAACCACCGCTCAATGAATACAATAGTTAGCCGTCGTGTAAAAGATGATGTAGAAAACCACCGCTCAATGAATACAATAGTTAGTCGTAGTGCAAAAGATGACGTAGACAAGCGCCGTTCCACGGAGACATTATCTAATCGTAGAGCTAGTGATGAAGCTGATAATCGTCGCGTAAGAAATGATGTAGAAAACCACCGCTCAATGAATACAATAGTTAGCCGTCGTGTAAAAGATGATGTAGAAAACCACCGCTCAATGAATACAATAGTTAGTCGTAGTGCAAAAGATGACGTAGACAAGCGCCGTTCCACGGAGACATTATCTAATCGTAGAGCTAGTGATGAAGCTGATAATCGTCGCGTAAGAAATGATGTAGAAAACCACCGCTCAATGAATACAATAGTTAGCCGTCGTGTAAAAGATGATGTAGAAAACCACCGCTCAATGAATACAATAGTTAGTCGTAGTGCAAAAGATGACGTAGACAAGCGCCGTTCCACGGAGACATTATCTAATCGTAGAGCTAGTGATGAAGCTGATAATCGTCGCGTAAGAAATGACGGATACAACCGCCAATCCATGAAAGCTATAGTTAGCCATCGTGTTAGAGATGAAGTTGACAGTCGTCGTGTAAGAAATGATGCAGACAACCGCCGATCCATAGAAAGAATTTCTAGCCGTAGAGCCAGTGATGAAGTTGGCAGTCGTCGTGTAAGAGACGATGCAGACAACCGCCGATCCATGGAAAGAATTTCTAGCCGTAGAGCCAGTGATGTAGTTGGCAGTCGTCGTGTAAGAGACGATGCAGACAACCGCCGATCCATGGAAAGAATTTCTAGCCGTAGAGCCAGTGATGAAGTTGGCAGTCGTCGTGTAAGAGATGATGCAGACAACCGCCGATCCATGGAAAGAATATCTAACCGTAGAGCTAGTGATGAAGTTGGCAGTCGTCGTGTAAGAGATGATTCAGACAACCGCCAATCCATGGAAAGAATATCTAACCGTAGAGCTAGTGATGAAGTTGGCAGTCGTCGTGTAAGAGATGATTCAGACAACCGCCAATCCATGGAAAGAATATCTAACCATAGAGCTAGTGATGAAGTTGGCAGTCGTCGTGTAAGAGATGATTCAGACAACCACCGATCCATGGAAGGAATATCTAACCGTAGAGCCAGTGATGAAGTTGGCAGTCATCGTGTAAGAGATGATGCAGACAACCGCCGATCCATGGAAAGAATATCTAACCGTAGAGCTAGTGATGAAGTTGGCAGTCGTCGTGTAAGAGCTGATGCAGACAACCGCCGCTCCATGGAAAGAATATCTAACCGTAGACCTAGTGATGAAGTTGGCAGTCGTCGTGTAAGAGCTGATGCAGACAACCGCCGGTCCATGGAAATAATATCTAACCGTAGAGCTAGTGATGAAGTTGGCAGTCGTCGTGTAAGAGCTGATGCAGACAACCGCCGCTCCATGGAAAGAATATCTAACCGTAGAGCCAGTGATGAAGTTGGCAGTCGTCGTGTAAGAGATGATGCAGACAACCGCCGATCCATGGAAAGAATATCTAACCGTAGAGCTAGTGATGAAGTTGGCAGTCGTCGTATAAGAGATGATTCAGACAACCGCCAATCCATGGAAAGAATATCTAACCGTAGAGCTAGTGATGAAGTTGGCAGTCGTCGTGTAAGAGATGATTCAGACAACCGCCAATCCATGGAAAGAATATCTAACCGTAGAGCTAGTGATGAAGTTGGCAGTCGTCGTGTAAGAGATGATTCAAACAACCGCCGATCCATGGAAAGAATATCTAACCGTAGAGCTAGTGATGAAGCTGATAATCGTCGCGTAAGAAATGACGGATACAACCGCCAATCCATGAAAGCTATAGTTAGCCATCGTGTTAGAGATGAAGTTGACAGTCGTCGTGTAAGAGCTGATGCAGACAACCGCCGCTCCATGGAAAGAATATCTAACCGTAGAGCCAGTGATGAAGTTGGCAGTCGTCGTGTAAGAGATGATGCAGACAACCGCCGATCCATGGAAAGAATATCTAACCGTAGAGCTAGTGATGAAGTTGGCAGTCGTCGTGTAAGAGATGATTCAGACAACCGCCAATCCATGGAAAGAATATCTAACCGTAGAGCTAGTGATGAAGTTGGCAGTCGTCGTGTAAGAGATGATTCAGACAACCGCCGATCCATGGAAAGAATATCTAACCGTAGAGCCAGTGATGAAGTTGGCAGTCGTCGTGTAAGAGATGATGCAGACAACCGCCGCTCCATAGAAAGAATATCTAACCGTAGAGCTAGTGATGAAGTTGACAGTCGTCGTGTAAGAGATGATGCAGACAACCGCCGCTCCATAGAAAGAATATCTAACCGTAGAGCTAGTGATGAAGTTGGCAGTCGTCGTGTAAGAGCTGATGCAGACAACCGCCGCTCCATGAATGCAATAGTTAGCAGTCGTGTAAGAGATGAAGTTAACAGTCGTCGTGTAAGAGATGAAGTTATTAGTCGTCGTGTAAGAGATAATGCAAACAACCGCCGTGCCATGGATACATTATCTAACCGTAAAGCTAGTGATGAAGTTGACAGTCGTCGTATAAGAGATGATGGAAACAACCGCCGCTCCTTAGATACATTATCTAACCGTAGAACTAAGGATAAAGTCGACAGTCGTCGTGTAAGAGATGATGTATACAACAGTCGATCCATGGAAATAATATCTAACCATAGGGCTAGTGATGAAGTTGGCAGTCGTCGCGTAAGAGATTCTGCAGACAACCGCCCCTCCATGAATTCAATAGTTAACCGTCGTGTAAGAGATGAACTTAACAGTCGTGTAAAAGATAATGTAGACAACCGCCGATCCATTGATACATTAGTTAGCCGACATGTTAGAGATGAAGACAGTCGTCGTGTAAGAGATGATGTAGATAACCGCCAACCTATGGATACATTAACCTATCGTAGACCTATCGACAGAAACGGAGGTCGTCTAAGAAATGTTTTAGAGAGCCCCCGCTCCATGGATTCATTAATTAGCCGACGTGTTATTGGTACAATTAAAAACCATGAAGTAAGGGATAATTCTTTCAGCCGCCGCTTCATGGAAACACGAGCTAACCGTCAAGCAAAAGAAACAATAATCATCCGTGGGCGAAGAAATATATTAGATAACCGTCGGTCAATAAATGTTTTCGAAAGTTATCAATTTGCTGTCGAATCAGTTAGCCGGCGTGAGGATGTTT
This sequence comes from Laothoe populi, assembly GCA_905220505.1. Lineage (NCBI taxonomy): Eukaryota > Metazoa > Arthropoda > Insecta > Lepidoptera > Sphingidae > Laothoe > Laothoe populi. The sequence continues at coordinate 10,374,254 of HG992164.1, read as the reverse complement.
TGTTTAGCAGCAATACCATGCGTTTAGAAAGAACGAGATCTGAGCATTCTATACTTATAAAAGGTACTGTAAATATGGACATGGTTGCAAGGTTTGAAGTCCCTGATGAAAGCCTGTCAGTTTTGGAATCGCGTATAACTAAATCGACGCGCATAGAAACGGTTTCTCGAGTACCAAAGAACCGCAAGAACCAATCAACTAGTGTAAGTTTGAAGGGAACGTCTGAAATTGGTGGTGACTTCTTTGTAAAACAAAATATTTTTAGAGATCTTGTTGAAGTTCTGCCTTACCATGAAAGAAATGTGGAACGAGGCGCAACATATTCTACAGATTCCAGAGACAACGAACATTCGTATTATCTGAAACAGAAATTAGAATACCCCGGAGACCTCCTTGCAATGTGTTGGCAAGATATGTTTTATATACTTCAAGTTATTTATATTTCCATCGTTTTGGCACAAATATTCGATGAAAATGGGCCTGCAAGCGGAAAATCAAAGTAAGCAAAAATAATATACCTCGTTAACAATATATCGATGAAGTACCAATGCCTCCTGGCATTTATAATTTTTCAAATTCACTTTTATATTGTTTTACAGTAGGCGAGATTCTTATATAGTAAAATCTTCTAAGTGTATTTTTAGATGCAACAAAATTAACATTATTCTAAATAAATATATTAAATAATTTTCAACTTTTCTAGAATAGCAGCGATAGCCTAGTTGGTTGCGGTACGGACTGCCAAGACGAAAGTCGTATGTTCGAAACCCAAGTGGCATACACCTCTGACTTTTCTAAAGTTATGTGTCTATTAAATGTTGATTATCGCTTGCTTTAACGGTGAAGGAAAACATCGTGAGGAAACCTGCATATCTGAGAATTCTTAGACGAATTTCGAAGGTATGTGAAGTCTGCCAACCCGCATTAGGCAAGCGTGGTGGACTAAGGCCTAACCCCCTCTCATTAGTAGAGGAGGCCCGTGCCCGGCAGTGGGACAATGTTTAATACAGGGCTAGTATTATTATTGTATATTATATATCTAGAAAATATAGTTTTTTTTTCAGTTTTATAAAATTCTTGACTTCGATATTTAGAAGCTATTGGTACTTCGCGGTCCATATTGAAACTCGAGTCTGATAGAAATCGTTTTCAGTTACAGGCCTCTCAGCTGGTGGGCGGCCCGAGTGGACCTTGTTAAGGCGGACTAAGCAATACACAATGTCAAGATAATTTCCATCGATGAAGCCCTCATGTTATCGTTATTATATTATGTAGAGAATTATGTAGCTACGAGTTATAGTTAGTCAGTAAAATCACTTTAATAAACATATGCATAATATATCACAAACAGTTGTTTCATTTAACAAAATACATTTTAAGTTTATTTCCTTTAGAATTACAATAAACATAGCAAGTGATTTACTCATACCAGTCGAGTTTGTATTAGCTAGATTATTATTTATATTCGCCTACTAACTCTGTAAATTGTACAATAGTTTCTTCTATTTGTTACTATGTTACCTTTTCAGTAGTATTTTAATGCTCTTTGACTTACCTTATTGATACATACATACATACATATACAATCACGCCTGTAATCTCCGAATCTAGACAGAGGTGCAACCGTACACCCACTTTTCGCCGAATTTATTTCGGTCCCATAATGTGATGTGATGGGCGAGCCCATCGCCATAACGGGCACAAATTCCAGACTCCGGGCTAATACTGAGAATTTCTAGATAGAAAAACCCAATATCAATTTACCCGACCCGGGGATCGAACCCGAGACCTCAGCACAGCAGTCGTAACGCATGCACAATCACAACTGCGCCACCGAGGCAGTCAACCAAAAGTCAAAGTCAAAGTTACCATATTGAACAGAGATAATACAACGGGATTGTGGCCATAGATATAGAATTGACCACTAACGTCTTAGCCGAAACCGAGGTCGTTGGTTCCATAAATTTTATTAATACAGCGCCCCAGAAATTTCGAATTCAAGTGTGTGTTCAATATTCAACGGTAAAATTTTAAATTATTTAAAAACGCATTTTTTTTATTATTACCACAAAAATATTCAAAAATGCGTTACGTAATAATTATATTACACCAGGCACTAAACTCTGCATAAATAGAAGCATAGTAATTATAAAATATAGGGTTCAAATAATTATTAAAATTTAAATAAGAATGACACATTACGTAAACATACTATGATTTATTTATGCTTATTAATAAACTTAACATAAAAATATTACAGATCTAATGTATCTGTTGGCTTCTTGTTTTGCCCTTCATACCATGCTTTAGAAATCATTCTCTTCATTTCATCATCGCCTGTTTCATACCTGCAAAGGAATAATGTATGCCTTATTTAGAGATTTTTATTTTATTCAGTGTCGACTAGTCAGTTGGATATAGACTCCAATAATGGATAATAAAATATTATCTTTTATCTATAGAACTTATTTCTTTGGAATGTATATCAAATAATAATAAACTTCAAAATTTTAAGTAGTTTCAGATTTCAATTGGTAGCAGTTTCTTTCATTATAATGCTGCATAAGGCAGTGGAGGGGTAATATGTGTGGTGTAGAAGGCACTATGCATACCAAATATGGTAGTATCATGTATAATGCAGATGTCCCCTACAAATGTGTAATTCCCTTTGATACTGCTATAAAGACATAAAGTCTACTACTAATAGTATGTTAGCAGTATTATGGAGAATAACAAATATTTACTAAGTCACAGAGATACTAAGATTTACACAAATGAGTCAAGTATCTGAACTTATATTTAATTTTTAAACATGATGGAGATAATACTGCAATAGTGTAAAAAGTAGTTTTCCAAAAAACATATAATAATAGCCCAGTATTAAACATTGTCCCACTCCTGGGCACGGACCTCCTATATTAATGATAGGGGTTAGGGCTTAGTCCACAAAAATATATATAAACTAATAAATATAATGCATAATAATTACAAACCACAATATAAAATATAACATAATATACACACACCCTGAAAGTAGTGAGTTAAGAATGAGCTTTTTTTGTCGGGTGTCTAGAATTGGGGTACAATGTTTGGCCTTTCACAGCCTTCTGAGTACTCTGACACTATACCCTCGACCGCTTCTTCACCTTCTTGCCCAAGGCATATTGTGAAGAATCCGACTGGCATAATTGTGTTGAGTAGTGGGGGATAGATTGTCTCTCTCTACTCGATACTCTAATTGGACGGCACTGGGCTTACCATCAGGTGCAGTAAGTCACTTTGCCATGCCAGGATAAAAAAAGAAGCAACTGAATTTAATTCAGTAATTTCTAAAATGTATTATTTTTTTGTAACATAATTAGAACTAAGTCAATAACAGTTACAACCAAAAAATAGTCAAAACAAAATTAAAACAAAGCCCGATGATAAGGCCTTTTGTTGAATGCACTAGTAAATGGATTTCATTATCAGATCAAATAAATTTTATTTTGAGATAAATAAAAGTTTTTACGAATATGCTAAATTGGTCCATGTATCATTTCAGTGTACATCTTCAGAAGAAGTAACTTTAGGTAAGAAGTAACTTTTACCCTCCCGCCCTTATATCACGCTATGTTACATTTTCTGTGACCCCTATCAATATTGCATCACAAACAATTAGAACCCAGAATGACAAATTTACAAAATTGTTTTAGAAGCTGAGAACGTCACGTTTCCTTATACCCCCAACCCCCCGTGTCACATCTTGTTACAGTAAGCAACATCCCTCCCATACTTCAATCCAAATTAAAAAATCCAATCCAACTTCGAACATAAAGAAATTTTAACACATAAATTCGAATGTATTTCATGAATGGCCCCTTATATTTCAATCTAGGTGTCTCAGGGTGTCATTATCTTTTTTGTTTTGACTCTTCATAATGCATAGTTTAACACATTTATGATTGCTCAATCAAAACTGCATACTTACATATTCTTCATTAGACCCATAATAGAATCCTGTGGATCTTTTTTGCCCATATCATCTGCTTTAAAGCGGCTGCTACGCTGATCCTCAAATTTCTTTTCAATTTCTGTCATATGTGACCACTTCACATTAGGATTACTCTTTGCCAAAAATACGACAACCATGTCTGAAATGCATCCAAAACATGCAGGCTTAAATACAATCTATGAAATTACATTTTCAATTTTTTTCAAGTTATATGTATATGCACATATTTCCATAGGTTCTCAATTTAATATCTTGACTGCAGCACAACATATATATTTTTTTAGTGCCTCACTAGGCAGACGAGCAGACGGGCCACCTGATGGTAAGTAATCACCTCCGCCCATAGACTTCTGCAATACCAGGGCCAAACAAAGCTGCTGCCTATAGTTAAGTAAATACAGTCTTACTGGTCTAATGATCCAGTATTAAGCTGGTATGAGTACAAGCATGCAAAGCAACATAAAAAGGTACGTAAAAAGCTATAAACATATGCAGCACACACATATGTTATGTTTCTTCTGGTGCATTGCACACACTGTTTGTGTTGATGCTGCAACCAATTGCAAATTTTTACAAACCTAGCATGTAACACTATGTAGGCGTTTTTTTCTACACAAATGCGAGAAAGACAAAGTGTGTTGAGAGCCGCAAGGTTAGTTAAAATATGTCATTGTATTGCAGTTATTATAACTTCCCATAGGTTGTTGATAATCCATATTACTTAATAAGCCTGTTTTCATTGTTTTTCTTGTTAATTTGAAAATATAGTTTATCAAAAAATCTGTTACTTTGTCAGATAGATTCCAAACCACTATCAAATTAAATATTAATACATACATACATATACACTCACGCCTGTAATCCGGAAGAGGTAGGCAGAGGTGTAACCAGTACACCCACTTTTCGCTGAATTTCGGTCCCATAATGTGATAGGGGCGAGCCTATCGCGATACCGGGGACAGGTTCCAGGCTCTGGGCTAATACTGAAAATTTCTAGATAGAAAAACCCAATATCACTTTACCTGACCCGGGGATCGAACCCGATGCCTCAGCACAGCAGTTTTAATGCATGCAAAATTACAACTGTGCCACTGAGGCAGTTAAATATTAATTTAAAAGCTATAATTACATAGCTACCTGTTTTCTGCTTCCAGTGGCTCTCTTCTATGTTAATAGGTTCAAGCAATTTGTTGATGACAAGCAAGTAATTTTTGTTTTCAAGATTTTCAACATGAAGCTCCATGGAACGGTCTGTAAGCTTACAATATACTTGATCCTTTGACAAGGTTTGGACATTTTTTAGGGTAACAAAGACCTTTATGTACTTATCAGATTGATCCCACCCTAAAAAAAAAAATAAGTTGAACAACATATTTTTAAAAACACATTTTACAATATAATGACTTAATAATTATCTTAGATCATATATTAAAAAATTGGTGCAATTTTTTACGGTTCAAAAGTTATGACCAATTTTTGTATTTTTCGCAGTGCTCAAAAAAAAACATTATAAAAAATAAATTATCAGAGCTAACAATGTATTTTTTTTGAGAATGTTGTTCAAGAGTGTGCCTTCCTGATGTAATACTTTTGCGCAGCTAAAAAACATTTGTTCAATAAGAAAAAATATTTACTGCAAGTTTCGGTCTGGTACAAATTTAACTCAATTTCCGAGCGATTTTCATGGGAAATAGTTACACTAGTGAAAGATGACTACGTATTGAGAGACTTGTCCAAGTCATAAAGATTATTTGGAGGTATGAATCACTGGGATATTCTTATTAGTTTAAAAGTTACAGAATTTTATTTACAAGGACATCGCACTTTTAAATCAGTCATAACTTTTGAACCATAGAAAATTGCACCAACATTCTTAGGGTTAAACATTTGGAAATGACCTTGCCCCTATTCGATTTGATCCTTACTTCCAGGGACACCCTGTATATGTAACTATATAAAAAAATATTTGGTAAATCTATTTAAAGCTAATTCTAGACAATGTAAAAAATATAGGTATTTTTTAAATAGCAAACCAAATAGAAAACGAAATCCATAATGTGGCTCATATAAGGACTAAAACAATATAGAAAATTACTAAAATTATACAGAGGCAGGATATATCTTACCATATCCGTTTAATTTTATCTGGTATCTTTTGCTATTAGATGTAGTTGATGTAGCAGCTACTTCCACAGGGGTGGTACTACTTAACTTTTCTTTAAGCTTAATTACTTCCGTCTCAAGTTTGCGAATTTCTAATGACAATAAATCCTGCACCTTCTTACGTTTTGCTTGCTTTAAAAGCTCGTTTAGCTCATCAACGTCTTCACGCAGCTATAAAATAACAAAAAAAAATTAGCATATCACCCATGAAAACTGCAAAAATAAATAAACTGATTAAAGCTATTGATTGATCAAGTTAATGAATAGCCGTAAATATTTTAATTGAGACAAGTAGTTTATGGTTCGCAGTCGCGGTTAATACCTTCGCATGTCATCTAATGTGGTGACATGTTATTTATGGATAAATGGGATTTAGTTTATAAAAGAAATCTATTGCGCGATTTCATGATCCAACGATTACACGTGTTTGACGGTGTGAAAATACAGTAGATAAACTACTATACATACTTCTTTAATCTTCGCTTCAGACATTTTGACTGTATAATTGCACTTTAATTCACTTATTGAAATTATGAGATCGTAAATTTGGAATATTTTAGCGGTTTCCACTGAAAAATCGAATGACAAGTTTCAAGTGGTATTATTATTAACAATAATGACAGCTGCTGTCAAATGTCATCTATTTTTTTTTTTTTAATTTATTCATAGCCATGGATACATGTCCTTCAGCCGGATACATTTTTTAAATTGTATTTCAAATTGGGAAAACAAATCAAATTACTGTAAATACAACATACATTTCAACATACTTAGCACATTCTAAACAAAAATATAAAAATAATTGGTATGTACATAAACAAAAGATAACTCTCTTTACATAACTTAACACTGTACAAAAAAGGAAACATATAGCTTTTTTTTTAATTATTTCTACGGTTTCACAAATAAACTTATATATCGATTTACAAATCTTGAACACGGCGGGGAACACTTTCTTTATCACTACTGTAATTTTGATTACAAATGTCACTTGCTAATATCAGTTGTATTTTGAATTCAGAACACTTCAGAATGATATGATCCAAATCAGCATTCTCCTGTGCACAATATGAACATCGGCTATTTTCTGCTAATGTGAAGTCTATATAAGTGAGCTGGTGTTAAACAGAAGAATTTCTGCATACCACTTGCCTTTTGTTTTTACAGTTACGTCCCAGTATTCTTTCCATAAGAATCTATTTTTAATATTTAATGTGTTGTAGTAGTCGGTGAATGGTAATTTTACTCGCTCTGAATGGTCTTCATTAGAGTTGCCTATCGATAGTCGACTATCGCTAAACTATCGATAGTCTATCGATATTTGACGTCATATCAATAGTATCGATAGCATATCGATAGTATCGATATTATCAATAGTATCGATACTATTGATAGTATGATACAGGGCAATAGTATTGATATACAAAAATAGTATCGATAGTATCGATAGTATTAGCTCCGATAGTATCAATACTATCGATAGTATCGATACTATCGAAGACCGGTATATGTTTTGAAGTAATACTATCGATAGTATTGATAGTATCGATAGCACACACTATTCCAATAATCTATTACATAGCTAGTAAATATCTATTACGATAGTATTGATAGTTTTTTGATTTTAATACAACGATACTATCGATAGTATCAATAGTATCGATAGTATTACATAAAAAAATCGATACTATCGATACTATTGATAGTATTATCATGTAATAGTATCGATTCTATCGATACTGTTGCTTCCAATCAATAGTATTAGTTAGTTCGTGATATCGATAGTATCGATGGTATCGATAGTATCGATACTATCGATAGCACTATCGATATTGTTACTAGTTTTCGAGGTCAACTATCGATAGCCAAACTATCGATAGTTAGGCAACTCTAGTCTTCATCGTGGGCTTCGCGGGTAGCAAAGTCAACTATTTCATTGCCATAATACCACTATGTGATGGGACCCATACAAATTCTACACTAAAATGACTGATCATCAATAACAAACTCTTAATGTTGTTAATCAAATAATTTAGTCTAAATGATATATTTACATGTGCTAATGCAGACAATAAGCTCATTGAATCAGATACAATTACAATATTATTTACATTATGTACAGAAGTATTTACATATTCTAAAGCACAGTAAATAGCATAGGCAGAAGCCTAAAGATGCTAGAATTAAAGTCTATTTTCATACATTTAGTTTGACCAATCTGTACATTAAAGTATGCTGCTTTTACATATTCATTTGTTTTAGATAAGTATAAATAAAATAATAATCTTTTTTCTTGTCCTTAAATTCTAAAAAATCCTCTTTGCTCTTTTTATAGGGCTAATGAGATATTTATATGAATGTATATACATTGACCATATGTCATAGTTTTTATATTCTTTGAATTATTTTTCACATGTGTGAAAATTTTTGGAATTTCAGGTAAAGTCCTGTCGACAAGTGAAGAAGCTGAGATAAAAATTGCAGGAATTGCCTGATAAATATTAGAATGCAAACAAAGTTACTGCAGATGTATTTCTATTAAAATGCATATGTTTTGAATTGGTTCATAAAAAATTGTATCAAATATACTGTATTTTAAATTATGTTTCACCAAAATACCTACACCATTATGAGAATTTACAGAATTTTTGTATATAAAGTTATATGTGGGAAAATGTGGTAATCTAGAATCAGTTTTTAGCCAAGTTTCATTAAGTACACATATATCTACATTTTTTTTTCATGTAATAAGTTGTAGCAATGCTTTTTTGTTCTGTAAGCTTTGTATATTAAATTGCAAAATATTTATAAAATTATCCATCAAAGTAAGTTATGTAAAAATATTTCTTTAATTCTTTTAGTTGTTAAAGGGCCATCTGTTTTGTTACCTAAGGTAATAAGAGACTTTACAATTGCATTAATAATTATATCATTGTTGACTATTTGTTGTGCATTAAATTCATTGTTATTTACAGATTGTTGAGGCAATGAAGGAAAATTTTTATCACTCAAAATTGGTGGAGAACTCACCACAGTGGCATATGGCTGTTTCATATATTTATTTCTTTTTTCTTCCATCTTCTTTTTCTTAATAGGACAATCTCTTGAAATGGCTAAATGATTGCCATTGCAATTTACGCATACTATATCTTCTACCTCACACTCTTTATAAGAATGTTGACCAGAGCAGGAAGAGCATTTTTGTTCACCTCTACACACCTTGGCAGAATGATTAAACTTAAGGCATTTATAACATTGTAATAATGGTGGTATATATGTATGCACCTGATACCGAAATAACTTAATGTAAACATGTTGCGGCAAGACACTGCATGAAAAGGTAACTGCTACTGTGTTGAGCGGGACAAGTTTGCCTTCTACTTTTCTCATGAATCTCTTTACTGATATGGCCTCTACATCGCTGATAATATTTTTATATATTTGCTCATTACTCAATTCAGTGGGAACAAACTTAATAACTCCTATTCTTTCAGTTAAATATGAAGGAATGAATGCTTTCATTTTATTTTTGTTTAAAAATTCCTCCATTTTAATAAAGTTATTGGCTGCAGCGGCTTTTTTAAAAGTGATACCGATTTTGTGTGCATTGATCCTGTGCACACCAACTACACCTTTGACACTATCAGTGAGCATGTTTGTTAGTGCTATTGGGTTTTTGTTACCTATTTTTTCATTTTCGCTTGACTCGACGTAAACTATATATTCATTACTTGCATTTTCAATAAATAACCGTTTGTAATTTTCTTTTATAAAGGTTTTGTATTTATCTGGATTGTATGGTACACCAGGACCCTTTGCAGTTACATATTTTCTTTTTTTTGTATCTGATGGGTCCTCCCCATCGCTGTGTGGGCTCATGATGACGAAAACTTGTGTTTTCGATAAAAGTAAAGTGTTTTAAACTATTTACTATTTAAATCAACGAAATAAAATTTTCTTACAAAATTAAATAGACCGCCTTATTTGACTTCCCGCCAAAAAGTCCCAAATGTCATCTAAAATTCTAGAAAATGCCAGTCGCCACACCAGTGTTGTCATTTTAAATAAAGTAAACTACTATACACACTGACGTATATTATATGGACAGGATATCTAATACAAAATGACAGCTATTTTCTTGACCTATTTGAAGCGCCCCTCTCGAGTGTATTTGAAACTAAATTTGACATATAATAGGGATGTTGATATTTTTTATAATATCGGATTTCCGATATATCGATATTTTTAAATATATCAATATCGGAGTTTGATATATCGATATTTTTAAATATATCAATATCGGAGTTTGATATATCCTATGACTATACAGTAGCGGATTTGCCACTGACGTATATTATATGGACAGGATATTTGATCCGCGAAAGTGTGCCTATTTGATTTTCGCCATATTGGCGCTGATAGCAGTGCAGTCGAGCAGTGAGCGTCCGTGGAACTAACGATAGAGTTGAGACACGAAGGATGATATATCGACAATGATACACAACAGTCGATGGTTTACAAATCTTAAAAATAATAAAAACATCGCCTTAGCAAAACATATTTTAATCTACTATATTATGTTTAAAACGCTTAATATAATATTAAACCCACCGGAAAATATTGTGGGCACACTGCCCTTTTTTTAACTGGGTCCGTGAAACATGTCTAATAAAACAATCTTCCATAAAATGTTTAGAACATAAATAGCTATTTATGTTTGGAAACAAATTTGCAACATTCATGTTTCTCAGCCATAGTTTTTGTATCACCGAGTCAGTTGGAAACCTATAATGGAAATGTTATAATGTAATTTTATATGAAGAAAGGATGTATGGCGTCAGGACCAGACCCTTAGACGAGTCAAAATTTTTAATAAAAATATCGATATATAAAACTCCGATATTGATATATTTAAAAATATCGATATATCAAACTCTGAAATTGATATATTTAAAAATATCGATATATCAAACTCCGATATTTAAAAAAATATCAACATCGCTATTATATGTCAAATTTAGTTTCAAATACACTCGAGACGGGCGCTTCAAAAATATCAAGAAAATAGCTGTCATTTTGTAATAGATATCCTGTCCAGTATAATAGACGTTTGTCAAACGTACCGTTTGCGAGATATATCCCGTCAAATTCATAGAAACTAATTATTTACCCGACTACGGCTTCACAAAGCGTTGGTTGATCGGTATGTACGTATATTTAAAAATATCGGAAATCCGATATTTGTCAAATTTAGTTTCAAATACACTCGAGAGGGGCGCTGCAAATAAGTCAAGAAAATAGCTGTCATTTTGTATTAGATATCCTGTCCATATAATATACGTCAGTGGGATTTGCCCAAAGGCTACCGTGCGCGGGGATGCGGTCTCTTTCGCCGACGATATTCAAGGACAAAGGACGTATCAGACATCGCGTTTTGTATATTTCTGTGGCCTGGTGCTAAAAGGGCCAAAGTACGTTTTTGTAAGAAACGAGATTGTAATGCCAGTTTATTGTAAAAGTATTATATTTTTTTGTGCTTAAAGGGCTTTAGTGTATTAACAATCTTTCAAAAGTTACTATGTAAAAAAGGCCAATGTAGTGTGCGCTTTCATACAGTTAAGTAAAAAAAAAATATGTTAAAAGGGCTGCAGTATACTTAAGCCGATAAATTATTATTATTTTCACTTTCCTAGTAATACAGTAAGAACTAAAACCATCAAAGTTAACATTAGCCCTTTTTGTGATATAATTTTAGTCCAATTACCAAAAGACTGGGCAAACCTAATCAGAACAGTCCATAGGAACCCAAAAATAAATGTTGTAGAAATGCAACAATCACAGTTCTACAACTTCCAAAAACGGCTCACTACACAATACGTACACCGAAAGATAAATTCAGTGAAAGAAAAGGTCAATTGGAATAAAATAAAATGGATACAGTGTAGAAAAGTAGATCCAGGGGTATTATACTACAAATACTCATTTGATGATAGTGAAGAATTATTCAAAGTGCTAAGTTTAAAAAGAAACCGAAATATGACACGTTCACAATCAGAAGATACTACACCAGTAGCACCTCTCATGCCCCTAAATCAGAGACCTATTAAACTCCCTGCACCAAAAGTTAGAGACCTGCAATCATTTCTGGAGTACCTCCAACCATCCAGCCGTCCATTTTATGAGTCTTTGGAGACTGGCCCCGAAATGGAGGATATTGTGTCATGTTCTGATGAAGAAAATTAAAAATAATGTAATCTCTCCATAATAAAATTTCTTAGAAAAACAACATTGGCCTTTTTAATTTTATACATAATTGCGAACTAACATAATAATTATCATCAGTGCTAAAGGGGCATAAGTTGTTAATATTTTCCAAAATAACATTTTTTTCTTCAATTATAATTTAATTCATAAATCTTCTTAAAAATATAAATCAATTAAAAGTAAAATATTTTTGCCATACTACAATATAACACCTAAATAATAACTATGTATGCTGATTCATTGTTATAACGCTCATTACTGAAAATAATGATTTATTCATATTGGCCCTATTAGCACCAGGCCACAGATTTGTAGTTAGCATAAGTTTGTAAAATATAACGCTATCGGTTGATTGTTCGTTATTTCTCTTAAAATATTCCTACCACTTCTGGTTTTTAATATCATTGACGATAACAAGAAATAACTCTTAGCATCGTATTTCTCAGTATTTCTTCCAAAATCTAGTAGGTGTTGAGCAAGGGGCGGCTGGTACTTAATTGTTCTATATGGCCTATGGCGGCCAAAACAGATGCAAATCTACAACACTATAGTTATGCAAAAACTTTATTCTAACGTTTCGCACTATCATAATCTGAAATAGCAATAGCTTAGTTGAGATTGGTAAGGATTGTCAAGGCGTAAGTATGTTGGAAACCTGTCGATATGGCATACACATCTGATTTTTCTAAAGCTACGTGTGTATTAATTGTTAATTATCGCTAGCACGGTGAAGGAAAACGTCGTGAGCAAACCTGCATACCTGAGAGTCTACCAACCAACATAAGGCCAGAGCAGTGGCGGCGTAAGGGGGGGCGGTCCCCCCCGGGTACCAAGCACCAAGGGGTGCCATCGTGGTGATAACTCACTCGAGCAGCTCAGTAGCCGATTGCGCATCTCATATGCCCGACGAGGACGGCACGGGCGGGCAGGAGAAATGACCCAACATGTTGGACTAAGATTGCCAGAAGAGCTGCAGAGAGCTATTTTAGAACGTCTTAATAGATTTAACGGAGACCTAGATCATAGTTATAAGGCAATGAATGACATTCTCATAACTTTTGGTGCTGTTCAGCCTTAAGTTCTGCTGACTTCGTGGTACATTTACAATTCTGACAAATCTATGATGAATTTTCTGCACTGGAAATGAATTTGGAAGTTTTACGACAAAGCGGTCCAATGGACCGTAAACATGCATGTGTTGGTGTTGGTGTTTGGTGTTGGGTAATGAATGGGGGCGACAAACAATATGTGATGGACTTGGTTGCTGTGAAAGAAATATATCATATGTCGGGACAGAAAAGAGGATATGGACCTGCGACAAACTTCGACGACGCGCAGTGGATCGAAAATCGGAATTTGAAGACTTATGAATCCGATGTTTTAGCTGTGATGATTTTTTAAAAAAACTTCCGGAGCATATTCCGTTATGTTAAGTATACCAAAAATCATGAATACGAATACGAATCGGGAAACAGTTCTCGAGATATGTTAATTTTATATACTTGCTCCACACATTTCTTTTGTAAGAAAATTATAACTCTTTAATTTTCAAGTCAAATTATTTCATGTGACTTATTCGAGCATAGTTGTAATATATAGAAGCCGTTCCAACCATAAAACATTACAATTTAAACATCGGATTCCTATGTCTTCGAAAGCCGATTTTCAATGCACTGTGTGACGCGATCTTTTCGTACCTTTTTGTAGAATCTCAATGTTTCCTTAATGAACCAAATGGAAGAAAAGTTCCGCCCGGATCCTAGGCCCGTCAAATCTAGTCTTATGAAGATATAATAAATCAAGTAAATAAAAAAAACGATTTTGTAAGCTATTTTTCATATTTCCGTTGCTATAACTCGATACATGTGAGACTTCCAAAAAAAAAAACGAAATAACATTATTTAAGCGTGAGATTTTATTTTCTTCAATTTTGTATTGAATGTTTTTAGCCGTAGGATCAACCGTTGAGGTACTATATTGAAAAACCTAGATTTTTGCAACTTTCATCCAAGATGGCCGCCCGAGCGACCACTCGTCATAGTTACAAACTTAGATTTTTCATCAGAGTCACGAGCGTAGCCAGATTTGTGTAACGGAGGAGGTTCAAAAAATTCAAATTCAAATAATCATTGCCTCAGTCATTTGAATATTTAGACCTCCGACAACCCCCCCCCCCCCCCCTCGGCTATACACCCGTGACTGGACTATATTTAGTATTTATTGTTTTATTTTGAGGGTGCTCAATAGAAAATCGCCCCGGGTGCCAACCCATGCTACGCCGCCACTGGGCCAGAGTGGTGGACTAAGACCTAATTAGTAGAGGAAGCCCGTGCCCAACATTGAGACAAGTTTAATAAATGGCTGGGATTATTATTATACTTTGAACATACCTATCTAAACGTTTTTCGTTCGTTGTTAGAAGCGCCACATTATTCACGCTATATTTTGATAAGGGTAGGCACAACTCACAAGCCAGAAAGCACGAGGGGTAGAAATGGAATAATTTGCATTTCGCAGCTAAGTATAGCGAGTACTGAGATATTGTATTATATTGAATATTGGTCCCTGATACCAATTAGCAAGATGATATTTCTGACCTGAAGTTTCCGTATATACATTCAATAGCCACAGTAGCCCGAACTCAGGCCCAGTGGAAAAATAACATAATAGGGTGTTTGACTGGTGTAACCAAAAAATATAAAACTGCACTAGGAGAAAGGATAGTGGGCAAACATATTTATTAAATACATTTTTTTTATTTTAAACGTATTATAAACATTTTATTTTCGTCATTAAAATTTAGAATTTTTAATCTGTATCACTCGGTGCCAAAAACGTAGCAATACCGGCCGCCATTACTCGTGACGACATCGCACATAAACATTGCATCCTACGACAAATAAAATTGTAAGGAAGAACATATTTTTCGATGTGTAAACGTGTGGAAACGTGTTAATTTCGTCTTCAAGTCTTCTATAAGAATGGAAGAAGGCATTACAAGGGCTGATAGTCGAAATCTGCCACTTCTTTCTTAAAACTTTGGATTTTGGCACATGGATGAACAATTTATCGTGATTTAGTGTCGAGTTTTTACACAAAGGCATTGAACAATATTTATATGCTAGCTCATTCATTTTTGTGGAAAAACTAGAGATAAATGCAAATAATTTGTTATGTTGTTAGGTGTCACGAATGTTTGTAGATGTGCGATGACGTCACATAGAGATAATGTCACGTGATAACGCGTTTTAGCGCGAAATTATATATGAAAAAATTAAATCACGGATTTTATATAAATTGAGTATATTTCAATAATAAAAATATTACGGGGGCTATAAGTGAAGAGTCCTCTATCGATGTCCATCAATCTTCAAAAATTGTCAAATACCCTATTGTGTCGTAGGCATTGACTTATATTCTATAGACACGAACCGTCGAAGCAGAAATATGTTCCAAAAACCTTGTCCGCCCACTAATGCCATCTATCATTTTGCTAAGAACTATTTGGAAATAAAACTCCCGTCACTGTCTCTCGAACGGCACTTTGCGCGCGCTAAAACGGGACCAACTATATAATGTATTTTATTGTGAAAATGCCATCTATTCATTTTACTAAGAACTATCCCGCATGCAGAATTGAAATTAATTAATATTTATTGATATTACGTTCTAAACGTTATGAAATTATGTTATTTACCTTATATACTTTAACAGTTTCACTGTAAATCAATTTAAGGCAGATTTGCACGGGAATGTTGCTACAAATAACTCAAATTAAACTGGTGTGCATTCGTTGATGGCATGAAGCATACTGACGTTGGTGAGGAGTATACACCTCAACTCAGTGGAACATAATGTATGTTCTGGTCGCCGCATCTAGTACGTAGTACATATAGGTCGCTGGTCGTAGGTATAGAAATATCGAAAACAGCGAGAAACTTTCGGTCTCACAATACTATACCCAGATCCGATACAAATATCTTACTTTATCTGTAATTCACAAACAATTGTCTCATTACGGGAATGAAAAACGCGGTCAGTGTAGATAAAAATAGTTTACACTGTACTCTGTAGGTACTTAAATGTAAAAATATTATTATTTTTAATTAATTTATTTTTCAATTTTCATATCTAAATAAACAATGACGAAATAATAAACCGCAGTGTGAGATGATTATATTTATTTAATAAATGAGTAATGAGTACATAATATTATGTATAATTGGCTAGTAATTACTAATGTTTAATTTTTCCTGTGTGCACGGTTGCGACGCATGTTGGTTTGGCATTGTGGGCAATACCATTTACCCTTCGGAGGAGCAGTGATCCCCACACACGGATAATGGAACCATTCATATGGACACTGAAAAAAAATACATATTTAAACTTAAAACATTATACAAGATAATAGTTAGCACTGTCATCATGAATTATTTTATATTATCATTGAAATTCTATGAAAAAAATCTGTAAAATAATAAAAATGGACCAAGATAAAGTACTTTTCGCCATATGAAATTGGTTTAAAAACATAAAACTTGTTGCTGTGAATAATTATAGCATTAATCGAACTTAGAACTCTATTTAATATAATTATTATTGCTATAAAAATAAAAAATGGTAAGTACATCCTGATTGTCGCAGGCAACCATGTCCCCATAAGACACTTGATTGCAGATGCAGTAACGTGGTTCATTTGGATCGTAAGTCCATTCCTCTTCTATAGGCTCCTCAATCGCCACGTTACTGACACTTAGAGCTCTGTAAAAATGTTTTAAATTATTGTGACATATTGTATATGACAGCCTTCATGGCGCAGCGGGTGAGAAGCCAGCTGTGAAACGAAAGGCCGTGGGTTCGATTCCCGCACCGAGACAAACGTTTGTGTGACAGATATTTGTTTCGGGTCTGGGTGTTGTGGGACCGTAGTCCCTCGTAGTTGTTGATAACCCGATACAGGTTGTAACTAATGTGGGGTCAGAACTATATGTGCGACTGTTGGGTGTATTTATTATTATTGCTTTATATTTAAACCTTTTTCATTATCCTTATCTGAATCCAACATGGATTTGGTGTAAAATGCTATTCACAGACATGAACCTAAATAGACTATGTATCACATAAGTGTAATTACTTCTCCATTGCGGGTATTGGTAATTTTAAAGTTATTGTATGTCAGTCAATGGTATAAGACAAATTAATAATAAATACACCCAACAGTTACACACATAGTTCTGACCCCACACTAGGTCAAACCTGCATTGTGTGTATCCAGAACTACAAGGGACTACGGTCTCTGTCCGTCACACAAACATATATCTCAGTGTGGGAATCAAACCCAAGGCCTCCCATTTCACAACTGGCTACTCGCCTGCTGCGTCATGGAGGCTGTCGAATTAAATTACACAATAATAATAATACTAGCCCTGTATTAAACATTGTCCCACTGCTGGGCACGTGCCTCCTCTACTAATGAGAGGGGTTAAGCCTTAGTCCACCATGCTGGCCTAATGCGGTTTGGTAGACTAGGCTATAGCTGTCTTAAATTAATTGTAAATTACACAATATGTTAAATAAATAATGAAGTAAGTTGTTTAAAATTATAGATTTACGTAAGTATGTAGATACTTACACAGCAGTAGGCGATGAGGAGCGACTGGCAACTGTTGCAACTTGCTGTGTGTGAGCTGACCCACTTGACGAACTGTAACTGTTCTTCCTATAAAATACAACATTATTTGTAATATTATATGTAGTTACAAACACGGTTTTTAAAATACACAATAAGTGTAAACGGAAACCCAGTAAAGCAGATTTATCTGTATTGCACCACCCCAGACTTACTGGTCTTATGATCCAGTATAAAGCTGGGACGAGTCCCTACAAAGATGCTACACTGGTTATACCAAACAAAATCTTGTGGTAGGCCTTTATGCATCATGACTGGCTCCATGTTCCTGGGAAGAAACGCCAGCCTTCTGCAGAAATAACCTTCTGAGTGTGGTACACTTGATCAATTTAATTCATAACCTATGATAAGTCTATTTTGGCCTGCTTGTGTGTATATTTCAATGGGTTCCTGGACGGTGAAAACACAATTGGACGCGGTAGGTGGCGCTACTGTCGGTATGTCACCAAATTTGATTTATTGGATTTGTGGGACAAATGCCAACGATTGTGATCTTTGAAATATAATATTTAATGTGGCGCTGTTTTTCCGAGCAGGACGATGTCTGCCGGGCCCGCTTGTATTTTATATGCATCTTTCAAAAATACTATTGAATAATTTTTTATCTGTATTGGACTACTTACTTCTGCTTGTTCCGTTTATTAGATGAAGATGTGCTGCTGTGACTGTGAGCCGTGGTGTGGTGTCCATGCACACTGCTGCTTTGGTTGTGGCTGGCAGCTATGCCATGACCTAAAAGTAAATAAACCATATTATTACTGTATAAAATAAATTTTACAACCAAAAGTCTCGCATCTATATAGTAACCTGATATCAGGAACTACGATAGACTACTTTCAGTAACGCAACACCTAGACATTATTTTTAAGAAATATATATCTTGTAAATCACATTTGATTTGGTGTGCGAAACAAACTAGGTGCCTCTCACTTCACAGCTGGTTACTCGCTTGCTGTGACACTTAGGCTTTCAATATATATTATAACAATGTTTATGGGCAACTGTGAACCAGGGAGTTTTATTATTCACCTTAATAACATGACATGTGCAAAGGCACTCATATGTTGAAATTTGAAATTGATGAAGTGGAAAATAAATTTATTACTTACCATTGTCAACTCCAACTCCTCCCTATATTTAATTGATTAATTTCGTTGCGGGATAAAAGACAGTTATTAAGCATTCCCAGAGACTCGCCGAGTTTCATTACTCGATGGTGAAAAAATGCATGCCATTGTTGTTTTTTTTTTAATGCCTGAATAGGCAGACTAGCACACGGGCCACCTGATGGTAAGTAGTCACCGCCGCCCATAGACTTCTGCTATGCCAGGACACAACAGAGCCGCTGCCTTCATTTCTGGCTAAACAGGAGTTACAATGGCGGGTGTGTATTGTTTACTTTTTGTGTAGTGTAACACAGTTTACTTATCGCATCCACTCTCGCCCATAGGCTCTCGTGTACTGACACGGTGCGATCGAGACAGTAAATGTCATGTACCATGACTGTATATGTGTGTGTCTGTCAGTGTACGAGTAAATAGAATAGAACATAACTATTAGCTACTCGATAATAATACAGTGCATACATATATATACATATATATATATATATATATACCACAGCATCAGGTATCATCACATATCAGGTATACACAAACACTACAGGGGGATAGTCTCTTACCATGGTCATGACGGGTATGATGTGTTTGCAGAGCATGGTGTGCCAGTTCCCCTCCAGCGACAGCTTCGTACGACGCTTTTAGCGAAGGAGTGCGGCGACCGTGTTGCATCTATCAAACATATATTTTATTGTATTGATTAATACGTTGACTGCGGCACAACCGGCTGTTTTTAAGTGCGCATCGAATATTCGACCCCATACACCTGGGGCATTGTCCTCTGTCATTACAAACACGTTAACTGCATGTTATGCCATTACATGCAAATTACACGCGAATAACACGCAGTTGACGTAACGCACCTCGTTACGCGTTTATAAGGATATAGAGAATAATGTCTCTGTTTTGATTTAGTCAGAGCACAGACCATGTGTGTTGCATACCATTACGCTTCCTGCGTTTGTAGTCGCATAGGCGTCAGTGTTCGCAACGCCGAGTGCGCGACACAAACCTTGCCTAATGCGAGCCGCGAGGATTTTAAATGCTAAACTAAAACTATTTAATTATAGTAATAATTTTTTTGTTATTAATTTAATATTGATATTAAATGTTCTTCTTCTTCTTCTTCTTTGTTTGATGGCGACGAGCTTAACTAAGAAGCTATTCCGCCAATGTCAAGTTAGTGAAGAGTTCCAACATTAAATAGTTGATGTCTTTGCGATGAAGGCCTTAGTTCTGAGCCTTGGTTAGTGGGAGAAGATAAACAAAGGAGATTGTCTGTTCTTGGAAGTTACATTAAATTTTACCCAAGTATTGAATCGGTGTTTACCAATTGCTGTTAATTATCTACAACAACACAATAATTATAAATAAATACAATATATATAAAGACGACACAAATTGAACCAATAATGTTAATTTACAAGACAACATACAAAGAGTTAAAATTTAAAATAGAACGACACAAAAACAAATTGACAGTTATAACTAGAAGTTAGTAGGTATCTTACAAACACAGTTAATTTATAATTTAATTTTATTGATTTCAATAAATTTACATAGGCGTATAATAAAGGGAGAATTTACTAAGGAGAGGATACATTTAAAATTGGAGGGGAGAGGGACAGTATCTGGAAGAATATTGTACAAAGAATAGGATAACTTAGGACAATTGAAAAACAAATGATCGGCACTTCCTTCCTCCAAACCACATTCACACAAGGAATGGTCCCTAACCCGGAGTTTTGCTAGATGTACTGGTGTACACGCATGGCCGAAGCGAAGGCGGCATATTATTGAAATAACAGTTTTGTCCAATTGACGGAATTTGAAAAACCACGGTTTGCTTGGGATATCTGGAGCAATGTCAGCATAATATTTTCCCTTTTCCGTTTTAGACACTCGCCACTGTTCATTCCAAGCACGAGTTAGCCAAGACTTTGACAGCTGACACAGGTCTTGACAATAATAGTTATAATGCTCCAAGGAGCCAATCTGAGTGGCCAATTTTGCACAAGAGTCTACAGTTTCGTTGCCATGAATCCCTTTATGACCCGGAATCCAGGCCAGAACTATTCTTATGCCCTGAAGTGAACATTCAAACAGTAACTGCCTAATTTGTAGGCAGATAGGAAATTTTGATTTGGAGCGGAACGGATTGGACATTATGGACTGAAGACTACTCAAAGAGTCGGAAAAAATAATCGATTTGTCTAGTTTGTGTGATTGGGCAAAGCGAACAGCTTCAAGAAGAGCAATAGATTCCCCAGTAAATACAGAAGAGTAAGGAGGGGATTTAAAGGAGAGAATGATGCGAGAATTGGGAAACCAAACAGCCGAGCCCACACATGTATCATTTGATAATTTAGAGGCATCACAGAATATTGGCAACCAACCTTCCCATTCTGAGCTTAATATTTCATTAAGAACACAGTTTGCTTCAATTGTATCTTTATTTATACCGACATTGAGAAAGACAGAGGGTTTAAAGATTAGGGCCTGATAGGGGAGGGAGTACAAAGGATTGAGGATGGACTGAAATGTTTGGCAAGGTAAATGAGAGAAACTACGGAGACTATGAAGAAGGCATGGAATCTTCCGTAAATTACTTGAAATTGATTCTGAAAGTTTTTGGAGTTTATCAAGAAGGGGGTGAGAAGAGGCCTGAACAATCTTAAAGAAAAATCTATTACATAGATACTGGCGACGAATATGTAACGGCGGTTCTACGCACTCTACTTGCATGGCGTTGATCGGAGTAGATTTCATAGCCCCCATAATTATGCGTAAACATCTTGACTGGATTTTATCTAAACTATCCATACCGGCTTTATTGCAATGATCTAGCAGAAAACAACCATAGTCAAGATGACTTCTTATTATTGCATTATAAAGCAATTTTTGCGAATAAGGATGTGAACCCCACCAAACCCCAGATAGTGAACGTAAGATATTAATCATTTTCTCACATTTTTGAGAAATATAAAGACAATGTGGAGTGCCACTCATTCTAGAATCTAATATCATGCCTAAAAATTTTGTTTGGTATACCTGTGAAACGACGTTGTCACCAATAAGAACTCTGACTGGGGAGATATTTCTTCTTTTAGTGAACAACACCGAATTACACTTTGATGTTGATAGGGTGAGTCCGTGATCATCTAACCAATTAATTAAATATTCAAGGGCCAAGTTTATGTTAGTTTCCGCGGATTGGACAGATTTTGAAGATGAATACAGGACTAGGTCATCAGCATATTGTAGAACTTGACAGAAGTTGTTCACTACCATATCAAGGTCATGTGTATAAATGTTGTAAAGAAGAGGGCTCAGCACTGAACCTTGAGGAAGGCCTTTCCAAACAGGTCTAGGAGTTAAAAATGTGTTGTGGATTTTGATTACTACCAACCTGCTCGACAACAAATTAAATATGAAATGTACCATCTTCTCAGGGACACTCAGCTGTAGAAGTTTTTCTCTGAGAACCGGAAGAAGGACATTATCATATGCAGAGGTGATGTCTAGAAAGACACCTAAAAGTACTTCTTTGTTTTGGAAAGATTGATAAATATCAGTTGTAAGAATACTGAGGCTGTCTAAAGTGCTCATCCCTTTCCTAAATCCAAACTGAGTACTTGAAAGTTTACCTGAATTTTCTATGAACCAGTCCAGTCTATTTTTTAGCAAATGTTCAGCAATTTTTAATAAAACAGAGGAAAGGGCTATGGGTCTGTATGATGTGTAATTCTGAGCATTTTTCCCTGGTTTTAGAAGGGGGATAATAATCTGAGTTTTCCAAGCTTCAGGGACAACACCAGTTTCAAAAAAATAATTTATTAATTTTAGGTAAAACTTTTTGCAATTATCATTAGATCTTGTCAAAAACGAATATGGAATGCCATCCAGGCCGGGGGAGGAGTCAACAAGACCATCCAAAGCTAACTGAAGCTCTTGAAAAGAGAAAGGAACTGCTAGAGGATGAGATGAAGGAAGTGAAGCATTTATAATGGGAAGGCAGGAAAACTCTGGAACTGACGGAGGGGCAATTTTAGAAGCAAAGGAGTCGATCCAAAAAGAAGGGTCATTGGAAGTAGTGTTTGGGGAATTTAAGGCAGATCTGTACCTTTTAATTTGTTTCCAAACATACGACGCAGGATATTTGGGAGACAAACTTTCACAAAAACGAAACCAACCCTGTTTCTTTTTGGAAAGTAATAGTTTACGGGAACGGGCAGAAATGCGTTGATAGGAGATGAAGTTCTCAGTCGACATTGAAGTATTATATAAAGTTTCAGCTTCATTGCGTTGGTGGATAATGTTCGTACATTCAGAGTCCCACCAAGGAGGGGATTTTCTAAAAAAATTACCTTTTTTAATAGGGATATGGGAGTTTGCAGAGGAGGATATTGCATCAACAAACTTATTGTACGCATTTAAAGGGTGTAAATTGATATCTTCAGAAATATCATGTAAATGGGAGTCAAGAGATGCTGCATATGAAGGCCAGTCAGCCCCAGATAATCGATGTTTGAGGAGGGGGGAAAAGGAATTTTGTGAAGGCGAACTGATTGGGGTAGTGATGACTATGGCAAAATGGTCACTACCGAAAGTGTTGGCACTTATTTCCCAATGTAGAAGAGACGCAAGGGAAGCAGAACAAAAGGATAAGTCGACAGCACTCTTCGGATTCTGAGAAGGGTAAACACGACGTGTAGGAGAACCATCGTTGATAATACAAAGGTTAAAATCATCAAGAATTTCAAGAAGGTTATATGAAAGATGGTCACAGCGATGCGACCCCCACGATGTATGGTGACAATTAAAGTCGCCCATAATGATAATTGGATTAGGGAGTGACGAAATAACGGAACGAAGTTCAAGGAATATAGACGCAGAGGGTTGAGGAATGTATATTGACACAAATGATATATTCATACACCTCACAGCCACAACATTAAAGTTTTGATAATGAGGAGGAACACATAACTGGGAATAGCATAGGGAGTGCTTAATAAATAAAGCACTTCCCCCATAGCCATCGTCCCTGTCATCCCGAAAACTGGCAAATCCAGGGATTCTAAAATAAGATCCTGGGACCAGCCATGTCTCGGAAATAGAAAGGATAGATGGGGAATATTGGGAAGTAATAAGAGAAATTTCATGTTTTTTATTGTGGATACTCTTACTGTTCCATTGCAGAATCTTTATTTGATCCATTGTTTATAAGAGAAAATATTAATTGTAACTTGTTGGCAACGTTGGTCGGTACACAATCAGAGTAACTAGAAATAATTGTAAAAATTAGATTTATGAGACCTTCCAGAAGACTACTACCGGTGAGGGCAAGATTATCCGATATGGAAGCAGAGGCATTCAAGGCACAACCATTTGGTTGAGATGGAGCAGGGTCTGAAATGATAGAAGCATGCAGCTCTTTATCATAGCTCTTACTAACTGTGGAATGAGGTCTAGGAGAAGAGAAAGTAGTTTTTGTATATGAGGTTGGTGCAGGTGAAATGTTAGTAGAAAAAGGAGAAGGTGTATAAATTGGGGAAGAATGAGTGGGAAAGGATTTGGCAGCTTGAGCATATGAATGAGAGGCTTTAAAATGAGAGGATGCTTCCTCATAAGATTTATTATCTCTAGACATGAGCAGTTTTATATTTTTTTGCCTATCATGTTCCGGACAACATTTGCTTGTAGCAAAATGGTTTCCCGAACATAGCGAGCATTTAGACGATTCAATGACCACAGAGCATGTATCCCCAGTGTGTGGAAGTGAACATTTGAAACATTTTGTCTGAGACCTGCATTGTGTTTTAATATGTCCAAAACCACAACAATTCAAACATTGAATTGTAGGCAAAACATAGATGTCTACAGGGAGAGAGTTATAAAAGTAGTAGACATAGGGAGGTAATTTTTGTGATAGGAAAGTAACTACAATGGTTTGTGTAGGAACCCAGCTAGGGACTCCATCAGTAATTACTTTCCTACTCAGGCGCCTTGCTTTAATAGCAGAGCCGCAGCCCTCTGGAACTTCTAAGAATCCTACAAAATCTTCCATTGGTACGTCCACCGGAATTCCACGGACAACGCCCAAACGGGTCATATTGT
Organism: Laothoe populi; assembly: GCA_905220505.1. Classification (NCBI taxonomy): domain Eukaryota; kingdom Metazoa; phylum Arthropoda; class Insecta; order Lepidoptera; family Sphingidae; genus Laothoe; species Laothoe populi. Next base: position 10,348,909 of record HG992164.1, on the reverse strand, counting down.
ACGTGGGAATAACAGCGGTGTAATTATTGCTAGGTAAAACTGGATTACTTAGAAAATTATTGGCGTTGTCTGCATGGTTGAACTCTATCGATATTTTATTACGACCAACTTTTTTAACACCATTTTTAGTTATGTTACCTACTTTGTTCTTAAAAAGGAATTGGCCAAAATTAATCGGCCTAATGGTCGTACCTGAAGCAGCATCCGAATCCAGCCGAGATACATGTACAATGTATGGGCCTGTACATGACTCTGGATACCTGCTCATAAGTTCCTTGAAGGAAGCATGAACAAATTGATGAGAGTTAGTTGGTTGGGAGGAAGGGCCGTCAGAAATAGGTTGGGAGGAAGGGCCGACAGAAATAGGTTGGGAGGAAGGGCCGTCAGAAATAGGTTGGGGAGAAACCTTTTTTTTATTTGGGATGTTTGTCACCGATTGGTCTACATATTGCCGTTTATTTGCTAAAGTTTTAGGTGCAGATTCTTTTGGCGAAGGGGAAGAAATGTCCATAGAAGTGGATTGACTAATATCGGGGGGATCCGGGGGATCCGGCGGAGTTATGTCCATTGTTACTATCAAAGATAGTAACAAGGACTGGTTAGTATAAAAAAAACACTTACCACCACCACAAGAATTATAAATAACACAATTCAATAGGTATCAAGTAATAAGATACAGTATAACTGATTTTTTAAAAGGTTTAAATACAGAATCCCACTGACTCGTGTATCAGCTACCCTCGAAAAAACATATTAAATGTTAATTATCGCTTGCTTTAATGGTGAAGGAAAACATCGTGAGGAAGCCTGCATACCTGAGAATTCTTATAAGAATTTCGAAGGTGTGTGAAGTCTACCAACCCGCATTAGGCCAGCGTGGTGGACTAAGGCCTAACCTCTCTCATTAGTAGAGGAGGCCCGTGCCCAGCAGTGGGACAATGTTTAATACACGGCTAGTATTATCCATACTAATACTATAAATGCGAAAGTAACTCTGTTTGTTTGTTTGTTTGTTACCTCTTCACGACTAAACGACTGAACGGATTGTAATGAAATTTGGTAAGGGAATAGATTATATCCTGGAGAAGGACATAGGCTATCTTTTTTCTCAAAAAACAACCTTGAAAGGGGTCAAATAGGAGTTCAAAATTTGTATGGGAAATCCATAGTTCCTCGACTTAGGGATCTGTAAATTCATATTTAGGCTTTTGGTAGGAAATAAAGAAACACGTGTTTCAACGTTTTTGAAAAATCATCCCTAAAAGGGGCAAAGTGAGGTTAAACTTCACCTGAAAGGCTGGACAATCGCTACAGGTGCCTCAGTGCAGAAGACAACTCCTTGGATTGTATACGTCTGCTCCCGAATATAACCTCCACGCAGGCGGAGCCGCGAGCAACAGCTAGTTTTAATATATTTTTTTTATTGGAATGGTCTGGCTTCACATAGTGAAGGATATTTTGGGCAGTCCAAATTCTCCACTGTCTTCTTCACCTTCATTCCTTTTCCTTAAGGTCATTAACACACCCACGATTTGTCTAGTATTTGGATGTTTATGGGAAGTAGATATTATTTACCATCAGGTGATCTATTCTCTATTTTGTTTTTTTTTAGTGCCTCGATAGGCAGACGAGCAGACGGGCCACCTGATGGTAAGTAGTCACCGCCGCCCATAGACTTCTGCAATACCAGGGCACAGCAAAGCCGCTGCCTACCGTTTTGTCAGTTAGTGCCATCAAAATTAAATTTACATTACCTGCTGAGTGGCAGCTATCGCCTGACTGGCTGCAGCAGCTATGGCACTTCCAGCATGGCCAAGTGAATATAAATCACGGCCTAGGGCAGCCTAAAAATACATATTTAATTAAATAACATACTTGCATTGCAACACAAAAATAAATTGTGTCTGTTTAAATTGGACTCTGTTAAGCAGAAAAGATCCAACTGACGTTTTCATACTTTTGAGTAAATGCAGTTTAAAGTTTGACAGCTTTAAAAATAGTACTATGCAGTAACTAATAGAAAATTAGTTGTGTAATAAAACATGACAAGTGTTTTTAGGTAAATGTCATCAAACTGCCTGGATCTTTTGTGCACATATGAAACTTGATGAGGAGATTGTAACTATGTATTATGCTCAATTTCATAAAAAAAATTGGTTGGATCTTTTTTTGCTTAACAAAGTCCAATTACAAAGTCAATTTTAATTTATTTAAGCCTTACAGCAGACACATGCCACAAAGTCATTACCGATTATAGATATTTCACTTCACCTTTGCATATTATGTAATTTGATTTATATGCAACCAACCAAAGTTATTGTGCAACTTTCATTGTCTCTTTAAAAAGTAAAAAACATCATAATTGATTGTTTATGTTACAATAAACTTAAATATGTATAGTGAACTGGGGCATTTAAATGATATTATAATTGTTAATTTTATTATTGCTCAAGTGATCCTTCTATAGCCATACTCAAGAGTGGTATTTTTATAGTTAAAAAATATATTACCTGAATAGCCGAATCACGCGAAATGCTGCTTGAGGAATGACCACGTACATCTCTATTTCCCCAACTGTCACGACGTTTCTCGGGGCGGATGCGGTATCTAATACAAGATAAGTTACGTAATATTGTAACTACAGTTTGTAACTGGTACTTTCTTACCAAAATCATTTTTAGGGTAAAATAAATAAATAAAACCCAACAGATACAAGTCTTGTGGTGTGGGTATCAGGAACCACGAGACAATTTCGGTTTCACATCACCCAGACTCCGAACACAAATATCTGTCTGTCACTCAAACATTTGTCCCGGTGTGGGAATCAAACCTACAGCCTCTCGTTTCACAGCTGGCTACTCGCCTACTGCGCCACGGAGGCTGTCAAATAGGTGATCTAGTTATATTTTTAAGTTCTCTTAATATTGGATCGAAGCAGCTTAGTCAATCAGCTTCTTTACTTTAGGATGTTAATGTTAATAGTATTGTCACATACCTATTTTCCTTGTAATGGTTGTTATTAGATGTGCTTGTGTGGTTGGTATTTATATCTAGCTCCAAAGAACGCTTCTCAAGCAATTCTGTTATGCCTTTATTATCGGCTTCTAATTCACACTTGAATTTATGCAATTCTGTATCTGCAAAAGTCCAAGTGTATTACATTATCAATGGTGTCATTTATACTGTAAAATAATATAATTTAGTGTATCAATTTCCAAAAGATCAGCTATTTTAGCTGGTGGTAAGATATTCATATCCACCTGGATAGCGACCACCGTACACAGAGTGTAAAACCCATAGTGGCACATGCAGGTGTGTCCAGTGTAGGGATCAGCCAGTGTACATCCAGTTTTTGTCGGGAGTCTAGAGTTGGGGTATGATGTTTGGCCGTGTTGCGAGTCTATTTTAAGTACTCTGACACTAGACCCTCAAGTGCTGCTTCACCTCCTTACCCCATGGCATAGTGTGAAGAAGGTACACAGCAGGCTGTTTCTCGCTACTTGATACCCTAATTGGACAGCACTGTGTTTACCATCAGGTGTGGTGTAATCACTTTGCTGTATCAGGATAAAAAAAAATTTTTTTTTAATTGATTTTTACCCAACCTTTTAAAAACAATACTAAAAATTCTTATGGACACAAAGAGAATAATGTAAATAAAACAGTTTAAATAAAAATAGAAACTAACCTAATCTTCTTAAATATCTGTCAACCAAATCATACATTTGGTTAGCAAGAGCAGTCTTTTCATCAGCTTCCTCCAAAGTTTTGTTGTAACCTCGCTTAATGTCAGAAAACTCAGTATTTGCTTGGTCAGTGTTGATATCCCCACGTCGACATCCCCCAAACAAGGTGCGCACTCTTTTCTCTAATGTATCCATGTTATCTATCAAAAAATATTTTAGTAAAACATTTATATTGTAATTTGAAATTTTATCATACAACAAAACTACATACTTTGCACAGATAGATCCATCTCACGCATTTCTGTGAATCTATCCCGTAGCTCTTGTGGAAGATGCTCGATCACTGAAATAAATTAAACTAAATTAGCACACATAATTATTATACAAAAATATTAATACTGTACATTACACAAAATGTCATATTTTAAATAGTCGCGCCTTTACACTCCACGCGCCAATGCTGCCAACCGTTTACAGTTTACGAATTACGTCACCGTAGTCAAGAACAAAGACCAACTCACTTTCCAAATAATCCTCGAGATAAAGCATTTTGGTGAGGCGTAAGGTAAGTTTTATTCACTAAATATATTTATGAGCGTTATTATAGTGATTAGGATTCTATTTAAACGAATTTGCAATTATATTTCACAAATCCTACACAAAATTGACGTGTACGTTGAATACGTCACACGACAGAAATAGATTATTAGTGTTGTTCTCTCGAAACTTTTTTACTTCTCGTAATCGACTATTCGGTATGCTATCGATTCTTCAGTTCAGTTTTAAAAATATATCGTTACATTAAAAGTGCCTAAAGTTTTTAGTTCTGATTTACAACACAAAATGGGTCTGTAGTGGCCCAAACGCATAAAAAAATTGTTCTGTGACTGCCACTGTGCCCCACGCGACGCAACAGTAAGCAGCAAACAATTGATTAAGTATTAACGATTATTTTATACTAGTTTTATCGGAAGCTACCTCATTTGAAAACACTGAGAACGTCATATTATTATAGCGGCCTAGTATTTCGAATGTTTTTCATTGTCTGGATTTTTAAATTAAAAGGAATATCAATTTTATTTTTAAACCTTCTACTATACTTCGGATCCTACTATTCTTTAGGTGACATTTTCTGTTTAAACTTTGAAGTCAAAAGTAGGAACGTGAAATGATAGCACTTAATATTCTTGATATAAACTTATTTAAAAACCATTCACCATTGAAATAAAGTTGAAGTTGTTCGATGTGTTAACTATTAAATAATTGCTAGTGCTAGTTAGTAGTGTAAGTGGTGGTTAATATTAACTCTGATTTTTAATTAAATAGACTAAATTGACAGCTGCGATCGACCTTTTCTTTCGTTGCAAGCGTAGAGCATAGTGCTGTAGTATGGCCGATTATGAATGATTCATCGACTGTTGTGACATGACCTTTCGATTTAAAATGGGTATCTTATTACCACAAACTACAGTAATTAAGTCTATACATCAAACAGTTAAAAGTCCGCATGTTTATTTTAATTTATACGTCTGCATCGAATATAGGAAAAATCAAGTAATCTCGTATTCTCCAATTAAAGTAATTTTTTATTAGTATATAGAAATCAAATTGACACAGTACCCACGGTACGTGACATTGACAGAATTGTCACGCATGTATGGAAGACTCATTGATAAGGGAAGACTTAACAAAACTCTACAAAAAAATAATGAAATTTACGTTTAAACACCGAATCAAAATTCGTTATAGCACAGTGATACTTTTGGTGTAGGTAATTATATTGTTAGTTGTTTTAGCCGATTTATTTCTTTGTTACCTATATTTCTTGCATTAGGTAGCATTTTGTTATTAAATATAATTTCTAGGGTATATTTTTGAAGTTATACTTCTTTAGGCGCGTTATGTAAAAATCATGAGAGTGAAATTTTAAGATGCGCGTGACACAAAAGTAACACCTCTGAAGTTGCCCTATAAGTACCAGGCTGGCATGAAATGTAAGGAGATTTAATACCGTTTCATTTCTTCAGTGACTTCTAGGTAATAAAAATGCAAGGTTTGTTTGTTCCTAGATACTTCTTGGGTACGTCATCATACGTCACTGTTATTATTCACTTTAAGTACCAGGCTGGCATGAAATGTAAGGAGATTTATTTCTTTGTTACCTATATTTCTTGCATTAGGTAACATATTGTAATTAAATATAATTTCTAGGATATATTTTTAAAGTTATACTTCTTTATGCGCGTTATGAATATATATTTATATTTATATTATCATATTTTTTTATGAGGCCAAAGAAGTATAACTTCTCACGCGCGTACATAAGTACACACACCCATTTTTTTATATACGTACATAATATTGTTCGGAATTTTATGTGTTTAAAAATTATACCCTATTATAAACAAAATTCAACTAGTTTGAACTTGCAAATAATGCCATTATAAACTATTATAATATACCACAGTTTTACAAAAACTGCTGAATCCAAAACAAGCTGTATATTAATCTTGCGAGCTGATTTTTTTAACAGAATCCCCTAATTATAAAAATAACTTATATTTAATGCTATGATGTAGGTACTTTAGCTTATAGATGCAGTTTAATTAATTATTTATCTTATTTTGTAGAAATCATGATCCGCAGACCCCTAACTGAAATTACTTTAAAAATCGAAGACTTGCAAGCCTATGAAGCATTTCGTCGAGAACAAGCACACACTTCGGTTTTAGCAACAGAAATGCAAGACGACACACCCAAATCACTCGGCGTAGGAACGAAAACCACTGAAGAAATCCATAATAGAATTGGTTACGTTCCCAAAAAGAAACCCAGCGGTCCTAGCACTGTATAGTAATAATATGGAAGTAAATATATAGACAAATTTAATTAGACTTTCATTCGTCGTGTTTGGCATTGTTGTGTTGATGTAATTAATTTAAGTCCCTTTGGAATGTTTTTTCTTTACGGTGCAATCATGGAGCTCTTTTATCGTTCCTGGGCTCATTGTTACCTCTATTACTTACTATCAGCCACAGTTAGACGGTTGTACGAGTATTTATACGGTACGTACCAATCTAAGGGCAGCGCGGTATTCAGAGTTTAGCTTTGGACTCTTGATGACGCACAACGCTGCGGTATGGGGTATGCGGTGTCGGACACAATCGTATGAAAAACATCTATATAGAATGGTCTCTTGTTCCGTCGCAGTATGCATCGGCGGTGAAGGGCAATCGTGACGCTGCGTTGGAGCCGCTTATCGCAGCGTTGGGCGTTATGATCAAGAGACCAAAGCTTTATGGATATATCTATTGGGGACTGAGCTTGAGAACCTTTGAATAATATTGTTGTGTGCAATACGTTAATAACCTGAGTCTAGCCTTCTTTCAAAATTTTTTAATACTACGCTCTATTTAAAATAAAAAAACAATACACGAGGTTTGTAATAAAATTTTATAAATGTGATACATAATACCTATATTTTAGTACTCACACCAAGAAAACCTTTATTTTCATAAAATTTTAAAAATTAATTACAAGAAGTTTGATATTTTAGTATTATATCACGATTTACATAAAAGAAGCTTCGATAAGTAACTGCGTAATAACTAATAATGCTACTAACGCTCTAAAGTACGCTCCCATAAGAGGGGAAATTTGATATTATTTATACATGTAAAATCTCCAGTGTGGGGTGCAACAGTACCGAAACTAAAAAAAATAATAATAATTAAACAATTATCAAATTATTTTGAAACAATAACAAACGATAAAAATCTAAAAAAAATAATCTATATCTGTGGGAGCTTCATTTAAAACTAAGACGACAATATTAGAGTTAGTAACTATTTTAAAACTTGTGTGATTTTTCGTCAGATTCAGTCGTATTAGGAAATTCCACTGCGACAACTGGTTTTTGACGCCGGAAGAATAAACAACAAAGTCTGTAAAGAAAATTGAAATTAATATATAAAAATAAATAATGATACTAGTTCTGTATAATTGTCCCACAGCTACCAATGAGAGGGGTTAGGCCTTACTCCACCACGCTGGCCTAATGCGGGTTGGTAGACTTCACGTACCTTTGAAATTCGTATAAGAATTCTCATGTATGCAGGTTTCTCACGATGTTATCTTTCACCGTGACAACTTAATATTGGTACTTTAAATAATATATAGTACAATAGGTTTAAATTAAGGATTTATGTATAGATAATAATATATTATAATTTATTTCATTATATTCCTACGATAGTGGATCGTAAGTCGTAACGTACAAAATATTTTTTTAAATATTTCACAATTTTAATACCAAAATGTCATTGCCGTGTTGTGGCAATAGTAATTCACATACCTACAGAGAAAGATTATGGGATATCCTAAGCATGACTTGTTAATTAAGTATGTCATGATTTTATAAAAACGTAGGCAGTACTCACCGTAAGGTTAGGAAATAAAGTATTTCTATAAGACTGATAAAAGAAAATCCCATGAACAACCCAAGTAGGCCACCACAATTGGCCAGAAAATCAGTTTGCCCATACAACTCGGAACGTCGAGATGTTATAAACTGTGCTTCTTTGAAAAATATCATCACTCGAGCATAACTCACGCTGAAAAATATAAATATAATATATATTATTAATTAATTATTCCTCATCTTTATTTCAAGCATGGTAAGTTTTACATATCTTTGTACTCGTTGCTCTTTCATTGGAAAGTAAATTGAAGAAATGTAAATTGTTACATTTTAAGTTTCATTATTATGTATATTGTTTGAATAGTTATTTATAAACGATATAGAAGATATTATTCTTGGTTGTCATAGCTGAATTACCATTCTTAAAGTTCTGGTAGTTGATTCTATTATTACATATTCAACAAACATGATATATTTTGTCCCCATCGATATGCCTTATTTATTTACCACGGCCTAATACTGCACTTACTTTGCTAAGTCACTGGGTATTTCTGTCTTGTTAGCTTTATATAAAGCAACCCAATCATAATCTGCCTGTGATGTTTCTGCTTCATATTCTATAGAAGTGCATGCGGGTAGACATTTACATTGCTGCGACACTTCGCGAGCTTTATTGAACGCTTCAGAATCAGATGTCTGCTGTTCCATTGCTGATTGAATTCCAATTGTTACTAATTCCACTGAAAGGAATGATACAAAGAGATTATGAAGAGAACAGATTTGTTGCTCATTTGTCGTCGTAAACAGTATTGTACAGTATTACAGAAAATCGCGCAAGTGTGTCGCGTTCCGGGGTGAGCCAGTTTACATCGGGTTTTTGTCGGGGGTCTAGAGATGGGGTACGATGTTTGGCCGTGTTGCGGCCTTCTGAGTACTCTGACACTAGAACCTCGACCGCTTCTTCCCCTCCTTGCTCCAGTATTCATCTCCTTGCCCCATGGCGTAGTGTGAAGAAACTGTAGTTTCTGCTGTGTACAGCAGGCCGGCATGATTGTGTTGAGTAGAGAGGGATATATTATATCTGGCTTCTTGATACTCTGGATGGCACAAGGTGGTCACTTTGCCTTGCCAGGATAAAAAAAAACAACATTAAGGCAAGTTTTTGCGTTTCATGTGGTAAATGAAATTTCGACCCCAATCCCCGTTTCATCCCTATAAGACCGGCAACGTATCATACTATGTATGCTATGTTAAGGGTTTTAAAAATGAATCCTCACTTTTATTGCTATTCTTTACATTTATACGATCACAATTAAAGTATGAGTGTGCCGGAATTTTTATGCAAAATATATTGAGCAACGAGAGAGTTCAAGCGAGGTTTCTTTAAACCCATTACTACAAATATCACCACAGGCCGCTGCCTTATAATCTGCTACTTGACACATTCATCCTCCGTGGCGCAGTTGGCGAGTAGCCGGCGGTGAAGCGAGAGGCCGTGGGTGCGATTCCCACATCGGGACAAATGTTTGTGTCACAGGCAGATATTTGTGTCCGGGTCCGGTCTCACAACACCCAGCCGGTGTTGTGAGACCGCAAGTCTCTCATAGTCCCTGATACCCACAACACAAGACTCGTATCTTAGTGTGGGGTCTGGGCTATGTGTGTGACGGTTGGGTGTTATTTATTATTCATGCTCTGTCATTGCTCAATGTATGAGTCTGCTGCGAGTAATGGTTTTATATGGTTTGTCAGAACAGATTTGACTGCTTGGACCTACAAAATAAACTGTTATCTTTGTTGCAAGAACCGTACATCGAACGGAGGTGTGCACAGGTCAACTGTTTATTATTGGGTCACCCTGTACCAATTTTTCGTTTATCCATCCATAGAAAATCAATTCTTAGATGTAAGTAGATCAGATATCTTTTTTGATAATGCACATGCAAAGAAGCTATAATAAACATACTGAGAAACCAATACTATTAAACTCGATATTCATTATTTATTGTAAGTTAGTTAAATGTTGTAACATTATGTACGCAACTGTTAGTGCGTAAAACAGTTATCATCCAGCGACCAGCATACCTATTTGTTGAAATTAATTTGAGGAAAATGTGGCTTCCGCAATTGTTATTTGTTTTTGTTATAAAATACTTTTTTATCAAAACAAATTGTGTAACTGTTGTCCGATAATTTAAGGTGTAAGGTTTTATTTATTCTGGCACGGCAAAGTGACCACACTGCACCTGATGGTAAGCGCAGTGCCCTCGAGATAGAGTATAGCGAGAGACAGTCTATCCCTCGCTACTCAACACAATCATGCCGGCCTGCTGTTTAGGTGTTCATATATCGGATTCTACTATAGTAAATGGTAAGTAAATGAAAACATTGCTTACTTACTCTGAGATTTTTTGATGCATACCATTTTACCTGCACTGCATACAGACATATCGGAAGCATCTGTGGAACACACATTCTAATTAGTCTTCACACGGTACTATTATGTAATATAGTGTTTAGAAAACAGTATTACGTGGCACTCCAAAATGAACGCAGCCGCATCGAGTGTATGTAAAGTTGGCGAGACATTCCATTTCACAATTTGCTTGAGTATAGACTTTGAAATAGCGAAGAAAGCGCTCGCTTGGGAAGTAGCATTGTCGTCTGTGGACAGAGATGTAGGGTTAAGGTATTATACCATTTTATTTTAGTATGTACTAGGGACCCGCCCTGGCTTCGCACGGGTACCAAAGCATATACGTAAAAAAACTCCATAAAGTCGTACCAGCCTGTTACGTTCGAGAATGTGGATTACATTAAAATGTAAATGATGTTCATACTACTCTACAATTATATAGAAGTATCACCAGAGTCTGGAATTACGCCTGGAATGGAGATTGGCTCGCCCCCTATCACACTATGGGACCGTAATAAATTCAGCGACAAGTACCCACTTATACTGGGCGTGAGTGTAGGTATATAAGTTATACTAATATATAAATTTCAATTTACATATTAATTATGTATATATTATAGTAGTTTTTCTAGTCTTGAAGTTTCGCTTAAAATAATAGTAAAGTATATATCTAAGTGTGCTAGCTGAATGACAAACTTTAATAAACTGTGTACCTTATAGGATCATAAGGCTTGAGTCCTAGAGACGTAGTCATCATTTTCGGCTTCACGGAGACTACAACTTCATGTGATAGAGGTGACCGAAAGAATTGCTGTGAAAGTCTCGGTAACTCGGCTGCATTGTGAAGTAAGATCTGAGGGTATATATTTATGTGTATTAATGTATAGTATTAACCTCATCCCGTGGACCAGTATCATCTCCGTTGAACAACTGTTCCGCCTGGCCAGTTACAGGGAGGAGTGCAAGAAGCTGACGATCAACCTTCATGACTAAAGAGGCACTTGAAGAAGAATAAACCTCATACCACTTTGTAAACTTGTTAATGTACACGTCAATAAGTCCAATTTCAGTAAGAAAAATAGCCTGATCGTAATGAGCTTGTGGTCATTAGTTCGTCAACCGTGAGACATTTCCAAACAATTAATTATTAAGTAAGGTTTTTATTGATTAAATTTTAACTCTAAAATTATTTGGTCTGAAATTCATGGAAACTGTTACGTAGGTACTATTCTATAGATTCGGATATAATAGACTATTATCAGACAGCCATGCGAGTTCTTTACAAAAATGTTTTAAATAGTACGGAGAACAGAACCTTATCGGGTTCTACTATTTTATTAGTATGTGAGTGCCGGTCAACAGATAGGAAATGCAATAAAATACATCTTCGCGAATAACACATATATTGTCGGAACTAAAACAATACACTATTGCTTCGACAATATCGCGGACCACGCACGAGCCACACCCGCGCACGCGTCTATCTCGAAACACAGCCGGCTCGGCACTGGCGTGGTGCGGGTTGGCGGCGCGGGCGCAGTCCGTACGGAGTACCCGCTGGGTACGGCATGGAAGAAAGTGGGGCGGACGAGTATGGTACGGCATCGGTAACTTGCTCCGAAATATCGCGCGCTATATCCTCCCCCTCCAGGTTACAATTCCGTCCCGGATGTGACCTGGCCGGTCTTCCCCTACGTGCCTTTTGGGCAATAGTACTCGTACCTTGGTACGGAGTAAGAGCGCTGGCATGGTACTTGCCGATTACTTGACCGCGACTATCTTTGATCACGAAAGACGTAGGACTCGCCACCTCGGATACCACATACGGACCACTACGCCGGGGTGCGAATTTCGCGGTAAAGCCCTTACTGGCATTACTGAATGTCGAGATTTTGACCTTGAATCTTCATGGCCCATCGAGCCAGTCGTCCGCTGGGATTCTTCAGGGACATCAACCACTTTAGCGGCTGATGATCTGTAGCGACGCGTACTTCTGCTCCTTCGATATAGCCACGGAACTTTTCCAACGCCCACACGACAGCTAGAGCTTCACGCTCAGTGGTGTTGTAGTTCCGCTCAGCTGGCGTGAGCAGCCTACTCGCGTACTCGACGGGTCTTTCTTCTTTTGCTTCCGATCCTTGCATCAAAACAGCACCCAAAGCGTATGCACTTGCGTCGGTCCGCAGCACAAACGGCTCTTCAAAATTCGGCTGTCTAAGAATAGGAGCAGACGAAAGCTTTTCTTTAAGTAGTTCGAAGGACTGGGTTTGATCCGTTTCCCAGGTCCACTTACGATTCTTCTTGGTCAGTTCTGTTAAAGGGCGGGCTATGCCCGAGAAGTCAGGAATAAATTTCCTAAACCAGGAACACGTCTGAAGAAAGGTCCGAAGTTCCTTCAGTGATGACGGCGTTTTCATATCTATCACAGCTCGGACCTTCTCAGGATCTGGTTCAATTCCTGATGGTGAAATGACATGGCCTAGATATGTCAAGCGACTTCTCGCGAAGACACATTTTTCGCGATTGGCCTTGAGGCCGAATAACCTTAGGCGGTCAAATACCTCCTGTAAATGCTTAACATGGGTTTCCAAATTATCAGATATAATTAAAATGTCATCAAGGTAACATATCACGGTGATATCTCTGAGACCAGAGCGAAAGCGGTCGATCAGTCTTTGGAATGTCGACGGAGAGTTCCGTAGACCAAATGGCATGCGTCGAAACCGAAACGTCCCGAACGGAGACACGAAAGCCGTCTTGTCGCGATCCTCAGGGGCTACCTCAATTTGCCAGTATCCAGACCTCAAGTCAATACTTGACATCACACTGTCCGGCTTTGTGGACAGCAACAGCTCGTCAATAAGGGGCAACGGGTATTTGTCGGCACGTGTGATTCGATTAAGACTCCTATAGTCCACACAGAACCGTACAGTACCGTTTTTCTTAGGCACGAGCACAACTGGTGAGGTCCATTCGGAGTCTGCTTCTTCTATTACTCCTTCTTCTAACATTTTATCTATTTCTTTCCTCATGATTTCCTTTTTTGCAGGTGTTACACGATATGGTGGGACGGATATCGGTGGGTGGTCGCCAGTATCAATCCTATGGATTGCAAATGTGGTAGCGGCTCCCCCTTGCTCAAAGATATCCTTATTATCTTCCAGGAGAGTCGAGAGCTCAATACGCTCATGAGGTTCTAAGAGTGTTCCTTCATCCTCGCGCAATAGGTCTACAGCGGAACAGACGAGGCGAGTCGCTTCATCCTCGTATTCCAGTACAAAAGTACCAGGCCTATCGCGTATTGACCAACGATCCCTAACGAAATCGAATACCATACCAGCGTCCCTTATAAAATTAATTCCTAATAATGATTCTGTTGCACCTGGCAACACTACAAACTGCGTCGGCACCACCACTCCATGTACCGTTACATTAACTAAAGCAGTTTCAACAATATTACTGCTTGTATCACCGTTAGCAAATTTAAAATTATAATGTACTCTATCAAATTTGTGATTACAATTTTTTAAAAACGCACTTAGACTAACACTCGCGATAGATTGTTTTGCGCCAGTGTCTAATAATAATTTTCCCGTCTCTCCGTAAATGTCCACACACATCACGGGTCTACTTTGCGGCGGATACGCGGATGATACCGCGGCCACGGATTGGAAAGCCGGAGGGTCCAACGAGCTTCTTCCTCTGCAAGTCCCGCAGTTAGCCCGGATCACGCCCGGGGCACCACACCCAAAGCACACTATCGGCGTCGACGTCAGCGGTGGCGCTGTACTCTCGCCTGCCGTGTGGGTCTTGGTCTGGTCGCGTAGTCGGGAACAATCAGCTTTTACATGGCCAAACTTTTTGCAGTAATTACAAAGCGGTCGTGACTTAGTACGTATATTAGGTGCAGAATTATGAGCGATGGATGGCGATAATCCATCAACATGTGTTGTCTCAGACTTGCGATGTCTAGGGCGACCTTCATCAAATAAGTCTTCTAAGCGTCGAGCTTGCGTTAATAAATCAGCAAAAGAATCGAAAGCGATTCGTGCAATCTTTTCTCTAATTCTGTGGTGCAGTAGTCCATACACCATATCTAGCTGAATTTCTTCCGTAAGACTATAAGGTAACTGAGCAATCAGAGCCCTTGCTCTGCACACGAAGATGTCTGTCGACTCTTCACTTTGTTCCTTGGAGAACAAGTCCTTGTAAATTTTATGCGGCGGGAGACGCGGCCCATATGTTTGTTTTAACAAGTGGATAGCTTCAGACCAACTCTTAACGGAAGCCTTCACACCTTGCCACCACGTTGCCGCTAACCCCGTGAGAAGCATTGGTAATCCTCGTAATGCAATACTGTCGTCAACGCTGACACACTCCTTGTATATCTCCAAAGCATCAATAAACGCTAATACATCGCTTTCTTTGGCGCCGTCGAATCGTGCTGTGCATTTGGCGAAATTGCCTTGCAAAGATGGACGGGAAGGTAATGTACATGAAGTTGTCGGCGACTGTGCTCGAAGTAGCTGCGCAAGCTGCAGGAGCTGTTGATCAGTGATGACTACCGGAGTCGGCGCGGTCGGCACCGCTTCGCATGTGGTCGACGCAGCCGGCGTGGCTGTGTCACTATCCAGACCAGAACTTGGTCGTGACCCATTCTCCCCCTTGTCCTTAACTCCGTTCCGTGTTGTAGGAGCCATCATAATATTTACGCAATAACTTTATAAACGTAATTATAGTTCGACGTAAAACACAAGCGTCCAAAATGGCGTCAACTACGTACACTGTTACGAAAGTTCGAGTCTACACACTTTTAAGATAGCTAGGCGGAATGTCCAATATACATCGTCCATAGCATAACTTGATGGAAACAAAATAAGTATACTTATCGTCCCTTTTGCGAATGGCGACACGTGTTAACGTGTTTCAACTCGTGTCTCGATCTCGTTCACGTTGCGTAGCGCAGTTCGTAATTCGTATACACATATACACTAAACACACTTGCACTTTTGTCTTTTAACTATTTGTCCAACGAAATAGGAAACCCGATTGTCTATAATAACAATAATAACAACGGTAAGTTCGTAAGCCGAACGTTGGGCAGCCACTTATCGGGTTCTACTATTTTATTAGTATGTGAGTGCCGGTCAACAGATAGGAAATGCAATAAAATACATCTTCGCGAATAACACATATATTGTCGGAACTAAAACAATACACTATTGCTTCGACAATATCGCGGACCACGCACGAGCCACACCCGCGCACGCGTCTATCTCGAAACACAGCCGGCTCGGCACTGGCGTGGTGCGGGTTGGCGGCGCGGGCGCAGTCCGTACGGAGTACCCGCTGGGTACGGCATGGAAGAAAGTGGGGCGGACGAGTATGGTACGGCATCGGTAACTTGCTCCGAAATATCGCGCGCTATAACCTTAAAAAGAAAACAAATGCGCCGTTTCTTCTCTTAAAAGTGATGTTTTTTTGACGTGTCTCACTTGCTAATTACGACTAATAAGTTACTTAAATTTACCTTAAATCCTTGAACAGGACCTCTGCAAAGAAAGTCTAAATCGTTGGTATTTGCTTTCAGCACAAAGGTTAAACCAGATTTTGCACCATACCCCTATAATAAAAAAAAAGAAATTTAGTCATATCAATAAATAATTGATCGCGTCTGAACTTTCTTAACACTATGGCAATGAGATAAAGTCATGTATTTGTAACATACATACAGTGAGTTTTTTTTGTTAAGGAGTACAATAAAAATGTATATCATATTAATTTACTATAGATATTAGTTGTCTCATTAGTTTCTGGATAG
Organism: Laothoe populi; assembly: GCA_905220505.1. Classification (NCBI taxonomy): domain Eukaryota; kingdom Metazoa; phylum Arthropoda; class Insecta; order Lepidoptera; family Sphingidae; genus Laothoe; species Laothoe populi. The sequence goes on along the minus strand of HG992164.1, from coordinate 10,332,566 downwards.
GTTGTAAGTGGATGAGGTCTAATTTCGATACTTAAATCATAATACTTTATGTATTTTTTATTGAAAATCACACATCCATTTGCCTGGGATTGGAGTGTAGACCTCAAAGGGCCAATTCTCATTTTTAGTCGACACTTCCACTGAATGTTGAACGATTATTCAATTAATTTAAGCAACAAAAAAGTTGTATCAAGTGTACGTATTTCATTTAGCATTTTATATTCTTTTATCTTTCGAAATATTTTGAAATGATATTTGAGAAATGATATTTTTTTTTAATGAGGGGGATATTGAAAGGAGAGTGATGGCAGGTAATAAGGTGAATGGTGCCTTGCACGCGATAATGAGCAGCCAGGCAGTGTCACAAAAGGCGCGAATGGCTGTTCATAATGGTGTGCTGGTACCGACACTTATGTATGGAAGTGAAAGTTGGGTGTGGCAGAAGAAGCATGAAAGTCGAGTAAATGCGGTGGAGATGCGTTCCCTACGGAGTATGTGTGGCGTCACCCTTACTGATCGCATGAGGAATAGTGTGATAAGAGATCGTTGTGAGTTGAAGAATGATGTGGTGACTAAGATAGAAAGAGGTATGCTCAGATGGTTTGGCCATATGGAGAGGATGGATGAAAGGCGATTTACGAAAGGTATTTATCGTGCGAAAGTGACTGGAAGAGTCGGTAGAGGGCGCCCGAGGAGAACTTATTGCAATCAAATAAACGATCTTCTCCTAAAAGGGCAAATCAGAAGTACCTCCAACCGTCGAAAATGTATGAGAAGATGTATGACTGTGGAAGAGGCGAAAGAAGTGTGTCAGGATCGTAGCTTGTGGCAGTCAATAGTCTCTGCCTACCCCCATGCAATAATTGGCCTTTATAAAACGTCACGCGAATCTGGCGAGAGCAATCCAGTGGCGGATTTGGCCTAAGGCCCGGGCCTAGGGCGGCTAAATACTAGAGACGGCCAATCGTGACAAAAAAATTCACAATAAATAACTCGAAGTATCGTATAACAATAATCTTAAATCTGGTGGGTGCTGAGCAAGAAGCGGACGGTACTTACTACATGGTCTGGGACCTAGGGCGACCAAGACTGCAAATCTGCCACTAAACGAATCCGTTATATTTACAAATTTCGTTCGCATACCATGAAGTTTACAAAAAATGTGTTCGATATGATATAGGCTCGCTCTCGTGGTATTCTACGACGAAAACAAACTCTGCTAACAAGCTGTGCTCTGGCCTTGCAGAAGTCTATGGGCACCGGTGACTACTTACCATCAGATGGCCCGTCTGCTCGTCTGCCTATCCATGCACTAAAAATAGGTAACTCATTGAGCCGTGGCCCCGTGGGCTCATTAGTTAGGTACACCGTAGCCTAATTTTTCAGGGTAGATCTGTACCTATCCACGCCTGTTATGGTACTTATGATATATTGTATAGTGTAAGGCATAACCAAATACTTACCGAACCCCTGTTTGGATAGGTTTCTAAAGGAGTATTTGGGGCATAACCTTCATCTAAATTCCAGGATTGAGATTTTTTATCATGCTCCAAATATGGATAATCTGTATGCAAGCTGACAAAAAGTATCACGTTAATAACATACAAAAGAGGTATGTGCCTAATATTTTGTAGGGAAAAGTCGTTTAATTTTATATTCGGTCCATTAATATAAAACTCGATAGAGTGTAATTTTATAATGTTTCATGTGCAATAATTAATTGATGTAATTACAGAGACAGAGTAAATGCCTTCAAAATAGATATTTATATTCTATTTAATGTAAAAATGTAGTCATACTTCTCTATTTTTAATAATTCATCGGCTTGAAGTGTGTTAAATGTAAAACAGATTCCCTCTTCAGTAATGACCGGAGAAAATAGCATCGAACAATTTTCGACTGGTATGTCCTTCCAAATGCACTCAAAAAATACATCACTCAATTTAGGCGACACCTGAAATAATTAATGAAATATATAAATTTCATGTTTAAATATTCGGCTATTTTTATCGTCAAGTTGTTGGTTTTAATTAGTATTCATAATTTACTAGCGGACCTACGCCAGTAAGTTTAAATCAATGTCTTGATAGACCACATTTTAAAAACTTATATGACCTATAACACGAAAAGTGCACACAAAGAAACCGATTTCACCTAATAAAAGTATCTCCGAATAATCAATAAATTAAATTGTGATAAATTAGGACATATAGGACATAAATAAATACAAATAACATAACAATCACATTCATATAGGTTAACCCGTTTTGTGGGTGTCAGGAACTATTCGTAGTGCCTGTGTTGTTGTGGAACCGACCCGAAACAAAGATTTATAGATCATATAAAGATTTGTCTCGGTGCGGGAATCAAACCCGCGCCCTATAGTGTCACAGCTCGCCTGCATCAAGCAGTCTCTTAATATCAATATTAATGGTGTGTATCTTAGACCAATTACTTTGGTCCGAGGGGTGTATTATGTTTACATTATAGTTACTTTATGGTGATTAAGGCAATACCGACAATATCATATTATATAGTAAAATAAATTGCAACATTATAATTCTAATGAATAAGTTTGCCGTTTTCTAAAATTGATAATTCCTCATTGGGAGTTTAAATAAAATTATTTTACAAATTATTACTAGGAATGAAGAACATCTCACCGCTCTTATATTGGCTACTATATCACCTCCATCAGAGAAATTGCGTCCTTTTTTTGGTGCAAGGTGATCATCACAAACCATAGATATATCTTCATAAAGAATTTGTCTGAAAGAATATACCGTTACAATAAATTTTCTTCATAAAACTATTTGTATGTGTTTCAGTGAAGACGAACCATAAAGATGTTTAAACATGATTCACTAGTGGGGCAAAAAATTATGAAAAGTAACGACCAAAGAGCATTATAATACTACTGTAACGACTAATGTAGGTACACAATATTATACTTACTCCTTTTCCGTCAAATTTTGAAACGTTGTGGCGTTGTGAACTAAATGATAATATTCAGTGAAATTAAATTTTCTTTGCATAGCTTTTGTTTCACCGCAAATCGTCACAGCTGGATATGGTATCTGCAATAAATATTTGTAAATAACAATTCCAATTCTTACAAACTACAAACATCTAGTGAAGAAAAAAAGACATTTTACCTGCCACACCGGAGTTGGATTTTCGGCGAAACTTACGATTACCGGGCTTATATTCCATTTAATCCATACCTGCCTTATTAAACTACAACATAGAACTACGCAACATGTAAACGCTATCAGCCAAAATATCCTGAAATTAAAAAGGTAGAGTTATTGCTCGTAACTTTAATGTATAATTCTTTCAAGACTAGCTCATTGTTCCAGTAAAATTTAGTTAACTGTGCACTGCAATGTTAACTTTTAACATTTTTGTCGTGGCCCTATTTCGAAAACAGATGAATCTTATAACCACTTACTTTTCGACGTATGTTCTTTCTTTCTCACCGATGTATTTTAGACCATGTAGATTTGAATTAGTCGTATAATCTACAATGTAATCTTTGATGAAGTTACTTCTTTTTTTTGTATTTTGGTTTCCGTTCATATTTTTGCTTTTCTCCAGGTCATCTGGAGTATCGCCGATGCTTGCAGATCTGCACACATATTTTTTGTATACATTTTCAAATACAATATGATATCTAATATAATCTGTATAAAAGTATACCTCGAGTGTCTCCGCATGTTGTTTTGGAATGACTAAACCCAACGAGCTTCCAAGGAATTTTAATTTTACGTTTCGATAAGTAAGGGCGTCGCCAAAATTATACCCAAGGGAATCGTTCCAATTATGAAATGACCAATATAATTTTTTAAGTTTGCGTTATATCGCGTTGTTAAATATCTACGGACTAATTAAATAATTATTTGTATGTAGGCGTATAAAGAAATTACTATCCCTTTGTGTGAATTGAAATGTGTTGCTAATTTGATGTGGTAAGATGTATATATTGATCTATGTAATATACATTTCAAAGGTATGTGAAGTCTACAAATCTGCGTTGGCTCAGCGTGGTGGATTAAGGCCTTCCACCCTTCTTATACTAGTAGAGGAGATTCATGACCAGCAGTGGAATAGTTTAATAAAGGGATGTATAATTATTACAGTATAGAATAAGAAAAGGATCCACAAAATCGCACCATTCTATGAAAACTGAAAAGAATACGAGTATGCGTAGACGTCGTCTTACATTAAAATATCTAGAAACAAAAATAACCTTGTTAGTTATAAAACAAGGCTCCACAAAATCAGCAACTCTTTCAAGGGTCTTTGTATACGCTTTTACAATAAGGTTCCCAATCATATTAAAGAATTCAATGAAAGATACTTTAAAGCTACTATTATGCGAAAACCTGCTCAGACTGTTTTAGTAAGGACCAACTGCTTTAAGAAATCGAGATTTTCATCACTCACGATGGTCATGTGCGGCACTAGATCTTGTAATGATTCTTATTCACAAAATTGTAATAAGGCAACTTACATACATTGAGCTGCTCTAATCTAATTACACTGAAATAGTATATTAATTGTATGACCAAATATTGTTAACTGGTGTGAAAAGTGCATTGCTAGAGTTTCTTGCACGTTCTTCTCTAGCGAAACTGCATTCCGAACTGGCGGTAGAGTAAAAAATTGACTGAATCTAAATGATGTATAACATTTAATGGATTCAATAAATATTTGATTTTGATTTGATTTTTGAAAAAAGAACAGTCTTGACATCAAATTGATAACTCTTTACTTTATTGTCAGTTACCAACTAACGATTTCTTATACCGGGATATGGTAAATTTTGAGCACCTACTGTGTGAATAAGTAGCCTCGGCCGGAGTCTTAGTACCTACTATTGACGACTTGACGAGAAGAAGCAGGCCGCAGCTTTGCTTGTTTCGTACAGTCAGTTAGCATGCTAAATAAGAAATATAGTATCAGATACTTATCTTCTGGCAAAGATATCTAAATTAGCCATACTTTTCTAGATAGACTACTTCGGTGGCGCAGTTGTAATTGCGCATGTGTTACGACTGCTGTGGTGAGGTCTCGGGTTCAATACCCGGGTCGGGTAAAATGATAGTGGGTTTTTCTATCTATAGATTCCCAGTATTAGCCCGGAGTCGAAATTTGTGCCCGGTATGGCGGTAGGCTTGCCCCCTATCACATTATGGGACCGAAATAAATTCGGCGAAAAGTGGGTGTACTGGTTGCACCTCTGCCTACCCCTTTGAAACTAAAGAATTAAAAAATATATAAAATATACATTTGAACTAAGAATAGAAAACATAAGAAACAGTATTTTTATTTTACGCTAGTTTAGATTTTGAAATGTTGTCAATTGTAATTCAACATTTTAACTGGTATCGCTACTGTTTGAGTAATACAGGGTGATTGGCAGGCTAAGCTCTTTTCATCAGGCTAAAGACCTGTCGGCCTACCACCACCTCTTACAGCAGTCTTGTTGTAATATAACAATGCTATTTTGTATCATGAATTCGCATTGTAATATTACAACAATACTGCTTTAAGATGTGATGGTAGGCCGCCTGCTCGTCAAAATTCAAAATATGAAATAAAGTCATTCATCTCATATTATAATTAAAAAACTCGTTTTATTACCATTTATTTATTAATTTTCACATAATTATCAATAAAGATTATATTAACATACATATACACTCACGCCCGTATCCCATGGGGATAGGCAGAGACTATTGAGTGCCACAAGCTACGATCCTGACACACTTCTTTCGCCTCTTCCACATTCATACATCTTCTCATACATTTACGACGGTTGGAGGTACTTCTGATTTGCCCTTTTAGGAGAAGATCGTTTATCTGATTCGTAAACGAAAATTAATTAATTAATTAGATTATATTAACAATGATTATATTATTAAACAGAATAAATCACTTAGGTAATACAAATATTATGATTTTAATTACATAAAATATGTGTTAAAATGTAATTAATATATTTTCGGAGATTCATCTTTGAGAGATTCCAGGGTGCGTGTGTTTCGTCGTTTCCGGAATAAACAGCAAGGTCTGTAACAACACAGTATAAATTGTATGATAATAATCTCAAGGGATTACTACTACCGGATCACCAATGCCAGCCCATGAGCGTACCATGCTGCATAGCGGTAACATGGTACGCTCTTTCGAAATCATAATTCATAGCAGAGGCCTTCCATCTAGAAAATTGATTTAAATGATGTGTTTTTTTATTGTGAAACACAAGTAATTTGATTTATTATCAAAATCTTAACGCTCAGTTTGTGGGTAAAAAGACTGGACCCATGGCTAGACAAAGAGGAAGACGAACTTGCTACTTAGTATAATTGTTCTGTTTTTCCATTACCCTAAAATAAATACAATAATCAATTGATATTATCTTGAAGGTTTACCTTTTTTTTATCCTGGCACGGCAAAGTGACCGCACTGCACCTGATGGTAAGCGCAGTGCGGTCCAATTAGAGTATCGAGTAGCGAGAGACGATCTATTCCCCGCTACTCAACACAATCATGCCGGCCTGCTTCTTCACACTACGCCATGGGCAAGAAGGTGAAGAAGCGGTCGAGGGTCTATTGTCAGAGTACTCAGAAGGCCGCAACTCTAGACCTCGAAAAAACCGGATGTTCACTGGCTGATCCCGGAACGCGACACACTTGCGTGTGCCACTATCCGGTCGCTATCCGGGCGAATATGAATATCCTACCACCAGCGTACCACCTACGTACCTAGGCGGAATATCAGCGCCAGGCAGTATTTTACTACCTGGCAAATGCTGAGCCTATGGCCTTTGTAACCGACTTCAAAAAATGGAGGAGGTTCTCAATTTGTCGGAATCTTTTTTATTTATGTATGTTCCCTGATTACTCTAAGGCGGCTGGACCGATTCGAGAAATTATTTTTTTGTTTAAGAGGTAAGTAAGTTTTTGTAAGAAAAATCGAGGGACCTTCAAATTTTATAGGGACACATAATTTGTTTATTATTGAAGTCATTGTACTTTTTATAGATTTAAAAACTTTTGGTCATACTTTAGACACAGGTGTTCCAAATTGAGGAGTGGCGGATGTATTTAGGGTTTATAATTGTTTTTTTTCTTAGTTGTATTACTCCTCTGTGTTTTTAAAATTGTATATGTGTAAAAAGTATTGACCAAATAAAATTTATTTTCTTTATACGTAATTTATTTTACCAAATTTTCCATATTTGAAGCATCTATTTAAATAATATTTATTTTTACCTTAACGTCAAGAAATAGATTATTTCCACAAGGCTCATTATAGAAAATCCCATAAACAATCCAAGTAGACCGCCGCAATTGGCGAGGAAGTCTGTTAGTCCATACAACTCCGAACGTTTATGTGTTATAAACTGCGCTTCTTTGAAATATACCAGAACTTGAGCAAAACTCACGCTGAAATAAAAAAAGACATGTCATGTCCCCTCAGGTAATCGTGTTTTGTGGGTGTTATTCTATTCCATAGTTTTATCACTTGTGCTGTGGCATGACCTATAAAGTACAGGCATGCATCAAAAGAACAACCATCACGTGTGTGACATAGCTTTGTAGGTAAATATCATTAAGTACATAAAACAACAATTTACTTTGAATATTAATCAAACATTGTTTATATTATATTTTGACTTTTTTTACTGCCTAGATAGACAGACGAGCAGACGGGCCACCTGATGGTAAGTAGACACCGCCGCGCCGCCCATAGATTTCTGCAATGCCAGGGCACAGTAAAGCCGCTGCCTACCGGACTATGGTTTCAAAAGTTATTTCGATGGTACTAAATCAATTATAGATAAATTAATATTTTTATGTTTGACTTCTATGATAATATTAAATTACACTTGGTCACACACATAGACCCCGCATTGCGTCGTGGACTTCAGTAAGTACGAGAGATTTTGGGTGTCACAACACCCAGACCCGAAACAAATACTTTGTAAAGTAAAGTATTTGTCGATCAGACAAACATTTGTTTCGGTGGAGGTATCGAACTCGCAACATCTCGGTTCCAAGCTATCGTCCAATGCGCCATGAAGGCTGTCTATATATCGATGGTTGGCGGACTATTTGATTTAAGCGACATTTTTGAAAATTAACAGGAGAGAGCTTTAAAGTTTTTTTGATTTTCGGAAAAAAATCAATATAAAAACTATTCCGTGGATTTTAGTACAATTAATATATTACTTGTGTATGCACGTACTGCATCTTATTTTCTAAAATAAATGTGAGCCCTGTTTTACCAGTTCAATTGAGCGTCAAAAAAGTGAACATTTTTTTTAACTGAGCTCAAAAGAGGCAAATAATTTACTAATTCCGAATATTTACATAACTCAATATCATAATAATATTGTATAATGTACACATATATAGACTGTCTATATAGTATATCTTATTATATACAACTTACTTTACCAATTCTTCAGGGAGTTTTATTCTGTAAGCTTGAAATAAAGCATCCCAATCGTAGACTGCTTGTGAAGTTTCTGCTTCATACTCAATGGAGGTGCATGCGGGCAGACATTTGCATTGCTGCGCTACCTCGCGGGCTGTACTCAAAGCTTCCGCATCCCATATTTCGTAGTCCATGGCAGACTGTACTTCAATACTTACCAATTCCACTGGAATTAATAAATAAATAATAATAAACAACACGCAACAGTCACACACATAGCCCCGACCTCACACTAAGATACGAGTCTTGTTGTGGGTATCAGGGACTACGAGAGACTCAGGGCTCACAACACCCAGACCCCGTCACAAATATCTGTCTGTCACACAAACATTTGTCCCGGTGTGGGAATCGCACCCACGGCCTTTCGTTTCACAGCCGGCTACTCGCCTACTGCGCCACGGAGGCTGTCAATTGATTTAAGTATGTAACTTTATGATATTAATATGCAGGTGAGTAAGCTGTTTGGCCTTTGACTAGAAAGTGTTAGTGAACTATGATAATATAATTGAAGAGACTATAATTGCGTGCGTTTGTGTTTGTTATCGTGGTTATACGCGGTTTTATTAAAAACCTTAAAAATATAGGTAGATTATTTGATTTGAATGCTTTAGGACACCATCCATTCCAATGGATCGGAACTTATAACCGAAATTTATGTCTTAGAATTGATCTACGATAATCTTCCTTCGAGAAGATATTTAACAAATATAATCAAGTCAATTTATTATTAAAACACATACCTAGGCACTATCCATTGTATTGTTTTTGGCTTTAATGAGATATACTTTATAATAAGTAGTTAATAATTTGTAGTTTACTTTTTAATTGTGGAAAACTAACACTGTTAGACCTAATACAAGGATTTTGTAATCGGAGCATAAGTTGGATGTTTTACTTCGGATCCATACTAACAGTTCAATTTCGCAATGTTAATTTTCTTGCGTACTGTACATAATACTGTCCGTATTATGTATTAAAATTCACATAAATATGTATGGAGGTAATTGTTCCAAAACCGCTTCGTCTCACACACGCGTCTGGTGTTTGAATGCATTTCCTTATGCTTAGAGAAGGCGAAATTGTGTTATGTCTTCATAAGTACTGGTGCAAGTAAATTACCGAAATTGATAAAGATCATCTCGGAAATGTGGGAAAAAGCATGGAAGGAAGAATTGCCACAAAATAATCCTCGAAGTGTAAAAAAAATAACTTTTTTATATCCTGGCACGGAAAAATTACCACAGTGCACCTGATGACAAGCGAGAAACAATCTATCCCTTGCTACTCAACACAATCATGCCGGCTTGCTGTGTAGCCTCTTAACACTACGCCATGGGGCAAGGAGGTGAAGAAGCGGTTTTGGTTCTAGTGTTAGAGTACTCAGAAAGATCGTACCCCAACTCTAGACCCCCGACAAAAACCGAATATACACTGGCTGATCCCGGAACGCGACAAACTTGCGTGTGCCACTATGGCGGGTTTTACACCTTGTGTACGGCGGCGGCTATTCGGGCGAATATGAATATACCTACCTATACCTACCAGCAAAACATCCTAGAGTATGAAATTATATAAAGATAATTTTCCACTCGTCATTTACTTATAGTTACTTACTTTGAGCGTTCTTAATACAGGCCATGCTTCCTGCGCTACAAACAGGAATATGTTGTGCATCTGCGAAATACAATCTATAATTAGGCATAAACTCAATGTTTACAGAATTAAGATTAGAGAACACTCTTACGTGGCATTCCGAAATGAACGCAGCCGCATCGAGTATAAGTAAAATTGGCCAAACATTCCATTTCACAATTCTTTTGAGTGTATACTTTAAAATACTGCAGATATCGCTCGCGAGGGAAATAGCATTGCCGTCTGGAAAAAAAATCTTTTTTTATGATTATGTATTCATATTAGTAGTGATAGACACATCCTATACAAAAACTGAAATATATATTTTTACTTATATTTTATAATTATTTTTACACCCAACAGTCCAAACATAGTTCTGACCCCACACTAGGTAAAACCTGTATCGTGGGTATCAAGAACTACGAGAGACTCAGGGCTCACAACACCCAGACCCGAAACAAATATTTGCTGCCACACAAACATTTGTCCCGGTGCGGGAATCGAACCCACGGCCTTTCCTTTCACTACTGGCTACTCGCACTCAGTGCCACGGAAGCTGTCAAATATTTTATTGTTATTGTGTATGTCTACCATATGCAAGGGACCATGGAGTCCCGGACCTTTGGAAGGCATGCGTGGGGCCGAAGCTAACACGTAGAGGCCCGTTTGACAATTTTAATCTAATATTTGATGTGACAGTGTCATGTGAGGTTTTATTACTTACTAGCTTTTGCCCGCGGCTCCAACTACGTGACAGTTATTTTTGAAAGAAAAGGTATAAAATCTATGGAGTCATCTTAAGCTATTACATGTTTCTATATTTTGCGACTCAAACTTCTGACAGTTATGTCAAACGCGCTAATGTTAGGTACATTAGAAAAGTTAATATATACGTTAAAATTTCTTAAATTTTCTAATTTTTTGCGCAATTTTCCTAATTTTTCTTTCATAAAAAAACAAACACAACAAAAAAGTATTAGCGAAATCAATCCAGCCGATCACGCGTGATGCCGTGTCCAAGGGAAATAGAGATTCATTTTTATATACATATATAGATTATTGTTACCTCTTTGGATCATACGATCTCAGTCCTTCTGAGGTTGTCACCATTTTTGGCTTCACGGAAACCACGACTACTTGGGCCAGCGGTGCGCGAAAATATTGCTGTGAAAGCCTTGGCAACTCCGCCGGGTTATGCAACAACACCTAATAAATGAAGCATGATGAATAACAATTATGTCATAAATAAAACAAATAAGTACTCTACTTACATACATTACCCAGGCAAAAAACCTCATAAAAATAAAGATATTGTTGCTACGTTAAGTTATAATGCAGTTGGCGCCAATTACTAAGAAAGTAAGATAAGTAAAAGAAAAAGTAAAATTATTATTACGTCATAATTTCTTTAATGTTAATAGTTAGTATCACTGTATTACAATGTCTGACCGGTGGAAACAGGCCTCTTCTACTATTGAAAGCTGTTTTGCCTTAACCCATTATCTACGCTGGCTCATCAACCATATTGGGGCTGCACTGACATAAGGTGGGTTGGTAATCCTTTGAAATTATACATGGAGATCTCTCAAGTATGTAAGTTTCCTCACAATGTCTTCGTATTCCGTCAAGAGCAATAATTGTCAATAAACATACACATAAAGACAGATGTATGCCGTGGAGTTAGGTTCGAACTTGCGATAACCATTCGGCAGTTCATTCGATCCCCCAAAAACTTAGCGCTCTGTCGTGTCTGTTTATTGTGTGATTCCAATGTACAGAGAATGAAAGAAATATAAATATTGGCCCAAATATTTTTTTCTTACCTTAACACCTTGAACAGGGCCTCTGCAAAGATAATCTTGATCGTGGATATTAGATTTCATCAATAACGTCAAACCAGATTTTGCACCAAACCCCTAAAAACCAAGTTATTAAGCTGTGTATTTACTAAAAGCAAAGAGCAATAATAATATAATAAACACATATTAAGTGTAATATTTAAAATTAAATATTACAAAAAAAATATTAAAATAAATAGATAGATAATAATTGTGATCGGTTCGACAGCCTCCGTGGCGCAGTAGGCGAGTAGCCGTCTGTGAAACGGGAGACCGTGGGTTCGATTCCCACACCGGGACAAATGTTTGTGTGACCGACAAATATTTGTGTCCGGGGTCTGGGTGTTGTGAGACCGAAAGTCTCTCGTAGCCCCTGATACCCAAAACACAAGACTCGTATCTTAGTGTGGGGTCGGGGCTATGTGTGTGAATGTTGAGTTCTGTAGTGTAGTTACTGTTCTTTACCGAGCCTCTGTGCGGATAAGTTTCAACGGGAGTGTCGGGAGCATATCCGTCATCTAAATTCCATGATTCGGCTCTTCTATTATGATCCAAGTATAAATAATCTGTATGTAAACTGAAAGCAAAAACCCCAGTAAGATAATTTTTATTTATAAATTGTAGGTATGGCATAAAATAATAGAATAAATACTTTTCTGTTCTAAATAGTTCGTCAGCTGCAAGAGTGTTAAAGGTATAGCATAGCCCTTCTTCGGTTATTATGGGAAACACTAAATGAGAACAATTTTCACTTGGTATGTCTTGCCACTTGCATCCAAAAAATGCCTCAGTAATGTTTGGTGACACCTAAAAAGTATATTGCTATATTATCATATCATTTAGGAACAGTGTAATTATAAATTACACATTAATTACCTCTTTTATGTTAGCTATGGTTTCGGCCGCGTCGGCAGTTTTTCGACCGTTACGTGGTGCCAGGTGATCGTCACAAACCATTGACACGTCTTCGTAAATATGTCGCCTGGAAATATTATACTTAGCACGTTACATATTACTTTAGTTTGTATGTAGTATCTATGTATTGCTCTTGGGGTAAAGACAAATGAAAAAAAAAAATATATATATTCCTATTTTATAGCTACTCGTAAATATGTATATATAACCTTTAAAATTAATTATATTTGGTTAGCATTTCAAAGAACTTATTTTTGTCAGACAGAGTGAGAGACAGAGCAGTCAATTAAGATATATATATAAAAGTAGTCTGGGACTTAAGTAAGGTTTGTAGTTAAACTCACTCATCCTCGGTTAAATTATTGTACGTCTCCTCATCATGATACAAGTGATAATATTCAGTGAAATTAAATTTCCTTTGCATTGCTTTGGTTTCCAAGCAAACGGTTACGGCTGGGTACGGTATCTGAATATAATATTATATAATAATTATATGTTAACATATTATATTATTACAGTAGTAAATACACTGTCATAAATTATAAGCAATTATATTACCTGCCATACAGGCGTTGGATTTTCTGCGAAAGTAACAATTACTGGGCTGATGTTCCACTTTATCCATACTTTTCTTATCAAACCAGCACACAGAGCGACACAACAGGCGACCACACAGAACCAGAAAATCCTACAAATACAACTATAATGTTATATTCTGTTTATAAACAGAGCTTTATCCAGGGCTAACGGGAGGACACCAGACGCAAACGCATATAATTTGAAAATAACATTATTCAAAATAAAAGTGGATGACTTGTGTTACGGATTGATATTATGAATATAATGACAAATTACTATTGGTTCGGCGGCATCGACATAAATTAAGCTGAGAAACCAACCAATATAGCTTGCCCGTCTATCTTTAACCGACTTCAAAAAAAGAAGGAGATTAATAATTCGTCGGAATCTTTTTTTTATGTATGTTCCCCAATTAGTCGAAGACGCCTGGACCGATTCGAGAAATTCTTTTTTTGTTTAAAAGGGTATACTTCCCATGTGGTCCCATTGACACCAAGTCAGGATCTGATGATGGGATCTCAGAAAAATCAAGGGCATCCTTCAAATTTTATAGTGACGCATAATTTGTTTTTATATTGAAGTCGGTGTACTTTTTATGAGTAAAAAAACTTTTATTATCTAAGTGATTGCACAGCTTAAATAGGTTTTTATATAATATAAAAGATATTAATTGTCGGAGCGTAATGAATACGGATACCGAATTGAACTTTAATAGCTTGATCTACTGTAAATTGTGGGTACCGACAGTTGTTTTGCTATTTTGAGAGTAGTTAAAGTTATTTATCAGGTGTACTTGCTCATAGAGAGGGGCACAATGGAAATCACACAATACAAAGGAGCGCCTTGTCAGTTGGTGGAACATTCAGTGTCCGGGATTGAACATTACATATTGAATATCTAGTAACTTAGAGGTCGTAATGCTGAAATACTGCTTAACTAACGTTGCCTACAATTAAAGTAATAAGTTAACGTGAAGTGCGTGTTGAGTGTAATTGTGTATCAGTTATTTTAATGTACCTAAAGTGTGCTGTGTTTAAAAGAGCAACCATGAGGCTTCTTGACAGTTCTTGGATAACTGCATTCCGAAATGACAGCGAAGTGTTGCACTTTGTTATTTCTACCGCAACTATCATACGATTGCCTCCTGACTATATCTGGTGATCGGAGAGAGATGTGTAAATTCTGATGAAAAGCATGATGACCCGCCTCCGACACAATAATATAGAAAAAGATGTTGTCCATTAAGACAATTTAGCCTAAATAATAAGAAATCACTCACTTTTCAACGTATGTTCGTTCTTTCTCGCCAATGTATCTAAGACCATGTAAATTCGAATTAGTCATATAATCTGCCATGTATTCCTTGATCAAATTGCGTTTTCTCCTATTATTCCGATTTCCGTTTATTTCATTTTCTTCATCTATTTCGCCTGCTTGAATGTTAACAGTGCTGCCGCGTCTGTAATTATATTTATAATAAATCACTGAATACCGGACCCTTCTTAGAAACACAAGCATATTACTGTATTGTTACATGTACTATATCTGAAATTTTACCCTAAGTTTTTTGACATATTGTTCAAATGTGACTGCAGTTAGTGAGGTTTCGGTGTGTTTTAATTTTATTTTGCGTTGGCAAATGAAAAGCGACGCCCAAATTAACCCCTATTACCCGAGGGATGTTCCAATTATGAAATTAAAATTCGTAGTAGATATAAATATTACAAACATCTAATTTTTACTTTCCATTGTAATTTAACTAAAATATATATTACTTAGATACTAATTTTGAATTGCGTGTTTGCCGCAAATTATAACTCCATGGGGAAACATTTCAATTTATAAGTATGCGCCTGCGATATGGGGCTTTCGTACTCAGTACAATGGTTTGATGCAATTTTTTATGCTTTGAGCATTATTATTATTTCAAATTGTAGAAATAGAAGCTATTTTGTGCGGGTTGTACTTAAGGTACCTTTTAAATACTAATACATTGGCTTAAATTTTTAGAAAAGTAACTCATTATAGAATATGTTCTAAGCAAAATAAGCTGTCGCAAATTATTTTGCAAGGAATAATTAAAAAGAATCCTTACTTATTATTTTGCGAAGATTAGTGACAGGTATTTTTAACAGTACCTATACCTAATTACGTAGATATAGGCTGCGTCTGGATCTTGACGTAAGGGTGTTGGAAATTCAACTGTTCGTTATTCAATATCAATATAAGTTTCAGTAAGGACCAACTGCTTTAACAAATCAAGATTTTTATCACTCTCAAGATCGTGATGTGCGGCACTAGGTCTTGTAATGATTTTTATTTCACAATATTGCAATAAGGCAACGTAAAATACATTGAGCTGCTCTAATCTAATGTAATTAAACTGAAATCGTATATTAATTGTATGACCAAATACCTAGTCAGGTCGTAAATTCTGTCACATGTTTAATATAAAATAATTGAAACAAGTTTATTCATTATGTAACCATTTATATACCAAAATGAACTTAACAAAACATAGATTCTTATGACACTAAAGTTTATTCAAAATGACCTCCGTGATTTTGAATACAGGCCTTCAATCTGCGCGGCCAGTTGTCTATCGCAGCACGAACGAGGTCCATGTCAATATCGGCGGCTGCCTTAATCAAGGATGTCTTGAGTGACTCCAAATTGGGATGAGGCTTTGAGCACGCCTTTTCCTCCAAGTGTTGCCATATCTTGTAATCTAACGGATTCAAATCTGGACTGGAGGAGGGCCAGTCTTCGTGCCGGATGAAGTCGATTTCACGCGCCGCCAGCCAGTCTTCTGTGCTCTTCGCTCTATGAGCTGGCGCCGAATCTTGTTGGAATACCCAGTGCCTGTTATTGAACATGGTATGAGAAACAGGTTCCACAAGGTTCGTCAGGACTGTATTTTGATACACAACTGCATTCGTTTTTACACCTTTCTCACAAAAATGTACCTCTGTTAAGCCCCAATAAGAAACTCCCAACCATACCATAATGACCTCGTGAATGAAAATGACCTCGTTGGACACGCGGAATACGGTTGCTCGCTTCTTCACTACTGTGTGCGTACACCTTATCATTCTGTTTGTTGTAGCTCTCTTCTAGGGTAAAAAAATTTTCATCTGAAAAAAGAATTTCCTGATATTTTTTTTCCCGCGTACCGCTTCAACAAAGCGCGGCATCTCTTCAGTCTCCGGTCCATTAGACGAGCATTCAAACGATGTCCTCTTTTTCTTCGATATGCCCGAAGCCCTAAGTGTTCATTTAACACCCTTTTCACCGTGGTTCTGATTAACCCCATCTGAAGGGCCAACAGTTTCTGCTTACGTTTGGGATTTCTTTGAATTCGCGCCTTCACAGCTTTTATCACTGCTGGAGTCCTAACAGACCGAGGGCGACCACTTCTTGACCTGTCATCTACACTAGAGTCTTCATTGTATCGTTTGATGGTACGATAAACGAATCTTTTGGTTATATTAAAATTTTTCAGTATGTCAAAAATTTGAATTGGTGCGTAACCGCAACGATGCAACGCAATTACTGCAACACGGTCTTCTTTAAGCGTCCACTCCATATTTAAAGTATACATTTTTATTTTCATGAACAATTTGAAATTCGAATTCAATAAACTTTTTTGTGGCCAGCATTCTAAAATAAAAGTTTTTACTGTGTGACAATACTTATGACCTGACTGTGTATTGTTAACCGGTGAGAAAAGAGCAATGCTAGAGTTTCTTGCACGTTCTTTTCTAGCGAAACTGCATTCCGAACTGGCGGTAGAGTAAAAAAAAATACTGAATCTAAATGATGTATAACATTTCATGGATTCAATAAATATTTGATTTTGATTTTTTATAGATTAATTTATTTGAAGTAATGAACTGAAACTCATCTTTAAGTAAATATTATTATACGGATTTTATTGTGGGGTGTTGTTACTTGTTTCTAACATAAGCACAGCCACTATTCCAACAGTATTTTATACTCAGTACGATAATACTTTCACAATTTTACCATTAGTAACTGCATTTTTAGATCATCTCAATCAGATCTCTACAAATTATAAAACAAAGTCCCCTCGTTGCGTCTATACTCAAAACTACTGTACGGGTTTTTATACGGTTTTCACCAACCGACGGATTGATTCATGAGGAAGGTATCCGTATTTAATAAATATATAAATGAATTATTCATTAAAGATTTGTGTAAATTGGCTGAAACATGACAAAAATTGTTGAAGATATCGAAAAAATCGTGATGACTGGGAGCTTCGAAGGTAGACATCTAAACGTAAACGTAAATTATTCTTTTATACACGAAACCCGAGAGAAGTAAGACAGATCGACAAACAAAAACTTTATTGGGTTATTTTTTTATGCTTACTTAAGTTCTGATTCTATGCATCGAAAAAAATATATATTCGATTTCAACTTATAAAGTTTGCTTTGGTCTGTCTTACGTCGATAAGTAACTTGTGAAGATTTTATTAGATTCGATGAGTAGTGTGTGGTACCACTTTCAATTAAATAAACCGCAATGAAATCCTTAATTTTTTTGGAATACTAGATGCTGCCCACGGCTTCGCCCGCGTGGAGGTTATTTGTGGAAGAAAAGGTATACAATCCTTTTATCCTATCTTAAACTTTGGGTGCATTTTCCTGGATAAAAAGTAGCCTATGTCATTTGCTGATCCCTAAACTGCCACTATGCCAACGAACTGTATATTATTCCGGAAAAAAGTGTTATTCCAGACTGTAATCTATCTGTGTGCTAAATTTTAACCAGATCCGGATTCAACAAATTCGGATGTACACTGGCTGACCCCGGAATGCGACACACTTGCGTGTGCCACTATGGCGTGTTTTACACCTTGTGTACGGTAGTCGCTATCCTAGCGGATATAAATGTCCTACAACCAGCAAAACAGGAAGACAACGCAACATAGCAGAAAGCTAATTACGTATCTTGCAACAGTAAACAAAGATTAAAAATTACATTCTGTGACATCACAATTACGCTCGTACGCAACATACTTAAGTATGCGGTGCTTGTAACATGATTAATCAGTCTTTGTTAACCGAAAATAATCCAATGACATAATATACAGAATATATATACACGTACATAGCTCACTAAAGTATCGTCCTTGAATATGGGTATAGACTAGGGTTACCAACCCCGGAATTCATATACTAGGATTTGATGCCAGAAAAACCAGGACAATTCAGTTTAAAAACTGAACGCTTCTTTGTTTTAAAACAGCGCGAACACTCACGAGGCGTGAGGCCGTTCCTTACGAAGAATTCCAAAAGTGGAATGCGAATTTTAAAATACAGGACTTTATCAGGGACCTTATTATTATTTAAAAACCCAGGACGCTGCTTCAAAAACTATCCAGGACATGTCCTGGGAAAACAGGACGGCTGGCAACTCTAGTATAGACATACATCTTCGTCGCTGCATTGGGTTTCAAATATATCATTAGCGCAAGATTTTTTTTTTTTTTTTTTTTTTTCTTTATTTTCATTTTGGGGGTTTTTTCAAGCATGAAAATGTCACCCCCATTATTGTATACATACTTTGACAAAATAAGCTTATATAAAAAACAAAATTATGTATATATATAATACCTACAACACCAAATTAACAAAATATACACAAACATACTAAGTAACACGTGATTTTAGTGTCTTATCTATTATTTTATAAAGCAATCTAGCCTCATCGGAAACCGGGGAGGCCAGAATGCTATTATAAAAACCTAAATGATACCTTCTTTCTCCGAAGGCGTGCCGTCTCTGTGTCTCAGAACGGCTGCACTCATATAAAATATGATGCACATCCTCTACTATTCCACATACGGAGCAATTAGGCGAGTCTACTTTGCGCATCATAAAAGCAAAACTGTTAAGCGGGACATGACCAGATCGGAGTCTCAAAGCCGTCACGACCTCTTGTCGAGTAATCCCACTCACGCTGAACCACAGGGAACGAGTCAGTGATGGTTGAATTACCTTGTACCAAATTCCTTTTGTCAAAGATCTTTTGTCAAAATATTCTGACCAGTACTCAAAACATGTACGCCTAACTATAGGTAGAAGCTCAGTGTACCAAGGTAAACAGATGAAAGGTTCTCCATCCGACACAGCTTCATTTGCTAGACGGTCGACTAACTCATTTCCCTCCAGTCCAACGTGAGAAGGTATCCATTGTAACACAATTTTTTTATTGTCCGCAACTATTTTGTCAATACTTCTAATAATAGTGTAAGCCAATGGAAGCCCTCTAAAATTGGTAGTGCACTTGAGCAAGTGTTGAAGAGAACTCTTCGAGTCGGTAAATATAACAAATTTATCAGCATCTATAGATTCGATATATCCCAAAGCCTCCGCGATAGCAATTAGTTCTAAATGCATTATAGATACTTTTGAATATATTTTAAATTTAACAAAGGTGTCTGTTTGCAAGTCCAAAAATGCGGCGCCGGATTTATTATCATGTTTGGAACCGTCTGTATAAATAGAGTAAAAACTACAGTATTCGTCATTAAATGATTCATTACAAAGATTTCTTAAACTTGGAATATTATAGGAATTTTTAGGCTTATCAATTTTATTTAACGTCGGTTTTACAATACAAGACAAGTCCACATTACTGACCCAAGTGTCCATCGAAAATATATTTGACTTTCTTATAGAATAAATAGGTTCTTGGCTTAAAATTTCGTGTAACAGTACAAGTAGTGGTTTCTTTTTGCGTCTCCAATAAAAATTATTACGAGAATCATATAACTTTTCTAATATATTTATTATAGGAAATGTGTTGGATTTCGATTTCAAATAAAATTTTCCTGCTAAATAACGACGGCGCACAAATAACGGGGGCAACAATAGTTCCGATTCCATTACATGGATTGGCGTGCTTTTAATAAATCCACCGATTAATCGTAAGCATGTATTTTGCAACCGGTCAAGTTTGACTAAATGGGTCTCTGCACTGTTGTCAAACAGAAAGCTTGCAAAGTCCATTCGGCTACGAACAAGAGCGATGTACAGCCGTCTTAATAGTATAGGATGAACGCCCCATCCGGGACCCATCAAAACTCTGAAAATATTTGTGAACTTTATTACTTTCTGGCAGATCTCGTCAATATGTTTCTTCCACCGAAGGCCCCTGTCCAGCCACATTCCCAAATATCTGACAGTGTTCACAAGGTCCAAAGGTATGTTATTCAAACGAACGTCAACAATTTGTCTCCGAAAACCTCTATTAAAAATGCAAATTTTACTTTTAGTGGGCGAAATGTCTAAACCTACGTGTGTTAACTTTTTATTAATTATATCAAGTGCGGCTTGGATTTTGGTATTTCCTTCGGATATGGTGGTGCACTTAACAAAAATAGCAAAATCGTCTGCGTATTGTGATATAAAAACATTGTTTTGCAAATCTTTACAAATATCTGAAGTAATCACGTTAAAAAGTAAGGGGGATAGAGGATCTCCCTGAGCCAAACCACGCCCTGAAAATCTACAAACAAAGCCACTATCTAATTTTATTTTCAGTACTCTGTAATGAAGAAAATTCCACAGATATTTACAAATGTATGTCCCGACTTGAAGTTTATCTAACACTTGAATTAAGATAGAATTATCTATATTATTGTAGGCACTTTCAACGTCTAAAAAGCAACCTATAGTATAACCGCCCTCAGAAAAACTAGTTTGGATTATTGAGATGAGGCAACCTAAACTATCTAAGCAAGACCTACCCTTACGAAAACCTACCATATTTTCAGAGAAAACATTCTGTTTTTCGAGGTACCATTCTAACCGTCTATATAAAATATAATGAAAAATTTTACACACACAAGACATCAAGGATATAGGGCGAAGAGAGGAAGGGTCACTAGGATCACGTCCAGGCTTTGGTATAGGTACAACACAAATATCACGCCACTGATTAGGGACAAAACTCTTAACAAAAAAACTATTGTATAAAGATAGGAGAACACGTTTGCCTATATTGGGTAGATATTTGATCATAGAATATGATATATCGTCATATCCAGGAGATGTATCGTTAGCTTTAATACATTTTTCGAGTTCCTGAATAGAGATTTCACATTCTAAAGTACGGTTATAGTTACAGATGTTAGGGTATGGAGGTGAAACGTAATCTGGAGTTAAAGAACGTACCATGTATTCTTTACTTCGCGAGTCGACATAACGTCTAGAAGCACGGTATCCTTTAAGCCATTTCATCTTGCGCCACATCTCACTGATCGTTGTTGACTCATCTACTGAACAACAAAAATTATGCCAGTCTGCTCTCTTGGCCTGACGGATCAAGCTCTGAGCTGCATGAATGCAATTTTTAAGATTGTCTAAGTTTTGAGGAATAGGATTGTGTCTGAAAGTTGCCAAAGCCAACCTACGACGAGCTACAGCGTGCGAAAGTGTGGCAGACCAATATGGCTTTGGAGTAAAATTAGACGTAGGGTTCTGATTAAATTTAAATAATGGTATAAATTTATTGGCCGCATCGTTGATAGTGAATAAAAATTGGTCATATGCTTTTTGGAGGTCATTGGGTAAAACTATATCGCAAAAGGTTTGTTCTAAATATTTGGTATATGAAGCCCAGTCCGTTTTGGAGAAATTTCTTTTTATAATTTGAGGAAAATTTAATGAATGCTGCAAATTTTAATCAGTAAATGATCGCTGCCAAGGCTTTCTTTCAATACTGTCCAATCAAATTTACACGTTATGTCCAAAGACGCAAACGAGATATCAGGGGAAGATTGTTGCAGAGTCGTATTTACTAAGCGGATGCGTGTGTGGGTGCCATCATTTAATGATATAAAGTTGCTATCTATAAGTGAGTCGTAAATTAAACTACCTCGATGGTCCGTTTTGTAAGACCAACTCGCATGATGGGCGTTAAAGTCCCCTAAAATTAAAGTTTTACTTGACCACATTGAAAATAAATTATACCAATCACGCTGAGAAGAAACTACTCTAGACGGACAGTAGACTGCAACAATATACTCAATGGGATGACAGTTAAATAATTGAACACAAACTAGTTCGATACCACTGTTCATGACAAGAATGTCTTTCTGTTGTGACATTATGGATTTGTGCACTACTATTGCCACACCGCCATATGAGTCCTGTCTATCTGTTCGGTAAACATTATAGCAACCAAGTTTAATGTGACTTCCCGGCTCAAGCCACGTTTCACTAAGGGCAGCAATATGGACCTTTTCCTGTCGTAAAATTTCCACGAAACTATCTACCTTAGGTCTAATACTCTGGGCATTCCATTGAACGATATTAAGCTTAACCACCTTATTAGCCATCACGTTGACTGTGTAATAAAATTAAACATAGCCTTTGCCCACGGCCAATCGGAAAAATATCTTTGCAACACTAACATAAACCACTCTAGGCACATCTGCATAACTGAATTTATTTTGGACGACACACTGGCTTTTTGAAGAAAGATGACTTCTTTAATACGTGACAGCAGCTCGCTGAAGAGAGAGGATTCTTCCTTCCGTTTATCATTATCTTTAAGCGGTTGATTGTCATTACTTCCCGTGTCAAAATTCCATGACATCCAATCAGCCTCAGCAGAATGCCTTGCTTGCTTCGAAGCTCCCATGGTTTTGTTATTTGATGGACGTGTGGGTTTTGCCTTAGCGGTTTCAGCGTAAGTTGATCGAAGTGCGTCTTTAGGTGTGGGAATATTACCAGTATTGGAGTCATCACAAAGAACGGGAAATATGGTACGACAATTTGTTCCCAAAGGAGTTTGATGGGGGATAGGACTTTCAGGAGGGACGTAACATTCTAAAGCCTTTCTATACGTGCAACCATATTCAGCCATGATTTCCCTAATCCTTCTTTCCTTTTTATATGCTGGACATATCTTACTCATGGAGATGTGATCTCCACCACAGTTGACGCAAGAAAAGGATGTGATTTCGCAGTTCTCGTGACGTCCACCACACTTAGGACAAATTATTATTTTTCCGGGGCACATTTTTCGGGTATGACCCAATCTCCAACATTGGGAACATTGCGATACTTGATGTGTATAAGGAATGACCCGTATCTTAATATCACATACGTGAACATAAGGTGGTAATTGACTACCTTCAAAGCACAGGCGGATAGTTTCGCTGGGACACCACCCTCCTTCATCTCTATTGCGACGGTTCAGTCTCTTAAAAGATAAAAGTTTCGCTGGGGAGGGACATGTTATATTCGCTAAAATTTCATCATCAGCAACGTCAAGATCAACATCCTTAATGACCCCATAGCAAATTGAGAGCTCCATAGCTTTCTGGAATCTCCAGCCTTTGTTTAATAGCTGCTCGCAATCTAAAAGATTCTTACTCGCTGCTTCGCTGTCAAATCCGAGCCGCACTTTAAATGCATTTAAATATTTAATATGGCATATTTTATCAATTTTATGTTCTTTTAAAATGCGTGCCATCATAAATTGTTTCGGAAGTTGATCTTTTGACGAGATATAAACTTCGTATTTAATTGCTTTGTTTGAGTCAATACTCCCTTGACGGGTCTTTTTCCCCCTGACTTCCGTCCAACCCTCCTCCGTCTCACTACTATCTTCCCGTTGTTTTCTCTTCGACGACTTCAGTAACTCCTCATCCTCATGACAAACTTCTATCTCATCCAAATCATTTGTCGGCAAAGACGACTCACAGCGCTGTACGGCGCGAGCGCTGACGTCATCCATTATGCTCCTCGAATCGATAGGTATAGATGGGCAGTAACGAGTTCTTGTCGCAGCGACGACTGGCCGGCCCGGCGCACGCGCTTACCTACTGTTTACGAGTGTGAATATCGAAATATACCCGACATAAAACACACGACCTCCCCGCATGCGTGCCGAGGCGGGACTGATTAGCGCAAGATAGGGAATAAGACTACAGTTCTGTAGAACGTATTACACAATCACAGATTATGTCAAAATAATGTAAAAAATCTAAATTGATAAATATTTTATACAGACCTGTTAACAAGTTCCATTGATGGCATTATGTTGTAAAAATATTATGTACTTAATCACTTCTCAATTAAATACTTTTAGTATACTTAATACAAACGAGACCGTTGCAGAACTAAAATGTTTTTACAACTTCGATTCAATGGGTCACTACACAATGATAATACACAATTCTTAGTGATGTTATAGAACTCCGAAACTATCAGATATCGTTATTCGTACAGGTACAAAATATTCGTAACTGTAACCGTACCCTACAAAAATGTTGCAAATAATTACGCACAGGGACGCAGTCGAACCAGCCACTGTTTATTTGCGTTTGAGATAAAAAGCTCCTCGCAGTATAGACTACCTATAGACACTAGGGACTGAGTACTGCTTTTAAACAGTGGTACGTTGTGACAGTTTTTTAACGGACTCCGTGGCGCTCCGTGTAAATTTTACTTGATGACCTACGTATCACAAAAAAAAATTGATTGTAATCGAAGTAGTGAATAAGTATCGATTGTAGTGGCGATTCCTATACAATTTCGATTTTTGCAGCTGATCCTTTGACTTTTTCCTATATTTTTTTTCTAAACCACCCCTGTGCAACTCGCCCCAAGGGAAAATATGATACAAATTTACCAAAAAGCTAAAAAAATCTGTTTGATCCGATTGCTACGAAACTTCACAGGATCTCCTAATCTAATGAGCTAATCTGAAGATTGCCTGAAAATTTCATCAAAATGGATCCAGTGTAAGGTTCAAAAGGATGAAATTTCCATATTTATATAAAAGTTAAAATAATTCGAAAGCTGTTAGTTTTGGCTGGTCTAATGTAACACTTAAAACATAGCGCAAGTCCTGTTTAATCACGCCCTGAAAGTAAATTCTACAAATGAATAAACAAAACGAAAAAAAAAATTGTAGAAATCATATTTTATTATTACATGCTATAAGACTGCCTCGGTGGCGCAGTTGTAATTGCGCATGCGTCACGACTGCTGTGCTGAGGTCTCGGGTTCGATCCTCGGGTCGGGTAAAGTGATGTTGGGTTTTTCTATCTAGAAATTCTCAATATAAGCCCGGAGTCTGCAATTTGTGCCCGGTATGGCGATAGGCTCGCCTCCTATCACATTATGGAACCGAAATTCGGCGAAAAGTGGGTGTACTGGTTACGCCCCTATCTATTGTAGTCCTTCGGGGATTAAAGGCTTGTGTGTATGTATGTATGCTATAAGTTGTGGCAAAACGAGCGCGTTCTTCCGTAACGGTAAAATAAGTGCATTTAAATTATTGCAAAAAGGCCAGATTTATAACAATAAGAGGTATTTAATCAAGAAAATTGTGCGATAGATGTTTTGATAAGTTCAGGAACAAATTTTATTTTAACCATGTCCAAAAACAGTGACATCACTAAATAATTGCCGATATTTGATATTTGCAAAATGCACGAGACTTAACAAGTCTGTACAATTGTCTTTAAACTTCCACCCACTGCGGCAACACCACAGCGACATTTACTTAGAGTATATTATCAAGTACAAACCTGTCTGGGAAGAGACTTAGATCCACAACAATCGGGTTGGATTTCTCATAACAGTTTATTAGAGCCTATCACTACTCTACTTCCTCCGGCAACAGAAGAACTTCTTGTTAGGCACATCAACAAAACTATGCAAGATGGATATTTAAAAGGCACAAATACAATGTTTATAATTTATTGATTGATTTACACGACACAGTTACACATCTCAGTGCTTAATATTAACACACGCATGTCAGGATTCACTTAAGGCTTCTCTTTATAATTAATCTACCAGCATTACCGTCTAAGCTGAACTACGCGACCATTGAACTGTTTACAATTACTGCCCCGCGAACGAACCACGAATATCTTGGCTATCACCTAGTCTACTTCACAAAACAACTGAACCAACTGAACTGAACACCGGAGCGCGGAAGGCACTCCGTTTTATATTAAACATTTACAACTCCCATTTTGGTTGTCATTATTAATCTACCCCCAACTAGTCTCCTAAATACCTTCGTTATACCTTCGGTATTTCTAATAATAGGAAATACCCTAATATTCTTAATTCTGTTTTCTGCAACAAAAGGTTGTGGCACTAATTGTGGATGCAGAGAAATAGGGTTAAAATGTTCAATACTATGTTTTTGTTGAGGTCATTCTTTCTTAAATTCTACACCTGATGGCACGTCATTAGAAGAAGAAATAAACGACAATGAACTAGACCCTATAGCCATGCTATCTGACGAGATGACTATAGGTGATAATAGTATCGAAAATATTGCTGAAGAAACAGAAGATGAAAAAACTGAAGTAGAAGACGAAACAGAACAAGAAGTAGAGAAACAAGAAAACGACGTATCTATACTATAATAAATTTCCAAAATGTTGATTGTAGCATGTGATATTATCGATATAGAACCCAAAACAATTGTTTTTGGAATTATTGTCTGTCTGTCAAGGCATCTCGTTCAAAGTATTGTATTACGACAATAAAATCGCAGAGTGTAACTCGAGATATTTAGTCTTTATTTCATTTAATTCGGTACATTCAATAAAAAGTTACACCTATTTGAACGAATGTCTGTATAATGCAAAAAGTAATTGTGAGAGATGAAATGATTTTATAAGTAGAATATAGCTTCCACGCAGTCGGCACCGCAGGCAACAGTTAGTAGTTAATATAAGTAAAAGTTTTTTTATTCATAAAAAGTACCCCGACTTCAATAAAACACAAATTATGCGTCACTATAAAATTTGAGGGTTGCCCTTGATTTTTCTGAGATCCCATCATCAGATCCTGACTCGGTGCCAATGGGACCACCTGGGAATTATACATTTTTAAACAAAAAAAGAATTTCTCGAATTGGTCCAGGCGTCTTCGAGTAATCGGGGAACATACATAAAAAGATTCCGACGAATTGTTAACTTCCTTCTTTTTTTGAAGTCGGTTAAAAATCATAATATGATACATAGTTCATAACTCGTAGATGGTGAAAATATTAATGTATTGTTTTGCTTAACTTATATCTCGAGAACCATAAGTTCTACGTAAATATTGTTAAGAATCTTTTTTAAGACAAATTAACTACGGAATAAAAATGATATTAACTATAAGTAAAACCAACAGTTTACGAAATATTTGAGAAAAACAGATTTTTTTTGGAAGCTCGCTTTCATATTGGACTTTCTGATACGTTTTTATACTGTAATAAAAAAAAGATTCCGACGAATTGTTAACCTTCTCCTTTTTTGAAGTCGGTTAAAAACGAAGAGAATTCCATTAAAAAAATCTTCATTCATATTTTTTAAGAGGTAGACCGTAGAAGTAGGTACTATCTGACTGGGTAGAGTAGTGGGACAATGTATAATACAGAGCTAATATTACTATTATTTAGGAGCTAATAAAAAGCCAACGCTTACTCTACTTTCCAAATAACTTAAAAGTATAAAATAAAAACATTATTATTTTGAGAATACGCCAGTAGTCCTTTAACAGTAGGTAGCGGCTTTGCTGTGCCCTGGCATTGCAGAAGTCTATGGGCGGCGGTGTCTACTTACCATCAGGTGACCCGTCTGCTCGTCTGTCAATCCAAGAAGTAAAAAAAAATTGGTTGGCAAGTATAACTAAATATATTTATTTAGTTATACTGTCCATTTTATTAGTTTTTTTTATTGAAGGTATTTTCTATAATATGTATATGTAGCAGTATTAACTAATAACTGTCTGAGGTACCATAAATATTATTTGGCGGGCAGCGTAATAGAGCTGTCGACACGAAAGTCGTAGATTAGATAGCCCCAAGGGCGACCTGCTCGTCACGAGCACCATTCTTTTGAAGCTACGTGGGTATCAATTGTTGAATATATTGTGAAGAATTATGCGGACATGGAAGTTCGCCATTAAAATTAATAAGTATATGTTATATAAATAATAAACACACCCAACAGTCACACGCATAGTTCTGACCACTACTAGGTATCGTGAGTATCAAGAACTACGAGGGATTATGACCCCACAACACCCAGACCCGAAACAAATATTTGTGGGTCATACAAAGATTTGTCTCAGTTCGGGAATCGAACCCACGGCCTCTGAGGCTGTCAATGTCATATACATTAAGTGAAGGTAGAATACGAAAGTTCTTATAATGTCTCTCATTAGAGGCGAAGGCCTATGAATAGACAGTAAATTGCACTAAGGTTTTAGTATTATTGAAAGCTCCTTTTAAATTTGTTTGAGCAAAAATGTCTCATCTAGATATTATGACCCCATCGGTATGCTAGTCTCTGGAAGACTATTCAACATAATTATTAAATAATATTGTTTTGAAAAATCAATAAATATCATAGTCAATAAAATGCACGTGCACCAATTCGTTGTACAATATATAATTACGATTAAAAGCACAATGTACATAACCATCGACGAAAATAATCATTGTGTGATGTTTACTACATTTTATTTTTCTTCGTATGTTAAACTATTATAAATTAAAATTAAATTCTTACTTCATAAAGATTGATTTTCGTTATTTTAAGTCTGCATTATAGCTAAGTACACATATCTCGCAAAGGTATCAGGCAACGGTAAGCTAGCTTTACTTGCAACGGTCATTCAGTGTCACGCAATGGTCTATTTAAGTAAGGTAAGTACTAATTTCCATGGCGCCGTTGCATTGATGTAATTGCAAGGCGTTCGTTAAAGCCTCGAGAATTACCGTTATCAGGGGTTGTCCATCGTACATGATACATGTTGCCTGTGGTATTATGTGACGATGCGTCAAGACTTAGGTAGAGCTTGGGTCGGGCGAGCTCGAACGGCGCGGCGCGCGCGGTCGCACAGTCATACGTGAGTCGATTCATCCGTCGCGTCCCCCGCGATTTGATTACGATACGAGGGGAGTGCGAGGCACAGAGTGCCGAGTGCCGACCGGCCGGTCCGCACTACCAGTATTTGTAAGATCGTAGCGGCAGGCAGCATCTCGCCCTGTCGAGCGCTCGATTCTGTGCGAAAAAACACAATATTCAACCTTTTCTTTGGCGCGCAATTAATTACGATGGCTGCTACACAAGAATTGAGCGGTATTCTTTCAAGGAGGCAAGAGATTAACGACAAACTCGACGAGGGTGTGGAGATTAAGCCAAAATATAAGTTCGTGAACGTATATACGGAATTTCACGAATTCTCCAGGAAGGAAATAAAACAATACGAACAGACTTTTAACAAGTAAGCTTTTTTATTTTATTAATTGCATCCATTTAGAATTTAGTATTCAAAACCGTTGCACCTGACCTTTAATGCTGTTTTCTCAGATATTGCCAATAGTGTATACAAATTTTATGTAACAAGATTGTTTTAGCAAGGTTGACCAACTCTGTTGAAGGTAGTCGAGTCTGAATAAATTCCTCCAGTTTTTTACCCATTTAAGGTAGGCTGGTTATCGTTTCTCTAAGTATCTACACCTGGTTCAACATTAGATGTTTGTTTATTTAAGAAGATAAACTGTAAGCTACATAAATGTTTTCGACAAAATATAACATTCTTATTAAATGGCAGTTATTTATATAATTTTATTAAAAGTATCTAATAAAACAAAATTAACTTGAACTATTATAGTAGTAGCTAGGTATCTATGTTTATAAATCTACCTATCAATAAATCGAATATATGACGGTTTTGTATTAATTTATTGGGTACTTTTAAGGAATATAAAAAAATATTGTTGGTCATTTGTAAATACCTTATCTAGTACAAGGATAAAATTAATACCTTTTATACATCCACGTGTTTACCTAATAACCATATAGTTTCATCTATTTATGTAATGTATCAACAACTAAAATGGAATTCATAGAAACCTAGTTTGGATTATTATCTTTGTAGGTAAGTTAACTCGAGCTAGGCACGTAACCAAGATCAATAATGTTGAACATAGAATTCGCGAAATTACTTCTCTAGCGTTGCCAAATACTTTTTTACCCATGCCTATTTAAAAAATAATATTTACTTACCCTTGTTATAATAAATTTAATGAAGTTGCACGGTTGAGTTGTCTTTGCGTGGTACTTTTATTGACTGATGACAATGCTTTTGATCAAATTCTTGGAAGTCTTCATATTTATAATCCTTTTTGGAACAAAACTTAGTGATTTAGACATAATAATTTCACAGATAATATATAACGCATACCAACAAATTGCTACATAAAACCTAAATTTTTGACCCCCGTACCCACGTAATAAATATAAATACACTTAACTACATTGTGCGTGTGTAGATATTTAGGCAACTTGATCGATTCCGAATTTCACACATTGTTTACGAAACTTTTGCATGAGAAATACTTTAGTAAAGTTGAGAATATTATGGTCATATATTTATGGTCATATTTATTAGTATTTTTGATTTACATCATATCTATCATACTCATAAATTCACACTACCACTACTGTTTACTGATATAAATATTTCATTATCGTAGTTGGGTATAACATCAAAACTATATTATATGTAATTAGATTGGGATTTAGGAGCTGTAAAAGTGACTTATCTTTAGGTCACCCACTTAAATGTTTGCATCTGCTAAAAAAATACTTGATCCAAGTCCATACTATAGGACCTAAAATAAAAACTATTCGGTGTATAAAACTGGGAAGTAATAACAGATTTTATAGTCTTTATTTTATCATAAAAACATATATGTATTACTTTAACAGCTACAGAGCTAAAACAATGAAATCTTTTGCGTTGTTTAATTTTAATACCTGGAGATGATTTGAAATGGATTTTTCCCTGTTCAACAGTGAAAGTGACATATTTTATACAATTACGTTCGGATATAGTCAAGTTGAAACATAATAGTAATTAATTAAGTGAAATGACGTCGCAGCGTCGTGGGAGTCAGGAGACAAATATGAATAGGCGTCACAGCACGCTTATGAGAATTATTTTTACATCATACATAACCACTTTCATTCAAATAGGTAATGAGACATTTCTTTATTCACACGGGACTCGGAAATTATGATGATAAAACAGTCGGTAATAAATGCATGATTTTTTCTTGACATAATATCTTTGTTTTGCAATTTAGCTTACACATCTTTTACGTAACGACAAGGCTCTGAGAAGACAAATATGTTAAGTTCTATTTAGAAAGAAGAGGAGAGTGCATAATCTATATTCCAAAAATTATAAGTAACGGAGAAAAATATAAATTTCTGTGTTAAAATTTTGGGGATAAAATAACATAAGAAGTACCTAATTGGTTAAGCTATAGCGACGTACATATGTATTTTTGAAGGTATTTTCTAGGAATGTTAACATAAGTATCCGTTATACTGTTTAGAATAGTATTATGTGATAACTTCAACGGAAACAAAATAATATCATATAAAATATGTCGATAGTACACCGAGGGAACACAAAGGGTGCGAGGACCTACAATCACTAATTGTAACGGAAGTAAACATTGTAACTAGATACATACTGTAAAATACTGGCTGCTGTGTCGCCCTTATGCGGGTAGGTCGCAGTCATCAATCATTAGTCATTATTGATTTAATGACTCATCCATATAATGACATATAAGCAAACAAATAAACACGAGTGCAATATGTTTTTAAAACATTGTGTTAATTCAAAATATTTTATTTTAATACATCGATGAGTGATTGGTCTTAGTATTATCTTTTATTTGATTAAATTTATTCAAGCTACATAACTCACCCTGGGGCCATCACGTGCCGAGCAGCTTTCTTACATTTTTATGTTTGAATACCTTCATATTTTAGTGAACGGATGTTATTCACTCCGGTACCGAATCAAAGGTATGAGTTGGTAGCCTTGTGTCATACGTGGGTAAAATTTAAATTTTAAGAAAATTAGTCATATTCTTAGTGAAACCGTAGTAGGTAACTCGTTTTGTCAATTTAATAGTTATTTAAATATGAGTCATTGTTTATTAGTTAGCACGTTACGTAGGTATGTGTGTATCGGTCATTATTACAAAAAAATATTTATTTTAGCCTTAGTGGCACGGTTGTAATTGCGTACGTATTACGACTGCTGTGCTGAGGTCTCGGGTTCGATTCGCGGGTGAAAGTAATATTATCAGCCCGGAGTCTGGAATTGTGCCCGATATAGCGATAGGCTAGCGTCATATCACATCATGGGACGGCAATAAGCTCGGCGAAATCTGGATTTACTGTTCACACATCCTTTAGGGATTGCAGGCGAGACGTGCCTTTAAATAAACCAACACAAAGAAATTTATAGGGTAGGTACGTATTACCTATGATTTATCAATAGTAAGAAAAATAACAGTGTTACAATAAAGAATCTACGTAAAGGTTATTTAAATTTATCAGCTTGCACTTGGTCGGAAGGAAGTGCAAAGTACTCGCCAATAAGATACAATGCGAGGGGGGGATGTGATGAGTCACCGATTGATGTTTACGAGTGTCACTCTACGGTAGGGTTACCAACTCCGGAATTCAAATACTAGGATTTGAAGTTTTTTTTTTTTTTTTTTTTTATCCTAGCACGGCAAAGTGACCGCACTTCACCTGATGGTAAGCGCAGTACGGTCCAATTAGAGCATCGAGTAGCGAGAGACGATCTATCCCCCGCTACTCAACACAATCATGCCGGCCTGCTCCTTCACACTACGCCATGGGCAAGAAGGTGAAGAAGCGTAGTTATAAAAACCAGGACAATTCAGTTTAAAAACAGGACGCATCTTTGTTGTAAAATAGCGTAAACACTTGCGAGCCGAGATGCCGCCCCTAAAGTAAGGATTGCAAACTGGTGTGCGAATTTTAAAACACAGGACCTTATCAGGGCGCTTTAAAAACCCAGGACGCTGCTTAAAAACTATCCAGGACACTCTAAAATACAGGACTTGTCCTGGGAAAACAGGACGGTTGGCAACTCTACTACGGTCATGTGAATTTGCTTCTAAACATTCAACATTTCAATTGTCGTTAATATGTCAATTGGTTCCTCATTATGTTTCATTACTCTAAGTGTTTCATTAAGTGCGGACGGTTCGAAAACAAGTAAAATGGTTGAGAATTGAGATTAAAGCGGAGTTTCAACGAGTTTTATACGCCTGTAATTCCTGATGTGGTAGGCAGAGGTGTAACCAGTACACCCACTTTTCTCCGATTTTCATTACGGTGCCACAATGTCATAGAGGATGAGCCTATCGATTAGTTCTTTGATAAAATAAAATATAATTATCCTCTCCCGTCTACTAACAATAAAGGTCATCACAATCGATTTCTAAAACGAAGATCGTATGTATTAGTAAAAGAAAAATAGAAAACTATCTGTCACTACTATGAAGGAATGATGCTAATAATGTAAAATTATTTAGTACCATACATGCATATACACTCACGCCAGTAATCACCGAAGGGGTAGGCAGAGGTGCAACCAGTACACCCACTTTTCGCCGAATTTATTTCGGTGCCATGTGATAGGGGGCGAGCCTATCGCCATACCGGTACAAATTCAATGCTAATACTGAGAATTTCCAGACATAAAAACCCAATACCACTTTACCCGACCCTGGGGTCAAACCCGAGACCTCAGCAGAGCAGTCTTAACGCATGCGCAATTACAACTGCAACACTGAGGCAGTCAAAATTTAGTTCCATTTAATATATATACCCAAGTACACGCTACATATTTAAATTATAAATAAATAAATAACACCCAACAGTCACAAACATAGCCCCGACCCCATACTAAGATACGAGTGTTGTGGGTATCTTGTGTTGTGGGTATCGGGGACTACGAGAGACTTTCGGTCTCACAACACCCAGACCCCGGACACAAGTATCTGTCTGTCACACATTTGTCCCCGTGTGGGAATCGAACCATGATAGAGTTGCCCTTTTACCGTCATATATAAAATATGCTGACCAGTGTGTCATGTTCATAATATGACACGACTCGTGTAGTTCCGTGGTTCTGGCGTATCGTGTTACCTGGCGTGACGTGATGCTTATAATATAACAATAAACGCGCAAAACAAAGTGCAGATAAAAATAATATCAAAAGTGTATTATCATATCACATAGGTACCTATTATAGATTTCATGATTTCTAAACAGTCATTGATAAAGAAGTGAGATAGAGTTATGACATAATTTTTAATCGGTTACGGTTCGCCGTAACCTGCGTATGCTTCGGCATAAAAATAGAGTAAAAAATGAATACAGTATTTACAGCGTATGTGACAAATTGTGTTGGTGTTAGGGTTTTTACTGGGTTTTTCCCGTTGATGGGAAACATTTATTACTATTATATCATTAAATGACTATTGAGAAGTCTTGAACGTATAGTCTGATAGAGTCCATGGCAGAAGTGTTAGGAACATCGACAAAATTATGCAAGATGGATATTTAAAAGGCACAAATAGAATGTTTAACATTTTATTGATTGATTTACACCACACTGTTACACATCTCAGTGTTTAATATTAACACAAACGCATGTCAGGATTCACTTAATGCTTCTCTTTATAATTAATCTACCCCTTACTACCCCGCGAACAAACCACGAATATCCTGGCTATCACCTAGTCTACTTCACAAAACAACTGAACTGAACACCGGAGCGCGGAAGGCACTCTGTTTTATATTAAACATTTACTACTCCCACTTAGGTTGTCATTAATAATGTACCCCCAACTAGTCTCCTAAATACCTTCGGTATTTCTAGTAGTAGGAAATACCCTAATAGAAGTTAATATAATAATTGTAAAAGGTATTGTAGGCATTGTTATTGCTTTCTTCTTTTTCATATAAAAACTAGATGTTGATTAAAATCAATTGTTCTGATATACAACATTCACTATAACAAGTTCGGTCCTTTAATATTCCTACTATCATACATATTCAATCTTGGGTTACATAATTTACCTCATAACATGTTCCTCTACCTGTCAATAGATCTATCTGTCTTCCGCATTTCGGACATACAACATTATTTGGGCGATATCAATTAAAAATACTTTTAGTATTCTGCTTTCTCTTAGAGATAAACTGTTATGTAGGTACGCTTATGAATAAGTTATTATGACGGTTATAAGTACATACTTACCTACCATCTTATACATACCTATTTATATTAATCACAGCAATGTTTTTACGTTACCTAGTGTCCTAATGTCATCTATTTTGCTTTAGCAAATTTCTCAAGTGTTACTTTTATGTTGATTAATAAAAAAGACAAAAAAATCAATAACTTTTATAAAGTAACGTGATGATAACGATGATAACGTTTAGGTAATGCCTGTAAGACAACATAGTTGTAAAATGTTGTAACTTGACCTGCTATGCTGCCTTATCAGTCACCTAGGTAGGTACCTAGCAAAGTGAAAAGAAATGCCGTGTGTACGTACTCTCCCTACATTATCAGTTTTCAGTTTGTCCCAAAATAGTTAGCCCAAAACCTTTAGCTATTGACATGGAGTCGCGCGTTTTGCAAATTTTTCGAATTGACCACTTTCCGGCGCTTTCCTCACCCCCGCGTCTTAGTAGCTTTTGTTTTACTAGTGAAACGACCAAAAAAGGAAATAAACGTGTCTTTGGTTGTATAACACTTATCACTAAATCGGGTGTAGCCTCTCAGACTACATGTCCGTAGTTGCCATACAAAATGTTTGGAGGAATATACGAACAAGATGGCCAATCATGGTGTTCTACCGTATTCTAGATTTGTATAACTTGCATCAACCGAAGCTTACAAATAGAGGACAATTCTTAAAAATTTTAGCCCGTTCGCTTGTGCTCCTACATATCCAAAGCCGTGTAGTAGTGTAGACTGCCGTCACCGACGAAGTCACGGTTAATGATAAATCGGGTTCTGGGTGAGGATATGGAAGAAGCTGTCCAAAGTTATGAAACTAGTCAAGGAAAACAAAGGGCATGCAGTATTTGTCCACCTAAATTGCAGAGAATGACAGAATACACTTGCAATGTTCTTCCATGTGTGTAAAATTGCCAGTAACAGCCAGGAATTTAGCAAAATTGAGCTGTTGTCAGAATTTTTATTTTATGTTTTCATAAATATCTATTATGTTTTTTGAATTTATATTGATTATAATTCCAGTAAATGAGTTAAATATATCATACTATTTCTATATGGTTGAAAGTTGTTGTTGCGTTCAAAGATTCATTTAAAAGTAGATTTTTACGTATATATGCTTTTTATTACAATGGTTTAACAATGGTTAAATATCAACAGAATTTTGAAACATCCAAATATATTTTTATAACAAAAATTTACTTTGGAAGTGCGTAGTTTGTCAGAGGTCATGTCCCTTATAGTGTAATATATTTGTCATTTCACTAGTTAAAGTTTAATGTAGAGTTATTATCAAATGTTTAGTCACACCTGTGTCAAATAACTAATTGCTATACTGTCCATTAACTACTGTCGAAATAACGCCTCTGCGTGTTGCTAATCTATTAATTACTCGTTATTACCCTTTGTTACATGAATGTAATTGAAATTGTCAATTTATGGCCTAATCTATTTTTATTTACATTTACAAGTATAAGACTTGAGTAATTAAAAATGTTTCAAATAGAAAATGAGTTATTATCAGTGACAATACAAATGTAAGAGGTATTTATAGCTTTTTACCACACCATCAAGCTGTGGAACAGTTTGCCAGCTACCGTGTTGCCTCCTTCCTATGATCCTGGGGCCTTTAGGCGTAGTATGAAGAAGCTCGTAGGCCGGCATAATTGTGTTGAGTAGGGATAGATTGTCTCTCGCTACTTGATACTCTAACTGGACGGTACTGCGCTTACCAACAGGTGCAGTGTTGTCACTTTGGTGTGCCAGGATAAAAAAATAGGAACTCAAATGCCTAATGAGATCATGATAACAAAATGGATCGTTTTCTTCATTGAAATGTACGTTTGACCGTGTTGTATAAAATTTAATTGAAAATTGAAAACCGTAATAAAAATATATAAAACAATCAATTAAGTGTTTGTTATTGTGAAACAACACCGTTTCACAGTCATTTCACATTGTATCAGTTTCGTAACAGCCGTTGTATTCTGCGGTTGCAATATACAGCAACTATCTGTATTAGTAACGCATTTAACATTTATACATATCCTTCCCTTACTTTTCCTTCCGTACCATTACGTTTTTGCGTAATAAGTGCGCGTATAATTTTGTACTTATAAAAAAGAATACAAAAAATTAGACCAAGCCATTCGAGAGTTACTCTTAGTTGCAAAAGTGTTCTACATATTATCGAGAGAAGTGGTAGAGCCACGCTGTAGACATATTTGTCTACATCATCAATTGGCCGGCTCGACCGGGGTAGTACCACTGTCTCACAAAAAAACAACGTAAAGTGCCAGTTTACTGTCGCGTTTCGTATGGTAAGTGAGATATCCGGAAGCCCAGATCCCCCCTTCCCTTCATGTCCTTTAAGGCCGACAGCGCATACATGACACTTTTGGTATTGTGGATGTACATGGGCGGTGGAGATCACTTAACATCAGGTGACCCACTGACACGTTTGTCGGATTATGCAATAAAAAAAAATCTACTAGCACTCTTATGACAGCACATAATTATTGTAAGATTTCGATATAAACTTGGGCGTTACCTATATAATCGTAATCTAATTTATTTATGTAAGTTTTTACATACTAACATTTGATTTAAATATTTCATTTGAGATTAAATGCCAAGATTTAGTAAGGACTTAACAGATTTTCATACAAACTATCATCCCCTATTTTACCCCCTTAGGGGTGGTATTTCCAAAAACCCTTCCTTAGTGGATGCCTACGTGATAAAAGGTACCTACTGTCAAAATTTCAAGTCTCTAACCCCAGCCGTTTAGGCTGTGCGTTGATCGATCAGTCAGTCAGTCAGTTTCTTCTTTTATATATACAGATCAATTTTTTTATAGACAATAAATAATGATCATACAGTTTTCATAATTTTATTTAATTACTCAATCTTGGAAATTTCGATTATTTACCTATGAGAATAGTTTTGTCGGTGTTTTTATCCTATTTGTATATTAAAATATGTACATTTTAGATATATCGGATAATTTCCATAAAAGAGTCACAAGGACTTTGTCGCAATCTCTATGTAGGTCATCAAATTGCCCTATCATGGAACACACGGAAAGATGAAGCTGACTATTGACCTATTATCTCTTAATTAAAATCTAATAATTCCTCCAGGTACACTCTTATGCCGCCAGTCCGTCACCTCTAATCTCCACGCAGCAAGTTTTAGATACGACTATCCTGTTATCAAACCAATGTTTATTTAAATTCGTCAAGAAACAGAAGTGTAAACATAGATAAAGTATGTGTCTATTCGCAGTCGATTCAATGAGCTATTATCAAATTTAAAATGCGTATATATGTATCACTTAATTCAGTTTATTACTTACTTAAACAATTTGATTTGCTAAATAAACAAAACTAGGACCATGCTTATATGGACCATATAGGCAATTTTAGAACTAATAAAAGTATGTCACGTTTAATTGGCCCAAGGAACTCCTAATGGAACTATGGGAACAGGCACAGACATCGCAGAATTTATATTCGTTAGCTGGGAATATAAAAAACGAGGTCTACGACCTAGTGGTTCATGCTGTTGTTAGACATGAGAGCGATCTACAGATACCTACGAGCGGTTTTAATTTGGATTTAGATAAAATTCCCGTCAACATTTCAGTGCTTTCTATTCATTCAAATGTTATCTAGGAATGTACTAACACGTATTGCTATTGCGCTATAGTGTTCACTACTGCGCATAAAACCCCAGCCTGTCTGGCCCAAAGAAAGCTTGCATAACTAGATATTTTCAGCCTAGTTGCCTAACCTAAGAAAAAAACCTAAAATACTGTAACTGTTATAGAGAAGTTTTGTACTAAATACACACATACATAAGCTCACGCCTGACTACCGAAGGTGCAGGTACAGGTGCAACTAGTGCACGCCTATCGATCTAAATTCCAATCTCACTTATGTTTGATTTTTCGAATCAAAGTCTATTGTGAATCGACATTTTCACTCCAATGGTGTAATGTGTATGACTGTGTGTCCTTATGTATCTACTGACATAACTTATAACCATACCTATTTGTTATAATGTACAATGACTGCTGACGCATCACTAGAACACATTTAAAAACTGTATAATAACAAGCTCACGACGCTAACTCACTTACCAAGACATTTATTTGCTAGAGTTCTTGCCAGGGATTTGATTTTTACATCCAGTTTTTGTCGGGGGTCTAGAGTTGGGGTACGATGATTGGCCGTTTTGCGGCCTTCTCAGTGAGTACTGACACTAGAGCCTCGACCGCTTCTTCACCTTCTTGCCCAAAGCGTAGTGTGAAGAAGCAGGCCGGCATGATTGTGTTGAGCAGCGGGGGATAGATTGTTTCTCGCTACTCGATACTCTAATTGGATGGCATTGTTCTTACCATCAGGTGCAGTGTGGTCACTTTGCCGTGCCAGGATAAAAAAGTATAGATATATTTAAAGTTTTTTTTAATTAGATTGATTTCAATTAGATATGAAACAATTGCTGTTCACATCTAATTAACCGTATATCAATTAATACTTGTAAATTTGGTATTAAGGGGCTATAAAGCTGCCCTAATTTAAGCTTAGTATTACATTATACTAATAGACAATTAAATTGACAAATACCTTATCACAGTCTAGCCATAATAGAGTATAGTGATGCCATTTTGCTGTTATTAACATCGTTATTTTCGTTTTTATGGGTCAGCTTGACATTTATGTTTTATTAGGTCTGGTGATGTAATAGATAGATAGATTGGCTTGAACTAATTCCGTTCTATTGTATATTGTTGGAATTTGGTGGCAACTAATATGGTCTTTAGTATAGACAAAACCTTCATGCTCCAACCCATATTCAGTATAAGTAGCAAAAGTATAAGTACTGTGTTTCAATAAAAACTATCTTGTCAGCTGCTAATTACTACCAATACACGAATGATTAAAGTTTTAAATCCGTAAACATATTGATGAATGAAATTTTAAATCCGTAAGCGCATTGAGGGTTAGGATTATAGGGGATATAATAGTATGGAAGGAGGGAGGAATCCATATAGATACATAATGCGTGGAACAACAAGAAATCTATAAAGTGTAGCCATGACACAATGTTTACTTTTTTCCTAATTGCGCTCATTTTCTCTACCATAGCGATTTCTTGCTATTGATGTTTCAATAACATAAGTAGGTACTATACCTTTTTCCGGCGTGTTTCTTTTGGAGGTCCCGGAATCCTTCTGTTGTGTTGATGGAGACAACCATGGGGTTTTAAGCCGGTAAAAATCCGGCATACCCCGTCGCTAAGACGGGAATCCAAGAGGATTTTCCGCATAAAAAAAAAGGTACCTATACCTATATACTTATTCATAATACGACAATGTGGTGATTAATCGATAACTTCCATTATTTATAAACATACTGTTAGTCATGATCGCCAGTAAATTAAAACACCAAACAGCATTCGGTATAAGTTTATTTTAAAAATCGCCTTACGTGCCGCGTGCCTGTCGTCATAACAAAGTTACTCCCGCAGCGAACGCCTTTACTTTTGTTTGTGGAATTGGCGAGGTATATAAAAATAAATAACTTGCTTTACTTGCTGTGTGATTTAGCTTAACTGGTAAGACTGTTGGTATACTTCCAACACACTTAAAGGTATTATAGTTTGTTTAATTTTTAACCGACTTCAAAAAAGGAGGAGGTTAACAATTCGTCGGAATCTTTTTTTTTATGTATGTTACCCGATTACTCGAAGAGGCTTGGAACGATTCGAGAAGTTCTTTTTTTGTTTAAAAGGGTGTACTTCCCAGGTGGTCCCATTGGCACCAAGTCAGGATGTAATGTTGGGATCTCAGAAAAATCAAGGGAAACCCTCAAATTTTATAGTGACGCATAATTTGTTTTTTATTGAAGTAGGTGTACTTTTTATGAATTATAAAACTTTTTAACAATATACTTATGTATCTACTAAAAATAATGTTTTATTTGTACAATCATAATTTTTATACATGTAGGTACGTCGAATGTTAGGTTTGTCGTTATCTTAAATTTAGTAGGTAGGTGGATATATTTTTACTAAATTTAATTGAGTTTACTAATTAAGTAACATGACTACTGAGTATTCAAATACGTGGGGGAATTATAAGCTGAAAATAAATTACCGTAATTATAATGGCATTGTTTTAATTTAATTATAGTATGTCTAAACAATATAAATTACTTAGGTACTAGCTAATACCCGACAAATTTTGTCTCTTTATTTTTTTTATTATGTTACTGGCGTTCTCACCAAAGTTCGCAATATGTTTGATAGGTATAACACCTACTTAGGGCGCATAGGGAACAAACGATTTTTTTAAATCTCGTATACACTCATAATTTAAATTTATCAAAATGATATTCTGACTACTATTATTATATTGCAAAGAGTATTATACTATATACGGAAAATTATATTGTGTACACTGACAGTCTAGTAGGTAGAAAAATATAAAACTAAAGAGTCTAATAAAAAAAAGAGCTCATTGAAAATGAGTTTTTTTTTTAAATCAGGAAGTAATTGCTTTGCAAATTTATAATAAGAAAACATTTCATATATCTCGTATCATCGGAAATTAAATACAAGTGTGATAACAATCTTGTTATCTCAATTCTCAGCATTATGGCGATAACGACACATGAATTGGATTAAATACAATAATGATAAAACAAACCCCGCAAAGCGTTTAATTCAGATACAACTGTTTCCAGGGGCAAGAAAAGAAAATACAAGTATTTTTACTATTTTACCTCAATCCTGGCAACTTTGCTCTGACAACGCTTAACTAGAAACTAGCTAGGAAATTTTATTTCTAGGAACCTAGGTATACACAGTTAAATTACGCCATAGCAACAATAAAATATATACTATTTTACTGATAAAACTGCGTATTTTCGTAGGAATAGTTTTAAGTCGCTTTCAAGGCATACCAAAGGATAAAGAAGATAATACACGCAAAATTATTCATTACATTCTAAAGCAATCGGCCTTGTAACGATTTTTAACTTTTCTTCGCATAATCTTTTTGCTGGAAGATGGCCAGAGACAACCAGTTCGCAATATTACTTAATATGTATCTATGCGAATTCTGCTGCAAGTGAAGCGCCTTCACTCACCTTGAAAACGACGTTCTCAGACAATGCGATTT
This sequence comes from Laothoe populi, assembly GCA_905220505.1. Taxonomy (NCBI): domain Eukaryota; kingdom Metazoa; phylum Arthropoda; class Insecta; order Lepidoptera; family Sphingidae; genus Laothoe; species Laothoe populi. The sequence continues at coordinate 10,289,741 of HG992164.1, read as the reverse complement.
GTAATCCTTAGCCACTGGTTCACACGCCAATCTACTTAGAAACTTCCACAGATCATAATATATTTTTTTACTTGCGACTTTCTATAAATATCCATATAGGTAGGTACCTAATATAGCAAAGTGAATATTTAATTTAATTTGACATCGACTTTTATTTATTAGATTGTGTGTTTATTTTCTAATATGAACTCCCTGTTTATACTCATATGATACAGATAAACATACATATACACTCACTCCTATAAACCTCGAAGGGGTAGGCACAGGTGTAACCAGTACACCCACTTTTCGCCGAATGATCAGTCCCACAATTTTATAGGGGGCGAGCCTATCGCCATACTGGGCACAGGTTCCAGACTCCGGGATAATACTGAGAATTTATAGATAGAAAAATCCAATATCACTTTACCTGACCCGGGGATCGAACCCAAGACCTCAGCACAGCAGTCGTAACGCATACACAACTGCGCCACCGAGGCAGTCATACAATATACGGACAAAGTAATAAACTAAGAGGACAAGCGACCTTCAAACTCCAATCACGGCAATCTAGTGTTCCAGCTACCGAGTAGGGGCACTCCTACGTACGGTTATTACAATGGTATCAACAATTCAGTTAGACCTTATAAAACAAGTCCCTTAGCTGATTGTATATTAAAATAAACCGGTTGGCGATCTCATATTTCTTAGGTTATCGTATGTGTAACGCGAATAAAAATATTGTAAACTATAAATCGTTATCACAATAACAAGTAATGATTAATAACAAAACGTTGTTCAGTACAACGAACCTTGGCTTTGATATTATTTACCAAGTTGACAAACTAGATACTGTACGGAATAATAATGGTTATTAGGTAGAAAATAGAAAACAGCCTCCTTGGTGCAGCGGGCGAGGAGCCGGCTGTGAAACGAGAGGCCGTGGTTTCGATTCCCGCACCGAGACAAATATTTGTGTGACAGACAGATATTTGTTTCAGGTCTGGGTGTTGTGGGATCGTAGTCCCTCGTAGTTCTTGATACCCACGATACAGGTTTTATTAAGTGTGGGGTCAGAACTATGTGTGTGACTGTTGGGTGTATTTATTTAAAAAAATATCTGTATAGTAATATAACTTATATGATATTTTATATGTCCAATACTACACTCCTCAAAGATTTAATAGGATTGATAGAGAATACTCCAGTGTATTACATAAATTAAAACCTACAGCGTAGTAGGTATACCTACGTTCCAACTTGTATCTTTAAAGTTCTGTATAATAGTACATCCACTATTGCCCGAGCTAATTTCTCCATCAAGTAATAGGGTACGAGCGTAACGCAATATCCTTTTATAAAATTTGTAATGGACTTTTGTTTGTTTGAGAATGATTCAACATCTAAACAGATTGACTAAAACTATGCAATTACATACACCATGACTTGAATTGATATAAAGATTACATTTTAATCTTATAGCGTTTATTTCTCGCACCAAAGAAGATATTGAGTAGATGTAGTTATTCATTGTGTAAGATTTTTTATTGTAAGGACTCCCTAAGGAACGTATAGGTAAATCTATCTAAGGAAGGAAAGTTACGGGCAAGAGCTAGTTGTGTATACATTTTAATCCTGTTTAATATAAGTTTATCCTAATAGCAAATATTCGCATTAAATTTGATCACTCGGCTTGTAGGTCAAATCCAGAACATTATCGGTCTCTAAGACATGAAATATCATCAGACCAATCCGCAGATATTCTCATGTAGCGTAAATCCATACTCCACAATACGTTCACAGCAATAGTTGCGAGTCAGCTTCTGATATTTCAAAAATATGTATATTGTTTAGCCGCTGTTAATATTTGGCTTGGATTTTGTAATAGTTTCCCACGTGATGGCATTGCGGTAGTATAGAGAAAGTGACATATTTTAAAAGAATTGTATTAGCATTCCTCCAACACAATATTCGATAACGTAACGGTTGTCAGTTTCATTATTTAGCGACAGTAGGTTTTGTAAAATGTAGACAGGTGGGTACGCAACATCGTTCATTGTTACTGCTTCTGTTAACTCTAGACGGATTGGTTAAACGGAAGCCAGATTTTTCTGCTTCGTTAAATACAAACCATGAGATGTTAATAAGAGGTAATATAACATTTGCAGCATTTCATATAGCAGCGATAGCCTAGTTGGTTGCGGTACGGACTGTCAAGACGAAAGTCGTAGGTTCGAAACCCAAGTGGCATACACCTCTGACTTTTCTAAAGTTATGTGTGTATTAAAATGTTAATTATCGCTTGCTTTAACGGTGAAGGAAAACATCGTGAGGAAACCTGCATATCTGAGAGTTTTTCGAAGGTATGAGAAGTCTGCCAACCCGCATTAGGCCAGCGTGGTGGACTAAGGCCTAACCCCTCTCATTAGTAGAGGAGGCCCGTGCCCAGCAGTGGGACAATGTTTAATACAGGGCTAGTATTATTATATATAACATTTGAATCTGTTAAATGAAATCCCCCCATTTCAGTTAAACTGGCTAATAATCAGACGCACAATATTAAAATAAAAATATGATATGGCCACTACTATTCAGCCAGTGTCTATAAAAGCTCACTACTGACATATTTTATTATTGTAGTATGATATACATACATACATATACACTCACGCCTGTAATCCCCGAAGGGGTAGGCAGAGGTGTAACCAGTACACCCACTTTTCGCCGAATTTCGGTCCCATAATGTGATAAGGGGCGAGCCTATCGCCACACCGGGCACCATTCCAGACTCCGGGTTAATACTGAGTATTTCTAGGTAGAAACACCCAATATCACTTTACCCGACCCGGGGATCGAACCCGAGACCTCAGCACAGCAATCGTAACGCATGCGCAATTACAACTGCGCCACCAAGGCATAGTATGATATAATTATTAAATTAGGAGCACTGGATAAAGAATACAATACTTATGTAACATGCATATTTATATTATACACATTCTGTTATCTGGAAAGAATACAACCAAACCTTTACCGTCTCCAATTGACCTTTGCGAGTTTTTAAACTTTTTATACGCACGTTATACGTTAAGTTTTAATATTTCGTGATGTTAACTTTGGCAAAATAAAAGGTTTTGTGTAATTAAAAACATTGTTATTATTTTACAGATTCGACGAAGGCCGCGATGGCTATCTCGATTTAACCGAGGTGAAGCGAATGATGGAGCGATTAGGCGCGCCGCAAACCCATCTCGGACTGAAAGCCATGATCTCAGAGGTCGACGAGGATGGCGACAACAAGATCAGTTTTAGAGAGTTCCTGCTTATATACAGGTAATATTTAAAACAATACAGAGACCATAATACACGCGAAAACGATATCAAATCACTTCTAAGTATTATTATAGATGTTGTGTGTAAAAGTCTAACCTAAATATCAAGTTTCGTTTTATTTATAAAAGTCAAATATGTAGGTATAGAAATCTAGTCATAGAAAAGGTAAAAGTTAAATAGATAATTCTTTATTTGGCGTATTAAGTGTGTATACATAAAGCTATTTATGTAACTTTTTTCTGACGGTTTTACTGACGGTATTCTTGACTTAAGTATTCTAAAAATATTTTATTTAGAAGATGGTGTAAAAATACCACTACCGATCATGGGCGTATATAAGGGGGGGGTCCAGGGGGTCCGGACACCCCCCTTAGCCTACGACATAATAAAAAACCGCGAACTATTGATAGCGGATAATATAGACGGTTAGCAGGCTATTTGATTTAAGTGTCAATTTTTGCAGCATTCAGCTATATGCATATTTGGAATTAACAGATTTTTCTACGACTTTTGAGCCTAGTTTAATTTTTTTCGTGTACTTTTTAGCGCTTAAATCAACTGGTAAAACAAGACTGCTTTTTTTCAGGGCACATCTATTTAAAAAAATACGACCGAGTCTTAAGTAGTGACTACTTAGTAGTGATGAGTGTGATGGTATATGATGTACCATAAGTACCTGGAGGGCAATTCTCCTTTCATTCAAAATAATTTCGTACTCGAATCTACAGTTCGAATAATTTCTCTATTACATAATTTCGAACTATGAAGTTATATTGTTCGAATGTTGCATCCATATCCATTTGAATTCGAGTCTTTACTATGAGATTCTACTAAAAAAATTGAATTTCGAACTAAAAATCTATAAGTATTTTAATATCCATAGTGTCACGGGCCTCATCAAATGTGCATCCACTATCCAGTTCTTGGACATGTTTTTAGACTCTTCCAAGTATTTTATCTTTCTAAGACTTTTAGTTAAATCATAATAAAAACACGAGATTGAGTCTTTTTATGGGTAAACACATCAGCATATGGCATCATATACGCAGTAAGTTAGGGGTCTTTGGGTTTTTAGAGGCCTTCATACGTACAACATTACCGCACCACCTCCAAGAACATAGACTCTTTGCCGCTTAGCTATAAACGTCGTAAAATATTAATGTTAAGGAAACAATCTTGCCACTTTATCTGGAGAATTCACATATATATAGAGATACAGTTCATATGAAATTTGTCAAGACACCATATGGTTTAGACGCCATTAGGTTTCAGTGGTTTAAGGCAAACTCGCTCAAGAATGGCATAAGCCTGGATGTCATTTTCTACCTACTACAATATAATCAAGCGTTACTTAGCATCTTGCGAAGTACCCTGCGACTGCTGGGAAGAACTTTCGTGTCACTAGACCGAATGGCGTAGCTCAGTACGAAAATCATGTGCACATTATATTCGTACCATCAAGACCTTCGAGAAACACCGGACTCGACATTTCCATATTTAGCTTTACTTTACATTCACTCGAAAAAAGTTCGAATTTGAATTATTTTTCGTATACGAAGTTGATTCGAGTGCGTGAGAATTTTGTCCCTGAGTTCTAACATCTCATCTTGGTAATAAGCAACATTAAAATAGTTATTTACCAAAAATAAATTGATTTCACTTGACACTTGATGTTTTGACAGTTGTTATGTAAACAATAAAACAAAAATGAATGAAAATCTACGGCAGAATTTCATCCATCCAAAGTCCAAATCCAAATAGCAAGTATAATTTTTATTAACTAGCGTTTTCCCATTCTTCTATGTTTAAGTAATTTCTAAATAACTATGATTTGAGCGGTTAGATTTTTGGCTTTTACCCGCGGACCCCCCCCCATGTAAAAGCTATAGCTACGTCACTGCTACCGATTATAACCGATCACTACGCTTAAAGGAAATAGAAAGCTAAGTTGACTGGTAGGTAGCATGCTATTGGCATTTGATCCCCCTTTAGGTATCTGTATGTATAAAAGAAGAAACTGACTGACTGACTGATCGATCAACGCACAGCCTAAACGGCTGGGATTAGAGACTTGAAATTTTGACAGTAGGTACCTTTTATGACGTAGGCATCCACTAAGGAAGGGTTTTTGGAAATACCACCCCTAAGGGGGTAAAATAGGGGATGATTGATTATATGAAAATCCGTCATTTTTGAAGATAAACGCATGAAAGTTGGTATTTGGCTTTTAGTTAAAAATAAAAAATGTATATTTCACGATCTTTGGAAATTCTACCCCTAAGGGGGAAAAATAGGGGAAGAAAGTTTGTATGAAAATCCGTCATTTTTGCAGTTAAACGCATAAAAATTTGTATTTTGTAGTGTATACTTTTTGTCTCAAACATCTCTCCACGCGGACGGAGCCGCGAGCAACAGCTAGTATATCATATGTAGCTACAAGCTACAGTATTCAACTAGCGATCATGTTATTTAGTTTTCCTCAAAATATGCCTATCTACTAATAAGTAGAAGGAAAATTTATTATAATATTATTGCTCGCGAGAACAATGCCATGACACAATAGACACAGTTTTATTTGTATTATGTGGTTTTGTAATACCATTAGTAATAAGGGTATTCCAATGTGTACCAGTGTACTGTCAACATAGGAACTAAACTAAAAATAAAAATTACCTAACTTCTAATTTGAAATTACACAATTTTTGGCCGTTTCGTTCAACACAATCTTTTTCAGACAACCATGGCATAGTAACAAGTTTATTGATACAATACTAAGGACGGTTGATAGGTCAATTGGATGTAAACATGGCGCTTTGAACCTTGATGTTCCACGCCAGTGACAAATATGGTTAACAAGCTAAAATCTCTAATATTTTTACCACACTCAACCAATTTTGTAATTAGCTACATAAGGTAATTGTTACTAATATTGCTCTACTGAAAGTGTAGTTAGGCTTCCGATTAGAACGGTGAGCTTCTAAATATGAAGATTTTCGATTCATAAACACGAGAGAATTTACACAAGTAGCTCAACCATGAGTTTTCTGTCAAAAAGTTACGATAGGTGAACGAAGCGCTAGCGTTGCATATTGTTTTTATGTATGGAAAATTTCGTTCTTATACTACAGATTGTAGTTTCTCACGTAATCCCTAGAGGCGCTGTTCATTTCGCCATATAAATATTTTACGTTCTCGTTAGAGATTATACGTAAGAAAAACTCATGGTTGAGCTAGAGCTACTGTTATAGTGATAAGACTCGGTATGGGCGTATTAAGAGGGTTGGCCTCGTGAGGGTGGCCTTTGGCTTGGGAAATACATGATATTTATATTTCTTTTTATTTTCAGAAAAGCAAGAGCGGGTGAACTCGAAACAGATTCTGGTCTAGATGCTCTGGCAAGACTCACAGAAATAAATGTACACGCAGTCGGTGTGAACGGTGCAAAGAACTTCTTCGAAGCAAAGATTGAAGAGCTGGCGAAAAGTAACAAATTCCATCACGAGATAATTCAAGAACAAGAAGAAAAACGCCGAGAAGCCGAGGAGAGAGCACTACGAAAACAACGATTCAATGAAAAAGCTGCTTTGTTTCAGCACTGATATAGTCAATAATAAAATTGTATTGTTATGTTTCTAGTCTGTAAGCTGTTACCAAGGCTCATCAGAGAAAAATACCAGCGGCGCCATTTAAACTTAATTGTATCGGTGTTTAAACGAAACCAAAATATTCACATCTAATACAAGCAACATACCTACTCATTGTGAAGATATGAAAAATTATTTCAAACATTGATATATTTTAGGAAGGTAGGTATCATTTTAAAAATATAGTAGAAGCTAAATAAATAATATAATCAATGATATCGTTTAACTGATGTTACTTGATGAGTTTTTACAAAAACTAACAACGCCTATAAAATATCACTAGCCTCGCGATCAGTAGCGGCCTAAGGGAGGGTGGTGGCCTAAGTCTTCCCGCACCGAGACCCTAGTCTTAGGCCACTCAAATCTGAAGACTTCTCGAGATTTGGAATACCAGATCATTTTCCATACATGATTTTCAAAGCAGACTGGGGACATTTAACGTTTCCGATGGACTAAGTCCGCCACTGCCTCTGTTATTGAAGTATCTAGCAAATATGGTCACTAAATAGCTTTTCAACAATGTAAAATGTAATTTTAACAGATTTTTATACGTAATTTTAAGTTATATGTGATGTTATTATATTAAAAGCTAAGTTAGTAATAAGGAAATTGAAATTAAACATGTTATGTACAAAGACAATGTTTATTTGTGTAATTCATAACAGTGCCATATATGACAGACTTCTTCAGGTAAACAATTAACAATGTTTACACCTTATCGCTGAACTTTTAAAGCATATTTTTCCGAAATACAATGGATAAAATTTTAATTACAAAAAAAAAATATTCACTGTTCTCCTAACTAAATAAAATTGAGTAAAAAGATTAACCCAAAAACATGATGATTGCGTTCCCGCGCAACACTGATTTTAACCCGTCAAGTATCAAAGAGCAATTTTGACAACATAAGTATCTATGTACCATAAATGACGTAAGAGTAAAACGCGGGAATCTCAAACTCAAGTGAACTATAAGTGACCGGCACACGCCAGGCGTGTTAAAGTATCTATTCGCGGATGCAGAGTCACACACATGTAGTGCTTCAACCGGCAGATAGTCGTTACATTTCTAGTACTGTGAAGAAACTATACTGGGTCTATAAAAGTTTGTATTCTAGATACAACATAAACTTTCACAACTTTGTAATGAACGAGTAATAATAAGTGTTAAAATATCATCACTGTTTTTAATTCGCTTTGGCATAATATTTAAAAATTAATTAGTCGATTTCAGCGTAACTTCTGTTGTATTTTCGGCGTAAGCGCGCATTGCATATGCGGCCGACACACACCAAGTGTGTTTAACAAAAATCTATACAATACACAATATAGTTTCACAAGCCAGATACGTATATATATACGTCCATATACGTTTAGGGCAGCGGTACCCAACACACGTATTGTTTTCAACAGAAAGCGCTATGTACACAGTAGTCATCATGTTAGGTTGCATGCAGCATACATTTTTATATGCTCTACATGTGGCGCGGAAATAAAAATACGCCTGTTTTACCAACTAGAGGTTAGTAAAAATAAATTATTGTAAGGGCCACAGTGTAACTGTTACCTGTGTATCATCTATCATAACAAATTTAGAGTGCAACAACACTGCTAACAGTTTGACTGGAATTCCTACAACCTTAGATTTTAACTTTACTTGAGGTTCACAACGCCCGGACGCCTACGAATTTACGGCTCAATACACATGTCTGTAGAGCGCCCACGAAATGAATGAACTGGTGTGTCGAGAGCCTACGTATGAGATAGCATTTATTTTACACGCCTGGCGTGTTTCGCCGCATGTCTATATAGATTTTCGTTAAACACACATAGTAGAAGTGTGTTACACTGCAGTCAACATATACATTTTTCATTTCAGTGGAATATCAGCTTTCATCCATATTTGTTACATTTCTTGATGAGCTCAACTCAGGTCCGTCATTATCGAGAATATTTGTTTGTTTCCTTGTCATCACAGGCAGATTTTCTATGTTGATATGTTGCATATTTGCTAATGTGGCAACTATTGCTGCATTCTGAAATAAATACATCACCTAATAGTATGATTAATGGTCACAAGAAATACATCTCCAACTCCCAAGTTGTAATATTTTTTTTCAGTGGTAAAGCTATGTATTATTCAATTTTAGGCCACTGCAACACTAAGCTAGCTGCACCAAGATCATATATCGCACAGTATCTGATATAGAACCAACATGAATTTAGAGCTCTGCTTCTAATTTAGTACGATCATCTCTAATAATTCAATTCCTAGAGCTCAGCAACATAATCACAATTTATCTTTGTGTAGATCATGCAAGGTATAATCAATTATCATCAGATGACTCATTTGCTTGTTTTCAACTCTGAAACAAATACATAAATACTTGCCAAACTTATAATTATATATTATCAGTTGGCAGGCAATTCGATTTAAGCATTTCCGAATAAGTATATAACTCAATGGACTAAGGCCTAACCCCTCTCATCAGTAGAGGAGGCCCGTGCCCAGCAGTGGGACAATGTTTAATACAGGGCTAGTATTTGTATGATTATTATATAACTCAATATCGCAAAAATGACGCTTAAATCAAATAGTAATCTTATAGTCTTAGGACTGATTGCAGATATATAAAAAAAAACAAATCAAATTGCCTGCCAACCGTCAATATGTCAGATCAAATCTTCCATAACTGAGGCAGTTTTGGAAAAAACATCCAGTGAGTTTTTTGCTAATTAAAATTGTTAATTTCCAATAACAGAATAATATAAGTATTATATAAATTAAACGGTATCCGACTAATCAGACCACATAGATCTAGTGGCTGCAAGGTCGGATAAAACTTGCAACTATACTGATTTTAGGTTTTAATTCTCGAAATTACTATATTTATTTATTATTGTAATACATTATACCTCTCTGTGATGCAGTGGGCGAGTAGCTGGCTATGAAAGAGACCATGGGTTCAATCCTACACCATGAAAAATGATTTTGTGTGACACAGATATTTGTTTCAGGTCTGGATGTTATGGGACAGTATTCTCTCATAGTTCTTGTACAATATATTGGTACTGTATACTTGTACTCACAATGTATTGGTTACACCTCTGCTTACCCCTTTGGGGATTACAGGTGTGAGTGTATGAATGAGTGTATGAATTTAAAAGTACATAAACCAAATTGAATTTAACGATCTCAATAAAGAATCACAATATCACCTCTCAGGATAGAAATAATCTAAGTGAGCAATGGGTGCATTACATTACCTATCACTCCTCTTTCAGGGATACAAATATGAGCTTATAATAGCATCATAAACATGTATAGGTATATGATATCATCCGGTTGTGATTAAGTAAAAAGTGACATTATAAACTGAAAATAGGATTGAATGGCTTTGAAATAACGTCTTATTATATATCGGTATATGTACCGACTTGAAACACAATTACAGAATGAATTTATAGTTGTTTAAATTAGATTAAATCCCCAACATTTGTTTAAATTCTAAATAAATAAATAGCCCCTACTTACTTGTTTAATAGTGGCTTCAAACTCTCCTCCAGGACATGTCAAACTTTTCAACTGCTGTAATTCAAGGAATCTGTAAGAATCAAATTATACAAATAAAATTTTGTATATCTCGTTTTTCACTCTTTGATAAACTTTTAAGTTTTAATGATATTAAAAGATTTGATAAACTTACATTAATCTTAGGAGTTGGTTAGCAGTTATTAATTCATTTTGTAAATCTTGTTGCAACTGTTGGGTAATTTGACTCGTTGCAGTCATATTTATGTGTAAATGGTAGGTATGCTTTTTGTATTCACAAAATATACAAGTATTATATTACCGATAAAGAACTAGGTATTAGTTATTTACAAACAATGTTTTTAGAAAATTCGGTAAATTTCAAATGCTATTTGCGAATTGCGACCTAGTTTGAAGCGCCACATACGAGTGTCTAAGGAACTAATATAATAAAACTATAAAGCTATGCCATAGCAAAGCGTAGTTTTAACAAAATATTATTTATTGAGTAACTCCAGTAACTCACGGGGCAAACAAAAAAACTATTAGTTTTATTTCAATGTCTAATGTTCTCGGAAACTTAAAAATCATTAAATAATTAAATTCGTTTTGAGAGTGTTATATTTTAAATCTTAACTAAACTCAAATGTTTCATTCTTGATAATAATATACGTTTAATCTAATTCACCGTGATTTTATTGTAGTATGAAAATTAATATTATGCTTGTAGATTGATTATAAAAAAATCGTTTCTAAAATCGACTTATCATGACACTTAAAATCAATTCTTTGATTAGTCGATTTCAATTATATTCATATATATGAAAATATTATATATATCATTCATATACTTTATTATTCGTGTCCGTATGAACTGAGGAGCCACTCCTGATTTTTAAAGGAGTTTCATATCATTATTTAGTAACAAATCAGGTGATTTTGTAGGCGAAATTCTGGAATTTGTAGTAAAATATATCAAAAGTTATAGCAATGTAAAAGTGGCTCCTCAAACTAAATGTTTAGACTGAGGAGCCACCTTGTATCTCGAAAAGTAGTAGACGTACATTTATGAAATTTTTGTATGATTTAGTAGTCATTGTGTATAGTATTTACTAAAAATATGGGTCCAGTACAATTACAATTACAATAGGCAATGGTATGGCTCCGCAATTGCTAAATATATAAGAAAATGAGTTTCTGTAAAAGTGATCGGTCAATCGGCATATTTGACTTAATGATAATTTAGTAGTAAGTGTGTTCTAATTTGTAGCATAGGAATTAAATATAAACACTGAGCGAATTTGGAAAATCAACGTATTTTATTTGGCTCCTCAATCCAGACGTTTTGCAAATAAATAATTGACTGTACGTACCTCAGATCACAACGGATTCGTAAGCTAGATACATCAATATTTAGTAGAAATTTCTACTAAATAAGTACATACATTTCAGCGCTCTACATATTCGGAAACGGAGACAGTAAATACTTTCGTAATTTTTTGTAAAATTCACCATTAAGGGTGTCCATGTTACCTATGAGTTAAACCAGGATAACTAGTAGTTGAATATTATTTTTGAAAAGAATAAGACCGACAACATGAAAAAAGTATATAATGTGTATTTTTTATGTTTTAATTAAGTAGTTAATTTCGGCGTAATTTAAAGAATGAATGAGTATTGGTTGGTCGGTGCTGGTATTGGTTGAAAACGGGGATTTGTTGTAGGAGAACTAGGACACCTGAGTTTTGTTGACTTTAAACCAAACGCAATTTCTGATACCCCATGTTAAAATGAGATCCAAGGTCATGTTGAGCTCAATGACAAGATCCTCGCATCTACTCTCAGTATCCAACCGGCAACCAGGAGACTTGCAGCAATAACGCTCATGAACCGCAAATGCACAGAGCCTTGTGGTACTCCAGCATTTACTGACATGAGCTACGAAGCGTGTCCATCAACGAGGACACGTATACTTCGCTCATGGAGAAACCTGGAAATCCACTTGGGCATGTTGTCGGGCAGACCGTATTCTCGCTTAGCTTGGAGAGAAGGCCACGATGCCAGACCCTATCAAACGCCTTGGGTATGTCGAGACTCACAGCCAGAGCCTCGCCATGCATGTCAATCGCCTCGCCTCAGTGATGTAATACAAACGCTTCACATGGATTTTAAAACTGCTTTCGTTTTGTGTACTAAAAGAATAAATTTATATAAGAGTTCCCGAAGGTGTTGTTCATAAAAATAATTATGTCTGTAAATTAAATAAGGCCTTATATGGGTTAAAACAGCTAGATATTGGTTCGAGATATTTGAGCAGTCTCTTATAGAAAGAAAAGGGGTTTCAAAACTTATTAGTGGATCGGTGTATATATGTTTTAGATAATATTGATATTGGTAAAAATATTTATGTGCTGCTATATGTAGATGATTTGGTTTTAGTATGTTTTATTTTAATATATTCATAAAATGAATTCATTTAAAAGTTATCTTATGAGTACAATGCATGATTTAAATGAAATAAATTTATTTATTAGTATTAAAATAACTAGATATTATGATAAAATCACATTAGACCAAAGTGTTTACATTAACACAATATTGGATAATGTAGTATGTCCAATTGCAACCCTATAAGTACTCCCTTAGAAAATAAACTTGATTATGAAGCTTCAAATATAAATAGTGTGTATAATGCTTCTTGTCGCAATCTTATTGGGTGTTTAATGTACGTAATGTCATGTACTCGACCAGATTTGAGTACATGTATTAATATATTGACCATCTGGTCATCGTTTATTGTGGGCTAACACAGATTTGCGATGGACCAACAATCAGTGGGCTCATGTTCTGTTTTCGAATGAGTCTCGATTCGGATTTCATCTCGATTCAAAGAGAGTGCGTGTTTGGTGAGTTCCTAGTCGCCAGAGTTGATTCCAGAATCCTCAGGTAGTTCATCCTTATCAAGGCGGAACAATAATGGTTTGGGCCGGAATTCGCCTAGGTGGAAGAACAGATCTCGTTTGGATACGAGGCAATTTAAATGCGGAGAAATACCGTGACGAGATTGTGCACTCTATGGTCATCCCTCATCGACAGCAACTCGGCCAAACTTTCATGTTCATGCATAATAATGCACGTGCCCACACAGCAAGACTGGTGATGAGTGTGTTTTTTTTTTGTTCCAGCACTATGTTAGTTGTAATAAATTTTTATTTTGTCACTAACAAGCCCTTTATTAAATTGCAAAATTAAAATGAATATAAAATTACGATTCTATTGATGTATAACATCTAAGACAAAAAAAATTGAATTTAAAATAAACACTATTTTTCCCTTGTTTTGTAGATGCAAAAATTTATCTAGTGGTAATTGTACTGGTCACATAGTCTTGATGATTTATGTCAATAGAATATAGAAGAGTGTATTATTTAAAAATGTCTATATTCCTTTATTTATTATACATATTTTGTCGTGCTAGACCACAGACGTAGCCTTTCCTTGTTACATTCCCATACTTGAAATACAAGTGATAGTAATTCACATCTCTTATTTTATTTCTCTCGTATAACCTGATTTCCTATAAAACATTTAATAACAACAGGAGTAAAAATAAATCGAAAGTTCATGTCACGGCTGGTCGATGAATCATTCATAATCGGCCATACTACAGCATTATGCTCTACGTTCGCAACATTCAAAAAAGAAAAGGTCGATCGCAGCTGTCACTTTAGTCTGCCTAATTAAAAATCAGAGTATAGTTGAATTTATCAACCTCTTTCATTCAACGTCGTTGATTCAACAACAAACGCGAACAAAACGGGCGCACAGTTAAACTAGTTGAATTTATCAACCTGTTTCATTCAACGTCGTTGAATCAACAACAGACGCTAAAAAATGGGAAATTAACGTATAGATCTGTGAACATTTCTACAAACCAGTTAAAAACGGCAACTGGTCTTTCAACTAGTTGACCGTTTATAGGAAACGGTTTCATTTCGTTAACGCAAAAAAAATATACTTAATAAATTCAATACTACAAATACAACAAATAATACTACAGTACTTCATTTATTTTTTTAAACTAATATTCAACTACTAGTTATCCTGGTTTAACTCATAGGTAACATAGTCACCCTTAATGGTGAATTTTACAAAAAATTACGAAAGTATTTACTGTCTCCGTTTCCGAATATGTAGAGCGCTGAAATGTATGTACTTATTTAGTAGAAATTTCTACTAAATATTGGTGTATCTAGCTTACGAATCCGTTGTGATCTGAGGTACGTACAGTCAATTATTTATTTGCAAAACGTCTGGATTGAGGAGCCAAATAAAATACGTTGATTTTCCAAATTCGCTCAGTGTTTATATTTAATTCCTATGCTACAAATTAGAACACACTTACTACTAAATTATCATTAAGTCAAATATGCCGATTGACCGATCACTTTTACAGAAACTCATTTTCTTATATATTTAGCAATTGCGGAGCCATACCATTGCCTATTGTAATTGTACTGGACCCATATTTTTAGTAAATACTATACACAATGACTACTAAATCATACAAAAATTTCATAAATGTACGTCTACTACTTTTCGAGATACAAGGTGGCTCCTCAGTCTAAACATTTAGTTTGAGGAGCCACTTTTACATTGCTATAACTTTTGATATATTTTACTACAAATTCCAGAATTTCGCCTACAAAATCACCTGATTTGCTACTAAATAATGGTATGAAACTCCTTTAAAAATCAGGAGTGGCTCCTCAGTTCATACGGACACTATTATTCATCTTAGAGTAGGCAACCAAAAGGAGACGGCATTACGCTCGAATATTGAACAAAAAATTCAGCAATGTCGGTGGGGGGCTTCGTACAACTACAAATAAACATGTGCACACAAATGCAAAATGTAATCACGTCGCTACGCACGCACACTACACCATTTCATACAACACTGGCAAATTTATGCACACAGTTACAAATTTATCTTCTTCTTCTTCTTCTTGCTTTAATGGCCTCTGCGGAGGAACAACTCCACAATTTTGCCAATGTCACGTAATAAAAAGTTAAATAAGTAAATAAAATTTATGTGATGATGATGATTGATGACAGATTTCTTCGTTGTGAAATATATTTACAGTGTCATATATTGACAACTGTGTAAAAACAGTAGAGCGTAGCAATGTCGACACGAGGTATAGATAGCGTTGTCCTTATCTATCGATAGATAAAATAAAACAATTATAATTTATTAAATGTTTTAAGATAATTTTTTATGTGTATCATCTTTTCTATCGCTTTCTTGCAATCTCTGGGTGTGATTTCGTGAAAAGGGACGGAAGTAGAGAGGTATAGTTAAAAATAGTGTAAATTAATATTTCTAATTTAATCGAAATACTGTAAAGATAATAAAAGTAATGAGTACTGAGAAAAATACAAGCCAAATAAGCAAAAATAAAAACTATTTTTTAGTTTTTTTTTAAATAATACGCCTTTAATTTATTTAATCTATACTATTATATAAAGCTGAAGAGTTTGTTTGTTTATTTGAACGGGCTAATCTCAGGAACTACTGGTTCGAATTGAAAAAATCTTTTAGTGTTGGATAGCCCATTTATCGAGGAGCGCTATAGGCTATATAACATCACGCTATCACCAATAGGAGCGGAGCAGCAATGAAAAATGTTGCAAAAACGGGGAAAATTGATTCCTTTTGAGAGCTTCCGTTGCGTACGCTGCGTTAACGGTTAAAGTTACATAACAATCATGTACGACGAAATTGTTCCTCTTAAAAAGTTCTAAAAAAGTCCGCAATAGCATATGTCTATCTATTTCGGTTGGCTCACTATAACCTTTTTAATGGTTATCGAATTTGTTCTGAAACAATGTATTATTTGGAAAGGGGTTTTTATAAACATGGTATTAATCCTTATCCAAATAAATACTTTATTCATCACAAGTATTTAATTTTGAACAAAGTTGCCCTTTACGTTATTTGATTACAATGAATATCTTAGGAGATATTACAGTTTTAAAATATCTCCGCAGCAAAATTAATATTGTTGTTTGTATGTCTGTTTCTTACCTTTTCATGACTAAACGGGTGAACGAATCCTAATGAAATTCAGTAGAGGGATAGATTATATCCTAGGGAAGGACATAGGGTATCTTTTGTCTCAAAAAAATATCTTGAAAGGGGTGAAATAGAGGTTAAAAGTTTGTATGGGCAATCCGTAATACTTCAACTTAGGGATCTGAAAATTCATATTTAGGCTTTAGGTAAAAAATAAAGAAATACGTGTTTCAACGTTTTTACCAAATCATCCCTTAAAGGGCGAAGTGAGGAGTTAACTTATGAGGTATTCTTTAAATGTAATCTCAAGCTTCAGGCACAACACTTTTTTTTTGTCGCGGGGAAAGCATTTTATTACTGCCGTCCGCTTCGGGGGGAAGCGGAATGAGAATAAAACGGTTATGCTGGACTAGCCGGTCTTACGACCCAGCACCCCCTCGCCCGGATGATGGCTATCCGGGCTGCGGCTGGGCCGAGTCCCTACTACTTTTGTACACCCAACCAGACACTACCAGCTAAAACCCCGCGGTGGCCTTCTTCGACACTTACGGAGTGATCCCGGGGTATTATAAGGAGTGCTAGAAGTTTAAGTTAGGAGTTGTGCCTGTCTAGCCATCTAGACAGTCACAACACCTGAGATTCAGGACGATCGCTATAGGTGTCTTAGTGCAGAAGACAACTCCTTGCATTGATACTTCTGCTCCCGAAAATAAACTCCACGGGGGCGGGGCCGCGAGCAACAGCTAGTATGGATATGGCAGAGAATTGTTTTAGGTCGGTTCTGGTCTCTTGGTTTCTTATATAAGTAAACTCGTCTTCTTCTTACTCGTTTTCCTAATGAAAACACGACCTTGCTTAATCTACACGAATTTGTACTCTTTATCTTTGACGATCTGGCGAGCCGCTGCGTGTAATTTGTTTTTAGGTGAAAGGTGCTCAACAATGTAAAGCGGCGATTTATTACCTCCAATGCCTATGTGAGCAGTACTGAGCTTGTCGATTGGATTTGCCTTATTAAAATTTATTGTTTTCGCTAAAATGTATCCCGAAGCCTAGAGGTAGCCAATTTAACAATGATTGAGCGAGGTCTCTTGTCGTCTCTGTTACTTTTTACCACACGAGTGCAATTATGAATGTCGGATTCTTTCAAGTTGCAGGATACCTTAGACAGCTGAGTAATTATAGATAGCAAGTTTTACTGTTTGTGCTCGGGGACACACTCTATCTCAAGATTGTTAGAACGGTTATGCTGCTCAGCAACCTGAAGCCTGATTTGAAGATCCTGTAACGTATATGTTAACTGAACGTTCTCTTTCTTTAGCTCTCCCAGTGTGTCTTGGTATTTGGCGATGGCGGATTTGGTGGTTTCATAATTTTCATTCAGAAACAAAAATTGATTTTCGAGATTGAAATTCGGTTCTCACCATCTGCTTAAGTGTTTGGTTAAGCTCCTGTGCTAAAGTGTGCTTTCATGACACTGAATTCTTCTCTTATTATTTCCCTAGCGTCTTTCTTTGTAATAACTGACGCGGAAGAGTTTAAGCCGGAACTTCCACTAATTGCGCTAGTATCAACAGTGGCTTTTTTCGATGCGTAATATTGTCATTAAAAGGTCATTCAAGGAGTCATTATTGTTCCTTGACTTCCCGGGTGAGTCAATGGGACGTAAAGGTGTATTACTGTTATCAGTTTTTGGTTCCTTTGCACATCATCCGTGACACTTCCATTTTTTTTTTGGTCAACACTAATTGTAGAGTAGCGTTTTTCAGGTATGTCAGCACATACAACACAACAATGACGGCCGTTGCAAATTATTTTAAAATGTTGATAACTCACTCGTTTTGAGGTATTCCGATTATACCTCAGCAAATATACCACCGGAAAGTACACAACACGACCTTTCCAATGGTATATAGTTTGTAAGAAAATGGAGTGTTCTGTTATTCCATAAAATTTCAAATTAAATAAGCGGAGCCAAGAAATACAGTGTTACTGGTAACGAATGCGATTAGCAAATGCTGTGAATGAAATTATTGTATGTCATTGAGAGCGATTATCGCCTGTTTTGGTGTGGTAGCCGGCTAACGGCTATCTATTATGAAGAGCATATAAAAAGGGCTTGAGATCTCGACATGAATACAGGGTGTCCCAAAAGTCGACGCCAAGCCGGAACCGGGTGAAAAGGCAAGTCATACCGGTTAACAAAAAAAATTAAAAAAATCTAAGTTGCTTGTTTTTAAAAATATAGGCATGGCCCGCGTTTTTTCAAAGTATAATCCTAACTTTGCGCATTTGTGTGATCTTACGTAAGAACTATTAAGACTCCCTCCCACCCCTTGTAAGAAAAAATAAGACATGATCGACTCCCCCCCTACATAATCTTACGTAATAAATGAATGGCGCCAAAATTCATACCTAAATATTTTTTAAATATACCGGATACATTTTTAGGATCACATTTTTTTGACAAATACTTTATTCTGGTTTTGTCATATTTTGTGACATTCCTAGTGTGTTAGAACTATTTACATTAAAAGTATGTGTTTAGAAGACAGTCCAGATGGATTAGTAATTTTATCGATAACCTTTATAAGTTTATCTACAACACTATTTGAGTCTTGCATAAACGACAGTGTTACCACATAAACCACCCAAAATGCTACACTGGCATAAAGTTTATGAAATTGTATACTTAGTCAATATGTCAACTCTCCTAATATTTTTAAATTATAAATTAAGAAGCATAAATAAAGTAATCCTACTAATATTATAAATGCGTATGTTTGGATGGGTGCATGGTTGTTTGATATCCAATCACGCTACAACGGCTGGACGGATCTACTTAAAATTTGGCACAGAGATAGATTATAGTCTGGAAAAGCACATAGGCTACTTTTTATCCCGGAGAAATGTACAGTTCCCATGGGATAGTTTAGTTTTTCACAGAGCAAAGGATCGACATGATTTTTTGCATAGTGGCAGTTTAGGGATCAGAAAATGACAAAGACCACTTTTAACTCGAAAAAATGCACGCTTCTTATGGGATAGCAAAATATAGAAGGTTAAAATGCTCCAAGACCTACACGCGGGCGGAGCCGCGGGCAACATTAGTTAAAAATGAATATTAAAAAAACAACTTGCGTTTAAGATATTGAATGCAAATAAATTTTACACTACTGTGGCTAAAAGATTAACCTGGCAACATTTATTACCCGATGATAATTTTTAGAAATTATATGTTTTGTTGCTTTTAAGGATAATATTACTTTAAAAAAATACGTCCAGGTGAAAAATAATGTTGTGTTTTTGTAAGTTTGATGTGTCAGATCTATTTTTAATACCGCTACAGGCTCGCATTTTGACGGAGCTCAATTCGCACGTGATGTCACTTTTTTAGTGGCGGATCACGAAGCGCAATTCGTTTTATAGAACGTGTATGAGCACCGTGCTCTTACATTTGTCATACGGGGTAAGCGCTCAATGGCGTCTCCAGTGTTAAATACTCTAAGTTATTCATATATATCATTCATATACTTTCACAACAAAGAGTCGAGGACCGCGGGGAATGAGTTTTGTCGGCTGAAGGACATGTAGCCATGGCCATGAATAAATAAATAAAAAAAAGAATGAGTTTCAGCGTGACCACTTTTGATAGATTTCTACTTTTTAGTAGATTTTGAGCTTAAATTGTGATCGTTTAGTAGGTGAAATGGCTTAGTAGAATTTAGCAGTTTTGATAATTTCGAAGACGGCAATAAATGTTTAAGATCGCATTGACTCCTGATGATTATCGGGGATTTCTGGGGAGGGATGAGCAATATTGGGGAATTATCGATATCGATATTCCGATATTATCGATTCTGAAATATCGAAATTTTATAATATCGATTCTGAAATATCGATATTTTATAATATCGATGGTTTGTTAACACTTTTACGGCATGCTAGTTTTATGATAGCCAATTGTAAGGTAAGCTAAAAATAATCGAATAAATAACAAACATCAAATAGTTAAAAAAAAATTGGAAAGTAAATATTAAGAAAAACAATTGTTTTAAGTAGTTATTAAGTATTGTCAAAAGAACAACGGGACTTCTGTTAGCTTCATCCTATCACCATTATACTGTCTGCGGGTCATAATGAAAATATTGAATAAATAAATAATCAAAAAAATACGATATCTTGTTCTAAATTTCGATATTTACCAGTTGTGATTATCGATATTAAAATCTCGATATTTTACTAATGTCGATAAAAATTGCTCATTCCTATTTCCCGGAAAGTATAGCCAAACGATAACACTGTACTGTACTGTACAGCAAAATGAACTTTATCGTTGTAATTATAATGTTTAATTTAAAAAAACGAGTCTGTTTTTTTTATCCTGTTGGTACAATAAGCTTGTTTATTCCTACGATGGATGTTTTTTCTTTCGGTTCCGTAACTAGCGTGAATTGTAGTGAGATAGATTATTTCGCAGCAGCTTAATACTCTAAAATTGAAAATAAATATGAGCATCAATATCGCGGTAAATGGGATGAAGATTCATTATTTTCCAAGTGGTTGTGCATTTTGCAAAGTCTGCAATTCAAAAGGTTTGAACAGATTTGCGCCCGTTAAAGAAAAGTAAGAACTTAGTAGATTTAAAAAAGGTGTGTAGTATATTTTAGTAGTATTTGACGATAATTTTAGTAGAAACGCAGATAAAACAAGTGGTCACGCTGATGAGTTGTGTTTGTTGTGAATTGTGATTTGTTATCTAGCCAGAGTAAAATTATTATTTAGTGCTTGGGAATACTTGTAAATCAATAAATAATGGAAGAAGCGGTTTCTGTAAAACATGAAGGGAAAAATATTGATATCAAACAAGAAAAATTAGAGAATGTGGACAGTTTTAAATACGAATTTGATTCGGGTAGCCAAGATAGCAGCAAGAGTGGCAGCGGAGGATACCAACGATGGGCGCCTAATTTAAATGGAGTTCGCAAAAGCGCATTTACTCCGTATAAACCAGCTTGCACCGCATTAACCAATCTACAGAGAGGTATCATATTAATTCGTCACTCTTATATCTTAAATTAATTTGCGATCGATTATTGATTGATAATAGTATCGTTATGTGGGTGAAATTTTCAAGGTCGCATTTGTAGGTAACACGCAGGCGCGGGTTCCGGAGCTGCCCCAGCCAGATTACAGTTTGCACGCGAAGGCTGGCCGCGGCGAAATCACCCGTGACGATTTGAAACTGGAGCAGTATGTCGACATCACGGACGAACATGGACTCACGGCTCTGCACTGGGCCGCGAGCTATGGTCAGTTAAACAGCTGTCAGGATCTTGTCTGGTGAGTATATCAAAGAAACTCGACACAATCCTTTGTTCTATTTCTTTGTTAGTCCATCAATCTTAGTAACACTTCTAAATTTCGGATATTTGGATAAATTGATTATGGTAGAAAATGGGTAAAATATTTTTGTCTTGTGTGACAAGTAATAACATACATGTATCAATGTTTTCTACATATCTACATTCTTGTACATATTATTACAGTTTCTTTATCTTAAATTGACAATTGGACCCAGTTAAGCAGAAAAGATCCAACTAACGTTTTCATATTTGAGTAAATGCAGTTTAAAGTTTGAC
The DNA here is from genome assembly GCA_905220505.1 of Laothoe populi. Lineage (NCBI taxonomy): Eukaryota > Metazoa > Arthropoda > Insecta > Lepidoptera > Sphingidae > Laothoe > Laothoe populi. The sequence continues at coordinate 10,267,533 of HG992164.1, read as the reverse complement.
AGTGAATTTAAAAATAGTACTATGCAGTTACTAATTGAAAATTAATTGTGTAATAAAACATGACAAGTTTTTTAGGTAAATGTCATCATCAAACTGCCTGGATCTTTTGTACACATATGAAACTTGATTAGGAGGTTATGGCTATGTATTTAACTCGATTTCATAAAAAAATTTGGTAGGACTTTTTCTGCTTAACAGACTCCAATTGTTATCAGGTGTGGTGCCAATGTAAACATGCGAGGACCTGAGGGAGAGACGGCACTACACCTAGCAGCAGCAGGTGGGCATCATGAGGTTGTGAAGTTCTTGTTGAATGAAGGTGCTGCTGCCGACATACAAGATGATGTGAGCATCCACATTTTACATAAATTTTCTATAACTATTTGTGTCTTAGGTACTGGGTTATTTTTCTTTAGCAGAGGGGGTGTAGAGTAGGTGTTAAAAACAAAGGTGTGAATAACAATCTGATAATTAAAGACTAAACTTGCCTCAGCCCATGCAACTCATTTGTCATCAAAATAATTTGGTATTTATACCATTAAATATTGCATGATTAAGACTCATTTCTTAATTTTATAATATGTATTCAAACTGTAAGTGTCTAAACACATACTAGAATGATTGCCTATATTAGTCACCTTAGTGTATGAATTGGTATCGTTGACACTGTGTATCATGCGAACATCTCTTCCTGCACTTACCTTACTTACAGCATAGCATCTTCGACATCCTCAAAATTAAAACTGTCTTTCTTCAATAACTGATATTGTAATTTGTGGTCATGTATTCTACAAATGAGTCTATCTCATAACATTCGTTCAAAGTTCAGAAAATTGCAGCAGGCACAAATTTTTCTGAGTGATATATTAGAATTTATATGACACTGAAATTAAATTTGGTTTTGAACTGTAATGGTTGCTTAGGATGTTTTCTTTATTATAAAGATATTCGCCCGTTCGGCGAAGTCCGACACAATACCATTTGTGTTGTACCAGTACTTGAGTCTATTAAAATAATTATCCCAATTATAAACTTGTGGATTAAACTCTTGAAGTTTCAGAGTTGTACTTTTTACCTAAAAAGAGTCAATCAAGCAAGTGTGTACCAACATAATACACAACACATGTATATACTATTATAAATAGCCTAAACATGTGTTGTAGATATGCTAAGTAGATATATATTTCTACTTAGGATATCTACAAATTGCTTATGATTTCTGGAATTTTATTTAAAATTTTTCAGACCATTTTCCAGAATTTCAATCAGAAATCATTACAAATTGTTTTTTTTTGTTCCAGTCTGGTTGCACAGCACTAATGTATGCGGCTGCAGCTGATTTTCCCTACACTTGCAATGAACTCCTGATTAGGGGAGCAGATCTCACTCTTACCAATGATTACGATCAAGATGCTTACACATTGACCACTACCAACAACTGCAAATTGGGTAAGTGAAAGAGCTCTTGACTAGATAGTTCAATCAACCCAAATCAAATATGATAAACTATAATTTTTGCATTTCAATTTAAGTTGTATTTTCTGTGTTGTGACAGAGTGAGTGCTATAATTTTAATATGTGTTTTGTTTTACAGCCCAAACCGTGATAGAGAACTTCTTGATTGGCTGCCTCAGCAAAATATGAAATAAATAGCTCATGTTATGTTGCTACATATTACCATCACAGCACAATTCATTTGCCTCCAAGAGTTAAATGATAATACAGGGATTTAGTTTATAATATAAATTTATTAAATAATATATTTTTAAGTTCATTATATACAAATTACATACATCTCGACAACAATAACATAAGTATAATTTAAATACAGACTTTTCAAACCATTTGATTGTATTATTTATAAACCATCACAAAATATAAGTTACACTTATTTTTATATTGTATAAAAATGCTTTCACCTGTATTAAATACTTAGCACCCATAAAAACGTAATATTATTCACTTTATGTAATTAGATATATTGCCACCACCTTGGCAAAAACGCTCAAAAGTATTTTATAAAAAGCAGACTATGGCACCATTTAAAGCTTTGACTCTGTGAGCCAGTTGAATTTTTGTGGTTTCCTACTGGCTTGCGGGTCTATCAGTATATTTATAATGCTAGGTTTGTCTGTTACTGTCAAAGCCTTTTTGAGCGCTGCTGTGATATCTTCAACAGTGCGGCAGAGGTGACCAACTTCACCAAACATTTCCATCATCTTTTCATATCTTACTTCGCCACTTAGCGACGTAGGCGGTGTGCTAGGAAAAAAATAAAAGGCATAATGATATTAAAAAATCTATTTGCTTATTACAAGATAAAGCCAATGGTTGACTACTTCAATGGTGTCACCAGTGTGTTTTTACAAGCCTTTTTATGGAAAGTTATTTGGCCTTACAGTATTCAGTAACATTAGTACTAGGTATAAAACATTATTGAAATAACCTTTAAAGTCCACATACACATACACTCACGCCTGTAATCCCCGAAGGGGTAGGCAGAGGCGTAACCAGTACACTCACTTTTCGCCGAATTTCGGTCCCATAATGTGACAAGAGGCGAGCCTATCGCCATACCGGGCACAGGTTCCAGACTCCGGGCTAATACTGAGATTTTCTAGATAGAAAAACTTAATATGACTACTAGACCCCGGGATCGAACCCAAGACCTCAGCACAGCAGTCGTAACGCATGCGCAATTGCGCCACCGAGGCAGTCAGTAAATTAAATTTAATAATAAAGCATGGACGAACTATCACAACACCAGGACTATGTATGGTAAAAGTAAACAAACAAGGCCTATAGTTTAAAGCAGGAACAATGAAAGTTATAGTAATAAGAGCGATTGTATTTTATGATATTGACATAACAAGTGTGGATAGTGTCGACTTACCACTGCGCCACATCGCCAGCGGATTGTATGTCAGCCATCATCTCTTTGTTAAAACCGTTGTAAATGCCGTTGTTGTTGACTATCACTATGATAACAGGCAGCTTATAGCGGAACATCGTTTCGATTTCCATTCCTGAAATATGATCACATTAAAAATTAAATATATTAAACGAAAGCCACCACAGGCATTATCACAGAGGGATCATAAGACCCACGTCCCTGATACTACCTACCATATGAGTGTACAATACTATGAAGTCTAGACTAAATGTAATAACAGTGCGCACGAAGCGTTTTGCCAGTACATTTATCATGCGCATCGCTAGAGAGTGGAACTCTTTGCCGGAATCTATATTTCCCGAAAGTTATAACCTAAAGGTACCCCTTTAAGTCAAGAGTGAATAGGTATCTTCTAGGCAAGCGTGCTCCACCGTAGACCACATCATCACTTACCATCAAGCGAGATAGTGGTCAAACGCAAACCTATTAATAGTAAAAAAAAACATTGACTGCGGCGCGTAATCTATCTATTCTATTTTCGCCCCTCAGTGGGTAAAATAAGGGAAGAACGTTTGTATTGAAGTCTGGCATTTGCAAAGTAAGAATACCTACTTCTTGTTAGAAATAAATGTACACGTATATGGGCTTTTTCAACACGTAACCCCTGGGAGGGTGACTTTTCACGGCTAAACCACTGAATCGAGTTTGATGAAATTGTGTATGGGGATACATTTAAGCACGAGGACGGACATAGGGCACTTTATATTTTTAAAACATTCCTTAAAGGGGTGAAATAGGGGATGATGTATGGAAATTTGGAAACGGCGAAGTTCAGAGTTTCATTTGAGATACTTTAGAATCATACTCTTAAGGGGATCACCCTTTCATTTTAATGAAATGAAGACATGAACTCTGGCAGTTAACACGTTGACTGCGGCGCCAAATATTGCGACGATACGCCTGTGCGGCTGGCACACGCTAGGTGCGTTTCCCGCACTCGCGTAACAATCCCGAACGCCAGTGCGCCGGGCGTGTTGTATATATCGCTAAGCTAAAAACCATGTCTGGCCGTGCAAATTTATAAGCCACTTTTCCCCTGGTATTTATGGTACTGTTGAATTACTTGCAATACAGTAATTGCGCATCGTTTTAATTTAAAACTTAAAATAAAACTTTAGATATTATTACCATTATTTATTTAGAGCAACAGCTACCAAAGCTGTTATTGTATTTTGTTAAAATGTGTGTCCCTGTTTACATGTAATAAAAAGGTAGATCTTTTACGTGTTTTAAATAAATTTTATGTATGAAATTTGAGTATATACTTATATTCGTAAGATTTATCGAAATAACTCGCTCAAGTTAGCTTTAACATTTAGGATAATCATTCCTATAAATATAAACCAAACCATGGCTATCTAAGACAAGTAATAAAATATTAAATAAAAATACGTGGGTGAAGCCACAATCTTTGTATATATTTATTTACAACGCACCTAGCGTGTGCCGCCCGCACAGGCGTCGCGCAATAAAAACACACCTGGCGTGTGACGGCCGCACTCTTGTATAGAGATTTTTAAAACGCACCTAGCGTGTGCCGGCCGCATGCGCGTAGCAAAATCAAAAACACACCGTGTGTGTGCGCCGCAGTCAACGTGTTAAATCAAAAGCTGATGCAGGATATTCAATAGATAGTTTGCTTTTATGTTGTTACTATAGTGATTCATGTCCATATAACACATTGTTTCTCACCGGAGAATCCGAAAGCGGAGTCCCCTTCGACACAAATGACTCTTTTTCCAGGAGCGTAGTCGCGGCACCACATGGCAGCAGCCACTGCGAAACCAGGACCCACCTAACAAAAATTATTCAAACTTATTATAATTTATTTAAGTTTAGAAAATCCCAACACATTTGTAAGGACTATTGTAATAAGTGTTAGGGTAGTTACCTATTATTAAAAATTTTGAAGGTATGTCAAAGGTATTTTAGAAAGTAACGATGGGTACATCAGTAACTTGAACGGAGTCGGGTGTAAAAGTTGGCAATGAAGGAGACTGCCTCTGCGTTCAACCAGGCAGTTGGCAATCAGTTGATTAGCAGTTTATTTGACTAGTTTATAGCACAGACAGAATTAAACCAGTTCAGTGCGCTCCACATAGGTTAACTTAAAGGATCTTGCCATGGGAGACAGTGCAGGTATGTAATAAGTAGTGGTGCCGAAAGTGGTCCAGAATTTCAGTAAGGTATGTATAGTGTTAGTAAAATATATTATCTTATTTCCTGAGCATTGAGATCAAATGTTTAAACATCAATGTCGGAGTATCCTTTCACATTGTTAATCAATATTTAAGCTATTGTTTAAAGTAGTAGGTACATGAAACATGGAATAAACACCAAATAGGTACCGAAAGAAATAGTACTAGCGAATTGGATTCTACTATAATTTGAGATAATATTCCACAAACATTTCTGAAAATACCAACTTGACATTTCTGCATAAGTTATTCTGCTAAATCTATTTAGCGCTTACACCAATAGCAAATAATAAATTGGAAATATAGGATTTGCTGTGCCCTGGCATTGCAGAAGTCTATGATGACTACTTATCAGATTGCCCGTCTGCTCGCCTGCCTATACAGGCATTAAAACAATATTTATCTTGTACAGTATCTTTATAGGTACTTAAACCTAATACAACATTGTCGCTATTAACTAAATGAACTATTTCAGAACATACTACTTAATACTACAATATTTAAACATACATAATAGGTATAATTTTGAATTCCAAGCCCAGTATTCCCGTAAGTATCGCTGGTTTATCTGAGCCCCAAGATATAGCCTGGGCCTTTCGGAAACATTTTAGAGTGGAGTCTTCATTAGGTCTGCCGTCGCATTCAGTGCCGCCAATGCTCGAAGAAGGAAAAGACATTCAGATCCGGTTTTCTGCCAGTAACGTCTGTTATTAAAAACATGAGACGCGGTAAATCCCCGGGAAATGACAGTCGTTAACATTAAGCATTTGCAGCACGCGGGTGTTCACTTACCGAGGGTCCTGGCTATGTTCTTCAACCTATGTAATAGCCATTCTTACTTGCCTGATGTAATTTTTTTTAATACTATTAACATATATACATAACAATATACTTACACCCATAGTACCGAAAGTGCCCGCGTCAAGTCTGTGCCTCGGCTTGTTGTTGGCGAGCAGCCCGCGCCCGATGTCCATAGTGTTGGCGCCTTCACTCACTATCACACAGTCTTTGGGAATGTTCTCTTGTACAGTCTTGAAAACTGCGTAGTAATTCAGCGGCACTGACGTGTTAGCAGCTTGTGTCTGTAATGTTATGTTTTGATACATTTTAGAAATCTAGGTTATACATATATATACACTCACGCCCGTATCCCATGGGGGTCGGCAGAGACTATTGAGTGCCACAAGCTACGATCCTGACACCCTTCTTTCGCCTCTTCGACATTCAAATCCAGTTTATGGACATGTGTAATGAGAAAAACAGTGGGGAATGGGGATGCTACTCCCCAACAATGCCACAAATTCTCTGTGGGTATATTGCGGTTATAAGATTTAAGCTACTTTAAACTGGTTGGTGCAGAAATATTGTATCAATAAATTAACTCCAGATAATTACTTAAAACTTGATGCTAAAACGAAAAGTATAAATGTATGTTTGGCCATGTTGCGGCCTTCTGAGTACTCCGACAATAGACCTTCGACCGCTTCTTCACCTTCTTGCTCATGGCGTAGTGTGAAGGAGCAGGCCGGCATGATTGTGTTGAGTAGCGGGAGATAGATCGTCTCTCGCTACTCGATACTCTAATTGGACCGTACTGCACTTACCATCAGGTGCAGTGCGGTCACTTTGCCGTGCTAGGACAAAAAAAAATTAAACCTGCACGTATAAAACATTCTTAGCTGCTAGTTTAAGGGTTAACAAAACAATTGCTTCCATATGAATTTCAAATTCGAGTTATTTAGAAACATTTGTATTTTGAATTTTTAACGGATAATAACCACCCTGTATAAGTAAAATTATTATTTATACATTTTTATCTATAGATAACGCATTAATCATACCTCAACAAACTCAGTATTCGCCTTTTGTATTTGCTTTAATGACTGCCACCATTCGTTGTTGGAGGGGTTCAAAGAGAATTTGATCTCCTTCAGTTTTTTCGTAAGTGCTTCTGCAAATGGCTTGATGTCGGAATGCACAGCTACTTCACATTGAACACTGTTGTGGAACTCTTCTGGCTCGATATCCACCTATAGTTATTCAAATGTCATATTACATACAAGTTCATCGATTATAAATAATTCAAATGATTTTTGGGACGGAGCTCCTTATCGCGCGTTATCATTTGTTTGCGGGCTGAGAGGCTGAAAAAAGTGTAACAATGAAAAACGACACCAAAAACCGACATCTTTTTGCAGTGTTTTTTGAGGCACTCTCCGATCACCTAAGAAACGAAAACTTTTTTCAATCGATTCAGCTTGGCGTCAATTTTGAGAATATGCAAAAAATTTTAATTTTATATAATCATTCTTAATACAAACACAAAAAAAGCTAAAGGAACTTAATTCCAACCGGGTGTCCTTAAGACACCTCTCTCTTTATTTTTCAAATTAATTATATGACAATATATTAATCTTAATATATAAAATTCCTGTGTCATTGAAGTAGGTCCGTGATGAACTTCGAAACCAATGCAATCGATATCAATGAAATGTTGTTAGTATATATGGTTACGGTTGGTTCCAGCTTGAAAAATAGGATAGTTTTTTTCGGTCTGTGACAGGACAACGACAACTATATTCTTATAAATTCAATGTGTACACTGCTATTGTTAATTATTAACAAACTGTGGGTTACAATTAAAAATTTGTTCTTTTTGTTATATGTATGTTACGTGCATGCAGATATCTCCAAATAAGGATCGATTTTTGTGTTTGATAGTTTACCTTGTAGGTCTATTTCTCATTCCATTGCATGATGTAAGTTGAAATGGAACTAATTTTACGGATTCTATCGCGTTTTATTAAACTTGTCTAAACCTGACGTTTCGAAGGCTTTACAGCCTCCATGTTGACGGGGCGGACTGAGTTGTATGTCGTCAAGCAAGTACTATATTTGTTATTTGTACTATACTATGCAATGTTTCTCCCCACCATATAGTTGTATAAAAATAAAACATAAGAAACTATTAGTTACTATTGATGTCGCGGTGTGAGGGAACATTGGCAAACTCTACAATAAACAACAGCCAATATAGGTTTATAGTTATTGAAATTTTTCAAATCATGATCATGCGTTACATTTATTCGATTGGACGATTTTTAAGTATGTTGTTTTATAACAATAGTTTACCTGAATAAATTTAACATCTGGAGTGAAACGTGGCGGCTTTCCGAAATGCAACATCCAGTCTAGCTTGGCGCCCAGCAACACGATCACGTCTGCTTTGTGAAGAGCGTGCGTGCGAGCCGTCGACACGCAGCACGCTGACTCGTCCGGTATCACGCCTTTACCTGCTCACATATGAGGCTTATAGAACCAAAGTCTCTCTCAAAGTCGTATAGAACTAAATCTCTCCGAAAAGTCGTATAGAACCAAAGTCTTTCCGAAAAGTCGTATAGAACCAAAGTCTTTCCGAAAAGTCGTATAGAACCAAAGTCTTTCCGAAAAGTCGTATAGAACCAAAGTCTTTCCGAAAAGTCGTATAGAACCAAAGTCTTTCCGAAAAGTCGTATAGAACCAAAGTCTTTCCGAAAAGTCGTATAGAACCAAAGTCTTTCCGAAAAGTCGTATAGAACCAAAGTCTTTCCGAAAAGTCGTATAGAACCAAAGTCTTTCCGAAAAGTCGTATAGAACCAAAGTCTTTCCGAAAAGTGGTATAGAACCAAAGTCTTTCTCAAAGTCGTATAGAACTAAATCTCTCCGAAAAGTCGTATAGAACCAAAGTCTTTCTCAAAGTCGTATAGAACAAAATCTCTCCGAAAAGTCGTATAGAACCAAAGTCTTTCCGAAAAGTCGTATAGAACCAAAGTCTTTCCGAAAAGTCGTATAGAACCAAAGTCTTTCCGAAAAGTCGTATAGAACCAAAGTCTTTCCGAAAAGTCGTATAGAACCAAAGTCTTTCCGAAAAGTCGTATAGAACCAAAGTCTTTCCGAAAAGTCGTATAGAACCAAAGTCTTTCCGAAAAGTCGTATAGAACCAAAGTCTTTCCGAAAAGTGGTATAGAACCAAAGTCTTTCTCAAAGTCGTATAGAACTAAATCTCTCCGAAAAGTCGTATAGAACCAAAGTCTTTCTCAAAGTCGTATAGAACAAAATCTCTCCGAAAAGTCGTATAGAACCAAAGTCTTTCCGAAAAGTCGTATAGAACCAAAGTCTTTCCGAAAAGTCGTATAGAACCAAAGTCTCTCCGAAAAGTCGTATAGAACCAAAGTCTTTCCGAAAAGTCGTATAGAACCAAAGTCTTTCCGAAAAGTCGTATAGAACCAAAGTCTTTCCGAAAAGTCGTATAGAACCAAAGTCTTTCTCAAAGTCGTATAGAACTAAATCTCTCCGAAAAGTCGTATAGAACCAAAGTCTTTCTCAAAGTCGTATAGAACAAAATCTCTCCGAAAAGTCGTATAGAAACAAAGTCTTTCCGAAAAGTCGTATAGAACCAAAGTCTTTCCGAAAAGTCGTATAGAACCAAAGTCTTTCCGAAAAGTCGTATAGAACCAAAGTCTCTCTCAAAGTGGTATAGAACCAAAGTCTTTCCGAAAAGTCGTATAGAACTAAATCTCTCCGAAAAGTCGTATAGAACCAAAGTCTTTCCGAAAAGTCGTATAGAACCAAAGTCTCTCTCAAAGTCGTATAGAACCAAAGTCTTTCTCAAAGTCGTATAGAACCAAAGTCTCTCTCAAAGTCGTATAGAACCAAAGTCTCTCTCAAAGTCGTATAGAACCAAAGTCTCTCTCAAAGTCGTATAGAACCAAAGTCTCTCTCAAAGTCGTATAGAACCAAAGTCTCTCTCAAAGTCGTATAGAACCAAAGTCTCTCTCAAAGTCGTATAGAACCAAAGTCTCTCTCAAAGTCGTATAGAACCAAAGTCTCTCTCAAAGTCGTATAGAACCAAAGTCTTTCCGAAAAGTCGTATAGAACCAAAGTCTTTCTCAAAGTCGTATAGAACTAAATCTCTCCGAAAAGTCGTATAGAACCAAAGTCTCTCCGAAAAGTCGTATAGAACCAAAGTCTCTCTCAAAGTCGTATAGAACCAAAGTCTCTCTCAAAGTCGTATAGAACCAAAGTCTCTCTCAAAGTCGTATAGAACCAAAGTCTCTCTCAAAGTCGTATAGAACCAAAGTCTCTCTCAAAGTCGTATAGAACCAAAGTCTCTCTCAAAGTCGTATAGAACCAAAGTCTCTCTCAAAGTCGTATAGAACCAAAGTCTTTCCGAAAAGTCGTATAGAACCAAAGTCTTTCTCAAAGTCGTATAGAACCAAAGTCTCTCTCAAAGTCGTATAGAACCAAAGTCTCTCTCAAAGTCGTATAGAACCAAAGTCTCTCTCAAAGTCGTATAGAACCAAAGTCTCTCTCAAAGTCGTATAGAACCAAAGTCTCTCTCAAAGTCGTATAGAACCAAAGTCTCTCTCAAAGTCGTATAGAACCAAAGTCTCTCTCAAAGTCGTATAGAACCAAAGTCTCTCTCAAAGTCGTATAGAACCAAAGTCTTTCCGAAAAGTCGTATAGAACCAAAGTCTTTCTCAAAGTCGTATAGAACTAAATCTCTCCGAAAAGTCGTATAGAACCAAAGTCTCTCCGAAAAGTCGTATAGAACCAAAGTCTTTCTCAAAGTCGTATAGAACCAAAGTCTCTCTCAAAGTCGTATAGAACCAAAGTCTCTCCGAAAAGTCGTATAGAACCAAAGTCTTTCCGAAAAGTCGTATAGAACCAAAGTCTTTCCGAAAAGTCGTATAGAACCAAAGTCTTTCCGAAAAGTCGTATAGAACCAAAGTCTTTCTCAAAGTCGTATAGAACTAAATCTCTCCGAAAAGTCGTATAGAACCAAAGTCTTTCTCAAAGTCGTATAGAACAAAATCTCTCCGAAAAGTCGTATAGAACCAAAGTCTTTCCGAAAAGTCGTATAGAACCAAAGTCTTTCCGAAAAGTCGTATAGAACCAAAGTCTTTCCGAAAAGTCGTATAGAACCAAAGTCTTTCCGAAAAGTCGTATAGAACCAAAGTCTTTCCGAAAAGTCGTATAGAACCAAAGTCTTTCTCAAAGTCGTATAGAACTAAATCTCTCCGAAAAGTCGTATAGAACCAAAGTCTTTCTCAAAGTCGTATAGAACTAAATCTCTCCGAAAAGTCGTATAGAACCAAAGTCTTTCCGAAAAGTCGTATAGAACCAAAGTCTTTCCGAAAAGTCGTATAGAACCAAAGTCTCTCTCAAAGTCGTATAGAACCAAAGTCTTTCTCAAAGTCGTATAGAACCAAAGTCTCTCTCAAAGTCGTATAGAACCAAAGTCTTTCCGAAAAGTCGTATAGAACCAAAGTCTTTCTCAAAGTCGTATAGAACTAAATCTCTCCGAAAAGTCGTATAGAACCAAAGTCTCTCCGAAAAGTCGTATAGAACCAAAGTCTCTCTCAAAGTCGTATAGAACCAAAGTCTTTCTCAAAGTCGTATAGAACCAAAGTCACTCTCAAAGTCGTATAGAACCAAAGTCTCTCTCAAAGTGGTATAGAACCAAAGTCTTTCCGAAAAGTCGTATAGAACCAAAGTCACTCTCAAAGTCGTATAGAACCAAAGTCTTTCTCAAAGTCGTATAGAACCAAAGTCACTCTCAAAGTCGTATAGAACCAAAGTCTCTCTCAAAGTCGTATAGAACCAAAGTCACTCTCAAAGTCGTATAGAACCAAAGTCTCTCTCAAAGTGGTATAGAACCAAAGTCTTTCCGAAAAGTCGTATAGAACCAAAGTCACTCTCAAAGTCGTATAGAACCAAAGTCTTTCTCAAAGTCGTATAGAACCAAAGTCACTCTCAAAGTCGTATAGAACCAAAGTCTCTCTCAAAGTCGTATAGAACCAAAGTCTCTCTCAAAGTCGTATAGAACCAAAGTCTTTCTCAAAGTCGTATAGAACCAAAGTCACTCTCAAAGTCGTATAGAACCAAAGTCTCTCTCAAAGTCGTATAGAACCAGTCTTTCCGAAAAGTCGTATAGAACCAAAGTCTCTCTCAAAGTGGTATAGAACCAAAGTCTTTCTCAAAGTCGTATAGAACCAAAGTCTCTCTCAAAGTCGTATAGAACCAAAGTCTTTCTCAAAGTCGTATAGAACCAAAGTCTCTCTCAAAGTCGTATAGAACCAAAGTCTCTCTCAAAGTGGTATAGAACCAAAGTCTTTCTCAAAGTCGTATAGAACAAAATCTCTCCGAAAAGTCGTATAGAACCAGTCTCTCCGAAAAGTCGTATAGAACCAAAGTCTTTCTCAAAGTCGTATAGAACCAAAGTCTCTCCGAAAAGTCGTATAGAACCAAAGTCTTTCCGAAAAGTCGTATAGAACCAAAGTCGTTCCGAAAAGTCGTATAGAACCAAAGTCTTTCTCAAAGTCGTATAGAACTAAATCTCTCCGAAAAGTCGTATAGAACCAAAGTCTTTCTCAAAGTCGTATAGAACAAAATCTCTCCGAAAAGTCGTATAGAACCAAAGTCTTTCCGAAAAGTCGTATAGAACCAAAGTCTTTCCGAAAAGTCGTATAGAACCAAAGTCTTTCCGAAAAGTCGTATAGAACCAAAGTCTTTCCGAAAAGTCGTATAGAACCAAAGTCTTTCTCAAAGTCGTATAGAACTAAATCTCTCCGAAAAGTCGTATAGAACCAAAGTCTTTCTCAAAGTCGTATAGAACTAAATCTCTCCGAAAAGTCGTATAGAACCAAAGTCTTTCCGAAAAGTCGTATAGAACCAAAGTCTTTCCGAAAAGTCGTATAGAACTAAATCTCTCCGAAAAGTCGTATAGAACCAAAGTCTTTCCGAAAAGTCGTATAGAACCAAAGTCTCTCTCAAAGTCGTATAGAACCAAAGTCTTTCTCAAAGTCGTATAGAACCAAAGTCTCTCTCAAAGTCGTATAGAACCAAAGTCTTTCCGAAAAGTCGTATAGAACCAAAGTCTTTCTCAAAGTCGTATAGAACTAAATCTCTCCGAAAAGTCGTATAGAACCAAAGTCTCTCCGAAAAGTCGTATAGAACCAAAGTCTCTCTCAAAGTCGTATAGAACCAAAGTCTTTCTCAAAGTCGTATAGAACCAAAGTCACTCTCAAAGTCGTATAGAACCAAAGTCTCTCTCAAAGTCGTATAGAACCAAAGTCTTTCCGAAAAGTCGTATAGAACCAAAGTCTCTCTCAAAGTGGTATAGAACCAAAGTCTTTCTCAAAGTCGTATAGAACCAAAGTCTCTCTCAAAGTCGTATAGAACCAAAGTCTTTCTCAAAGTCGTATAGAACCAAAGTCTCTCTCAAAGTCGTATAGAACCAAAGTCTTTCCGAAAAGTCGTATAGAACCAAAGTCTTTCTCAAAGTCGTATAGAACAAAATCTCTCCGAAAAGTCGTATAGAACCAGTCTCTCCGAAAAGTCGTATAGAACCAAAGTCTTTCTCAAAGTCGTATAGAACCAAAGTCTCTCTCAAAGTCGTATAGAACCAAAGTCTTTCTCAAAGTGGTATAGAACCAAAGTCTTTCTCAAAGTCGTATAGAACCAAAGTCTCTCCGAAAAGTCGTATAGAACCAAAGTCTCTCCGAAAAGTCGTATAGAACCAAAGTCTCTCCGAAAAGTCGTATAGAACCAAAGTCTTTCTCAAAGTCGTATAGAACCAAAGTCTTTCTCAAAGTCGTATAGAACCAAAGTCTTTCTCAAAGTCGTATAGAACCAAAGTCTCTCCGAAAAGTCGTATAGAACCAAAGTCTCTCCGAAAAGTCGTATAGAACCAAAGTCTCTCCGAAAAGTCGTATAGAACCAAAGTCTTTCTCAAAGTCGTATAGAACCAAAGTCTTTCTCAAAGTCGTATAGAACCAAAGTCTTTCTCAAAGTCGTATAGAACCAAAGTCTCTCCGAAAAGTCGTATAGAACCAAAGTCTCTCCGAAAAGTCGTATAGAACCAAAGTCTTTCTCAAAGTCGTATAGAACCAAAGTCTTTCTCAAAGTCGTATAGAACCAAAGTCTTTCTCAAAGTCGTATAGAACCAAAGTCTCTCCGAAAAGTCGTATAGAACCAAAGTCTTTCTCAAAGTCGTATAGAACCAAAGTCTCTCTGAAAGTCGTATACACACTCATATATTTGGGTCTGCACAAAATATGCAATGTTAATAATATTGCATTTACTAGTTTGTGATACAGTCAGCACCAAAAATCAAAGTATACATCTAGTTTTTTTAAATTTCTATCCACTGTAGTTTAAATATAATGTCACTCAACAAAAATATCAACAAAACTGGATGAACATCGTAAATGGCCAAAATTAACCGGGCACCATTAGGTCAAAGATGGTAAACATTATATTTTCTGTATAGTAGTTGCATAGACACGACGCGGCGGTTATCAGTTTTAAACTGGCTAATTTCTGATTACGCCATGGAAAAATATCAAAGTGTTAACAACTTGTTTTTTTAAACACACACATTTGAAACAAATCCCACTTGCGAAGTAAGATATTTTATTTGAGTTAAATATATAAATTTGGTTTTCAGCAGATTTTTGATTAGTGTTAGTATTGTTGACCGACGTATACAACATTATTTTTAGTATACTAAAGTATACAAAGCCGAGAGTATTTTGTTGAGAATCAGTAACACAATCCATTGCACTAATTTTTAACGTGATATTTTGGTATCCCAAAAACATATAAACATTTTCGTCAACCTGGTTACCTTGTTTATTACTTAATAAAAATGCGGCGCCTGCCGGTCGTTCACCTACATAATACAGCCGGCCGTACCAAGGACAAGCACACCCTTCCCCAAACCCGCCCCCCGCACGCGGCGGTGCGTTAGATCTATCAATTTAGTCACTCCGGAAGCGTCTACGCATTCGAATTTGTCGTGATTTTTTACAAACGTCGTCGCACGCGTTCTGAATGCGCGATGGCTTTTCGTTACAGCAACGTTGAGTATACAGAGATTGTGCGTAGTCTCGCGGTTTGTGGTGATAATGTGTCCGCGACAGTGAGATATTATGAAGAGCATTTTGGAAGACGCGTGTCTTGGCAAACGATGCTTAGTGCCACGCAACGAATGAGGGATTACGGCCAGTTTCATCCTCCGACCGCGGTCGACCGAGGTGTAGCGCGTATCCCGACCACCGTGCAAGAAGGTGTTATAGACTAATAACCCTGAGAGCAGCATGACTCGAGCAGGAGCATTGTTTAATGTGAGCCAAAGTTACGCCTGGAGAACCTTACGGGACGACGGTCAATACCCGTACCACTTTAGGCGAGCTCAAGAATTATGCGATAATGACAGAGCGCAACGCATCGCATTTAGTGAATGGTGGCTTTGTAATAAATAATACCAGTGTTTTGCGTGTTGGCGGCAATCAACAGCGCGCGGCGCGCGTACGATGCACATGCATCATTCAAGAAACGGGATACATTATTTTTGCATGTCACCGCGTGGGTTCTCCTTATTATTATTATGTCATATACTTATCTGATCTTTTATACCAAAATCTAATTTGGGTTTTTCGGCTTTATGGTATACAAAAACTAATCTTGTATATACTATGGTGTATTCTGTAGTTGTATTTGATTGTAGATGTGTTGGTATATTAGTGTGCAAGTAAATATGTATGTAACCAATGACAATAAAGTCTTAACCAAACCACAGTCGTATCAACACGTCTCCTTATTTCTCCTGCCATTACAGTATAATGTAGTTTTTATCTTTATTTTTGTAGGGGCTTTGAGTCGCTTAGCGACTATGTCGGCCCTAAATAATGTAGTTGAGTGTACCCATCGGTATAGGCAGGAAGGGCAAGTTGGTGGTATCGACGAGGCCTCGTAGCTCGTCCTCTGCGTGTGCGGCGGCAGCTGCGGTGCCCACCACCAGCAGAGGTCTTCGCGCGTTGGCCAGCAGCTCGGCCGCGCGGGACACCTGCGCCGGGGATGGGTGCGCCAGCTCTACCCGCCCCGCTCTACCCACCTCCAACACTGACTCCTCCTCCACTTCTGCCTGTGTATACAGATTACAAAATCATCAGTAGACTGAAGCCTCATCAAGCCGACGTGATTGTGTCTAGTAGCGAAGGATAGTTGTCTCTCGATACTTTAAGTAGCAAACACTAGTAGAGTACTACTTAGACAATACAGTGGTTACCATAAGGTGCAGTGTTACTTTATAGTGCCTGAATAAAAAAACTGCCCTAACTTCTGTACTAATTAAACCCATAGGCCTTAGTCCAACAAACCGCACTGGCTTAATGAGAATTCATTCAAACACATTTCAAATTCTTTTTTAAAAACGATTTGGTGTAGGTTCCTTTGGGTTGTTTCTCTAGTTGTCTAAATCTCCTAGTGACAATTAACAATGAATACACATAAGTATAATGTGCCTTTGGAAAAAGAGTGAATCCTAAAAAAATTAACAATAGCTCAAGCAGAAATGGAAATACGGCATAAATTGCATTGCAATAGAGTTGACCTACCGTGAGAAGTGTGGCGGGCATGTCGAGGTATGACACACCGGGACGACCTGTGGCCGCGACACGGACAGCTTGCTCCACGTGCTGCGGGATGAGGCGAGCCAATGGCGGTCTCGCTGCGTATTTACAGTACAGCCGGCTCGATTCTACCTACAAAATTAAATAATAAATAAATAACACCCAACAGTCACAGACATAGCCCCGACCCCACACTAAGATAAGAGTCTTGTGTTGTGGGTATCAGAGACTACGGGAGACGCATGGTCTCACAACACCCACACCCCGGATACAAATATCTGTGGGTCACACAAACATTTGTCCCGGTGTGGGAATCGAACCCACGACCTCTCGTTTCACAGCCGGCTACTCGCCAACTGCGCCACGGAGGCTGTCGATACAAACACATGACGTCACAAATACGCTACCGTATAATAACGGTAAAAAAGGGATTACATACGTCTTGGTCGAATATACACAGTCAGGTCATAAGTATTGTCACACAGTAAAAATTTTTATTTTAGAATGCTGGCCACAAAAAAGTTTATTGAATTCGAATTTCAAATTGTTCATGAAAATAAAAATGTATACCTTTTTGAATTTTACTCATTTTTAAATATGGAGTGGACGCTTAAAGAAGACCGTGTTGCAGTAATTGCGTTGCATCGTTGCGGTTACGCGCCAATTCAAATTTTTGACATACTGAAAAATTTGAATATAACCAAAAGATTCGTTTATCGTACCATCAAACGATACAATGAAGACTCTAGTGTAGATGACAGGTCAAGAAGTGGTCGCCCTCGGTCTGTTAGGACTCCAGCAGTGATAAAAGCTGTGAAGGCGCGAATTCAAAGAAATCCCAAACGTAAGCAGAAACTGTTGGCCCTTCAGATGGGGTTAAGCAGAACCACGGTGAAAAGGGTGTTAAATGAAGACTTAGGGCTTCGGGCATATCGAAGAAAAACAGGACATCGTTTGAATGCTCGTCTAATGGACCTGAGACTGAAGAGATGCCGCGTTTTGTTGAAGCGGTACGCGGGAAAAAAATATCGGGAAATTCTTTTTTCAGATGAAAAAAATTTACCGTAGAAGAGAGCTACAACAAACAAAATGATAAGGTGTACGCACACAGTAGTGAAGAAGCGAGCAACTGTATTCCGCGTGTCCAACGAGGTCATTTTCCATCCTGGCTCATGGTATGGTTGGGAGTTTCTTATTGGGGCTTAACAGAGGTACATTTTTGTGAGAAAGGTGTAAAAACGAATGCAGTTGTGTATCAAAATACAGTCCTGACGAACCTTGTGGGACCTGTTTCTCATACCATGTTCAATAACAGGCACTGGGTATTCCAACAAGATTCGGCGCCAGCTCATAGAGCGAAGAGCACACAAGACTGGCTGGCGGCGCGTGAAATCGACTTCATCCGGCACGAAGACTGGCCCTCCTCCAGTCCAGATTTGAATCCGTTAGATTACAAGATATGGCAACACTTGGAGGAAAAGGCGTGCTCAAAGCCTCATCCCAATTTGGAGTCACTCAAGACATCCTTGATTAAGGCAGCCGCCGATATTGACATGGACCTCGTTCGTGCTGCGATAGACAACTGGCCGCGCAGATTGAAGGCCTGTATTCAAAATCACGGAGGTCATTTTGAATTAACTTTAGGGTCATAAGAATCTATGTTTTGTTAAGTTCATTTTGGTATATAAATGGTTACATAATGAATAAACTTGTTTCAATTATTTTATATTAAACATGTGACAGAATTTATGACCTGACTATGTATTCAGGGGCAAAATCAATCATCGCACCACTCAATACTATGTACAATAATATTTAAAATTTAGTGAAGAGTTGTTGTTCCATTACAAAACTCTTTGAGGAGAGTTATATTCGGTCTGTATTGTTTATTAGCGCCGAAGAAGGCCACCGCGGGGTTTTAGCTGGTAGATGTCGGGTGGAGTGTACATAGGGGGTAGGGACTCGGCCCAGCGGCTGCCCGGATAGCCATCATCCGGGCGAGGGGGATGCTGGGTCGTAAGACCGGCTAGTCCAGCATAACCGTTTTATTCTTATTCCGCTTCCCCCTGGAGCGGGCGGCAGTAATAAAACGCTTTCCCGCGACAAAAAAAGGAATTTTTATATTATTTTTCTTTCTTCTGACGTTAAATATCACTTTAAACTTAGCTAGAAAATACTGTTTAGCTATTAGATGTATATTTTTTTATTAGTAAGACCGGAAGCATGTCGAGCCTACAGTACCAGTTTATAGTTTGCAATATATTATCATAATAATAGCCCTCATTGAGCCAGTGGTACTTAATACAGGCCTTGAAAATGGTAAGCTCACGAGTTCGTATCCCATGTCGGGTAATAAACAATTTCAGTTTTAACACGCTAGGCTGGTGAGTCGCAGTGAATGTGTTAAAATTTGTGTCTTTTTGCGTGTTTGTGTATAGATATGTACCCCCTAAATATCATGGGAGGAAATAACGTCGGTGTGTGTTACACTTGATATACTTCGCTTAGTTTTCCCTCTTTCGGGGACATATGGTGCTTATAAATGAGTATTCTTCAAAAGTTGCATAAGATTACGCTGTAAATATATTATATCAATATATTTTTATAATGTTATGTTCTCGCGAACACTGTAATTCTAGGGCATCCTCTCGAGTGTCGGAGTAAATTACTGTTGCTATGTGTTATAACATATTTATTAATCTAATATCGCATACCACAATACAAATGTTGTGGTGGACTTATGTAATCTTATCTTTTTAAGTATAATAAAGTTGATAATGTATTAAAAATTATTTGCAACAATTACAACACCGATAATGTCTAATGTGTAATATGAAACTGTGTGTTTGTTTGTTAGACCATCATGTGAAAACTAGTGGACATGTTTGAAGACACCTTTGTGTTTTGGGGTCAAGATTATGTGGCCCAATACACATGGTTTGCGCTGAGCTTGATCATGCTTAAATAGATTTTTGTAAACACACCTGTTGGGTGCCGGTTGCATATACGATGCGCACTTAACAATACAGTAGGTATGTTGCGGCGCAGTTAACATATTAATTTGTTTAACATATAAAAGGTCTGCTCGGACTGTATTACATTATGCAATACCAATATACATATAGGATATTACAAGCTACTTTTTAACCCACTAAAAGGCATTTACGAGGTTGGAGCCGTAAGTAAATGTTGGTTAGATAATAATCCTGTATAGCATGATAAAACAAACAAATTATTCTTTATGTCCGTACCTTTTATTGTTTGATTTATCATGTTTGTTATGCATTTTAGAGATAATTAATATATTTTTAATTCATGTACATTAATAAACGAGCAATAATTGATTCGGCCATAAAGAATAATTCATTTGTTTTATCATGCTATTTAGGATTATTATTTAAGAAGATTACCACAGTGGCGCAGTTTTTATTGCGTACGCGGTACGACTGTTGTGCCGAGGTCTCAGGTGCGATCCCGGGTCAGTTAAGTGATATTGGGTTTTTCTACCACGAAATACTTCGAAAGAGAGGGTCTTTCGCACACTCTCCCTCACTCTGATACTGGCACATTCGTCTTACACTCTCACTCTATCTGACTACTACTCTCTCACTCTCTTATAGTTAGTTCTCAGTCTCTCTGACACATAGCCACTCTCACTCTATCTCACGCCTATCTGACACTGAGTCTCACCGCCTCTCTTTCTCTAATCCCTAGCGTTTGCTATTATCCTTTGATAAGTTTTTATTTGACTTCATACTCCGTTTTAGATTTTAATCTTATTCATGGAATCACCCTACAGGAAGACCTTTTCGATTACAAAGAAAATATAAAAATCTGTCAGCATTCTCGTCTTTTAAAACTTTTGAGCAACGCAACAAAATTTCATAAACACTTCTACTTGACTAAAGTTCATGAACAAGAGAGGAATTCACATTTTAGGAAAGTTCACCGACTTTTGTATAACGAGCGTGTTGCGCAAATTTTGTGTCTATTGTGTTCACCGACAATTGTAACTATTAGGTGCTAACCTCTTTATGTTGCGAGACTTAAGAAGCGACTTTGGATGATTAAAGTGTTTACTATTTGTGGAATCTTGTCTGTTTTGAGCAACTTTCGTCGCCGACTTTACCACAACGATATTTTTTAATTTTCCTAATTTGAAAATTTTCCTTTCATTTAAACGACTTCAAAAAAGGAGGAGGTTAACAATTCGTCGGAATCTTTTTTATATGTATGTTACCTGATTACTCGAAGACGCCTGGACCAATTCGAGAAATTATTTTTTTGTTTAAAAGGGTATACTTCCCAGGTGGTCCGATTGGCACCAAGTCAGGATCTGATGATGGGATCTCAGAAAAATCAACGGCATCATCAAATTTTATAGTAACGCGTAATTTGTTTTTTATTGAAGTCGGTGTACTTTTTATTGCATTAAGTTATAATGTGATACATCCCAAGCCAGTTCCAATTTATAGTACAGAAAGAAACTGCTTTCTTACCTGAGGCCATTCTTGAAAACCACCAATTCCTTCATGATCTTCTGGACAAGATCCAGCTATAACTAACAGTGGCCAAGAGTTAACTTGAGCATTCGCCATCCCTCCGATACAGTGGAGCAATCCTGGACCTGATACTACCAAACATACTCCCGGTGTACCTATAATAGATAACATACGTGAGAATCTCCAACCGTCATATTTTCCCAGGACATGAACTGGTTAGAGGGTCCTGGATAGTATGTGGACAGCGTCCTGGGAGTTTAAAGCGCTCTGATAAGGTCCTGTAGTTTATTCGCGTCCTACTTTTGCAATTCTTCGTTACAGGCGGCCTCACCGCTCGCAAGTATACGCACTGGCCGCGCTGTTGTAAAACAAATGCTGTGTTTAATTTTGTACATTATTCTATATGCAACCGAATATAGTATGCACAAGAAACTCTTTTGCGAAAACAGAATCAAAATTGCTTGAAAAATGAGGTCACAATATTAATTTCAAATATTGGTAGAGCAGGTACTCACAGGCATGAGCGAAAATGGTTGCGTATTGGGAACATATTGCTATCTCCCTCGCACAACAGCACAGTACTGGGGATTCTGAGTACCGTGACGTCACGTTACATATCATGCAGCCATTTAGTATCATTTGACAATTACCCACCCCTTCCAGCAGATTTGAATGGCGTCTTATTTACTTATTTTTGTTCGGATTCAAAAATTCATTCAATAATAGGTTTTAGGTAGGTAATGTAAATTGTCAATTAAATTAATAAAAAAAAACGAGTCAACTGCCCTATTGTCCAGCTTCAAATCCTAGTTTTTGAAATTTGGGGTTGGTATTACCATTTTTATTTTTAGGTTTCCATATAACTTTACAGTGATATGGAACCTCAAGGTTAATTCTGTCTGTCCGTCTGACAAAGACTACTTTCTTCAAGTACAATAGATGGGAATACAAAAGAAATGTTTTATGCCCAATGGCTCAATAGTTAGCGTAATGACACCGTAAATTACGAATTCTAATGTAGAAAAAAAAAAGAACAATGAATCTTGCTCATGCGGCCAGACAGTTGACAGCCTCCGTGGCGCAGTTGGCGAGTAGCCGGCTGTGAAACGAGAGGCCTTGGGTTCGATTCCTACACCGAGACAAATGTTTGTGTGACAGATTTATGTCCGGGGTCTGGGTGTTGGGAGACCGTGCGTCTCTCGTAGTCCCTGATACCCACAGCACAAGACTCGTATCTTAGTGTGGGGTCGGGGCTAGGGAACTTCCAGCAAACTTCTTACTGAAACTTATTACCACGGATTAATTTCTACACAAGTCTAACTCGCACTTGTCCCGTTGTAACGCTTAAGAATAGGGTAGTTTCCTGTATTTAATTTTGTACATTATTCTCTACGCAATCGAATATAATACGCAAAAGAAACTCTTTTGCGAAAACAGAATTCAAATCTCTTGAAAAATAAGGTCACAATATTTATTTTAAATATTGGTATGAGCAAATACGCGAAAAGGCATAAGCGAAAACGATGGCTTATTGGGAACATATCGCTATCTCCCTCGCACAACGGTACACTACAGGCGATTCATAGTACCGTGACGTCACGATATCAGATATGCATCCCTGTACTGTTATTTGAAAACTACCCCTTCCAGCAGATTTGAATGGCGTCTAATTTACTTATTTTTGTTCGGATTCATAAAATTCTTTCGATAATAGGTTTTAGGTAATGTAACTTGTTGATTAAATTAATAAAAAAAATCGAGTCAACTACCCTATTACCAACCCGAAGCCGATCTGGACAGCGTGGCGGACGAGGCGGACACCCTTGCATAGCAGAGCGACAGCTGTATATAAGTATATATTAAACTAGCTGTTGCTCGCGGCTCCGCCCGCGTGGATGTCATGTTTGAGACAAAAAGTATACACTACAAAATACCAATGTTCATGCATTTAACTTCAAAAATGAAGGATTTCATACAAACTTTCTTACCCTATTTAACCCCCTTAGGGGAGGAATTTACAAAAAACCTGAAACATATATTTTTTGTTTTTAATTAAAATGCCAAATACTAATTTTCATGAATTTAACTTCAAAAATGACGGATTTTCATACAAACTTTCATCCCCTATTTTACCCCCTTAGAGGTGGAATTTCCAAAAACTCTTCCTTAGTGGATGCCTACGTGATAAAAGGTACCTACTGTCAAAATTTCAAGTCTCTAACCCCAGCCGTTTAGGCTGTGCGTTGATCGATCAGTCAGTCAGTCAGTCAGTCAGTTTCTTCTTTTATATATACAGATATATACAGATTTATAATTATCTTTATTTTAGAAGTATAAGTTATAAGACCCCTTAGCATTTAAATAAATTAAACTTGAATTGTATTTTGATACTATAATGTGCAAATGATACAAAATATTTTATTTATTTATAAAAAATGTAATTACTAGCTGTAATAACATGTTTCCTTAATAGTCATTTCATCATTCAGTCGTTCATTAACCTCAGAGGTCAGTGTATTGCAATGAAGCCTGCGTAAATAAAATTACGAAACTAAAACCATGACACCTCGAATGACACATTTGTTAAGATATGTAGACCCTCTGTGCCGGTAGTGGTAGGCAGAGATGTTACTAGTCAACTCCAGTAGGATATTAGTCCCTTGTGGTAGTTGGTGTGTCTATCGCTTTAAGGCGCATACATTTCAATCCTTGGCAACTCAGGTATGATTACGAAACGAATATTCAACTGTGATTGTCCTGCCTAGGAATTAAATCCCGGGGCCCACTGGTTCCTTGGACTAAATATACTGCCATAACGGTAGGCAGCGGCTTTGCTGTGCTCTGGCATTGCAGAATTCTATGGGCAGGGATGTCTACTTACCATCAGGTGGCCCGTCTGCTCATCTGCCTATCCAGGCAGTAAAAAAAATATGCCAATGTGTGATTTATGTACCAACTGCTATAATCATTAGCTTCTCTTGACGTTGCCGTTGTCAGGTAAACGAATCAATGTGCAATGTGTAGATACAATTTTATCAGAAACATATTTGTGAATAAATTAATCGAGTTTAAATACAAATTATGTTTTATAAACACTTAAAGATATTCTGAATGGCTAATTAATGCAGTTTATCAATAAAACTGTAGATAATATGTAATTATTTAGCTGGTGGTAGGATATTCATATCCGCCCGGATAGCGACCACCGTACACAGGGCGAAAAACCCGCCATAGTGGCACACGCAAGTGTGTCGCGTTCCGGGATCAGCCAGTGTACATCCGGTTTTTGTCGGGGGTCTGGAGTTGGGGTACAATGGCCATTTTGCGGCCTTCTTAGTACTCTGACACTAGACCCTCGACCCCTTCTTCACCTTCTTGCTCATGGCGTAGTGTGAAGAAGCAGGCCGGCATGAGAGTGTTGAGTAGCGGGGATAGATCGTCTCTCGCTACTCAGTACTCTATTTGGACCGCACTGCGCTTACCATCAGGTACAGTGCGGTCACTTTGCCGTGCCAGGATAAAAAAAAAAAAAAAAAAAAATTATGAAGATAATAAGTGCCTACCCACTTAATTAAGGCTATACAGATATGTTCTTAATTTACTCCTTTGACTACTTAAAATGTAATGTTTTTTGCTAGATACATTTTAACCGACTGATAAAATAGTTTTGTAATTCAACACATTTTTAAATTGCCATTTCATGTTTGTAAATTTCGATAGAAAAAAAAATCACAAATACATATCATAGCTGTTCAATGAAATATAACAACATTCCACCAATGTACCACAATAAAAACTATTTGGTTTGATAACTTTTTATCATCACCTCATACATCTAATAAGCAGTGTGCTTATGTTGAGAAACTGATAAAATTATTACAAGAAATTCATTGTAATTAGAGACCATTTTACTTAGTTTCTTTACTCCATTAAGCAATATAAATCATGTTACCTTGGAATTTGTATTTGTAATTAAATGAATTAATTAACTAGTTTAACAATGTCCAATAAATCTTAGAGTCACTGAATATTCACAACTTTGTTTATATAAAGTATTTGGAAGCAAAGTAATATATTTCTTATTATTTATGTGTTAATTATGCACAAATTACATTTTATTAATTACCTGTGAGATAACCAGCAGCCTGGGCAGCGTAACAGGCAGCTTGCTCATTTCTCATTCCAATATATTTAAGACCAGCACCTTGGAATGCAAGTGCTGTTTC
The DNA here is from genome assembly GCA_905220505.1 of Laothoe populi. NCBI lineage: Eukaryota > Metazoa > Arthropoda > Insecta > Lepidoptera > Sphingidae > Laothoe > Laothoe populi. The sequence goes on along the minus strand of HG992164.1, from coordinate 10,242,198 downwards.
AATAACAGGTATACCAACTATGCCAAACACATATTCCACTCCCTGAAATATTTTAAAATGAATAATATTAATTGTAAAATGTTATATGTTGGTAAATATATGCATACACAGGGTGTAAAACCCGCCATAGTGGCATACGCAAGTGTGTCGAATTCTGGACTCAGCCATGATAAATATAGTTTTTGTTGGGGATCTAGAGTTGGGATACAATGTTTCTGAGTACTCTGACACTAGACCCTCGACCGCTTTTTCACCTCCCTGTCCCATAGTGTAGTGTAAACAAGCTACACAGCAGGTTGACATTATTGTATTGAGTAGCGAGGGATACCATGTTTCTTGCTACTTGATACTCTAACTGGAGAGCACTGCACTTACCATCAGGTGCAGTGCGGTCACTTAGCTGTGCCAGGATAACAAAAAAAACTAAATTAAATTTCTTTGAGAACTAATCAGCTTAGCTTTAGACAAAAACACAGAAGAGGTATACCCTCTTCAACAAGTAAATATAGGCAAACTAATATTTTATTGCAAAGTTGTAATAGTTTCAATAAATTAACATTAGATCTTAACATTGGCCTGTTCTACACCACTGAAAATAAATATAAAAGCACACTAGCTCAAGACTTTTTTGTTTAGTACATTTTGATATTGTTCCGAACTCATACTGTAGTATTATATTATTAAGATGTTAGTATCATTATGTATTTCATTAATAACTGTCAGAGGCTTGTAATTAGCAATTTAATTTAGTTATAAAAATACTATAGATTGTTTTTTATTAGTCTATATGCCTTCCCACAAACAAATAAAAAAAAAGGTAGTCATGTCAGTCATGGGGACAAACGACAGAAGTGAAAACTTAAAACTTTGGGATTACTGTGTTATTTTTTTAGTGTCCATGAAGTAGTAACGTTTTTTTCATTATTGCTTGTCAATAATTATAGAACTTCACAGGAGTGCTTACGTCAAAAGTAAAATAATCTGAGCAAGATGGTCAAGTTCAGGGCTTTATCCCCAGCCTAAAATTGCTCAATGTGCCCAAGTTTTTACTTCAAAATATGTGCACTGTACAAAAAGTATTTTGGAGTAAGAAAGCTACACTATGGCACAGCTTTGGCTTTAATAGAAAAGGCAGTTATTCTGCAGTTGTACCACTTTTTCAACAAATACTGTAAACTGACCATTTACTTGTGAATTCCAGTAAGTGGTATTTATAGACATCCTAACTGCTACCCTGCCTTCCCAATAATTTCTTTTAAAGTTGGAAATACAAATTTTGTGGGAAATCATGAGGTGTGGAGATAACACCATAAGGTGGCCCACTTGCTTATTTGCTGGCTACTGATGTAAAAATATACATGAATAGTCTCAAAATATGTATTATCATTTTAGGTTGTATTTTTCACAATAATATATTTCTATAATCTTTAAAATATTTCATTATTGCAAGCACCCGATGTTTATAGAGCTAAGAGTTGTTATTCTGATAAGTGATTTATTTTCTTAAGTACTTGTCAAATTAGTAAATTCAAATGAAATCAGTTTATTGATCATGTATGCAAAATAAATTGCTTTTTAAATCGACAAAAACATTATTGCATCTAAACAAACTAAGTATATCTAAACAACTCACCTGTTTTTTAAGACTTTCCGCCAAAATAGTATTCCCGTCAATTGTCATGGTCGAGCTTAACTTTTGCGATACGTGGAATGATCTTCTGAAGAAAATTTGGCTTATTCTACCTAGTAACATATTTTATTCTAATTATTCGAGACTAATTATTATTAAAAAACAGTTACGACCGATAAGAATGAGTATGTACACTTGACCGAGATGTAAATATAAACTGAATGATAATGTTACCCAATGAGTAAAAGAGATCAAACGTCGGAATCTTACCGATAATGGTCTACTGTAAAATATATAAGTTAGCGTTTTACAGTACATTAACAATAAAATAAATGTGCCATAAAAGGGTTCGGCGTAATACTCTTATCTTCATTCATAAATCAAATCTAAGATTTGAGTCGAAACCTTTTATCGCAATGAACTTTGGATTTTGCGCGTAATTGTCAGGGTTGCCACTTCATTGTAAAAAATATACCATATACCTTTTTTTTGTTTTAATGTTTCATTCTCTTTAAAATATATATTTGATTCATATATTCAATAGTTCGTACCTTTCCTCTCTAATATTTGAATTCAAATAATACATATAGGTATGTCTGGTGCAGGCATGACCGCAGGCCGGTCAGGTCATCAGGCCGAGGTTGTGAGAGGGCTTACACGTCCCTCTCCGATCTCCAGATATTGTCAGGATGCATAGCGTGTAATAGTTCGGTAATAAAACACAATTAACACTTCAGAGTCTATTTTAAGCTACCACCAGTTCGGAATGCAGTCATCCATGGGGAAGGGCTGGCAAGAAACCCTCATGGTTGCTCTTTTAAACACATCACAGTTTACGTTACAATATGCAGTACACAATAACACTTTCACATTACGCTAACTTACTATTTAAACAATATTTCGGCATTACGACGTCTAAGTTACTTACTATTTCAAGATTGAATATGGAACTCTTCTACAAATGACAAAGTGCACGCTTTTATTATAATATTTTCTATTGTGCCCCACTCTGTGAGCGAGATCACGCGATAAAACTACTGGAATCCACCCGCAAAATAGCAAAACAAGTCGCGGTACAGATATTCTACAATAAAACGAGTTATTTACAAGTTCAATTGAGTATCCGTTTTCATGTTGCTCCGTCATATATATATTTTTAGCCATCCTGGGAAGTCGTAGAAAATCTTTATCTGTGGCCACATCAACAACTAAATTATGACAGACGGCTAAAAGACACAACCCATGGCTATTAAAAAAAGAAAAAAAAACTATGGACACAGTTTTGGCGGGAATGCAGAAAAAGACGTGTACAATTGTGTACAATATCTTTTTGACAGCCTCCGTGGCGCAGTTGGCGAGTAGCCAGCTGTGAAACGAGATGCCGTGGGTTCGATTCCCACACCGGGACAAATGTTTGTGCGACAGACAGATATTTGTGTCCGGGGTTGTGAGACTGAAAGTCTTTCGTAGTTCCTGATACCCACAACATAAGACTCGTATCTTAGTATTTTTTTAATTGCATAGTTCGACAAACAAACGAGCCAGTGGGTTACCTGATGTTATGTAATCTCCACCGCCCATGAACATCCACAATACCGAAAGTATCATGTATGCGTTGTCGGCCTTAAAGGACAGGAATAGGGATTAGGGAAGGGAAGGAGGAATCTGGGCCTCCGGATATCTCACTTACCAAACGAAACGCGACAGTGAACTGCACTTTACGTTGGTTTTCTGTGAGACAGTGGTACTACCCCGGTCGAGCCGGCCCATTCATGCTGTAAACAAATATTTCTTCAGCGTGGCTCTACCACTTCAGAATGATTCGATGTCGAGTGATTGTCGGGAGAAGATATTTTAGGGGTAATATTACTTATAATGTTAATGTATGATAATTTTACTAATTATGTGTTCTATTATGTGCATAATTGTAGGCAAGTGTGTGCTCTGTGTCGGATCGGAAAGGAGGAGTTTGCCGTGTGCCACCAATGTGGAACCTGCCGAAATGACACGGCTCAACACACCCTTGAGGAGTGTCCAGCCTGGGACGAAGAGCGCAGCGCTCTCAGAACAGCTGAAACCTTTCTCTGCCGGTCGTGGTGGCTGTCATGGTCGGCAGACGAAGGTCGTGGCGTGCGATGGCCTGCTTCTGCGAACGTGTCATGTCGCAGAAGGAGAGCGCCGAACGGAATCCGAACAAAAATAAGTAAATTAGACGCCATTTAAATCTACTGGAAGGGGTGATATTGCCACATGACAGTAAAAGGATGCATGATATGTATACATGATATACGCGGTAAAAAACTCGCAACAGTATTTCGTTCTGGCCGCAGTCATCATGGCAGTCATTGTACCTATATCGAGTTAAGGAAGCAGGTTGGTAGAATGAAGAATTATAAATTAATAAATAAATAAAAGAATTAAATTTTTTACTTATGACTTCGCAGCAAGGTCTCTGACCTTAACCGGTTCCCTGTGGAATGAATAATAAGTAAGGAACTCAATTTTTTTATCCAATCGATAACACTGATAATATTTGTGAACAGTACCTGCCTAATGTACATAGTATATGTACTGTATATACTATATACATAGTATATACTACATAAATAGGCAACAAGAAACACAAATTAATCAACTTATTTACATATTATATTACACTCAAGATGGCACATTTTTATTTATTTTCATTATTTTACGATAACCATAAATACAAGAAATCATGAACAGAAATAAATAAAGACACCTGCATATCTCCTATGAATATTGAAATGAAAAATAGTGACAGAAACAGGATACGGAAACCTATATAAAATTTGAACAGTCCGGATTAAAGTAACAGTGGGTACAAAATATAATTTTTAATTGAATTAAAACCTCAGTTCTAATGTTAGTCATTTTCTAGAGCACTAACGGAATACTGACAATGGCTCAATCGCTTAATAATTAATGACTTTAGTTTTCTGCCGCGCAATTAGTGTTCTAAGGCTCTGCGAGCTCTAGCCCCCGAATCAGGCTCTTAATAAGCAAATACTGTAACTATATGACAATAAGAGTTTCGGTGAAATACTCCAAAGGTTTAGATTTCTGTTTTGTCAAGTGTACTGCGTATATTGCACAGGTAACTTATTAGTGTACTTTACGCGTGTAAGTGTGCGTTTTGAGTTAGGACACACATTTGAAGCGTAATAATTACTCTAAGGTCTTCAATAAACCTTCAATTTGTTTGAAGTTTCTTTAAAAGTTTATATACAATGTCCAATTATATGTTTTAAGGTGTTTCATGGTATTCGTATGAAAGTGATGGGTTATATAATTGAAGATGTTCGTTCTAATCACGTAGGTACCTACCTGGTAGTTAGCTGGTTCACTTGAGACCATAAGGGTAACTGCTTTATCATGAGTGAAAAAGGCCAAAATAACTTATATTATAATTAAAATTTAAAACTGACAGCCTCCGTGGCGCAGTGGGCGAATAGCCGGTTGTGAAACGTGAGCCCGTGGGTTCGATTCCCGCACCGAAACAAATCTTGGTGTCACGGACAGATATTTGTTTTGGGTCTGGGTGTTGTGGGACCGTAGTCCCTCGTAGTTCTTGATATCCAAATACAGGTATGGCTTAGTATGGGGTCATGACTTCAGTGTAATCCTGAATCCGAGCCTGGCAGCAAGTTATAATATAGCTAAACGTGTTTTTTAAATATAAACCTATCTAAACTACGAAGAAGAAATATTTAGGCCTTTACTAATACACATTATATATGTCAGAACGTCAGAACACATAATCAAATACATGTTTCGTCTTGTTTCCTCTAACGTTAAATGTCACATAACATAGCGAGACAAACACAGTAATGCGGTTAGAACATTAAGAAACTCGAACATACAATATTAGTTTTTAATTACTAAGTACGTATAATTTTGGTAGTTATGAAATACTTTCTCAAAAGCAGGTAGGTACCTAAATCAACGATGTGTGGAATACATGAGTGGAATGTTTGGGATGGTAATGTAACATGTACTGTAAAACATGATCTAACGTTTAATTTATGACGATGGAAGTAGTACAACATGAGTCCGCGACGCAGGCACCGAAGCCTCTTCGCCTCTGTTGACAATACACCGTCCGTGCGCCCGTAGTTTGGCGACTGCAACACTTTAATTCACTCTTCGCACTCGGCCGCGCTGTTTCACGTATTCCATCATTCATTTAGCTCACGTTCCGATATACAATGATTGCGGCATAAAAGTGATAAAGTTATAAATTATAAAGTAATATTAAAAATGGCAGTTATAGTTTTTAAAATTTTCGGTAAGTATTTTTTATTTATTTTTTTATATTCAATTATAGTGAAAATTGTGAGCATATAAATATAATAAAATCCAAATGTTTGTTATTAAGAAATGTACGGTACTTTTCATTTGAAGAGTATATTTTGTTTTAATGTTACTCTATGTTATATATTTTTATAACAAAGAGTAATAAAATTATTTAATTCACTGTTTTGTGTACTTGGTTGCATTTTTATAATTTTATTTATGATCGTGTTTTAAATGCGAAGTAAAAGGGAGATAGAAATTTAACACAATATGTATTGATATATTACAAGTTTTCTTGTCACCTCTTGTCACACAAGGAATACGAATAGGAATGTCGGTAAAAAATTGCGACGATTTTATTTTAGACACATTTTTGAACTGTTAATTTTATGGAAATTGTATTTATTTATTGTAATCCCTACTTTATCTTGGATAACTGAATCTTTGACGTTTTAGACATACTGTTTAATATTCACTTGATTTATTTATACGCGGTAGGTAGGTCTTGCCTTTATTTTTGAAGATACCCAATAGGTAGCTATTACAAACGTTTGTAACTCAATGTAAACAAACTACGACACGGGTATTGAGTTCAGTGGTCAACGCGTAACAAGTACCTATATGTAACATGTCCTATTTGAATAGGTTTAGACCGCACCTTTCCCTGCATGATTAAAATAACTATTGCTTTATGGAAGATCACATATTTAAAATAAATTCCTCGCAGATGAAATACATTAGTCTAATTGTTAATATTTTTTTATGAACAAAAGATTCAATAACTTCAAAAATGTTGGATATGGTGTACTGATTTATTGTTCTGATTTGTGGTTTTACTATGGTATTTTATTAAAATAAATCTTTAATCTTTTCATAAAAATATGAAATACTTCACTGAGTGTCATTATAACAGGACCTCGCGGCAGTGTTTTCGAGTTTCTAACCGTTTATTTTTAGTCATAACCCCAATAAAACGTGAATTTATTTATCTATCCTTATTACCTTGTTAGGTTTTTTTATAAAGCTTCTACTTATATTCTACTAAACGCATTTTTCTTAAAATTTAGTTCTATAAAATAAATACAACGAATCCACTCGAGTGTACTTATAGATAGCATACAAGAACAAACGAGAGATGAGAAACTCTCATAGATTGGATTTGACATGCCGGTTCACATAGTACCTAACTGGATATTAACACTAGCTAATCCCGAAACGAGACTCGCAAAAGCGGGTCTAACGGGTTTTTCAGCGTGTATATGTAGCGTTCATTTGCAATATAAATGTTATTACTAAGATGGTCGCACTGGATCTTTGGTCATCCAGAATCTATATCGGAAGTGTTAGCATTTTTAGAAGTAGCATTATGGGATAAACATATATATGGCAGACAAAATGAATAACGAAGTGTTTAGAATGAAGATGATAGAAACTTACAAATCTAAAGCATACCTAATCACTTTAGAAAATAAACTTTAGTTAACAGTAAGGATGGCTAGCATTACTTGGCCTCAAAACAGCAAAACCTTGTTAAAACACCAGCGATAGCCTAGTTGGTTGCAGTATGGACTGTTAAGACGAAAGTCGTATGTTAGTAGTATAGGGATTCGTCGGTTCCTGAGCACAAATCTAGGCCCGAGCTAGGTCGAGCTAGGGAGCTAGGGTCCCTAGACTTGCTCCAGAATCCAGGTACCCTACTACCCGCGAATAGGTTCCCGAACAAGACTCGGCAGCCGCGAATTAAATTTATATCAACCGCGAATTAAATTTATATCAACCGCGAATTAAATTTATATCGACCGCGAATTTAATTCATATCAACCGCGAATTTAATTAATATCAGCCGCGAATAAAATTGATATCACACGCGAATTTGATTTATATCAAAGGAGATTTTATACCTGTCTCGAATTTAATTTATATTTAAACATTTTACGTTTATTTTGCACGTTTGTCAGCCAGCTTGAGGAATGGTCTCATTTTTGTTTGTATGCAGGTATGAATCCCTTTTTCTATGAAGTTACGCTTGTCTTCGTACGGTAATAGTCATGTCTCAACGTGTCTGTATAATTTCTTAGTAGTAGTCTTAATATTACCTGCGTTTCAAAGCTTCATTGTTCATAAGGGAAAGCTATTAAAATTAGTGATGGTATGTATTCTTTGAATATAGGTAACAACAGACCACACGGTTCTTTATAAGTTTTAGGTAGCCATTGTCAATAAGAGAAATCGGGTAATTTATTAGGTACATCAATCAAATGTAATGACAAAGCAGTATTACCTATTGTTCAAAGCTTCATTGTTCATATGGGCAAGCGGTGTTAAAATTAATTACGGTACACGTATTGTTTGAATACCAACGGACCACATGGGGTTGTTAATGTCACCCTTAAGCAATGAGTTTTGGGAACCCATTGTCCATAAGAGAAATCGAATACCGGTCTATCGTATCAGTTTTTGCTTTTGCTACAGCAAAATGACCCTTAGCTGCCGTATAAAAGCGATGACAAAAATTATACTACACCGTATTCCACAGTGTGCTCTACACCACAAATGAACTCCGGTTGTTTGTATAGTGAATTTTTAAATAGTGACTCTGCTGCAAAATGAATGTAAGTACCTATGTATAATTCGATGTAATATAATATTAATTATGTTTTATTTACTGTTAATATTGTGTTTTGACCTCAGATTGTTTTAATCAATTGTTGATGATGTATATATTTTTATGTATCCCATATTCCTACACTCCTCTCTATGCCAATACTTATAATAGTTTACTTTTTGTTTCAGTTCGCTGATAATGCTTTCAAAAACTATTATTATGCAGATAACGACGATGATGATCAGCCCAGCGACGAGGAAGGCACCCTGGCATACAAAGTTAAAAAAGCAATAGCAAAGAGATCAAATTGCATCGACGACTTCTTCGAAAAACCTAAGAAGAAAAAGAAGGTGGCAAAAAAGTCGTCAAGTGTTGGTCGCTCTTCCAGTGGTGGAGTTTCATACATCACGTCAAATAAGGACGACATCGCCGATGCATCTCATCTTATAAAGATTGAGATATATGATGTCAAGAAGATAAAAAATATTGCTCCGATGGAACACTGGAAACATGCTGAGGTGCGTGTTAAATATTACGCAGAAGCTGACGAAGACAAAAACTTGCAGTCAGTGAGAGATATAATATTTAATATCACCAAGCACTTGGCTACAAAAGAGGACTGTGTGAAATATTTTATAGACACTGATAAATAAGATAGTGCGTAAGCTTATGTGTAAGTGAGTGTTTAAGGACATTGCGTTATTGTAGTATAAGTTATTATAACTCATTGTGCATGTTAATACTAATTTAGAATATTAATATTTTGTCATGATCATAATTTGGATTTTAATTAATTGTAAACATTTAGTGTTGTAAGTCAGTGTTTAAGGTCATTGTAGTATAAGTTATTATAACTCATTGTGCATGTTAATACTAATCTAGAAAATTAATATTTGGTCATGATCATAATTTGGATTGTAAATTAATTGTAAACATTTAAGAATTATTTGTAAGAATTTGTATATTATTTAATAGTAATAACTTACTTCATTGTAACATAACGGTGTAATGCATTGAGTGAGTTAGCACTATATAAACTTTTTAATTTTTCTCTAAGATATTTATTGTTAAGCATACTATTTTACCATGCATACATTACGGTGTGATGTCTACGACTCAGAGCTCGTCATGCTTCTTAATAACATTGAACCATTGGATCTGATGTCATCACAATTCGATGAAGGGCTCTACGAACTTTGTGAGGAAATAGACCAAAACCATTTTGAAATGTGAGTATTATAACATGTTTATACAAGTTTCTGTGAACCATGTAGAGGGGATACATTTTTAAGTATTTAAAACGTTAGAGTCATCTTTTCGAACTCATTCTGTACGTTTGTTCTCATTGTATTTTTTTTTACCAAACATTAAAAATGTATCACGGTCTTGAGTTACAGAGTTTATGTTTGTCCCAAAGTGAGATTGCAAGTTTAAACAAAAATCTTATTTTACACAAGTTTCATCGTTTTATACGACTTTGGTTCATACAAAATTTATTACCCGAGTCAATGTTGAAAGATCCTGTTTTTATTCCGTATTATACACCATGTTCAGGACATAAAATGTTGAATTTGTCTCATTCCGATGAAGATGAAATTGATGGTGTTTTATCAATGCAAGCATATTGTTTGCAATGTAAAAATGTTAGTAATTATGGGAAAAAATGTACATTATTATTATTGTAGTTAGGTTCGATATTTTATTTATTTTGTGTTTTTCGATCAGACTTAATCAACATGGAAGTGGTGTACGAAAGAGATCAGCACCGACGATGTTAACTGAAGCGGAACCAGCGAAGAAGAGGATAAATACTTATCTTGAAGCTCCTTCATCATCAACATCGTTACCAACGCCGAATTCAAATGTAAGTACAGAAAATAATGATAAAATTCAATGTCCCGACTGTCACGTATTTGTATTGAAAAAATATATGACTAACCATTTAAAGAGTAATACTCATAAAAACAATTTACTACGGAATGATAATGAATTAAGAGATGTTCAAATAATTGATAGTGCTTTTGGTAATAGAATTCTTACATATAGAATCATGTCTAATAAAACATCGAACCATCAATTTGAAACGCCTGAATTATTTTTACAAAAAACTAAAGATGTAATATATAAATTACTTACACGTTCTATTCTAGAACACTCTGTTCTGAAAGTAAATTTTATTCTTAATGCAGATTTTACACAGGAAACCAAAAATTTATTTAACACTTTTGACTTTCAAATCTCCAATTATCTTATTTGTCAAGGTGATGATAAGGATATAATTTTTCCTTCTATAACAACCGAAATAACAAACAAAATGGCAAATTTTGAAAAAAAGGGTAGTGGATGGACTTTAGTTAAAATAAATCACTTAGATATGAATATAAACAAGTTTAACCCATTACGAGGATCATCATATATAGACTTACCGTTAGATATAAAATATAAGAAAGCTGTAATTAACGTTCAAAATAATGATCACGAGTGCTTTCGTTGGGCTGTATTGTCAGGATTGTATCCGGCTTCTCAAAGTTCTAATAGAGTGTCATCTTATATAAAACATAAAAATAGATTAAAATTTGATAAATTATCTTTTCCTTTCAAAATTAATGATATTCATAAATTTGAAAAACTAAACAATATAAGTATTAATGTTTTTGGTTTACATTATGATTCAATAAAAAAGTCAAATAAAGTTGTAGGTCCATTACACTTAACGAAACATAGAAAAACCACTCACTTAAACTTATTGTATATATCTCGCGGTGCCAACGGTCATTATTGTTATATTAAAAATCTTTCGAGGTTAGTATCTAAACAGTTATCAACATCCGAACATGCAGTTCATATTTGCGATGGATGTTTATTACATTTCACATCACGGGATAATTTACAGCGTCATCAAGCAAATGACTGTTTTAACGTTTGCATTAATTTACCATCGGAACATGATAACAAAAAGAATTGGTTTAATGAATTAATCCCATCAAATCAAATCTCATTCAATAATTATGAACGTAAACTGAAGGTCCCTTTTGTTGTATATGCTGATTTTGAAGCATTTTTAAATCCAATAGAAAGTTGTTCAAACAATCCCAATATATCATCCACAACGAACATTCAAAAACATGAGATGTATAGTTTTGGATATTATGTTAAGTGTTCGTACGATGACAACTTTTCGATATATCGATCGTATAATGGAAAAGATTGTGCAAACCAATTTATCAAATTTATCAAAACAGATTTAGAAAATATATGTAAAAAAAACACTTTTGTCAAATCTCCATTACCATTAACGTATGAAAATAAAATAAATATTTCTCAAAGTAAGTTGTGTTATATCTGTAAAAGTAACTTAAATGAAGATGTCACAATAATATACAATTGGCATACTGGTGTTTATGAAGGAGTCGCTCATTCACTTTGTTCAGAAAAATACAAAACACCTAATTTTGTACCAGTATTTTTTCACAATTTAAGTAATTATGATGCTCATTTTATAGTTCATGGTCTTAATTTTGACGAAGGTGATATAGAACTTATTCCTGAGAATAAAGAGAAATATATATCTTTTTCGATGGTTCTGCATATTAATAACCGTGCAGTGAAACTTAGATTTCTTGATTCTTTAAAATTTATGTCTAGTAGTCTTGATAAATTAGCTCAAAACTTACTACCTAATCAATTCCACGAACTCAAATTAAACTATCCACGCGAAGATGACTTTAAGCGTTTAATAAGGAAAGGTGTTTATCCGTATGAATACATGACTTCATTTGATTCTTTAAAAATAACTTCCCTTCCTACTCGCGATGAATTCTACAGTTCTTTAAATGATAATCATATTTCAGAAAATGATTACCATCATGCTCAAGATGTATGGAATCACTTTGATTGTAAAAACATGGGTGATTATTCTGATCTTTATTTAAAAACCGACGTTTTATTATTAACAGATATATTTGAAAATTTTAGGAACGTTTGTCTTAAAACTTATGAATTGGATCCTGCTCATTATTATACAGCACCTGGATTGAGTTGGGATGCTATGTTAATTTATACTAAAATTAATTTAGAGCTCCTAACAGACATTGACAAAATTACTTTTATTGCGAACAATATTAGGGGAGGTATATCACAGTGTAGTAACAGACATGCAAAAGCAAATAACCTATTTATGACTGATTATGATTCTGATAAACCATCTTCCTTTCTCATGTATCTAGACGCAAATAACCTTTACGGTTGGGCTATGTCTCAATGTCTTCCAACAGGTAAATTTGAATGGGTAGATGTAAATACAGATTTTAACATCCCCGATGATGCCGAATATGGTTATATTTTAGAAGTAGATTTAGAATATCCAAAAATCTTACATAATTGTCATTCAGATTTTCCCTTTTGCCCTGAAAATATATGCCTAGGGAATACCAAAAATACAAAACTGATTCCAAATCTAAAAGATAAAAAGAACTATGTTATCCATTACAGAAATCTTAAACAATGTTTAAAAAATGGTTTGAAACTACTTAAAATACATAGAATTCTTAAATTTGAACAATCTGCATGGTTAAAATGTTACATAGATTTAAATACACGTATGCGTTCTTTGGCAACCTCAGATTTTGAAAAAGATTTTTACAAACTTATGAATAATTCAGTTTTCGGGAAAACAATGGAAAATGTTATAAAACGCGTAAACGTTAAATTAGTGAACCATTGGTTGAATCGTGGGAAAACTCAGGGAGCTCAATCTTTGATTGCAAAACCTGAGTTTCACAGTCTATCCATTTTTTCAGAAAATTTAGTTGCAGTGCAATTAAAGAAAACAAGTGTCATATACAATAAACCTATTTATCTGGGGTTTTGTATATTGGATCTTTCAAAAACATTAATGTACACATTTCATTACGATTACATGAAAGAGAAATATCGAGATAATATTAAATTACTTTATACAGACACTGACAGTCTAATCTATCAAATATTTACAGAAAATTTCTATGCTGATATAAAAACTGATTTAGAAAACTATTTTGACACCTCTGACTATCCATCTAATAATGAATATGGTTTACCTTTAATAAATAAAAAACGGTTAGGGTTTTTTAAAGATGAAACTAACGGTAAAATTTTAAACGAGTTTGTAGGCCTGCGATCAAAAATGTATGCATTAGATGTGCAAAATAAATGTATATGTAAAGCAAAAGGCGTTAATAAATGCATCACAAAAAAGTTTTGTCTTAATGATTATAAATCATGTTTATATGAAAACAAAACTCAGTATAGTGAAATGCTAAGATTTAAATCCATTAAACACATAATGTATACTCAAAAAATAAACAAAATATCTCTATCACATAATGATACAAAACGGTACTTATTAGAAAATTCCACTGATACTCTTGCTTGGGGTCATTATAAGATAAAGGACATTTAATTTTTTTCATATTTTCTGTACAATGATAAGAATTATTTATTTATATTTTTGTGTATTATTAAATTAAATTAAAACACTGTAATTATAGCTGTTATCAGATTATTGTGTGCTTAATTGGACCTACGACTGAAGAGGTTGGTGTTGCTTTCTAGATCACTGGGTATTTGTGAAGCACCAGTAGAGTGGTAACTGGCGGTGTAAATTATAAAATCAAATACATATAATACATTTAATTTTAACGAAATGTTTTATTCATTCCAATACCTCTTCAGAGTTTACACGTATATTCAAAATGATTCATTTTATTCATCCTTTTACTGCCATAGTCGCAGGTCCAGCTGGATGTGGAAAATCTAATTTTGTTACAAATTTCATTAAATATATTAAAGAAATATGTAATAAAAACTTCAGTCAAATAACTTGGTGTTTTGATGAAATGCAGCCTTTGTATAATCTACCAAACGTGAATTATTATCAAGGCATACCAGATTTGAATATGTTTGATGGAAATGAACCAAACCTCATTATTATTGATGACCTTATGAGGGAATCTGATGGTCGTGTTGTTGATATATTTACCAAAGGTAGTCATCATAGAAACTTAAGTGTGTTTTACATAACTCAAAATTTATTTCATCAAGGTAAAGGTCAAAGAGACATTTCTTTGAATTCAAGCTATATAATTTATTTCAAAAACCCTCGCGACAAAACTCAAATTCGTTATTTGGCACGACAAGTTTCACCGGAAAATAACAAATTTGTCGAAGATGCCTACAGAGATTCTACTAAGGAAGCACATGGATACCTGATGATAGATCTAAAACAAAATACCTGCGATATTTGTCGAATAAAAACAAAAATATTTCCATCCGATGGTTATTGCACAGTATACATCCCTAAAAAAGAGTTTAAATATATCAAGAATCAACAAATACCCGTCATTTACAAATGATGGATCGACACCTCAAGACGCATAAAGATTTATTAAACGCACTGTATAAACTCAAGCCGAAACATCAACAAGCTCTTTTAAAAGCCTGTAACGACAAAGAAATTAATTTTATTTGTGAGTGCATTCATAACGTTCTACAAGGAAATATAAAGCTTGAAGAAAAATCCAAGAATAAGCTACATAAATTTAAAAATATACTTCGTAAATTAGTGCGTAAAAGTACAAATAAAATAAGAAAGAATATAATAGTTCAAAAGGGTGGTGCTTTTTTACCGATTATATTGGGATCTATTTTAAGTGGTTTAATAAGTGGTCTTGTTTAAAATGGATCATGCAAAAAAAAATGATATTAGTTGAACCAGGTTTAATAGATAAATTAAATCAAAGTAGAAATGAAAATCCTACCACTCGGTTGGATGCTGAAATGCAAAACATTTTGAATAGTAATATGGAAGACCGAAAAAAATGTAAATTGTACTTACAAATTTTACAAAGGTATCTCCATTTCACGGAAGAAGATCGAAAACCGTTTGAGCTCCCTATAATAACTCAAAATAATGATTTTACTGAACCAATGGATAAAAGTGAAAATCTAAATATAAATAACGACATCAAAATTAAAGATCTAGTTGCCAGTCAGACATCACGTAACCAAGAGAAAAAGCAAGATAATTGTGTGGATGAAAAAAATCCTCTCTACACAAGAAATCAAATTCTAAGCTTGATACCTAAATCATACGTAAAAAGAGGTGAGTTGTTATTGGATTCGCTATCATTGAGTAAAAACAAATTTTTTTGGAACGATGATGGTACGGTAATTATAGACAACGAAGTAATTCCTGAAAGTAATATTATAGATTTAGTAAATGATACACTGCGGCCATTAAAAAGAAATGATCCAATTGGTTGGGAAAAATTTGCTAAAGCATTGAAGGATTTAAAAATACCATTAACCTATATCGGAAATCCCAAAAGACGTGAGTACATAGTGCAACTTCAAAAAGATATTGAAGATTCTTCACCAAAACACAAAGAGCTATATTATACTCCAAAAAGTGACGATAAGCATATAAGAAAAATAAAGAAAAAGATAGATTGGGAAAAATGGACCCCTTATTAGAAATAAATAGACTATATTATGATGTGTCACACCCAGCTGGATATAGCAGTATTGATAAATTATCACAAGCTATGAAAGGTAAAATGAATAAAGAAGATGTTAAAAAATGGTTGCAAGCCCAGGAAACGTACACGCTTCATAAACCAGTACATAGAAAGTTCCCACGAAACAAATATATCTTATCTAATATAAATGAACTATGGCAAGTTGATTTAAGTGATATGAGAACTTATTCTAAAGATAATAAAGGTTTTAATTATATTCTTTGTGTTATTGATGTCTTCAGCAAATATGCATATGCTAGATCATTGAAAAAGAAAAATTCTGAAACTATAAAAACTTGTTTCGAAAGTATATTTAAGGAAGCTAACATAACTCCAACACACATACAATCTGATAAAGGTACTGAATTTGTTTCAAAAGATGTACAAAGATACTTGAAATCTAAAAATATAAATTACTATACAACAAATAATCCAGATATTAAGGCAAGCATTGTAGAAAGATTTCAAAGAACGCTAAAAATGAAAATGTGGCGTTATTTCACACATAAGAATACACATAAATATATTGATATTTTACATGATTTGATTTACTCTTACAATCACAGTTTTCACTCTAGTATTAAGATGTGTCCTTGTGATGTGAATTCCAGTAATATAATAACTGTGTGGACAAATTTGTATGATAAAGGAAGTACAAAAAAATCATTTAAAACTACGTTACCTAAGTTTTATATTGGTGATCATGTAAGAATAACCAAGTATAAACATATCTTTCAAAAAGGTTACGAATCTAATTGGAGTGATGAAATATTTGTAATATCCTCTATAATAGACCGATCTCCGTGGTCTGTATACACTATCAAAGATTTAGAAGGGGAAGAGGTAGTAGGAACATTTTATGAACGAGAGTTACAGAAGGTGATTTATGACCCCACCATAGAACATAAGATAGATAAAATAATTCGCTCTCGCTACACGGGCGACAGACAAGAACTGTTAGTTAAGTGGAAAGGTTATCCGAATAAATTTAATAGTTGGATTTCAGTTTCTAGTTTAAAACAAATATGAATAAAGACTTTTATTTAACTTTACTTAGCAATAGTTCAATGGAATATTTTCCTGACAACAAATCATCTATTTTTTCAACTAAATTACCGAAAGCCATCATACTCGAGGGGGAGTGGTGTGTGGGAATTGTTGAATTTCAATATCCATGCACTATGTTTACTGTTCAAGATCATGAGAATATTATGTACATAACGAAATTGATGAAGATGCCTAATGAAGTTAATCCTTCTACAGTGTACTATAAGCATTATATACCTGCCACAAACTATGATAATATCAACCATATTTTAACAGCATTGAATAGTATTCGAGAAAAAATTAAATTTACCTATGATAATATATCTAAGTTTGTATACGTTTCTGTGTTAGACGAATCGATAAAATCTGTAACATTATCACCCAAATTAAGTTTACAATTAGGATATGAACCAGGTAGAAACCTTGCTGAAAAAAAATTTCAAAATGTCCAGCTAATTTGCATTTAGGATTACCATCTCAGTTATTCGTTTATTGTGATATAGTTGAACCTCAAATTGTTGGTGATGTAATGACTCCTCTTCTAAGAATCATACCATTGGATCCTTCAAAATACATATATGGGGCCAATAAAATGCATGTTTTTTCACCACCTCATTATTTATCTGTAATGCGTAGAGAATTTGATACCATTGAAATAGATATAAGGTCAAGCACTGGTCAAAAGATACCATTCCAATTTGGAACAGTGTGTGTTAAACTACATTTCAAAAAACTATAATGTATTCTCAACACAAGAACACATGCCCTTACGAACGCTATTATTCTCATCAAGCTGGGTCGGGTATAGGAGTGATTTATAAAGGAGCACCATATCAAAAGGGTCATGGGATTGGTAGTTTTCTTGGGGGTTTATTTAGATCAGTTTTACCATTACTATCTAGCGGTGTCCGCGCTGTTGGTAAGGAGGCATTGAGTGCTGGTGTAGGTCTTTTAACGGATATGGTTAGTGCCCGACCTATGGAAGATTCAATAAAAGCACGTCTTAAAGAAGTCGGTTCAAATTTAAAACGGAAAGCAGATGAAAAAATAGATAGAATTAATATGTCTGGATCGGGATATATAACAAAACGAAAACGAGTATCTGCATTCAGTCCATCGCTGACTGCGAAAGGGAAAGCTATAAAAAAATTGAAAATTAGATCCAAACAAATTAAAGATATATTTTGTAATTAATCAAAATGTCTTTTTTACATAGTCATTCCTGTGAATGCATTAAGTCGGAATTGGATTTATTTGCATTACCATCTACTCAGACTAGTATTGAAAGTGGAATATGGATCCACTACAAACCAATTTCATCACTTGCTGATGATGGTCCTATAGAATTTCAAGTACCTGGAGCAGGTGACGACTACATAGACCTATCACATACATTAATTCACATAAAAGCTAAAATATTGAATCAAGATAACACTAAACTAATGTCATCTACAGTTGTAGCTCCAGTTAATAATTGGTTACATTCACTCTTTAATCAACTTGATGTTTATTTAAATCAAAAACTTGTATCACCACCCAATAACACATATGCCTACCGTGCTTACATAGAAAATTTGTTGAACTATGCTCCGGCGGCTAAGGAATCTCATCTTACTTGTGCCCTATGGTATGAAGATACAGCTGGAAAAATGAATTCTACCGATGAAACTAATAAAGGATTTGGTAAAAGACAAGAGTTGGCTAACGAAAGTAAAGAAATTGAAATGATTGGACATCTACATGGTGATTTGTTCAACCAAGAAAAGTTTTTGATAAATGGTGTTGATATGTGTGTTAAATTAGTTCGTTCTCGAGAAAATTTCAATTTAATGGCTTCTACAGTTGATCTTAAATTAAAAGTGTGTATTACGGATGCAACTTTGATTATTCGTAGAGCCCGCATCAATCCTTCTGTTTTACTTGCCCATCAAAAAGTCTTAGCATCTACAACTGCCAAATACCCAATTACACGTGCAGAAGTCAAAGTTTTAACTATACCATCAGGAGTTCAAGGAAAAACTCTTGACAACATTTTCCTTGGTCAAGTACCTAAAAGATGTATAGTTGGATTTGTGAATAATGCCGCATTTAATGGGAACCTTACTAAAAACCCATTTAACTTTGAAAATTACAATATTAATACATTTTGTTTGTATATAGATGGTCATCAAATACCATCAAAAGCTCTACAACCTTCGTTTGATAACAATGTTTATACTACAGTCTATCATACTTTGTTTTCCGGGACTGGTATACATTTTCTTAACGAAGGTAATGGAATATCTCGTGAGAAATATGCTAATGGATACTGTATGTTAGCGTTTGATTTGACGCCTGATTTATCAGCAAACTCTTCTGGTCATTGGAATCTTATAAAGCATGGGAGTGTGAGATTAGAAGTTCGTTTCGAATCAGCTCTAACACAAACTATTAATTGTATTGTATATGCAGAGTTTGATAATGTTATAGAAATAGATAAAAATCGCAATATTTCGGTAGACTATAGTAGCTAAGAAAAAAATGTTTGTAAATTAAGTATGGTATATTTTTATTATGGTTTATTTGTTTATTGTGGACTAATCAATAAAATAAATATAAATTATTTTAGTTTTTTATTATGACTATTCTTGCAACCCTCTTCAACTGGTTACTTTAATTATGAAGTACTATAATAACCTATTTCACTGTTATTCCATAACACTACTTCTTTAACATTCGACCGGATAACGTTTCTTTTTTTTAATAAAATGAACACAACAGAGATAACGAATTACTTGAGGAAAATAGATTCATCCATCCAATATAATGTGTATGCAGCCAATAGATTGCCAATACACGTAGTAACTCCTACTTACATAATAAGCAACCTAGATCCAGACAATAAACCGGGTTCTCACTGGATCGCCATACATATAGATAAAAACGGGATTGGTCAGTACTTTGATTCATATGGTCGACCACCTCAAGGCTATCATCGAATGTTTTTAGCAAGGAATTCTAGGATGTGGAATTATAATACTAATCGAATCCAAAACGACTTTACAATCGTTTGTGGAGAGTATTGTATAATGTATTTATATTACAAATATCATGGTATGAGTTTAAAAGATTTTCAAAAATTATTTGATACCAATACAATGTGTAATGATGTATTATTATCGGGATTGTTTAAGTCATGTTTTAAAATAAATAAATAAAATACGAATAAAGAGTTAATTATATCTTTTATTCATTACTAATAACCTTACTTAATCATATATACAAATTCTTACAAATAATTCTTAAATGTTTACAATTAATTTACAATCCAAATTATGATCATGACCAAATATTAATTTTCTAGATTAGTATTAACATGCACAATGAGTTATAATAACTTATACTACAATGACCTTAAACACTGACTTACAACACTAAATGTTTACAATTAATTAAAATCCAAATTATGATCATGACAAAATATTAATATTCTAAATTAGTATTAACATGCACAATGAGTTATAATAACTTATACTACAATAACGCAATGTCCTTAAACACTCACTTACACATAAGCTTACGCACTATCTTATTTATCAGTGTCTATAAAATATTTCACACAGTCCTCTTTTGTAGCCAAGTGCTTGGTGATATTAAATATTATATCTCTCACTGACTGCAAGTTTTTGTCTTCGTCAGCTTCTGCGTAATATTTAACACGCACCTCAGCATGTTTCCAGTGTTCCATCGGAGCAATATTTTTTATCTTCTTGACATCATATATCTCAATCTTTATAAGATGAGATGCATCGGCGATGTCGTCCTTATTTGACGTGATGTATGAAACTCCACCACTGGAAGAGCGACCAACACTTGACGACTTTTTTGCCACCTTCTTTTTCTTCTTAGGTTTTTCGAAGAAGTCGTCGATGCAATTTGATCTCTTTGCTATTGCTTTTTTAACTTTGTATGCCAGGGTGCCTTCCTCGTCGCTGGGCTGATCATCATCGTCGTTATCTGCATAATAATAGTTTTTGAAAGCATTATCAGCGAACTGAAACAAAAAGTAAACTATTATAAGTATTGGCATAGAGAGGAGTGTAGGAATATGGGATACATAAAAATATATACATCATCAACAATTGATTAAAACAATCTGAGGTCAAAACACAATATTAACAGTAAATAAAACATAATTAATATTATATTACATCGAATTATACATAGGTACTTACATTCATTTTGCAGCAGAGTCACTATTTAAAAATTCACTATACAAACAACCGGAGTTCATTTGTGGTGTAGAGCACACTGTGGAATACGGTGTAGTATAATTTTTGTCATCGCTTTTATACGGCAGCTAAGGGTCATTTTGCTGTAGCAAAAGCAAAAACTGATACGATAGACCGGTATTCGATTTCTCTTATGGACAATGGGTTCCCAAAACTCATTGCTTAAGGGTGACATTAACAACCCCATGTGGTCCGTTGGTATTCAAACAATACGTGTACCGTAATTAATTTTAACACCGCTTGCCCATATGAACAATGAAGCTTTGAACAATAGGTAATACTGCTTTGTCATTACATTTGATTGATGTACCTAATAAATTACCCGATTTCTCTTATTGACAATGGCTACCTAAAACTTATAAAGAACCGTGTGGTCTGTTGTTACCTATATTCAAAGAATACATACCATCACTAATTTTAATAGCTTTCCCTTATGAACAATGAAGCTTTGAAACGCAGGTAATATTAAGACTACTACTAAGAAATTATACAGACACGTTGAGACATGACTATTACCGTACGAAGACAAGCGTAACTTCATAGAAAAAGGGATTCATACCTGCATACAAACAAAAATGAGACCATTCCTCAAGCTGGCTGACAAACGTGCAAAATAAACGTAAAATGTTTAAATATAAATTAAATTCGAGACAGGTATAAAATCTCCTTTGATATAAATCAAATTCGCGTGTGATATCAATTTTATTCGCGGCTGATATTAATTAAATTCGCGGTTGATATGAATTAAATTCGCGGTCGATATAAATTTAATTCGCGGTTGATATAAATTTAATTCGCGGTTGATATAAATTTAATTCGCGGCTGCCGAGTCTTGTTCGGGAACCTATTCGCGGGTAGTAGGGTACCTGGATTCTGGAGCAAGTCTAGGGACCCTAGCTCCCTAGCTCGACCTAGCTCGGGCCTAGATTTGTGCTCAGGAACCGACGAATCCCTATACTACTTATGTTCGAAACCAGCCCAAACGGCATACACCTCTGACTTTTCTAAAGTTACGTGTGTATTCATTGTTAATTATCTCTTGCTTTAACGGTGAAAGAAAACATCGTGAGGAAACCTGCATACCTGAGAATTCTCATAAGAATTTCGAAGGTATGTGAAGTCTACCAACCCGCATTAGGCCAGCTTGTTGGACTAAAGCCTAACCCCTCTCATTAGTAGAGGAAGCCCGTGCCCAGCAGTGGGACAATGTTTAATACAGGACTAGTATTATTTATTATTACTTGGCCTTACGTGTTATTGGTTGCACTTCCTCTTCCGACGTCCGTCTGTAATTCTGTAATGCATGAGCGTGTTTAGTTTATGTCAATTACTCTCACATGGTAAGTAAAATATACGTATTTATTTCAGAAACAATAAAAACTGCAAAAGTGTAGGTGATGTGTACGTAAGACATACATTTGTCTCAACTAAGATTTCAACATCGTTATATTATGCCATTGTTATTTAATTATGATTACTTATAACATTTTGTGACGCAAAGCTCATCATCATCTCGTCATTTCCCTATCTTTATATTAGGCAACGGGGAATAAATGCACTCCTAAAAAAATTTGAAAAAATAAAAAAACATTAACTTCAAAATGAATCAGCTATACTTCCTTTTTAAATTTATTGAGAGTATCTATTGTATAAGTGGCAAAAATGGCTCAATCTTCGCCTTTGGCTCCATCAATAATTGTTCTACTTTATTCCAAAACATGTTTTGTTCATAATTAATATTCCCCTGAAATTTATATCCCATGGCGCTCTGAAACAGAATTAATACACACATACACTCACGCCTGTAATCCCCGAAGGGGTAGGCAGAGGTGTAACTAGTACACCCACTTTTCGCAGAAATTTCGGTCCCATAATGTCATAGGGGGCGAGCCTATCGCCATACCGGGCACAGGTTCCAGACTCCGGGCTAATACTGAGGAATTTCTAGATAGAAAAACCCAATATCACTTTACCCGACCCGGGGGATCGAACCCGAGACTTCAGCACAGCAGTCGTAACGAACGCGCAGTTACAACTGCGCCACCGAGGCAGTCCAGAAAACAGAATTAATATTTTACAAATAAAAATATTTATGAAGATTTGAAATGGATGCAGATCAACTGCATTGAATTTTATTTTAACTTTCGAAATACGACCACGTAACTTCGTAAGTCAGTTGTGGTTACTAATTCAGCAACGTCGCAACCTGCGTTTAGGTACTGCCTTTCTTTTTTATATTGTATCTTCTGCTTCCCCTTTATACTCTATATCAGAAATTCAAATTATTACTGAAGCCACGAGAGAGCACTTCCCCTTGTATATATTGTCCGTCGCACACTTCTAACGTTATTTTTTATTTTCTATTTCAACTATGCTTTAACCGATATAAAAAAAGGACGTTCTGAACTCGAAACGTTGCTTTTTCATGTATGAATGTAGACAGATTTCACGTCGAGGGTGGACAGTTTAAGATGATTTTTTTTATTCGAAAGGCGTACATGCAAGTTGATTGCTTAACATTTTTGTTATATTTAAACCGCATCTGTAGTCAGTGGCAACTACTTAGTTACTCCAAATAGAAAATTACCCAGATAATAATTTGTAAATTTTGATTATTCTTCTGTTTTTATTATAAGAGCTACAGTCAGTATATATTGATAATAGTAGTAGATAATATTATTATTTTTAAAATGTTCTAGATTAAGCATTTATGGGATTTGTAGGTTAGAATATAAATAAAGAAAGCTGACTTAAGATGGCGGAGAAATTGTGGGGCTTTCTACCACGAAATCTTTGATTTATCCATATTCGGCAATGATTCCTCAATTTAGAAAAAATTAAAATGCCTACTTACAATTATAATTGAATAATTCTCATAATTACTATTACAGATATTAGTTTTTGCCATTATTGTAGTCACTTTTTACGTTCCAACTTCCGCAAACAGGCCTTTAGTTATTAATTACCTGCTAGGAAAATGTTCTAACAACTCGTCAATGTACTTTATAAAAATACACGCGAAATTCTTGACCCTTTACAATAGCCGGTCCTATATATTCGTTGCCAACAAGTGTAGGACAATATTTGGAAATTAATAGTAATGTTTTGACTGGTCTTTGCGATACTCCGAGCTGTGTCGGTTCTTAGACACGTGAACTTTCATCCTAAGAATGTTTTTCGATTAATTTATTAAGTGGCTACATACATAAAAACATGCATACAATATATGAATGTTTTGTGTATAGGTATAAGTAACCAGTGTAAGATAATACTTGTGACTGGATGGTGTCAGAAACTACGAGAAACTTCATTCAGGCACTGTCAAAATCTTTCTATGTTCTGTGGTCAAAACGCAGACTCGAAAGAGTAACTTCTGGATCACATAAATATATTGTATCTGCACGGGGACATCGTGGTAATTCGTTTCATATACTTTTTTTTAGTGGCTCGATAGGCATACGAGCAGACGGGCCACCTGGTGGTAAGCAGTCACCGCCGCCCATAGACTTCTGCAATGCCAGGGCACAGCAAAGCCGCTGCCTGCCGTACTTGACCACAGCTATTTTTAACAATACATAATATATTCAACTTCGGTATAAGTCCATGACACTGAAACGCGACAATGAGACTGGACAACATACATGTATACGAAGGTATTAAGCATGTTAGTTGTTATGGTTAACAAGTACGTATTAGTAGGTACAATATAATAATAGGTACACAGTTTGCTACTGATAAATCCAGGCTCACACCTATACGGTAATCGTTTACTTCTTATATTATAAACCCAACTGCTTTAAATTATTTATTGGGTCAATAAACAGTTTTTATGCTAAAGTTAATTTTATGAAAGCAAATAAGAGAAAGGTGTAAGAGTATGAGATGTTCAGTTGAGGTAAATATGATAATTTTTCATTGCGGTGCGGCGTAACTATAAATATCTAGAGCCAATCAACACAAAATTAAGATGTGTTCAAAATTTAGTACCCGAATAAAGGGAAGAAATAAGCATTTTAATGGCTTGATAGACAGAAAGAGTACTATTCTCACAAATTAAGTCACTTCCAAATACGCCACATAAATTTCATACTAACACTCCCGTTGTGGGAAACAGACAGAGCATCCAACCATTAATCCGACCAAAAATTTTAACGTTTACATATTGGTACTTAATGAACCAATTTAAATCATTTCTTAGTATACATATTACACTTAATTATTGTTGGCACTGTTTTTTTTACTGCCTGGATAGACGGACCACCCGATGGTACGTAGACACCGCCGCCCATAGACTTATGCAATGCCAGGGCACAGCAAAGCCGCTGCCTATCGTTGAGATATACCTTTATATATAATTTTATTAAATGCTAGCCCTAACGTTAGAAAGTTTGTCTACAGCATGAAATGGATAGTTTGACTGGATTACCATTGTCTCACAGAAAATCGGCTGAAGCCACTGCTTACGTAGGGACTGTTGCGTTTCGTACAGCGAGTGATATTTCCGAAAGCCTAAATCCATTCCAATCCACGTTCCATGGGCGTAGCCAGGTACGGGCTGGGGGGCTAGGGAAGTGAGAAGGTGCTTATCAGTTACATTGCGCTGCTACTAGGTACTAGGCATGGCGATAGGCTCGCCCCCATCACATTATGGGACCGAAATGAACTCGTCGAAAAGTAGGGTGTACACCTCTGCCTACCCCTTTGGGGATTACAGGCGTGAGTGTATGTGATGTATATGTATGATTTTAGTTTTCTTTCTCCTGCCCAAGCCCCCCCCCCCCCCTCTTATGGGAATCCTGGCTACGCCCATGCCTCGTTCATATATTTTAGGCCAGTCACGCACCTATAATTCTTCTGGTATTCTATGTGTGTATGAGTACTGTAGATCACTTACCATCAGGCGACCTACCACCACATCTTAGAGCAGTATTATTGTAATATTACAATACGAATTCATGGTACAAAATAACATTGTAATATTATAACAAGGCTGCTCTAAGAGGTGGTGGTAGGCCGGCAGGTCACCCACTGGCTCGGTCGTCATCCGCTGATATAAACAAAAATATGTATGTATACATAATTCATACAACAATAATGTAATAAATAGAACTCTAAAACTGGATATACAAGCCAAAGTTTTTTTTTATTATATTTATTCAATACATTACAGTGGAATTTCACTAAATTACATTGATAGGAAAATTTTGGTCGTTCCCATTCTAGTCATAGCTTTCGACTCAGTAGGTCATTGACTGTGACAAAAATAATAATTTATAAGACGTTAGGTTACTTGTTCTTAACCTGTACATTTATAACTGGATACTGACTGGGCCCGAAACGCGATCCGTGATAATGAGTCACTTTATTTTATACTAACTTTTGTTCACGACTCTGCCGCAAAAGATTTTTCCAAGATAACAGAGAGACAGGCAGCCTAGCCGAAAATAAATTATTGTGTGATATACTTATTTTATTGTGTATTCTATATACTGACCATACATCAAAAGTAAATTATTAGCAAAAAAAATGTTATATAATGTCTTCTTTTACAATTCTTTAAAGCTCCCAATATGGCCTTTATAACCCATTAGCCACGTTGAATTATATTCCCAAGATTCGTACATTATGTAAGCCATCCTGCTATTTTATTTCACATTTGCACACTTTTACGTGTTTTTCTTATAAGACAATATAATAAAATCGTATACATGCAAGTATACGTTTCCATTGCTCGCCATAGGATTGTTAATGTAGTACTACTACTGGTCAGTTGTAGATGTAGTTAGAAATATTTGTGATTATTAAAGTATTTCAACTTAATTTCCAAGTCATTAATATTATACATTTTCTATAGAGTACATAGAGCAAGCAGGTTTGAGATTGTAAAAAAACGTGTTTGCATAATATTATCTATACATACGTAAATATCATTTCAAATATGTACTTGAATAATTTACACAAAATTAAATGTAGTTATAAAAAATAAAGTATAAAATGGAGTCTTAACACAAAAACATCTTAATTGTATATTATTATTATAATAGCTGAGTAATTAAAAAATTGCAATAATTTTATAAATATGTGTATACATATTTTATATTATACATATTATAGTTGCGACCCGGCACAGCTTCGCACGGGTGCAATTTGCAATCGCAAAAAAGCGTGCTATATAATAATTGTAAGCAGTTTGCAATTTTTTAAATCTAGTATTTGCACCCGTGTGATCCGGACCGGGTCGCTAGTTTTACGATAATACAAATGAGACTGTAAGAGTACGTTGCCACAGAGACAACGTTCGGCGTGAAAGTAAACCATCCGGAATAAATTATCTACATGAGGGTGAAAAACGTTTCAAAATCCGTTAAAAATAAAATACCTGGGTTTTTCTACCTGGAAATACTCAATATCAGCCTGGAGACTGGAATTGTGGCCGGTATGGCGATAGGCTCGCCCCTTATCTCATTGTGGAACGGTAATAAAGTCGGCGAAATGTCGATGTACCTACTGGATACACCTCTGCCAACCTCTGCGGGGATTACAAGTGTGAGTTTGTATATAATATGTATTTAATATATTATTTTTAAAACAAAAGTTGTAAAGTGTATTGAAGTCACATGCAGTGTATGAATTAATTTAAACTATTTTTTATTTTTATTCTGCAGTTTTAAGTGATTGATACAACTTCTGCGTGTAAAGTCCAACATGATAACCCAATCGCGATTCTTTCATTCTATGAAGAACTTCAATTTGTTGCTTGGAACTCGGTGATCATAAATATTAATCAAATTTATATGAGATCAACTCGCAGATAAACACGTACTTGGCGACAAAGACGATGAATGTATACGTTAATAATTATGATAATTATAACAACAATAACAACCTGGCAACACACGTCAAACCATTTGCACTCCGACACAATATTTATTTAAATAATATTTAAAAGTTCTGAAAACCTATATTTATCGCTGTAATAATCAAAAATATTTATAAATTCGTCTACAATTTACAATTTGGTGTATTTATTGATTTAAAATGAAAATTATAAAGAACTCAAAATTGACAACGTCAAAGTTTTTCTTCGACAAATCATTCTACAAAAAAGTGTAATGGTAAAATGACGACAAGAAACCGGGTTAGATGCGCACGCCTACCATCACCCTCCAGCTCGTCGAGCTCCGCATCGTGGGCATCGGCCTCGGAAGCGCCCGAGCCACTGCCGGTCACCGATGCGTCGAGCCAGCGCGACGGGCTGCAGTCGTCCCCGCCAACACTAACACCTGCGCGGCGAAGAGGACGACAACACCCTCCTCCGGTTGGCTTGGGACCAGTGGGGCCATGTGCCCCGCCAATGGCCCCCGCTGCCGGTGGAGTAGTGCGCCGCATGAGATGGACACATTCTATAAATGAAAATGTCATGCGGGCCTACTTTGGGGCAACAGAGGGGGGCACTAAACTCACGGCGTATCGTCCCAAAATGCTTGCCCTGTTTCAGGATTTGGAGCCAACGATTGATGTGTCGGCCCAACGATTGTCGGATCAGGTGCGGTACATCCAGCGGCGTAAGTTGTTGGATGATGCAGCGCTTGATCGGCTACGCGCAAACTTATGCGTTGTTCAGGACGTTGTCCAGCGTACAGTGGATAGGCCATCTGTGCCTACTGATGACGTAAACATTGAGTTGGTTGATGATTTGGACAATTACGTAAGTTCCCATGATATACAGTGTTTGAGAGGTGCTTTGGAAAGTGCGATTTTGGAATTTAAATTAGTTCCAGCATGCCTTAGACCGCGATTACCGCGGTTGCCAACGCATAAACGTAATTTGGCGCTGATGGGAGCATTGGACTCTATGTTACCTGAATACATGGAGTCCAGTCGAGATCTTGTCGATACTCATGCGATTCTGTACTGTGCGGCCATCGCGGCGTGTCGTGTGGCTAATGTACGATTTCCTAATGACTACAGAGCCGCACGGGACGCTACGCATGTGCCTGCTTGGCAGCGTAGGATCGAGGAACGTATCGACAGGACTCGGACTCTCATCAGCAAGCTTATCTGTTTTAAGGCAGGTAATAATCGGCCTAAGGTCATGCGTTTTGTGACGCAAGCCTTCTTGGGGAGTAGTATTAGACCTCAAGACTATAGGTTCTGTGTCACAGAACGCATAGACCTCCTAAAGCAGAAGGTTTATGCGTGGGCGAACCGCATTCGCCGTTATAAGAAGAGATGGAACAGATTCCAGCAAAATCGTGCTTTCCAAAGTGACCAAAAGAGGGTGTATAGATGTTGGGAGCACTCACAACAAGGTGTGGGGGATGGGCGACTACCGGATGTGCGTGATATGCGCACATATTGGGCAAACATCTGGTCGTCGCCAGTTTCACACACTGAAGGCGCCTGGATTGGTGTTGTGGAGCGAGCGTGCGAGGCCATATCACCTATGGAGACCATTTCAATTAGCCCAGATGATGTTTTGAGGGCGGTTAGGCCGACTCAAAACTGGAAATCTCCTGGTCCGGATGGTCTTCATAACTTCTGGTTGAAATGGTTTGTAACTTCGCATTCTCGTTTGGCAGCGCAATTCCAGAGCGCCCTTGAAAGTGGGTCTCTTCCAACATTTATGACAACAGGTGTCACTCACCTCCTCTTTAAATCCGGTAGTACTACTGACCCAAAAAACTATAGACCAATTACTTGCCTGCCTACCATCTACAAACTGTTCACCTCTATTATAAGATTTAAAATAGCATACCACATAGATAATAATAATATACTGTTCTCTGCACAAACCGGGTGTAAAATTGGGTCACGTGGTACTAAGGAGCTCCTTCTCATAGATATGGCCATTTGTCAGCAGGTTCGTCACAATCGAAGAAACCTATCTGCTGCCTGGATTGACTACAAAAAGGCTTATGATTCGGTGCCTCATACTTGGCTCATGAGGGTGCTGGATTTGTATAAGATTCATTCAAATCTACGCACCTTACTTGGGGCATGTATGAGGCAGTGGACCACAGTCTTAAAGTATCCAGGTGGTGTAGGTCCTCTTGATTGTGATGAACCAATTAAGATTGATCGGGGTATATTCCAGGGTGATAGTCTGAGTCCCTTGTGGTTTTGCCTGGCTCTGAATCCTCTCAGCACTTTGTTGTTGGATTCAGGGTTAGGATACCGTCTTCGGAGAGGGAGTGTACCAATATCGCACTTACTCTACATGGATGATCTCAAGTTATTTGCACCAAAAAAATCTGATTTGATTGAGTTGCTGAAAATAACTAAAAGTTTTAGCAACTCGATCAGTATGGAGTTTGGTGTAGATAAATGTGCGGTCATCCATGTGGGGCGAGGTGCGGTTAGGGTCTCTGATGATGTCTACCTCTCAGAGACTGAACGGCTAAGGTCCCTCTCTGAATCGGAAACCTACAAATATTTGGGTATGTCAGAAGCGCTAGGTATAATGGGTGCGGACATGAAGCAATCGTTGAAGGAGCGTTTCTTCTGTCGTCTGACAAAAGTGCTTAACAGTTTTTTGTCGGGAGGCAACAAGATTCGTGCTTTTAACGGTTGGGTTATGCCCGTACTCATGTACTCCTTTGGCATACTCAAATGGACTCAGACCGAGTTAGATGCCCTGGATCGACGAGTCCGGACTCTGATGACTGCACACCGTATGCATCATCCACGATCGTCGGTGATGAGATTGTATATCCCGCGGAGATGTGGGGGACGAGGCCTACTTAATGCTAAGGACCTGCATAACCGCGAGGTACGCAATCTCAGAGATTATTTTCTCCATAGCGATGTGGATGTGCATCGGGAGGTAGTCAAAGTCGATAAAGGATTTACCCCGCTCTCCCTGGCAAATGAGAACTGGCGGGTCCCTGTGGTGATGAGCACCGGGGATCGCAAGGGGGTATGGAAGAGCAAAGAATTACATGGAAGATTTTATCGGGCTCTGAATGGGCCCGATGTCGACCAGCTTGCTTCCGTATCTTGGCTACGCTTCGGTGATCTCTTCGGGGAAACTGAGGGTTTTGTCTTTGCAATTATGGATGAGGTTGTTAAGACGAACAACTATAGGAAATACATCCTGAAGGACGGTACGGTTGACATCTGTCGTGCATGCCACCGTCCCGGAGAGTCAATCAGGCATGTTATTTCCGGTTGTTCGTATCTTGCTAACGGCGAGTATTTGCATAGACATAACCTAGTGGCTAAGATCATACATCAGCAACTTGCTCTTCGATACCACCTTGTTATATCTGAGGTGCCATATTACCAATATGTGCCCCAACCGGTTCTCGAAAATGGCCATACAACACTGTATTGGGATCGATCTATTATCACAGACAGGACTATTGTAGCCAATAAGCCTGATATTGTGGTAATAGATCGATTAGCGCGCCGGGCAATACTTGTTGACGTTACCATTCCGCATGACGATAACCTCGTTAAAGCTGAAAAAGACAAAATGTCCAAATATTTAGATCTGGCTCACGAGGTTGTTGACATGTGGAATGTTGACTCAGCTATTATTGTTCCGATAGTCGTTACTGCCAATGGGCTGATACCAAAGAGCCTCGACCAACATCTTCAGAGGCTCTCAATTGGTCGTTGGGTCAAAAGCCAGATACAAAAGGCAGTATTATTGGATACGGCACGCATTGTGAGGAGGTTCCTCACTCTGGGGTCCTAACCGCCGGTGGCTTGGGTCCTAGGCCTCGCCATCGGAGGGTGCACATTTTTATATTTTTAAATGTATTTTTTTATTATAATTTATATTTAAAAATGTAAAAGAAAAACCTTTTAAATAAAGAGTACTGTACATGATAATTAAAAAACTAGAAAACATGTTTTAAATATGTGACTCATTGAACAAAATAAACCGGCCGGAACACGAGGAGTTTACTAGCACGCCATTGAAGAATTACAATCACCTCCCAGCATTATCAGATCCCGCCACCAAGTATAATGTATGTGCCTTGCTAAAAGTATTTTAAAAAGTTATATGTGCCCAAACAACTTACCATCAGGCGCAGTGTGGTCACTTTACACTGCCAGAATAAAAAAAAGTTTATGGCATGATGACGCGACGTTAATATATTAGCATAAAATGGGACTGTACTCAATCAACTCCATTCCACGTGAAGTAAGGGTTTTAAAGTGATCACACTGCACCTGCTGGTAAGCGCAATGCTGTCCGAGTAGCAAGAGACAATCTATCCCCCGCTTCGCAACTCAATCATGCCGGCCTGCTTCTTCATACTACGCCATTGGCAAGAAGGTGAAGAAGGGTCTAGTGTCAAAGTACTCAGAAGGCCGCAAAAACCGGATCTACATCCCGGAACGCGACACACTTACGTGCACCACTATGGCGGGTTTTACACCCTGTGTACGGTGGACGCTATCCGGGCGGATATGAATATCCTACCACCAGCAAATGATTGATAGCAAAATTTTACCAAAATTGTACATTATTGGTAGGCGTAACTATTGTATTTGTACGACTCACTTTCACCTCGCCTGTGAATCGAGAGCCACATAGAATTTTCTAGAACCAAGTTCAAGTTTAGCAACTAGTTTTGCGTAAGCATGTTTATGCAATTTTTACAGCTAGCAGAATTAAGATTTGATATAGCTCTACGTTTCTGGCGAGATTAAACATTTTAGGGACATTGCTGAAAGTTGTTCAACCTTACTTTGTTTAACATAACCTGTTAGTAGATCACAACAGAAGCTAATGTTGTATTTGTACACTCCACACCGCCAGAGACAGAAAAGGATGGAAAAAGAGCATATGTGGGATAGTGATGCAGAAGGGAGGTCACGATCCTCATTACTGAGGAACACGACGCAAGGAGAGAGATTTAAATATACATGTGTATATTCAATGTGTTCCTGTGCCTATACGTGACAGCCTCCGTGACGCAGACAGCTGTGATACTACAGGCTGCGGGTTCGATGCCCGCACTCGATCCCTGATCCCGCAAACACATACACCCCTCCCGTTGTGAGGCCGAAGTCTCGTGTAGTTTTTGATACTCACGAAACAAGACTCGTACCTTAGAGTCACGTCAGGACTACGTGTGTGACTGATACAATAAGAATATTTTTATTTTGGTTTTTTGTATATAATTATACCTATTAAAAGTATAAGTGAAACATAGTGAGTGAGCAACTTGATGGGACCATAAGGGGGCAAATGATCGTTGTTTTTCTCTCAAATGATGATGCTCCCTCGTCGCTTTTTCTAATTGCCACCAACACCTCACCGCAATAAGCCAGAATAATTTTTTATCCATCCATACAATAGTACTACACCAACCGGGGGTTGTCCTTGGGTGCACTTGTATAGTGTACACAGGGATAACCGACGGCTGGAGTCACATCACAATATTAAATTGTATAACGGGCTTCTACTTGTTAGCTTCCCACGCCTCCAAGAAGCCCGGGACTCTAGAGTCTCGATTTAAAATAAAATATAGTAAAATTGAGAGCGTAATTATAAAAAACAAACGTTAGAAAAGAATCGAGAATGTATCAAAGTTCAATACTCTTATATAAGCTTAAGAACCTACATAATATGGTATATTGGGTTTAATGTTTTCCTTGATCATATGGACAGATTGAACTCACAATAACTTATCTAATTCATAATAACAATCAATTTCTAAAATACAGTTTTTGCTAACGAGGTTGCAAACGACCGAGTACCTACCTATATTAAAATTTCATCGTTGCGTCGATAAAGATACAAATCTTCTGCTAGTTTATTAATAACAATTGTTCCAGGAGCGTAAATAATTTTAAAGTAAACTGCACTAAGTTCGCTTTATATTTTTACACCAAGAAACAAGACATTGACACTCAAAGAGGGTTATTCATTACATAATATAATATTCTTTTATATTCGTATCTTAATTGCCAAACTATTCAAAAACAGATTGAGTACAAAGCATGCAAGCTGACCCGACATGCATTTCTTTTATCTTATAAGTAAGTAATGGTAATACCATTATTGTAAAGTTGAGAGTCATTTTATTTACGTAAGTATTTTCGGTATTGAATTAATAAACATTTTCAGTTGAATATTGACTATTGTTATGGTTTAAGCTAAACATTAAAATTACATATTTTTTTTGAAAAACAGATATTGCAAAAGAGTGGTACTAATGAAAGCACCATGAATAGAGTCGGTGATTAGCAATAGCAATTAGGTAAAGAAAAAAGTACCTTGTTGAAATTTGAATAATACCTACAAAAAAAATGTTGCAACTCTAAATTCAGTAGTATTAAGTATGTAAAAAAAGTGTATGGGTTGATAAAAATATTCTATCTCATATGGTTTTACTTAGTTTCTGTAATGGCAGGTAAAATGTCAAAGTTAGAACTGTCAACTCAGAAATTATTAGGGGCACGGGTTTTGTCTTCATCGATATGTTAATAATTACCGACTCTATGCTTGATGCTTTTATTAGTACCCCCTTTTTGCAACATCTTGTATAGATTAGATTAGATACGAGCTAAATCACGTATGCCCGTTGGCACTAACGTTCGTTAAGTTAAAGTTTAGCTAAGTAATTCGAAAAGAAAGTCAATCCTAAGTTCATAATAATCTGAATATTGGAAGCAATTGGCATAGTACGTCGAATCAGGTATGAACTTATGCAGACGGGCAGTAGGCATATGAAGTGAGAATTATAACCCAGGTGGATTCAACGACCTAACTGTATAAAAGTTTAAGAATGTTACTGGTATGAATGATGTTTTTGAAAATTGATCGATTCATGCGTACGAAGCGACATGTTAGTTATGTCAACAGTTGGAATTACGCGCTACGCCAGCCGTGTTATCAAATACGCGCCAATGTTGATGTAAAGAAAGGACGCTGACGATAAAGAATTTTCAATCGCTCACTTTATGAACGTGATTTTATAGCATTTTTATCATACCAATAATGAAAACGATTGATTTGTTTATATTTTATTGCGGCACAAATGCATAGAGCAAGCGCAAATAAATATAATAATATAATTTATAACATTGAAGTTGATTTAGTTAGTTATTAGTTGAGTTAGTTTATTAGAAACAATATTTTATTTCATATATTTTGGAAAATATATAAATCATATTGCATAGCATTTTACACATGATACCAAATGTGTTGCGTTTGTTGAATTTTTTCATAATACAAGCAAAAGGAAAATTTAATATTATATTATCTCCTCTGATCGGTATCGGGTTGTGGGCCTCTGGCTAACAGCCACTAAATCGCCTGCTATAATATGATCGAAGACATTTTGTAGATCTAATGCATACCGCGCTGTGGATTGGGGGCTCTGAAGAAATCTACCACGGTATACCTGCCTGTCGCAAGAGGTGACTAAGAGGGGCCACGGCGGCGCGGCGGTCGCGGCTGCACAGCAGGGGATGTGCAGCCGTTATAAATCTTTATATATATAATTCTACTGTACGTGTGTATGTCACTGAACTCCTCCTAAACGGCTGAACCGATTTGAATGTTTTTTTTTGTATGCGTTTGGGTGGCGCCCTTGATGGTTTAGATTAACAAATCAGCCCGGCAGATGGCGCTGCAGTCGGTGTGGCGCTGCTTTTACCGGCAGGTCGACGTCTGCCGGGCCCGCTAGTACTTTTATATATTCGTGGGCGACCCCGAGACGCGTTGCGGCGCGAAGTATCGTGCTACTATAGTATGTGGAGGACAACTAGTCCTAGAAGAGACGGACCGTAAAGGCACCGTGCAGGGATTGTTCCGGCAGCAATCCAGAGTATAATCACGATCCCCGGGACCGTCCCACATGCGCTGCAGAAAGTTACCACGGGGTTTTTAGTTGGTAAACCGACGTAGAAAAATTGTTTAGGACCCCGATCCAGTAGTCCCTCGAGCGGACTAGGTCGGACGGTCAGTAAGTCCGGCATAACCATCTCTCCTCCCCCAAGGTCCAGAAGGTATCCGTAAGATGGATTTACCGGGAAAAAAGATTTAATACATACTGCATACTTATTGTCCATCATCAGACCATATTGATTCTAATAAGTAATAAATATAGTATATTTTCGCATGCAATATAAGTTTTACCCCCTTGAGAGATTATTTTGCAAAAACCTTCACGTAATTCTTTATTTAACAGCAATTGAATACAGAATTTTCATTTCCCTAACTTGAGAAATGATGGGTTTCCCATATAAACTATTTCCAATATATTTTTACACAAGGACAAAACGTAGCCTATGTTCGTCTCTAGAGTTCAAGGTTTTTCCATACCAAATTTTATCAAAATCAGTTAAGTGGTTTAGCCATGACGACATAACAATCAGAGTCACTTACGCGTTCATCATGTTAGCATGGATTCTCTTAGTACCTACTTCCTAATTACATTATGGATTCTAATGTAATTTTCATTATCGTTTATAGATAATAGCTGTTGCTCGCGGCTCCGCACGCGTGGAGGTCATGTTTGGGAGAACAATGATACGATACAAAATACCAATTTTCGTGCATTTAACTTAAGAAATGACGGATTTTCATACAAACTTTCATCCCCTATTTTACCCCCTTAGGGGCGGAATTTCCTAAAATCCTGAAACATATATTTTTTATTTTTAACTAAATTGTAAAATACTAATTTTCATGAATTTAACTTCAAAAATGACGGATTTTCATACAAACTTTCATCCCCTATTTTACCCCCTTAGGGATGGTATTTCCAAAAACCCTTCCTTAGTGGATGCCTACGTCATAAAAGGTACCTACTGTAGAAATTTCAACTCTCTAACCCCAGCCGTTTAGACTGTGCGTTGATCGATCAGTCAGTCAGTCAGCTTCTTCTTTTATATATACAGATTTCTTGGGGAAAGTTTATATTTTAATATAATCAAATTCATACCACACGAAACCTGTTAAATTTATTTGCTTTTTAATTTTCCTCAACGGTGTATCCAAACTGAGACCAGTTCTGTTCTGAGAATAAACACATGTTTGCAAATTGTGAATACTATACCCAACTCGCGAAAAATATTATGTAAAGCCAAACCATATAGGTACATTAGGACTGTACACAATGGTACATATAAAAACCGAGTGTTGTGCGTAATTGAGGTCGTTGAATAAAATGCCATGACATTGAATTGTTGTGATTCGTTATGTTATCATACCGACGACTTTGGAAAAACACAGACTATTTCCTGAAAACACTAGACCATTGTTTTAAGTTGATAAAAATGAATACGTTGGTTGTAGATTGACTTTAATAATTGATTATTTTTGGCATATCTTGTCACGACAATTACTAAGAACATCTGTGTTCTGTAGCAGCGATAGCCTAGTTCGTTGCGGTATGGACTGTCAAGACGAAACTCGTATGTAGGAAACCAGACCACATGGGATACACCTCTGACTTTTCTAAAGTTACGTGTTTATTCATTGTTAATTATTGCTTGCTTTAACGGTGAAGGAAAAGATTGTGTGGAAACCTGCATTCCCGAGAATTCCCATACGAATTTCAAAGATGTGTGAATTATACCAACCGGCATTAGGCCGGGGTGGTGGACTAAGGCGTAACCTAGAGTTGCCAACCGTCCTGTTTTCCCAGGACATGTCCTGGTTTTTAGAGTGTCCTGGGACGTCCTGGATAGATTTTAAGCAGCGTCCTGGGTTTTTAAAGCATCCTGATAAGGTCCTGTATTTTCAAATTAGCACACCACTTTTGCAATTCCTTGGGGGTGCGCCTCGGCTCGCAAAATATGCGTCCTGTTTTTAAATTGAATTGTCCTGGTTTTTCTAACTTAAAAAAATTAAAATCCTGGGTATTTGAATTTCGGGGTTGACCCTAGCGTAACCCCACTCATTAGTAGAGGAGGCACGTGCCAATGTTTAATACATGGCTAGTATTATTATAACGATTTTATCCTGTAATCATAGCGATCGATAATAATAAACAACTATTTTTAAACAATTAATCCTTGCTTCCAGTGTCTGAGCAATTTAACTGAGTAGGTATAGATCTGCCAACCGTAAAGATCAGTAATTGATCTTCCATAAATAAAAATATGCACTTGTGTAATAAATATATGAGTATATGAGTCTGCAATTACTACAGACATTTCTTAGTGTATATTAATTTTATACTAAGGCAACTAATAAAAATATTCAATAACCGAAATTAAATTACCTTTACGACGTAGGTAAAAAGACAATTAATACTAACTCAGTAAGCTTGAAGCGGCTGTTAAGAAAATTGGTTTGAATAAGTTATGTTGTTTATTTTAGGTACACATTATTTTACGGTAGGCAGCGGCTTTGTCACGGTAGCCATGTATTAAACATTGTCCCACTGCTGGGCACGGGCCTCCTCTACTAATGAGAGGGGTTAGGCCTTAGTCCACCACGCTGGCCTAATGCGGGTTGGTAGACTTCACATACCTTCGAAATTCTTATAAGAATTCTCAGGTATGCAGGTTTCCTCACGATGTTTTCCTTCACCGTTAAAGCAAGCGATAATTAACATTTAATACACACATAACTGTAGAAAAGTCAGATGTGTATGCCACTTGGGTTTCGGACATACGACTTTCGTCTTGGCAGTCCGTACCGCAACCAACTAGGCTATCGCTGCTATCAAACTATTCAAACTTTGATTGTCAACAGTGTATTGATATTATAGATATATCGTGTGTATAGTTTTAATAATGCATGGTTGAATATGTTTATAGTTCATGCTTTGTTTTGTTTACCTATATAATTTTTATTACTCTACGATAAACCGTGGCTGGCCCAGTGAACACCTTTATGTAAATATGACATCAGTATGATGTCGTTCAATATCATGCTTTACATAACATAAGACTAAGGACTGACTCATAAATGACTCATTATTTCGCACTTAGTGACGTCAGATAATGACGTAAGTCACGTGACATAATGATGATGTCAACCTGACATCCTCATATACTCAGTTTTACGTACTACTGACGGAATAATGACGCTTCATTTATTTAAAAATTACATTGATGTCGCTTTTTATATTTATTAAATTATTAATTTTTAACTAATTAAAACAACAAATTATTTCTTATCTTTTATTTCACAAGTACTTATACATTACATAAGAAATCTGTTACAATTTCTGGATAATAACCAACCAAATAATATATTAGAATAAAATTATTGACTCTTCACTTTGGCTGTTGTTTGCTACAGTTTAGCTTTTTTTTTGTTGACCAAGTTGTTCCACTGCGCGTCGGTTACCAAGTCGTAAGTTGAAAGCCAAGTTGGTTACCAGCGATTTTTTCCAAATTCGGCAGAACCCCAAAAAGGAAATTTCGTCAATATAGTTTCTGGAATGGAAAAATTGTTAGCTTCATTTTAATTTTAATAATAAATTAAAAAAAAATGGAATAGTGTCTGTACCTTGATTTATATTTATCAGAGTCAAATCTTTAACAGGATATTTTGAGATTCTACCATCCCGTTCTCCCATTTGGCAAACGGTGAAAATATTTTCTTAAATATTCTGTCCATATACTCTTTTCCGTTAGACTCACCGATTTGCAGTATAAGTTTGATCTGAAAATGATTATACTATAAATTTCTCATTATCTAAAACAGGACACGTCTAAATATATTATATTAACAGTCACAATTTTAAATTAAAAATAATAAGGATATACTTATTCCCAGGTGATATTACAAATATCCAATAATAAAATAACATTTGTCGTTATGTTAAAAACTTATTATGCGATGTAAATAATCATTTGCTATAGACTGCCTCGGTGGCGCAGTTGTAATTGCGCATGCGTTACGACTGCTGTGCTGAGGTCTCGGGTTCAATCCCCGGGTCGGGTAAAGTGATATTTGGGTTTTTCTACCTAGAAATACTCAGTATTAACCCGGAGTCTGGAATGGTGCCCGGTGTGGCGATAGGCTCGCCCCCTATCACATTATGGGACCGAAATTTGGCGAAAAGTGGGTGTACTGGTTACACCTCTGCCTACCCCTTTGGGGATAACAGGCGTGAGAGTATATGTATGTAATAATCATTTGTAATTATTAACCAAGACACTCGCTCGTCTATGTTCAGTGAAAATGGCGCCATCATTGAGCGGCGTGCGCGCCAAATTTGAAGGCAAAGGGTTCAATTCATACAGCCTCATCAATCGTAGTATATTTAACATGGAATTATTTGCAGTAAAGCCTAAGCCCAGTCTTCGTTTTATTTAAAATTGTTGTTTAAATTAACATTATTTTATTAAAGTAAGTATTAAACTATTTCTTTAATGCTATAAATTCATTTATAACGTCTTATGTCAATATTTTCCCGTGCATATTATTACTTTTATTAATAAATCCAAGTCATTACATCATAATATTTTCATTATTAATGAAAATATGACTTCACTTTAAGATTGAATTCTTGTAATTTTAATAAGTTATTTTCAAGCCGACAATTTATTAGTTATATTTATAAATAAAGATCACGATTAACGAACGGCTTAGTAGCTTCTTTTAAAAAAGGTCTGCAACAAACAAACTGTTAAAAACAAAATATATTTTTTAAATTAAGGTTTTAATTTTTTTTTTCGGGGTTAATTAAAAATATCAGCATGCCCAACCTTATGCTAAATAATTTGTCTAAGCGGAGGATTCAGCAGATGATCAGAGATAAAGTTTAATAATGCACGAATAAATGTGGAATAATAATTGAAACATTTAGTTATAATTGTTATCGGGCAGTTAGTAACTTAGGTCGTAATTCCGAAATAATGTTTGCCTGACGTTACCTAAAAAAATATTAAGTTTAGAATAATTATGTCTTAAAACATTAGTTTTGCTAGATGAAAATTAACATCATTGCTACGTCAAAAGTACGTAAAAAGGATGAAAAAAGGATATTAATATTATATCATTATGATGTCAGAATTATATCATAAATAATACCAATAAAGGATGTTACTTATACGTGAAAATTACATAAACGTGACATTATCTTACTATGACTTATCTGTTATATCATATCAATGCATATGTTCACTGGGGGTGACCATATTTAATTTCTGCTAGTTTATTTCTATACTATACTACTGCTTGTAATGATTGATAAAGCGGTTAAAGTATCTCCATATGCCATTTTTTTAACCTGGCAAAGTGACCACACTGCACCTAAGCGCAGTGCCGTCCAATTAAAGTATCGAGTAGCGAGAGACAATCTATCCCCGCTACTCAACCAAATCATGCCGGCCTACTTCCCCACTACGCCATGGGCAAGTGAAGCAGCGGTCGAGGGTCTAGCGTCAGAGTACTCAGACGGTCGCAAAACGGCCAAACAACGTACTCCAACTCTAGATCCCCGACAAAAACCGGATGTACACTGGCTGATCCTGGGACGCGACACTCTTGCGTGTGCCACTATGGCTGGTTTTACACCCTGTGTACGGTGGTCGCTATCCGGGCGGATATGAATATCCTACCACCAAGATGGACTTCGCTTGCTAAAATTCCACCAGCCAGTAGTTTTCAGCATTCACTTTTATTATATATCTAAATATCCTTTTAAACTGCCCTTGCTGTCTATGCGTCTTTATTGTTTTGTAAATACAAACAACCATAACTCAATTAGTGAATTTAGCATCTATTTGAATAAATATATGTACCTAAATTGTAAATATCAAAACCACAGAGAGTTGCGAAACCCTTCCAATATAAATTAAGTTTGTGGTCGTATGTACCTACATCACAATGAACGATGGAAGTGAGTTACAAATTGTTTGTGTACATACATACAGTCAGAAAGCTAGTAACTTTGTGATATATTTATTATTGATTTTCTATTGTTTTACATCATTAGAATAAATAATAATATACACTAATAAATAAATACACCTAACAGACCTGTAGGCATACTATTGAAATCAATTCCAATCACGAACTCAATACAGTTTCAATTCCAATCTAGAAGATATTGGAACTCTAACTCACTCAACTACATAAAATAGAATATTTACGAACTAGTGATCGTAAATACTCTATTTCATTTAGCTACTATAAATTCCGCCGTACTCAGTTAAATCGTGCGCTGGTGTTGCGTTCAAGAGTGCCAATTTTGCAGTTTTCGAACCCAATCCCAATTTTGAATCGGAATCGAGTGTCAAGAGTAACCCTCCTGACCACACAGTAGGTCAAACCTGCATTAAAGCTATCGAGAACTACGCGTGACTGTAGACCTACAACACATAGACCCTAAACTAATATCTGTCTGTAACACAAAAGTTTGACTCGAACCCACTGCCTCTCATTTCATATCCGACTACTCCCGCTGCGCCACGGAGGCTGTCAAAGTAGTTAGAATATACATCCTTAGAGTTTGGTTGCCTACTCTAAGTGCACATCTAATATTTCCTGTAACTTGTAATATGTTCAAAAATCAGGAGTTTCTGCCGGGTATATTTCTTGGTGTTGAATGAAAAAAATTACAGCTTTATACAAAAATAATAGTAGAAATATAAAAATAATAATGGTACTTAATTGTACTGTGCTGAGGCCTCGGGTTCGATCCCCAGGTCGGGTAAAGTGATATTGGGTTTTTCTATCTAGAAATTCTCAGTATTAGCCCGGAGACTGGAATCTGTGCCCGGTATGGCGATAGGCTCGTCCCCTATTACATTAAGGGTCCGACATTCAGCGAAAAGTGGGTGTACTGGTTACACCTCTGCCTACCCCTTCGGGGATTACAGACGTGAGTGTATGTGTGTGTGGTACTTAAATGTGTTTTGTGGGAAAAACACACACACCCTTTCGTCGAGTTTCTAGCGTTAACCCATAATAGAGTATATAACTGTGTCGTCAGTGAGTAATTAACCATCAACCAAGCCCCACGCCATTATTGAAATTGTAATCTGTTTTATCTAAGGTTTTAACAAAACATTTAGAGCAAAAAGGATTTTGTTTAGTCACGTTGTTTTGTCTGAGGCTTAGAGTTGCCTACTCTAAGGTTTGAGGGCTATTAACCTTTGTTTGCCTACTCTAAGTATTAACCTAAAAAGTTTAAACGGAAGACGCATAATAACTTCTTTCGGAAAAGTCAAAAATCATCATAAAATATTTGCTGTCACTAGCATCACAACTATTTGGTATATTTTACAATTTCTTGTTTTTTATAGTTTAATTTTTAGAGCTATGTTTTATAAAAGTAAGGTAAAAGCGAGATTGAAAGATGATTAAACCCGACTTGTCCAATAATCTCCCCGTTGTAGTAAGTTAGTATTGAATAATAATCCTAAAATTATAATATAGTTTCACGGCATTCCGTTTAGTATATAATAGTATATATGTATACTGTGTTTAACCAGTTTCATTTACCTACACAATGAATAGATCGATTAGACCGTGCTGATACCAATTTTCTGTGCTAATGTTGCGGCCTTCTGATTACTCTGACACTAGACCCTCGACCGCTTCTTCACCTCCTCCCCCCATCAACTCCATGACAGTGCCTAAAAAGAGAAAAGGACCTACAGCGGTGCGTAACCCCACCACCGCTTTCACAATGGAGTTCGCTAACATCCGCGGACTCCATTCGAACCTTAATGCCGTCCACCACCATCTTGAGACGGCCCGGCCTGCTCTTCTCTTCCTGACGGAGACGCAGATTTGTAGTCCGACCGATACCACATACTTGCTTTACCCCGGCT
Organism: Laothoe populi; assembly: GCA_905220505.1. NCBI lineage: Eukaryota > Metazoa > Arthropoda > Insecta > Lepidoptera > Sphingidae > Laothoe > Laothoe populi. The sequence continues at coordinate 10,198,056 of HG992164.1, read as the reverse complement.
ACTCACTTGAAGAAAGCTTCAGGCCGAGGGCCGGGGTATGTCTGTATGTTCGGTCGGACGTCTGCTGTCGCCGTCTGCGCTGCATGGAGGACCCCTCCTTCTCCACCCTGTGGGTGCACGTCGACCTCGGCTCCCAGAGTCGGGTTTACGTGTGCCTTTACAGGTCACACGACGGGGACGTGGAGACAACTCGGCTATTTGATTACATTAGCCAGGCGACAGACGACGTGCAGGAGCAGTTCCCAACAGCGGAATTGGTTGTTCTGGGGGACTTCAACGCACACCATGAGTTGTGGTTGGGCTCCTCCAGAACTGACCATGCTGGCAGAACTGCTCATGCATTCGCCTTGACTCATGGCTTGACACAGCTGGTGAACCAGCCTACCAGGATCCCAGATGTGGCGAGTCATGCGCCCTCTCTGCTGGACCTTCTGTTGACGAGTCACCCGACCGGGTATACGGTGTCGGTTGGTGCTCCTCTGGGGACCTCCGATCACTGTCTGGTTGGGACGTCAGTACCTCGCGCTTTGCCTCCACGTCCCGTGAAGGTCAAGCGCAGGGTCTGGCACTACTCGTCGGCAGATTGGGATGGTATGCGGGATTATTTCGCATCCATCCCTTGGCGGCAGCGCTGCTTTGAGGGAAAGAATCCTTCTGCGAGTGCCGACGCCGTTGCCTGCGAGATCAGACTAGGAATGGAATATTACATTCCTTCCTCTGAGATCGCGGGCCACGGTCGAGGACGCTCCTGGTTCAATCGTGCATGCGCCGATGCTGTTGGTAAAAAACAGACGGCGTATCGCGCTTGGATCGGGGGTCGCGCTACGAAGGATCCCAATCTTAAGTCCCTCAAAGCAGCCTACAACCGTGCTGCCAAGGCTTGCAAGAGGGCGTACGTTAGAGCGGATGCCCAGCGCGTCTCCAGGATTGGATGTGCTTTGGCCGATCACCCGACAAGCAGTCGAGCTTATTGGAGCTTGGCTAAGGCCGTCCAATCTAATTTCTGTCGCCCCTCGCTGCCACCGCTGAGATATCGAAATGGAACACTAGCCCATAGCTCGCAAGAGAAGGCCGATTTACTGGCAAACCTCTTCGCGGCTAATTCGAGACTCGAGGACTGCAATGCTCATTTACCACTTACGCGGCCCGGTTGCGGTCACACAATGCCTGATATCCGTATCAGGCATTGTGATGTGCGGCGTGAGCTGCAGTCTCTCGACGTCCGGAAGGCTAGTGGTCCTGATGGTATCCCAGCGCTTGTTCTCAAAAAGTGTGCAGCGGAGTTGTTTCCTGCACTGACGCGCCTATACCGATCGTCCTACCTCTCAGGTGTTGTGCCTGAATCTTGGAGGGAGGCCAATGTGCAGCCGATCCCCAAAAAAGGTGATCGGTCAGACCCTAACAATTATCGCCCAATCGCCATCACCTCAGTGATGTGTAAAGTCATGGAGCGACTAATTAACAGCCAATTAGTTCGCTACCTGGAGGATCACTCGTTGATCAGTGACAGACAATACGGGTTCCGTCATAACCGATCAACGGGTGATCTTCTAGCGTTTGTATTACATCACTGGGGCGAGGCGATTGTCAGGCATGGCGAGGCTCTGGCTGTGAGTCTCGACATAGCCAAGGCGTTTGATAGGGTCTGGCATCGCGGCCTTCTCTCCAAGCTCCCGGCATACGGTCTGCCCGACAACCTGTGCAAGTGGATCTCCGGCTTTCTGCATGAGCGTAGAATACGTGTCCTCGTTGATGGACACGCTTCGCAGCTCATGTCAGTAAATGCCGGAGTACCACAAGGTTCTGTACTTTCGCCCACCTTGTTTATTCTGCATATTAATGATATGTTGTCGCTTGGCAACATTCATTGCTATGCAGATGACAGCACGGTTCATGGGCGTTATTGCAGCAAGCCTCCTGGTTGCCGGGCGGATACTGAAAGGAGACGCGAGGATCTTGTCATTGAGCTCAACCAGGCCTTGGATCTCATATCATCATGGGGTACCAGGAATCGGGTTGAGTTTAATGCCAAGAAAACCCAGGTGTGCGCGTTTTCGTGCAAGAAATCCCCGTTTTCTCCCATCCCCGTTCTTCAGGGTGTTCCACTCGCAATGCGGAATGACCTTAGTGTCCTAGGTATGGATATCCGCTGCGATCTTAATCCAAGGAGTCACATCGAGGGCGTAATATCCGCCACTTCCCGCAGGGTAGGAATCCTGAACAGGGTGCGGCGGTTTTTCACGCCCGGTCAGCTCTACCGCTTATATAAAGCGCAAGTGCGGCCGGGAATGGAATACTGCTCGCACCTCTGGGACGGTTCCGCAAAATACCTTCTCGATGCCTTGGATGGGTTGCAGCGGCGGGCCATCCGCATTGTGAATGATGCAGACGTGAGTAACAGCCTGGAGCCGCTACTGCTGCGTAGGGATATTTCCTCGCTTAGCGTGTTCTACCGTCTGTATCATGGCGAATGCTCTGAAGAATTGTTTGATCTTATCCCATCCTCTCCCTTCCATACCAGAACCACGCGTACTGGATTGCGGAGCCACAGCTTCGTGGTATCTACTACCCCGGCCCGAACCAAGAGGTTCGCAAACTCGTATTTTTGCCGCACCATCAAGCTATGGAACAGTTTGCCAGCTACCGTGTTCCCTCCTTCCTATGATCCTGGGTCCTTTAGGCGTAGTATGAAGAAGCTAAACAGCAGGCCGGCATGATTGTGTTGAGTAGCGAGGGATAGACTGTCTCTTGCTACTTTATACTCTATCTGGACGGCACTGCGCTTACCATCAGGTGCAGTGTGGTCACTTTGCCGCGCCAAAAAAAAAAAAAAAAAAAAAAAAAACTTAGAAAATCGACATCAGAATATCGGCTAGTTTCGTATAATGAGCAAGTTTGCTTGAAGCAGAAGACACAAAATCTGTTAATTGTTTACTAAACATAAACTCACATATTATAACCGAAGTAATTCTAGAATAGACTAGCAATCGAGTGAATGGACCACTTGATGGTACATAACCATCGTCCATGAAGATGCATAATACCAGATGACTCAGGGATTTATAAGGAATGGCAATTAAGAATGGAAATAAAATTCCAGAAATATAACTTTAGTACGAAACAAATGTCTGTCGCTTTAAGTCAGTTTTCTACCGGCTGGCATAGTTGTTCTTTCGCATGAAGGCGGTTGAGCCTTTGTAATTGTGATGTGTATAGGACACGCGCTCTTGTGTGCGTAACTGCAGGTAGCGTTAGCAAGTTCATTGTTATTAAACAAAATAAGTACTTGGAGTAGGTAGTTAGATTTGTTTCATTTTTTGATCAAATAAAATTATTTTTCGTGTTCCATATTTATTTAGATTTATCTTTAATTACAGATTACATTACACGTGCGACAAATCACAGTTTTGTCCTTATAGTTTATGTCTTAAGTTGAATTCATACTCTGTTTTGAGAAAATAATTCACTTTTGCAATCATTTGACGACCCTAAAACAAACAATACATAATTAGAATAACGTATTTTATTATGTTACAACTAACTCCAAATTCAATTTTATTGTTTAGCTCACTGTGACCAACTTTTCTCCCTTTACTTACCATGCTGACGGTATACGACCCAAATTTTTGGGGCGAAACAATAAGCATTAGTAGCGCACACAGAAAAAATGTGCATGTGCATCTACACACATATCTAAGGCCAACCCGCCTTTGTGAGATAGAACAACTGTACTTACTACTCTAATCGAGGCGGATAATGCTGTGTATAATTGTCTACAGCGTGGCTCTATCACTAAATCAAGTAATAGAGTAGAAGCAGATATAATAGACAACAAACATGATATGGCTCCGCTTGCTTACTAAAGTCAAACTGAAATGGGTACCTATGAGGACAATTTTACTTGCCGTGTCCCCTAGTCGCCGAGCTTATTTTTGTCACATAATGTAGTAGAAGAAGAAACGATTGCCTTATCTGGCACAAATTCCAACCCCGTGTATTTTATTTGTTTTTCAACTTGAAAGCCATGAATTGCTTCACCAGGTTCATTATTTTTTATGTCAATTGAATTTCCACGTGGAACTTAGCAACGCACAAACAACGTCAATACGCGTCATAATATAATATTACTTACTATTATATACTCACATGCTTAATAATGTATGTTCTCATATTGAATCAGGGTTCAAGAACCTATTCCTAAGCGACTTATAGTTCTACGCGTATTCTTGCTTCGGAAATCTATGCAAATTGCGAAGCACCATCACGCTCGAGATTTCACAGCATAAATATAAAGTTCCCACTAGAGTTTGAATCAATGATTTAACCACTGTTATTATTTATTTATTTATTTTAATACATAAGTTCACGTCTGTGTTCCAAGGAGTTAGACAGAGACTATGCAGCTTCTAATTCTACATAGTCTACAGTCCAACAACACCGCTTCTCTTTTATCAATAATATTTAATATTTATATTTATTTGTATTCCTAAGCGACTTATAGTTCTACGCATATTCTTGCTTCGGAAATCTATGCAAATTGCGAAGCACCATCACGCTCGAGATTTCACAGCATAAATATAAAGTTCCCACTAGAGTTTGAATCAATGATTTAACCACTGTTATTATTTATTTATTTTAATACATAAGTTCACGTCTGTGTTCCAAGGAGTTAGACAGAGACTATGCAGCTTCTAATTCTACATAGTCTACAGTCCAACAACACCGCTTCTCTTTTATCAATAATATTTATATCTACTTTTACCCGCTCGTCGAATATGAGGATTCTTTCTAATGCATTTTTAAATAATTCATCCATAAATGTATCAATCTATATAGGTACGTATTGGCCGTCCTTGGATGAATCAACATACGATTCACTATTGCAACATAATTTTTTATTCCTCCTTTCTCTATATTGCTAAATTAACCTACAATAATATAAAATATACATTTTAATAGATGACGTGATATATCAAGATGTACAGAATAAATTTATGAAATTATGATTCTTATCATAAACCGTACACAGATAACTACTCGTTCATATTATACATTTTTGTAAAAAAATATCTTATAACGTTTTGCGTTTACGATTTTTATTGTGTCCTGCATATAGTCAGAGTTATACCGTGTCTAACTTTGTGCGGCGTTTAATACAAACTGCATGTACTGAGCGTCTTCCAGTGTGTATTAGTACCTGTTCTTCTAAAAGATAATAATGTCTGATCGTGTGCGGCCGGGGATAAATAGCAATGGGGCGCCTGGCGCGGCTTTGGCGTGGTGGCCCCATAAAAGGAAATCTCGACTAGACTAGAATTTATTTGCTTTTACTTTCATTTGTTACTAATTATAGAAATTGTCTATTCCCTGTTACGCGAAAGTAAACCTATGTAAGAGAAGGCGTGAGGCAAATTCATGTATGAAGCATGAATAAACCTATGCAACTTTAATCATTTATGATCTTAAAAAGTTACCTTGCCATATATTTATCTATATTTGCCCATATTGATTGACTGATTCATCAACGCAGAGTCTAAACCACTGAGGCCGCAAACTTGAAATTCTAGCAGTTGATGATCTTAATGTTGTAAGCATCCACTAAGAAAGGAGTTTTGAAAATATCACCCACAGGGGGGTAATAAAGGGAAAAACGGTTGTATTGTTCATCATTTTGAAAGTTAGGAGTACGAAATTACGGAGGTATACGTGCTTCTGGTTAGAAATAAATGACACGTGTATCGGCGTTTTTCAAAATGTTACCCCTAAGTGGGTGAATTAGGGGTCGAAAAGTTTCGGCCTGTTACATTTTTACGGCTAAACCAATGGACTGGTTTTTATAAGATTTAGTATGAGAATATATATAACCTCGAGTACGGACATAGGTTACTTTTTTAATCCTCTCCACTCTCCAGTCTATAAATTTCACGCGGCCGAAACCGCAAGCAAATCCTTGTTTGAAAATAAAATTTTATATTTTCAGACCCTTTGAACGAGTGAATAAGTAAAGTTATATTTCAATACTATTAAAATACAAAATCGTCTCTAATAAACTGAAAATCATCCTAACCTAACTCAACAAAGTTTTAATAGATACCGATACTTTGAATTTAAATATTAAATATCGGCCGATATATCTTGCGTGTCTACCAACGTGTCTTGACAATATTTCCATGTTTTTATAAAGTAACGTAAGTTTGGAAAAAACGTGTCGGCGGTTACTCTTATATAAATACATTACTACAAAGTCTTTGCTATTCTCCAATTTACTTTTTGACTGTTCATGCTATTAAAGTAACTGAGTCCCATGCGATGTATATAATATATACTATGCACTTTATACATATGTATATAATTAAGAAAATTAGATTTAAGGATATTTTGTAGAGGCTTCTGTCGTATTGTATTTTTAGTTAGTCTACTACATCTTAAAACCACATTTTTTAAAACATCCGTTTTTTATTTTTTAATGATTTTCTATATAAAAGTAGTATATGTAAGACATACTGTTAATTTAGTTAACCAAGCGGATAAAGTCACAGGCATCAGCTAGTGTTTATTATAAATGTATATTGTTAGCGAGTGACACCCGGCGCTAGTGATGATGCAAATACATAACACGTCACATCGTCTGCCACTACATATGGAGATTGTGAATTGAGACTCCCTGAGTATCATTCGACACAAACCCCACGGTTTTTACAATATTTTTTTATTATATAGAATGCAGTTGTTACAAAATAAGTAAGTGTGCCTTATTATAGGGCGTTGCATTGGTCTGGCGTACCCACGAGCTGCCAATACGAATGTGACTGGAAGCGTAACTTTCCTTTAAGCGTAGTGTACAGACACAACGCTTACGGCTGGAAACAGGCTGGCATGATTGTGTCGAGTAGCGAGGAATAGTTGTCCCTCGCTACTTGATACTCTAATCTAATTGGTCGGCACTGCGCTTGCCATCAGGTGCGATGTAGCCTTTGCCGTAACTGGATAAAAAAGTAGGCATAGTTCAATGTTCTGCGGTGGAGATTCTTCTGATGATATACTTATATAATTTTCGTACATTGCTTTACAGATGTGGTGCCAGTACGTTTCAACTTATGGATTATGCTGTTCACAAGCTGTTGGGCGGCGTACATGCTTCGTGTCAATCTGAGTCTCAATCTAATCGCTATGGTGCCACAAGCTCCACATGACTCCAAGTAATTAAACATCTTGCATATAAATAAATAATACCTAACAGTCACCCATATAGTTCTGACTCCACACTTCGATACAAGTTATCAGGAACTACGAGAGACTTTTGATCTCACAACACCCAGACTAGAATCAAATGTTTAGAATCAAACAGACGAGCAGACGGACCACCTAATGGTAATTAGACACCGCCGCCTATAGACTTCTGCAATGCCAGGGCACAGCAAAGCCTATCGTAAACATTTGATTATGTTCTGGGATCGAACACTTGGTCTCTTTTCACGGCGAGACATGAACCCTCTGTGCCGCAGAGGCTGTCATATAACTAGGCCATTACAGTAGTATAGTTATGTATCCTGTATTTTCCTGGAGTTATATAATAATAATGATATTATCATAACGGCGCTCTATTTTTAGTCAACTTCAGGATCATAATGTTATCTTCTATTAATAAAAAAGAATATTACTGATTATATTATATACACACTAATACTACAAAATAACTTATTTCTTTAGTCTAATGATAGCTTATATGTGCTGTGAGTCAGAAGTTCTAGGATTCGATTCCCAGATCGAACAATACATTGTAAGCGTTCATTAAATACGATTTGGCATACGATCCCTTAGTCGGGAATGTAAAGCAAACGGTAGGTCAACGAGTACTTTGTATATTATATACACTGACCCTCCAATAAGAAGAATATAACGGGATGAGGCCAGAAATAATGCTGTTGATAAATAATTATTATTATCTTAATACCTCGCTCGTATGTATCTTACATTGACTTTTTTATACTTTGTATTTTAATGATAATTATTGTAACGCAAATATCTTATACCCAATGTGTGTTTAACACTAGATACCGGTCGCAGTGTGGCTCCGAGGATGACGTTGTTAGAAATGAGAGCTTACGTCATGTAGACATAGCCGATGTTAGGGAGGTCCCTAGACAGGTAAACTATTTTATTTATTTTTTAGTTAAGCTCGGGGTGGTGATAGGCTCGCCTCCTATCACATTATGGGACCGTAATAAATTCGGCGAAAGGTGGATGTACTGGTCACACCTCTGCCTACCCCTTCGGGGATTACAGGCGTGAGTGTATATGTATGTATAATGAATAATAACAGTAGCACCCCAATTCCCTTCAAATATTCACAAATTAAGTAGCATTCATACGTGTCTTAATTTACTTAACTTACGTAAGCTTATCTAAAAGCTGCATCCTGACAACCCTATAATTTACAGAAATAAAAGTATGTAATTATATGCAGCTATGCGCCGGACCGACAACACTCGGCGCCATAGGCAATAACTGGAATGGCGCCCCGTAAGAGAAAAAATTCTTAACCGAATAAAAAAATAAATATTTTTTTAATTCAAATAATTCTGGCCAGTCAGCTAGATCTATCTCGCCCGATACCTGCATTTGCCTTATATACTCAGCCTGTTCAGTGGACGTAGGCCTCCCCAAGTGAACGCCAACCATCCCGGTCTTGTGTAGCCCGCATCCATCCACTTCCCGCCATCTTCATCAAGTCGTGGGTCCATCGTCCAGCAGGGCGTCCCACACCACGTTTGCCTAAACGGGGTCTCCACTTCAACACATGTCTGCTCCATCGGCCATCTGTCCGTCTGCAGACGTGACCAGCCCACTTCCACTTTATCGTGCCAATTTTGCGAGCAATATCTATGACTTTGGTTCTCTGGCAATCACCCAATCCATTGCAGGAACTCACTCTTAACCATGTTCGATCTTCGGTTTCTTTCTTTGAATTTGACCATAATGTAGGTAAATTGAGTACACGCCAAAATACTCGCAGTTTTGACACTGAAAGCCTTAGCTAAGCTTTTTCGATTAACTTTTATGACTGATACATAACACTCTTCATTTTAAAATAAATTTGACGAAGAGGTAATTGTCCAAGGCCAACATATTTATAATTTTTTCCATAATTATTTTAATTGAATTTGTTATGTTTTACATAATTAGGCTTTAACAGTTACATTCTCACCATAATAATTTATATTCAAATCTAAAATTATATTTTACATTATGTATAAATCCAGTCCAACGAGTTTTCCAGAAATTTTATCATAATGATATAATAATGGGCGACTACTAACGCTAGAGACAATTATATGTACCTATGAATATGAACTGGATACTATTTCATAATGATTTCTTGTATTTAAATATGTTAAACCGCGATAGAATCCATAAAATTAGTTTAATTTCAATGGATACTATTTTATAAAAAAAAATATGAATTTATTAGCCGTAAATATTTGTTACATCTATTAGTCTGTATGGTGATATATTGTTTATTTTATCTTTATTAGCTTATTTGATTTCAGCTTCCTTGTGGTATGAATTTTGCTTTGTATGTAAATTTTCGTATGCTCGCCAATGTAATTTGTTTTAATATTTGAACTAATAAAATATACTTTAATGCAAATATGTCTGAATCAAATAAAAAAGGACTAAAAAGTCTTAAATTTTGTTTTTTAGGTACCAGGAGGCGCTCTCTTTAATTGGAATGCGGATCAGCAAGCGTTAATCTTGGGCTCGTATTTTTGGTGCTATCCCTTGACGTCACTTGCGGGAGGCATGGCTGCCGAGAGATGGGGCCCTAGATACGTAGTCTTAGTCACATCATTTGCCAGTGCCATATTTACGGCGCTCAGCCCTGTTGCCGCCAAATGGCATTACATGGCTTTGGTAGTAATACGATTCTTCCTCGGATTTGCTGGGGTATGTTACATAAACAACACAGTCGTAATTTTTTGTTTCGTATAATTTACAGACACTTGTAATATTTTCAATTTTCATATAATTTTCATCTAACAAAAGACTGCGGGCGTTTATTTGCAAGTCATATACAATTGTAATATCATCAGAGATAAGTATAAAAATATAATAGGGTTTTGTTTCCTGCACTTATACTTTAACGTACATTTATATTTGCAGAAGACAGACGATTTAGTAGATACCTAAGGAATTAAATGCCTGCCTGCCTGCATGTCACTATATTGCAAAATAATTTCACGATAAACTTACTCTACAACTTACAGCTGTATGACACTAGTCACTAATTCGAAAGTGTAAATCAATAATTATGCTGTAATACGTGATTTTCAGGGTTTTATATATCCGGCGCTTCATGTTCTGGTCGCGCGATGGGCCCCACCAGCCGAGAAGGGAAAGTTCGTGAGTGCTATGATGGGTGGAACTCTCGGAACAGTGGTCACATGGTCATTAACTGGGCCGTTAATGGAGAAATTCGGATGGGAGTCTGCGTTTTATGTTCCAGCTGGACTGACTCTAGTTTGGTGTGGTTTTTGGTGGTACTTAGTCGCAGATACACCCAGTGAACACCCACGAATCACTGAAGCAGAAAAAACATATATTTTAGACGCTTTAGGCGACAAGGTTAAAAAATCAAAGGTACGTCATTATTTGCAATGATTTATACAAAAATCACATTGAAGTGATACTTTTGGAGTTATAGCGCTGAATTTGTTCAGGCGCCTGTAATGGTTAAAAATAAAGTAAATTAAAACAAACTCCTTTTCCATTTTCTGAAAGAAGATGGTGTAATATTTACATACAGTATAAATGGCGAGTTTTATTTGCGGTTACCATATTGAATTAACTATGTAATTATTGGTTGTAACAAGCTGACCTTTCCAGATTGCTGATTAAATATATATATTTTTTGTCAAGAGCTTGCTAACATTATTGTTTAATTTATATTATTATTCTTTGTTTCCAGGGTTTGCCGCCATTTAAACACATCATCAAATCGTTTCCGTTTCTCGCCATGATAATTCTTCACTATGGAAATCTCTGGGGATTGTACTTTATAATGACGGCTGGACCGAAATTCGTTGCTAGTGTGTTGGGTTTTGATATATCTGCCACAGGCGTTATATCTGCTTTGCCGTACCTTGCAAGATTATTTATGGCCGCCATATTTGGAGTTATTGGTGACTTTATTTTAGCAAGGAAACTGATGTCAACGACATCTATAAGGAAATTCTTCTGCCTCTTCTCACACATACTGCCAGGTGTACTATTAGTGTTGTTAGTGTTCGCTGGTTGTTCGACGGCGTTGTCTGTTACTCTGATTACTATGTCGATGGGATTCAATGGAGCAGCAACGTTGACTAATTTACAGAACCATCAAGATTTAGCACCAAATTACGCTGGCACTTTATACGGAATTGCCAACTGTGTTGGTAGTACAACTGGATTCTTTACACCCATGATCACTGCATACTTCACAAGGAATGGTGTAAGTATGAGTTTCATTGAATACAGTTCAGGAAACCGAAATAAATTGTGTGTATTGTTATTTGAATATGATGTCTTCATTTTTTTTATTCTGGCGCGGCAAAGTGACCACACTGCACCTGATGGTAAGCGCAGTGCCGTCCAGATAGAGCATCAAGTAGCGAGAGACAGTCTATCCCTCGCTACTCAACAGAATCATGCCGGCCTGATCATGATGCCTGAATCTAATATTATTAATTATATACATAGTTCTAACCCCACACTAGGTAAAACCTTCATGGTGGGTATCCACAACAACGAAGGACTACGGTCCCACAACACCCAGACCCAAAACAAACATCTGTCTGTCACACAACCATTAGTCTTTAACCATTAGTATTCATTTTATTTTCAGAGTGGCTTCGAAAACTGGCGGCCAGTTTTCTATGTCGGTGCTTCAGTGTATATTGTTTCCGCAATATTTTTCATATTCTTTGGCACTGGTAATATTCAAGACTGGAATTTTGTGGATCACGACAAAGAAAGTAAGGATGATAGAAATGGGAATAGTGATTTAAAAGAAATCAATGGTTTCTCGGTGAAAAGTGGGGAGGTCAAGGAGAACAAAGAGACACCCTTAACGTAATTACGTAATGAATTACAGAAGACCATAGTCCATTCCTGTGCAAATTGTTTGATATCATCAGTTTCAGAAATGCACTTATATTTTTCGGAGACACTTATTAATCAATTAAGGATTGAATTTTAATTTATTGTGTTTTTATATTTTGACAATATTTGATATTAATCATTATAATATTGTGTATCTCGAAATGTAATTAATAATGCTCACCGATAGATAATTATAGCTGTAGTAACTAGTAACGTGACAAGTACTTAAACAAATAAAAAAATATGGTAATTAAATATATTTGATTCACGTTACGTATATATGTTTTGTAAATCGACTGTTTGTGCATTTTTGTTTAGATATAAGGTGTAATATTGTGATGTCTAAATTGATATTATAAATTCGTAACTTAGTTTGTAATTCCTGTTGAGATTTTGTTAGTTGACTGATAAAGGTAAATATTTGTTGAAGCCAAAAAAATAGCGTACATTTAAATGTTTGTGATCAGTATTGCCAAATGTAATGTTAGCATACTTCATTTAGTAGGTAATTACCCCAGTGGACATTTTTCTGGCTCCCCATGTTTTTGACTTCTGTAGGTACTCTTATTAGCCTTAAGCATTTTAGCCTTAAGCATTGGCAATCATATTATTCACATTGTGAAAAAACTGTCACAATTTCAATGTTGCCATCTCAGAAACAAATGTACCTACAGTATAGTTTGTATCTATTTTGGCCTGCAATAGTACGATGTGCTCAAAACCATTACTTGTAACAATCACACAAAATCAATTTTATTTCTTCTGGTATTCGTTTCTTTAATTCAATGAAATTAATATTCATCAGTTCAAATTAATTAATCTATGTAGGTAACTGGTTTGTACCTCGAGCAAATAAACTGATTATAACTTGAATAGAATAATCCAGAAAATCAAGTTTGTCATTTTAAAAATGTTTAAATATACCTACGTGTAATATATTTCGTTTAGATGATAATGATGATCTAACTAGTGCATAGTAACAGTCTAAAATCAAATTTGTATTGTTATATGTATGGTTTAATGCTTGAGGCTTGAAATTGTATACGTTTCACTTGCATAGTTTCTTCCAAAACCTTCACTTTTGAATACCTAATTTTCCTGCCATCATTCATGGATGGCATCGTCTGCGGCTCGTCGTATAATGTTGACATAGTTAATTGATATTTAAATAAAATCCCTTTATTGACATATCGAAGTTTTATTGCGAGGTTTTCTATAACACTCACGCCTGTAATCCAGTAAGGTGTAGGCAGAGCTGTAGCCAGTACACCCAGTTTTCGCCGAATTTCGGTTCCATGATGTGACAGGGGGCGAGTCTATCGCTATAACGGGTACAGATTCTAAACTCCGGGCTAATACTGAGAATTTCTAGATAGAAAACCCCAGTATCACTTTACCCGACCCGGGGATCGAACCCGAGACCTCAGCACAGCAGTCGTGACGCATGCGCAATTACAACTGCGCCACCTAGGCAGTCTTCTACGAGTCTATAAATATTAATAAAACATAAAAATAGTTGTACATACATATATAATTTGAAACTGGGAATTGGAGCTATAGTACCTTATTGATTACTTATTATTTGAGTAATTACAAATTGTGTCGTAACTTTCGATTAATCCAGAAAGTACCCTGATGGTGTCAATTACTATTTAAAAATGAAGTTTTTTAGCCCACAAATTTTGTACGGTACCCAGTGTCGGCCCTAGCAAAATTTTTAGGTGGTGTGAGATCTCAAGGTAGCTCTAAATTCAAAACCTTAGTTTTCAAATGCAAACCTGTGCGTCTGGTACATTAATTATCCAAACTTAGCGACATAACTACTACTACTATTCTGTGACTTACCACCATTGACTTATATTCTATAGACACGAACTGTCGAAGAAAAAAGATGTTCCAAAAACCTTGTCTGCCCACTAATGCCATCTATTCATTTTACTAAGAACTATTTGGAAGTTATAACTCCCGTCACTTTCTCTCGAACGGGACATTCCGCGCGTCAAAACGGGACATACTATATAATGAAACTATATAATTTTGTTGTGAAATATAGACTTCCCGTATTCAGAATTGAAATTAATTAATATTTATTGATATTACGTTCTAAACGTTATGAAATTATGTCATTTACCTTTTATACTATTAACAGTTTCACTATAAATCAATTTAAGGCAGATTTGTTCGGGAATGTCGCTACAAATAACTAAAATTAACTCGACACTGAAAGATGCAATGTGGTGTGCATTCTAAGGTGGCATGAAACAAACTAACGACGGTGCAGTATACACACCGCGACTCGGTGGAACATAATGTTTGTTCTGGTCGCCGCATCTAGTAGGTAGTACATATAGATCGCTGCTTACCACAGTGTTTTACATGACATCTAGAATGTTATTATAATTTGTTTATGCACTTATTTTCTTTCCTTGCGCTTATTTCGACAGATCGGTCGATTTTATTTGGTATTTATCTTTAACTAGCTGTTGCTCGCGGCTCCGCCCGCGTGGAGGTCATATTTGGGAGAAATTATCTCGTGGGGTTCAGTCAGCGTTTGCAATGTAAGCGCAAAAAAATGTGTTTATTTACGACATCACATTAGAAACCTGTAAATTCATCAGTGTTTCTCTACAATATTATGCATGTATCATACATATAAACCTTCCTCTTGAATCACTCTATCTATTGAAAAAGCGCTTCAAAATCGGTTGCCTAGTTTTGAAGATTTAAGCATACATAGGGACGGACAGACAGCGACAGCGACTATGTAGTGATAACTGACATTGAAATAAAAATAAAGCGTGTAATAGATACCCACTTCGTTTTTTAGACACTGCTGGCGGGGGCCACTGCATTACCGGCCTTATTCTACTTGAACTCAGTTGACACGAAGTTAAATACTGACGACAGAACCAATTATGATTCTCCTATACATACATATTACATGTAAACATTTAGACGCACTCCGTTAATGCAATTTTAGCCTCTTAAGTACAACATCATCAATGAAGTGTAAACTGATTTTTTTAACGTTTTTTTTTTGCTGTATAAACAGCAACAAAAATAAAGAAATGTAAGCATTACGGCACGAACTACCTAGATAACAAGGTAATATTATTCAGGTTCTTATACATCTGTTGGAGAATTTTGACATCGCAAGCTAAGTTTGAAACGTTTATACAGCGCTATCTAGTGAACTTTGAATAAATCGACTGCATTTCTGAGTGCATAATCGGTGCGAGAGTCGTATATAACTAAGATTACCTAAGGATTGACAGTTACTAGCGATGACTTATGCTGATTGAAAATAACGGCACTTATAAGTATTGAATTTAATTACCAAGTACCAACCAATTGTACAATGGCATCAGTTGAATTATTAAAAGACCAACTGATAGGCTTCCGTATAAGAATTATCATCAATATTTCTAGTATTACATTATCACTAGGCCTCTTTACTATTGTGTGAATGCGTTTGATTATTTTCTTAGCAATACTCTGTATGGCTTAAGAAGCTGAGCCACCAATGTTAAAGCTTTCCGAAAAATATATAATTAAACCACTTACCGTTATTAGAACTTTAGAACAAGCAGTGGCTAATTTTCCCATGGTCTTTTTTTAATTCACGTGATGTGCGTAAACCCATATATGCGTTGCCTGTGTAGATAAACGAGTGAATACACTCATCAAAATATAATCAAGAATATACTGAATATACAGTTTCAGACTCACAACCAGTTTCATGCAAGATGTAGGGGATCACTTGTATCATACCTTAAGACATGTTTCGAATTGTGTTTTTGATTCACTGCTGAGATTTCAATAAATATGGACATAATTTAAGTTTTATTAATATTACATTGATTAAAAAAATACTTTCGTTTGTGACAGAATTTACGGCCAGTTTAGGTACTATTATCATTTCATTTGGGCCTTGTAAATTCACGCAGGCCATGGATTTCATAAATTTCACTTCAACTTCGTCAACAACAATAGCGAATCATGTTCAAAATCAGAGTACGCGCCATAGTACGTGTATTTAATTTGTACACGCTGATTCAATCAAACTCAGAGTATTTCACACTATAAAGTACTTATTCATTTATTTTTATAGGTCGGTGTAATGATATTCTTCGGCTATTTCCTAACATACCTCGTTCGGTATAACCTTAGTGTGCACATTGTTGATATGGTTCAAATTTCAAAGAGAGAAGACAGTTATATGCATGTTTATATATCTTTTAACGAATCTATCGTCAAAAGAATTAGTTCAGGGGCAAGATCAGGAGTAAGTTAATAAACATTGTTTAGGTATACAAAATTATTATGATTTCAGTCTATCGCATTGTTTTACAGATACTGGAAATGATAAGTTGGAATGACATGAATGTGGCTAGGATATTTGCGGCATATCATATAGGCTTCTGTATTTGTTTTCCCATATTCCATAATGTTGGCGATAGGTAAGTAGTAAGTACTTAGTAAACCAATAAATCGTATCCGTTCATATAATGTAAAAATTAATTATGTACATGTGTAATAGCATGCAGGTTAAAGTAAAATTAAATAATATTTATTTTAACAGACTCGGTCCGAAATGGGTGATTGGAATAGCAGGACTAATATCCGGTATTTTAAATTGTTTGACACCAGCATCGGCGTATTTTAACTTTTGGGCGCTTTTCTTTGTGCGAACAATAAAAGGATTTTGTGCAGTGAGTAGGTATCATCATTTGCTAAGTATGTAGATATTCACCGTTTGAATGATACCATTGTTGACGATTGTACATTGTATTGCTTGTACACGATAGTTCCTTGCACCATTTCTTTCAAATCTTCAATCAAATCCAATTCTTTCTTCCAATTTAAAGGCAAGCTCGTCAAACATTTCAGTCCCTGATTGAAGTGTTTGTCAAGTATCATGAATGAGATACAATATGGTGACTGCTTTTAATTACAACTTGGCGACATTACCTAATTAATATAATAATGTAATCTAACCTAATCGAATCTAATTTAATCTAATTTAATGTAATTTCATCTAATTTAATCTATTTTAATGTAATGTAATTGTGTAATCTATTATGTGTGCTATTTTCGGTATTATTCTATTTCTATTGTCGTACTCTTTTTTTATGAATGCTGTGTATGTCTTTAATTGATATTCATAACTGTTCTTGTGCTGTGATAAATAATAATTCTATGTATATTATGAATATTGTTGACGTACCTTAATAAATAAATTTAATATTTCACTATCTTTATAATTTGACTGTAAAAATGTTATTTTATCTAAGGGTGCTATGCAACCAAGTATGGTTCAAATATTAAGACATTGGGTCCCACCAGTTGAAAGAAATCACTTCATGTGGGCTTATTGTGGTAAGCTTAAGACTTGAGATGTAATATAAGATTGTAACTGAAAGAAGCTAAATACTAAAAATAGTCTTGTTCTTAGGAATAACTACAGGAACATTTTCAACATTTCTCCTGTGTGCTGCCGTACAGTACTATTCTCGTTGGCCGGTTGGATTTTACATTTCTGGTGGAACGCAGATAGTTTGGTCGGTTTTGTGGATCCTTATTGTAACTGACTACCCCAGATTACATCCATGCATATCGGAGGAAGAGCTAACATATTTAACTAATGCTATTGGGAATATATTCGCAATCAAGGTTATTTACAAAAATATTTTTGTTTTAAGGAATAAGAGAATATGAATAAACATATTATAAGTATCTACAGCATTAGACATAATATACGCACACCCCGAAAATGTTTATTAATGACTGGGCTCAAAGGGCTGATTTCAGTAATATTATACCTAAAAATAAAATAGAACTAAGTAAATAAGTCACTCATCGTTAAATAAACGATGAGTGAAATTGAAACATTAATCCAGTAGACATGACAGTTGAATGACAGTTCACTGTCGCGTTTCGTATGGTAAGTGAGATATCCGGAGGCCCAGATTCCCCCTTCCCTTCCCTAATCCCTATACCTGTCCTTTAAGGCCGACAGCGCATACGTGATACTTTCGGTATTGTGGATTTTCATGGGCGGTGGAGATCACTTAACATCAGGTGACCCACTGGCTCGTTTGTCGGACTATGATATAAAAAAAAAAGATAAAGTCTTAAAAACATAAGTACTTAAGACGATATCCATTAACAAATAATACAGTTTCATATAGAAAGCAATACTTAACTTCATAAAAATATCTTAATTGTATGTAATATGATTATTTATCGATACTTTATTTTCAATTGGGTGTTTCAGGGGTGCGTTATTCCTGAGACATCCTTTACCTATATGAGATTTCTGAGTATATTATTTCAATATAAGTATACATAGTTGTGACCCCAGACTAGGTAAAACCTGTATCGTGGGAATCAAGAACTACGAGGGACTACGGTCCCACAACACCTAGACCCGAAACAAATATCTGTCTGTCACACAAGCATTTGTCTCGGTGCGGGAATCGAACTCACGGCCTTTCGTTTCACAACCGACTACTCGCCTGCTGCCAATTATTAATTATTAAACTTTTTTTGTGCCTCGACAGGCAGACGAGCAGACGGGCCACCTGATGGTAAGTAGTCACCGTCGCCCATAGACTTCTGCAATGCCAGGGCACAGCAAAGCCGCTGCCTACCGTGTTATTATTGTGCATTGTTATTAAACTATGTGTTTCCTTGAATAATAAAATTATTGTGAAATTAATATAATTAATCATATTTAATGTTACGGCCAGTGGTGTAGCTTGCCTAAGACGGGCCCTGTGTCGAAATGTTTTGGGGTGCCCAAATGAAGGGTAAATATTTTTTTGTAAAGACGTTCGGGGCCTCTGTAGCCCGGGGGCCCCGTATCATTGATATGGCGGTAGCTACGTCCCTGGTTACGACCAGTGTATTAGTGCATCTAACGTGCGTTAGGTAGTTATTCGTAGGTTGGCTTGCTTTCTCTTTTTTATTGCACAAACATGTTATAAGAGGTAAGATAGGTACGATAGGCAGCGGCTTTGCTGTGACCTGGCATTGCAGAAGTCTATGGGCGGTGGTGACTACTTACCATCAGGTGGCCCGTCTGCTCGTCTGCCTATCGTGGCACTAAAAAAAACAAAGGTAAACAAACCGTGCATTTCACTTCAATTAGGTAGTGCTTTAAAATATTATTTCAGTTAATGAATGCCCAAGCTCCGTGGACTTTAATATTAAAATCTGTGCCCTTTTGGGCTATTTGTATATTAAACTTTGGTTACGCCTGGATGATAATTTCTGTGTGTATACATGGCCCTATTTACTATTCCAAGGTGGTAGAATACGACATCTATCAAGTAAGTTTCAGTTTATAGATAGAATCTTCTTTGAAACTATGTTTTATACCACAACTGACTAGCAATTATTTTTTGTAGGCGTCTGTATTGACTGCGTTGCCATTTTTCCTGAGACTTGTACTAGGCACTATTGTGATACAAACTTTTCATTGGTATAAACATAATACGAAATTGAAACGTATCAAGAATATCAGAAAATATGTTATTGTTGTATGTAAGTTATAATTACTACATTATTAGAAACATTGCTAATTGTTAGAGTTTAATCTAATAAAATCTATGTACACATGATAAATTATTGCATATATATTTTTAGCGCACGTACTACCAGGGATGATTGTGGCATTTTCTTGGTTTTTCCCCGTGGTTCCAGGCCCTGTGTTGTTAACATTAGCCGTTGCGTTAACCGCTGCCGGAATGGATCTTACTTTGGACCTCTGTTACGTTAGTAGCATTTTACAACTATTACATTATTAATAGTGAAGTGGTCAACCTCAATCATGAGCGTAGCTGAGAGGCAAGAGTAGGCACGGCCATGTGTCCATCCTAGATAATAATCGTAGCGTCTATCTATACTCTCGAACTGTAGATGTATGTCGCGTGAGATTACTATAATACCAGCCCTGTATTTAAACATTGTCCCACAGCTGGGCACGGCCCTCCTCTACTTACTCCTCTAATGAGAGGAGTTAGGCTTTAGTCCACCACGCTGGCCTAATGCGGGTCAGCAGACTTCACGTATCTTATAAATTCATATACGAATTCTCCGACATACATACAGGTTTCCTGTCGCTGTGGCGAAGTTGTAATTGCGTACGCGGTACGACTGGTGTGCTGAGGTACATAGTACAATACTGTGAAAAATGCTACTCATACTAAGAAACTGGTGGCTTGACATCATTACACCATGCCTCAAAGTCACAATAATTAAAAATACGTTATAATTTTATTTTTACACTTATACACACATAGTAATTAAGAATTCATGCAAAAATATGCACATATACCTACGCCTGTAATCCCCGAAGGGGTATGCAGAGGTAACCAGTATACCCACTTATTGCCGATTTTATTAAGGTCCCATAATGTGATAGGGGGCGACCCTATCGCCATACCGGGCGCAATTCCAGACTCCGGCCTGATACTGAGTATTTCTAAATAGAAAAACCCAATATCACTTTACCCGACCCGGGATCGAACCCGAGACCTCAGCGCAACAGTCGTAACGCATGCGCAATTTCATAAATTTACTGTAACATTTCAGTATATAAAATTATTTATATCTTGTGTTTTTTCTTTCAGGAACTATCACCAACGTTTGTAAATTCTCTTCATACAGTAATAAAAATTATTGGCCATACTTCTGGTATCATAGTATCTCTATGTGTTGGTCATGTTACTAACAAGTATAAAGTATCTATTCACATTACTTTTTAATCGCTTTGCTTACAATCACCCTTTAATTTTAAGAAGAGATATAAGTGTTTAAAATTTACAGAATATTCCGATGACTTGGAAACATATTTGGTGTTTTCATGCTACAATACTATTTATCAGCGGATTTGTATTTCTTATTTGGGGAGAAACGGAAATACAACCATGGAATTTCCAAAGAGAAAGGTCTTATTAGGATTACTTTATGATATTCGTACACTTATTTAGGTAGATAATAATTATGTTTGATGATAAAATAAAATCATATTTTACAGACATAAAAAAATCAAACGAAAACATTCCGCTATGTCCAAAATAATGGAAGTGGATGAAAGTTCTAGTTCTATGCAGACGTCTCAAACAAGGAAGTCAATGCTGATATAAATTTATTTCTGTGTTTCTACTGACTACTATTACATATTAATTTTATTTGTTTAGTTGAATTAATTTTGTTTTACGTCATTCTATTTATTTAAATTCATTCGTAAGAAAATAAAAAAGTTCCTTCTAATTTTTTTGTAATTATTCTAAATTATGTTTGTCGTGGTAAAACAAAAAAACTACGTATAAAAACAAAATATCTAAATCTACCAAAACAAATCTACAAAAAAATCTCAAATTCATTAGTATTGTTTTCATCCTCAGCAAAGGATTTTCATTTCATTTTGCATAGAAAATTCGGCAGACTGATATTGATTTTGATATCTTGCATCACTGAAATGAAGTGTCAACTGTGAGACTTTTTGGCGGGAAGTCAAATAAGGCGGCAATATAAAATTTTGCAAGAGTTTTATTTTAATAATTATTAGTTAACAGCGTGTAAATACTTTGTTTCATAGTATTTTTAAATAAATCCTTTCAACATGGGTCCTCCCAGTGATGGTGAGGACCCGGGAGACCTCAAGAGGAGGAAATATTCTCGTTCTACCACTGAGGAAGCTGAGGGCGGTAAACTTGAGAAGTATAGTATTTTCATGAAACCAAACTATAAAAGACTTTTCCTGGAAAATAATAACACAGTGTATATAGTTTATGTTGAGTCTACTGAAAAGGAAAAAATAGGAAATAAAAATCCTATAACTTTAACTAATATGTTAAGTGACTATGTTAAGGATATTACTGGAGTACACAGAATAAATGCTCTGAAAATTGGCATATCTTTCAAGTCTGCAGCAGCTGCAAATAATTTCTTAAAAATGGAAGATTTTCTGGAAAAATATAAATTAAAAGCATTTATTCCATCATATTTGACAGAAAAAATAGGAGTTTTAAGATTTGTTCCCAAAGAGTTGTCGAATGAGGAAATTTATAAGAATATTAGCAGCGATGCTGAAGTTATTTCTATTAAGAGGATGATGAGGAAACTAAACGGAATATTAACACCTTTAGAAACAGTAATAGTTACATTCGCTTCAACATCTTTACCTGAGTATGCATATATTAAATTATTTAGATATCCGGTCAGCAAATACATCCCACCACTACTTCAATGCTATAAATGTTTAAAGTTTAACCATTCAGCAAAAGTATGTAGAGGAGTGCAGAACTGCTCCTCATGTTCAGGTCAACATTCCTATAAGGAATGTCAGGTAGAAGAGATAGTTTGCATTAATTGCAGCGGAAATCACTTGGCAATATCGAGAGACTGTCCAGTTAAAAAGCAGAAGATTGAGGAAAAAAAGAATAGATACATGCAGAACTCATATGCCACTGTGGTGAGTACTCCACCTGCATTTCATGCAAAATCTTTTCCCACATTGCCCATTAAAAAACAAAATATTATTAATTCTAAAGCTACTGAACTAAATGTACAAGAAATAATTAATAATGATGTTATTCTTAGTGCAATAGTGAAATCTCTTGTAACTCTTGGTAATAATATAGAAAATTCTCCTTTAACTACTAAGAAAATTAAAGAAATACTTTTATCCAATCTAACATAATGGATAATTTTTTACAAATATTACAATTTAATATACAGAGTTTGCAGAGCAAAAAAGCCTTATTACAAAATTTATTAAATGAAAAATCAGTCGACATTTGTTTACTTAATGAAACATGGTTAAAATCCAACTCTAGAATTCCCAATTTTCCATCTTCTTCTTTTTACGTATGGCTCCACCGTTGGATTCGGTGATTTTGCCAATGTCAAACTGGCCTGACGTCTTTTTAATGCTCATCTAACTATTTTAAAATTATGAAGCTATTTGAAAATAAAAATACTGTAAGTAGAGTAGATATTGAGACCAATGATTTATATTATAACAAAGGAAAATAATAATAAAATAAAGATTATATATATTATTGGTGTTTTTGTTAGCCTCCGTAAGTACTACTATAGTTAAAAATATAGTTAAAAGTCAATAGTATATGTATAAAAATTAAATATTTTGGGAGAAAATAATTAGGATATGATCGAAGTGCTTGTGCAAGGATTTATAAATATATATGTGTGTATTATCTATAGTGATAAAATAAAAAAAAAATTAAATGACCACAGATTACTTAGAGAAGCAACGAACCGAGTTTTCCGTATATAGTTTCAATAGTTTAAACTCTTTGATTTGAGTATTTGACTCTACATCGGTAAATAATGTATCAGGCAAGTAATACTGACTTCGAATTATTATACTAAATACGAAAGTAAAACACATCAGCTGTGATATGGTTAATATCTAAAATTAAAGTAATAGTTGCAAATTCCAAATATTGCAGAGCCAGGACAACAAAGACGAGGTACCTATTAAATGTAGAGATAAAAATATTTTCGGGGAAACATAAACAGAGGAATACGTAAAAAAAAATGATAATGGACAGAAGCAGGATGGAATCAAAGGTATAGATTATTCATTTCTATAAATTTAGCCAAAAATTTTACATCGCGAGAAAAAACTGTCGTTAATAGAACCTTAACGTTCACAGGTCTCGGAAAATCTGCAGGGAGGACATCATAGATGGAGACTGGAACTCTAGGACATTGAAAGAAGAGATGTTCCAATGTACCGTTGTCAAGGCCGCATTCGCACAGGGAATGGTCACGAACACGAATCTTGGCAAGGAACACGGGAGAACATACATGACCCAGTCGTAAACGGATAATAGTAGAGGTAACTTTTTTATTGATATGGCGATTTGTGAAAAACCACGGCTTATGAGGAATTGAGGGTTGGATGGAGCCATAATGTAAACCATTGACCAGTCTTGATATCTGCCATTGATTATTCCAAGTAACCATGATATCTGATTTTATCCCACATAATAAATCGCGGGCAAAGCAATGTTTGTATGAAACTGACCCTGAAAATACGGCTTTTCGAGCACATTGGTCTACAGTTTCATTTCCGGGTATGCCAGAGTGACTTGGTATCCATGCTAGAGCTACTTCCATTCCAGAAATATGGCATTTGTAAAGTATATCTTTGATTTTCAGTGACAAATAGAAAGGACGCTTGTGAAAAGAAGGCTTGAGAATGTCTTGAAGCAGGCTTTTAGAGTCAGAAAAAATAATGCACTTATTGAGACTGTGAGACAGAGCAAATTGGACTGCTTCCAAAACAGCAATTGCTTCACCAGTGAAAATAGAAGATTGAGGAGGACACTTAAAGTCAAGGATAATCTTATATTTTGGGATCCAGACGGCAGCACCAACAGGATAACAGTCTGAGAGCTTGGATGCATCTGTGTAAAGAGGAATCCAATCTTGCCAATTTTCTGCCAGTATTTGATTGAAATTAATCACTGCGTCATTATCATTTTTATTGATACCAAAATCAAGGATGACATTAGGTTTGAAAATTAAGGAATTAAAGTCGAATGAGAAGAGAAGGTGATAATTAGTTTGGAAAATTTGAAGAGAAGAATTGAAAAATTTTAAATAACTTTTGACTAGAGGAGGAGGTGGTTTGTGAGTCCAGTACCTGGAATTATGGGTCAAATGAGAAAGGATGGAGAGTTTGTTGTGGAGAGGGTGGGAAGATCTTTGAAGGGAATTACAGTAAAAACGGTCACAAATATATTGCCTGCGAAGAAGAAGAGGGGGATCTAGGCATTCTACTTGAAGAGCTTTTATCGGGGAGGATCTCATTGCACCTGTTATGATTCGAAGGCATCTAGATTGTATCTTATCAAGAATAGTTAATGCTGCTTTATTACAAGGTTCTAAAATAAAACATCCGTAGTCAAAGAGGCTGCGAATGATTGCGTTATATAGTAATTTTTGATTGTAAGGGTGAGAGCCCCAGTGAACACCAGAGACTGCCCTAATAATGTTAATACCCTTTTCACACTTTTCTTGTAAGTATTTTAGATGAGGGACACCTGTTAGTCTGGAGTCAAAAATCACACCCAGGAATTTTATCTGGTTTTGAAAGTTAATCATATGATTGTTCACAGATAGGACGATAGGTGGAATTGATCTCTTACATGTAAAGACAACAGCTTTGCTCTTCTGTACAGAAAGTGAAAGGCAGTGGTTGGTCAACCACTGGTTTAAATAGTAAAGAGCAGAGTTCATCCTATCAGAGGCGTCTACAAAGGATTTGGAGGGAACATATAGAACTACATCATCTGCATACTGCAAAACATTAACAAAACAGTTAACAGATCTGTCAAGGTCAGCAGTATATATGTTGTAGAGTAATGGACTGAGCACCGATCCTTGCGGAAGGCCTTTCCAGACCATTCTTGGTGAGTTATCAGGGATCTGACATCTGAGGATTATAGATCGACCCATGAAAAGGTTGTAAATTATGTTTATCATTCTCGCAGGAATACTCAGATTAAGCAGTTTCTGCCTGAGTATGGGAAGATGAACATTGTCGTAAGCTGATGATATGTCGAGAAAGACACCAATGACATTTTCTTCACGTGAGAAGGCCGTACGGAGATCCGTTGTAAAGATGGATAGGTTGTCCATGGTGCTCATGCCACGTCTAAATCCAAATTGGGAATTGGATAAAAGTCCTTTGTTCTCTACAAACCATTCCAAACGATTTTTTATTAAATGTTCCATTATTTTACAAAGAGTGGAAGAAAGAGCGATGGGTCTATAGGATGAAGCAATATTGGGATCTTTACCTGGTTTTAGGATAGGAATGATAATTTGGGTCTTCCAGCAGTCTGGGATTGGGCCATTGTTAATAAAGATGTGGTTAAGGATATTTAGAAAGAATAATTTTGTTGACTCAGAGGCCTTGGTAATAAAAGAATATGGAATGCCATCAATACCAGGCGTTGAATCTTGAAGTTGATCAAGAACAGAACAAAGCTCTGCGAATGAAAAGGAGTCATTGAGATTATTGGAGGGATCAGGAGAAACGGGAGTAAAAAAACAATCTTTAGAGGGGACAGACGGGGGAGCTAGATTGGAAATGAAGTCATGAACCCAGGGGTTAATATTATTGGAAGGGAGGTTGGGAGAGTTTGACTGAGACCTCCGGAAAATTCTCAGCTTTTTCCAGACTAATGATGATGGAGTACAGGGGGAGAGAGATTCACAAAAATTGGACCAGCCCAGAGCCTTTTTTTTAGCCAGAGTCCTTTTTGTCCTGGCGGAGGTTTGTTTAAAGTTTAAAAAATTTACCATAGACATATCTGAGGCAAAAGAAGATTCAGCCTCATTGCGCTTCTGTACAGCTTCTGTGCAGACAGCATCCCACCAAGGGGGTGAAGGAATTTTGCCACTAACTGAGTTTTTGAGAGGAATTGCTTGGTCTGCAGCCGAGATGATGGCACTGGAGAATGCAGAGTACAGGGAGAGGAAGTTGTTATCAGATAAACCAAGTGGTATAGAGGAAATTAGGGTATCTAAGATGGAACGATAACCACTCCAGTCAGCTTTAGAAAGTCTGTGCCTCAAAAAAGGCTCAGGCTCAGGTCTGGGAGAGAAGGAAGTGTGCCAAAACGACAACAAGGGAAAATGGTCGCTACCATAGGAAAGGGGAAGGATGGACCAAGATATTGTAGGGGATAAGTTAGGGGACGTAAGTGTAAGATCTAATGCACTTAAATTCTGGTTAGGCGAAACCCTTCTAGTGGGAGAACCATCATTTAAAATGCAAACATTGAGTACATCAAACATTTGTAGAAGAGCGGCCGAATGGGAATCATTATGGGGTGACCCCCATAGAGCATTATGGGTGTTGAAATCACCCATAATAAATAATGGGGCGGGTACATTTATCAAAATACCGCTAAGTTGATTTATTATGTCTATATTGGGATGGGGGATATAAATGGACACAAAAGAAATGTTTAAGACTCTAGCAGCAACAATTTGGAAAGAGGAGTCATGAGTAGGGAGTTGGATCTGGGAGTAGGTTAAGGAACGTTTAATGAGGAGGGCACACCCAGCCCAACCATCATCTCTGTCGTCCCTAAGGCAGCAGTATCCTGGTACCCTAAAAGGTGAGCCAGGCTTTAACCATGTCTCAGAGACGGCAAAGATAAGTGGGCTGTGTAGGTTTAGAAGGTGTAGGATTTCACTTTTTTTATGACGAATGTTTCTACAGTTCCATTGTAGGAGACTGTGAGCCATTGTTGATGGTATTAAATTGAACAAGCAATTGTTGAAGTAGGGAGAAGACGTTAGGGGGAAGGGCATCGCTAAATTTGCAGGAAATATTCAGAAGGGTAGAGAGTAACAGTTCAACAAGGTTGTCGTTTGGGGAAGGAGAGGAACATGAAGGCCTTGGTGTTGAGGCTTGAGCTGCCACATGTTGGGATGGAATGGCGCAGCCATTGGAAAAGGTAGATTTAGGGGTTTGGGTTATCAGAGAGTGGGTATGAATATCATATCCTTTTTGTACAGGTTGGGGAGAACGGTTTATATAGACAGTTTTTTTATAGGACTGAGTGGGAGTGGATTGAGTTGGCCGAGATATAATTCTGGGGGCAGGGGAAATAGGAGACTTTGCAATGTCTGCAAAGGATCTGCGGATTGGTTTAAACCTAAGAGCAGCTTCAGAAAACGAAATGTTTTCCTCAGACATTACCAACTTGATAGATTTTTGTCTTGAGTGCTCTGGACAGTTGGGGTATGTGGCTGTGTGGCTACCTGAGCAGAACAGACAAGTAGACTCATTTTCCGGCACAGTACATGTATTTCCTTTGTGAGGTTGGGCACAGCGGTAACACCGAGCCTGAGACCTGCACTGACTGGTAACGTGACCAAAGCGGCAGCACTGACGACATTGAATGGTAGGGAGTTGGTACAGGGATACAGGTAGGGAGGAGTTATAACAATATACTCTTTCAGGAAGTACTTGACCTCTGAAAGTTATAACGACTGTTGTTGAGGGAGTCCATTCAGTTGTGCCATTGACAATTGTCTTTTTGTTCAGACGACGAGCTCGTACCACTTGTCCACAATGATCCGGATATTGTAGGGATAAGATGAAGTCATCAAGTGACCAGTCAGTTGGGATATTTCTAACAATTCCCATGCGGGACAGGTGAAATTTAGGGATGGAGGCAGTGAAGTTATGTTTAGCAATAAGGTCAGATTTAATTAAATTGTTGGCTGACTCTGCAGAGTCAAACAACAACGATATTTTACCTCTGCCTACAGGCTTGATAGATCCCTGGACAATGCCTGATACATTGTTCTGGTATAAAATTTTGGCCAGTTTGAGGGTCTGAATTGAGGAATTAGTACTAACTGATATGTATACCAGGAATGGAGCATTATCTGTTGCAACGTATAGAAACTTCTCATCGTAATCTGGGCATGTATAAATCTCCTGTACGGATGAGGATGGGGATGAGGTTTTTTTTTGCATTAGTATTATCGTCGGAGTCTAGTGGGCGTTTCATAGCCTTTTTAATTTCTGCGTTAGCGGAAGATGTAGGTAGAGGAGGATCCCCTAGATGGGCATTACCACCACCTCCATCTGGAGGCTCATCCTCCCCAACTTCCATATTAAACTACTTAAGACTATGTGAATTAGTGTAGGTATTAGTTTAAAAGGAAAAAATAATAATAAAGTGGGTATCTGTAATTAGTAAATTTATTTATTTAATATCTATGTTAGTATTAATATATATTATAACGACACCACAACACAGATCACTACATAAAACTAAACAGAAACACAAATAAGTTATACTGAATTAATAAGAATTTAAGATAATTACGAAACGCAGAGCAGTCGCGAACACGGGTGTACCGTTCAGCGACGTCAGGCCAAAAAAAAAACAATTTTCCATCATATAATTTTATTTACAAAATGTCAGAAAATCCTCATAACGGAGTAGGTATTTTAATTAAACATGGTTTAGAGTATAGAGTTATTGACACATTGTACCATGAGTCTGTTCAAAACATTTGTATCTCTGTCAAAACTGATACTGGTTTTATATATTTGCTCTGTATATATTGTCCACCCACTAATCAATTTGACAATTCCAAACTCAAGAGACTTATTCATTCCCTACCAAAACCATGTGTTATAATGGGTGATTTCAATGCCCATCATATGGCTTTTGGTTCTAATCATGATAACATTAGAGGTAAATGTCTGTTTAATATTATTGATGACTATGATTTGTGCATGTTAAATAATGGTACCCCAACAACTGTTCCTTATCCAGGTAGACATGCTGCTGCTTTAGACTTGGCTCTTGTCAGCTCCTCTATTGCTCATCTTTGTAATTGGTCTGTTCATGACGATCCAATGGGTAGTTATCACCTTCCAACTCTCTTAGAGATCACTGTGACACCATCATTATACTGTGCCCCTTCTGTAAATGAAGAAAAATATATTTACTCTAGAGCAAATTGGCCTGAATACTTCTCTTTAAGTGAAAATGGCTTTTCACATTTGGATTTTGTTAATGACAGTTCACTATCATTATATAATCATTTTGTTTTAATATTAAAAACCTTAAGAGATAGAACTATTCCTAAAGTTAAAATAAAATCAATAAACTCAATTTCAAGAAAACCAGTCCCTTGGTGGAATCAGAAATGTGCTGATGCTGTAAATAACTCTAAAAATGCTTTAAAATATTATTTTTCTCAGTCTACAATAGAAAATTGGATAAAATATAAAAAGATGGATGCTATCAAGAAAAGGATATTAAAGGAGGAAAGCATTGATTCTTGGCGCCATTTATGTGGTAGTTTCAATAGATTAACACCTATTTCTCGTATATGGGGTTATGTTAGAAAATTTAAGAGGATAGGAAGCACTAATAGAAATCGAAATTTTATTGATGACTGGGTTCCCGAATTTTTAAATAACTTAGCGGACACAACTAAACACAATCAAGATAGGCTTACTTATTTATTTGATAAGGCAACAGAAAATGATATTAATGCATTTCTCAATAATTCCTTTAATTTAGATGAATTACATATTTCTTTGAGTACAAGAAGAGATACTACACCAGGCCTAGATGACATTCCATATATTTTAGTTAAAAAATTACATTTAAATGCACAAATCATTCTACTTAGTATTTATAATAAAATGTGGAAAGAACTGGTAATACCAGATTCCTGGAAAACTCAATGTGTCATTCCTATACTAAAACCTGATAAGCCAATAAATTGTCCATCTTCATATAGACCAATATCTTTGTCTTCATGTTTGGGAAAACTTTTTGAGAACATGTTAAAATTAAGATTGGATTATTTTATAGAGTCAAATAATGTAATTCCTCCTATACAGTTTGGTTTCAGAAAAGGTAAAAGTTGCTCTGAAAGCTTTGTATCATTAATATCAGATATAAAACTAGCTCGATTAAGTCACTCCAATATGATATGTGTTTTTCTGGATGTAAAAGGAGCGTTTGATAATGTTAACATAGAAGAACTCATTCAAGTTCTAAATGACACAGGTGTACCTGCCCATGTATTAAAGTGGCTATATCACTTCATGAGTGACAGAATTGTTTTTGTTAGATATAATAACAAACTACATGGACCTAAAAGTATAAATAAAGGTATAATGCAGGGGGCTACATTGTCCCCGCTATTATATAATTTATACACATCAGAAATAACAAAATATGTTGATACAACAAATATAAAGATCCTACAATTTGCAGATGACTTACTTTTGTACAGTATAAATCAAAATTTTGATGTTGCTCAAAATAACATAAACATTGCATTAAAACAGCTGTATAACTTCTACCATAATAAGCTTAAACTTGATATTAGCCCTTCAAAAAGTTCTGTTTTAATTTTTAGTAGAAAGTTAAACATTAATGATGTTAATATTTTTTACAATACAAATCAGATCCCATTAGTAAAGCAACATAGATTTCTGGGAGTCATTATTGATGATAAACTCAAATTTGATCAGCATATTAACTATATTTGTAAAAATGCATTCAAGGGTATTAATTTACTAAGATATTTAGCAGGCACTTTTTGGGGGTCTGACCCAAAAACAATGGCTATGTTGTACAAAAGTATAGTTAGAAGCCACTTTGATTATAGCAGCTTAGCATATATGAATGCTAACAGCACTCTTTTAAAGAAGTTGGATGTAATTCAAAATATTGGCTTGAGATTGATTTGTGGGGCTATGAAGTCTACACCTATTAATTCATTAGAAATAGAAACTTGTATATCTCCTCTTGCTTTGCGTAGATTACAGTTAGCTCAAAGATTTTATTTGAAAATTGTGTCCTTAAATAACAGTCTTCTTCATAATAAACTAGAAGTGAATCCACTGGCCATAGAATTAGTCTCATCCAATGTAATGTCTATTTCTTCACTTGTTCATGGGACAATACCTGAAATTCAAACAATTTATAACCATGTTAAAGAAAATTCTGTACATATTAAAAAATATAATAACTGGCCATTGTACACTAATCCATTCAGAGTTCTTGTTGATTCTTCTAGAGTAATCCTAAATGAAAATACTATACATAATAATACAGACTTTTTAGAATTTAAGAACAGCAAAAATACTTATTATTTCTTATATACAGATGGATCTAAGAGTGATAATTATTGTACAGCAGCATTTTATGATCCTCAATTAAATCATACAAAATGTATTAAGATTAATACCAATTGTAGCATATTTACAGCAGAAGTTTATGCAATTTACTCTTCATTACTCTATATTGATTTGTTAAATAACTCTCTAAAGGATATTTTAATAGTTTCCGACTCGAAAAGTGTATTGTACTCATTAAAAAACATTAATATTTCATATAAGGCGAACTATTTACTGTTTGTAATTAAAAATAAGTTATTACAACTCGGAGATGAAAAACAACTAAATATTGAATTTCTGTGGGTTCCCTCCTCAGAATACAGAAAAAACCAGAAACCGCCAGCGCGCTTAAAACTGAAGCAACAAAAACCACTCTAAAACAGAGTGGTTTGACGTTTTTGCGATTAGTCACTCCCAGTCCTGGGAAACTTCGAACAAATTAAATTTTGTATGAAATTATTGCTTAATGCTTTGCCAACAATAAGACAATTCTACCAGTACTACCAACATCACGCTATAAAGAGTTGCCACTTAAGTATGATTTTTATTGTAGTAGAATGTATTTCTAAGTATATTTTCGTGAAAACTTCAAATAATCTTGCATTTGTTTTTTTTTGGACAGAATATAGTGCAAATAAGTTTTACATTATGTTCTGGGATATTTAATATGAATTAATAAACATATTTGACAACATTTATCAATTATGAAATTACGTGTAGGAGATATCGGTATAAATCTATGGTCACACTTATTCACAAACATGTCAGCCGTTTCGTAAATGTGTTTGTGATGTGATTTTTCTGTTTGTTTTTTTCCGTTTTCTTTGTGAATGTGGAATATTACATATCAGATTAGTTTATGTTATTGTATGTATAACATTGAGTTGAGCACCTGCTCCTCCGTTTCGTCCTCACATTTTTTACGAGTTCCCACTGGAGCCCAAGCGGTGAGTACCTTTTATCTTTGACAAATAATGATTATAATGCAAATGTCGGTAAACTTCTGCTCTTATATTTGCGCTAACGCCCAATTTTTCCACTATGGTATGAGTATTGTGTATGCAAGTGTTTAGCTACGGGTTGCCACGAAAGAATAACAAGGTTCACTTTTAATTAGATAAATCACTGAAGGACAGCAAACATTTAATTTAGATTACATTAGGTGCAGACCGATTATATTTTATCAATCTATGAAGTAGGCATAACTCTGGATATTAGGTATTGGACCCTTTGGAAATTAAGTACATTTGTCAGCTTTCATTAAATACTTACATTGTTTGCCATTAATGGTTAGAAAATAATAAATTCTAATTATATTGTTTGGGTTCAATTTAACTTGAATAGATTGGTAGCAAAATGCAAGGCTATATGATTATTGACTTGTTACATTTAACAGCAAACAAAACTTGTGAAAAATTTCACAATTCATATTTACACTTTTTGTCCAAGATTAATTTGGCGGAAAGCTTAGCCACTATCATTGATTGCATGTAAATAAGTTCAGCAAAATGTGGGAGCATTCATTCACGTCAGCCTACCCCTTCATAGATACAGGTGTGAGCTTATGTATGTATGTGTGGTAAAATAAAAAATAAAGCTAGAATGTTATTGCTGGAATTAAATTTAAACTAAATTAAAATACATATGTTTATTTATAACATTATAATCTTTTATTTTTATTTTCCAGCTGCCAAGAATGGGTCAAGGCAGTAGAAAATTACAAATTAGTGTTTCTACCAATAGAAAAACTACATGAGCAACAAAATATGTGTGCTAAACACTTCAACCCAAAAGATTTTAACAAAAAGGGAAATCGTCTGAAAAGACATGTAATACCGACTTTACATTTGAGTAAAGGTAAATACAAAAAATAATTATTTTATGAAATACATCTCATCTATATTGATATAAAAAAGCAAAGGAATTTTTGGTTGTTTGAACAAGCTAATCTCTGGAAATACCAGTCTGATTTGGTGGAGTGGGATGGGCTGGACTGGCTTTTTAGCATGATGTGTTAAGGGTGTGTGAAGATGGAAATATGTGTATCTGATGTCAACAGATAACATAATTTGATATACTTAGTTCATTAAATATGTATATAATTTTCAGATCTACCTGAGCCAATGCCATCCATAAGCCAACAATCAAATATACTTATGGAGCTGTCACAAAAAGGTATGCAATTTAAATAATTATCAAATTCTTACTGACTGTCTGCCTGGACTGCCTCTGTGGCGCAGTTGTAATTGCGCATGCGTTACGACTGCTGTGCTGAAGTCTCGGGTTCGACTCCCGGGTCGGTTAAATGGATATTGGGTTTTTATATCTTCTAGATATTATTCTCAGTATTAGCGCAGAGTCTGGAATTTGTGCCGGTTATAGCGATAGGCTCGCCCCCTATCACATTATGAGACCGATAAAGTCGGCGAAAAGTGGGTGCACTGGTTACACCTCTGCCTACCTCTTCTGGGATTACAGGTGTGAGTGTATATGTATGTATGTACTTATTTGTATAAGTACCCCTAATCTCATATGTGTGAGCTTATTTATTTCTAACTCTGGAAAGTAACTAAGACTCATAAGCTTATCAGTCTTATATTTATGGTAATTGTATGTACATAGCCGGTATAGTCCTTAGCCAGTATTATTCCAGCATATACTTGATAGCGACATTATATCCTAGACATCATCTATACGAAAAATAGTTATCATTAGTTTTTATCATTAGTCACATTTTTATCACAACAATGTAACTGCCGTTTGCTTGATGGTAACTACAGAACTGGTTACACCTCTACTTACCCTCCCCTTTGGGGAATACAGGCGTGAGTGTATATGTATGTATGTATCAAATTCTTAATTTTTTTGTTTAAAAGGTAAAAAAATGTGTTTTTGCTATATATGATGGTTAACCAAAATGAAATTCATATCAGTATGTACAATTTCAGACCACCTGCTTGAACCAGTGCCATCCACATGCCAGCATACCAGAACTGTCCTCGAGGAGCTGTCTCAAAATGGTATAAAATATTAATTTCCTATGGATCCAATAAATATTGTAAATGTGAAATTTTGTAAACATGTTTGTTACTCAGTCACAGTGTGGTCAAAGTTCAATGATAGATTACTATCATTGAACTTTGAGATATATTATTAATGTCTAAAATTTTGAGACTCCAAAATGATCAATCGGTCTTTTTTGTGTATAGAAGATGATTTTTAGTAATGATGAAATTTAAATATACCTTTTCTTTGAGTCACAGATATTCCAGAGTAAATTTTAAAACCAATGATAATATTTTGTGTTTCTTTACTAATATTTTTTTTGCATTGGTTTTTCAGAAGGAACTATTACCATACCATTTAAGAGGCCCAGTGAAACTATTAAACATAAATTAAAAAGCCTCACCGGAAGAATCAAGTAAGTACTTTATCAATATTTATAATAACATAATTTATACTATAATAAAGCTGAAGAGGGACTTTGTCTGTACATTAAATACATTTGTGAAATTTTGATTGCATCGTATTATATTATCGTTATAGAACCCAAAACAATTGTTTTTGGAAATATTGTCTGTCTGTCTGTCTGTCAAGGCATCACGTCTAAAGCACTGTATTACTACAAATGAATTGGCAATAAAATCGTAGGGGGGTGTACCTCGAGGTAACATTTAATCTTTATTTCAATAAAATCGGTTCATTCAATCAAAAGTTATGAGTATTTATAGTTTACATCAAACAACAACAAACAAACTTACAGTACCCTCCTTTAGAATAGTAAGATCTAAAGAGTCTTTTATGGGTAACTGTGTTAAATTTTATAACAAAATCCCCATTAATGTAATTGATTTGCCCAATAAAATGTTTAAGGCTCATATTAAATGTGTTCTTATGGACAGGGGCTATTATAATGTTCAACAATATCTAGAGGATAGGGATGTCTGGCATTCGGTTCCTTCCTGCACACTGCGACCTGGCGCCCTGTAGCTTACACCATGTTAGTGTATATAAATAGTATAACAAAATAAAATAAAAACTAAATTAATAAAATATTAATAAATGACATGTTGTAATATTATATATACTTAAAAAATAATAAACTTTGACGACCGATCGCGTATATAATAAAATAGTAAATTGGCAATGTAATTTGTGACAGGTCATCTACTAGAAATAATGAACCGGACCAAAAACAAGCCCGCTGAGTTTGATTTGCTGGATTCTCTCAGGACTGGGTGGCGCCCCGTAGTATCCAGCGGTAATGTAAGCCTGCTGAGTTTGTTTCGCCGGGTCTTCTCAGGCGGGGTCGCGTTTGGATCCGGTGGTAGCTTTTAAAACAAGCGACGTCTCGGAAATACCCATGGTCCATATCAAAACCATTGAAATATATATATATATTTGACTGGTATTACCTTGAATAATATTAATTCATAATATAAAAATTAAAAATAATTAATAATAAATAAATAATAATAATGTTAAATACCTTATGAATAATTCATTGCTAGTGTATTGATGATGCTATGTATGTTATGTATACATAAGCTGATATGCTTTTCTTAAAATTTCTTTACTTTTTTTAATGATCTGACTTGTCATAAGAGCTATGTAATTGCCTACTTGATCAATAAACGATTTCATTTCACAATAGCTGTATTACGGTGCTAAGGCGTGGTCAGAGATAAAGTGATTTTATAATTAGTGTAATGATAAGATTAGAAAAGGCGACGAAATTATGAACCGCACGCGTGCACGCACTCACTCCTGTAAACCCCGAAGGGGTAGGCAGAGATGTAAGCGATGCTTATTACCATCCCATTATGTGAT
Source organism: Laothoe populi (assembly GCA_905220505.1). Classification (NCBI taxonomy): domain Eukaryota; kingdom Metazoa; phylum Arthropoda; class Insecta; order Lepidoptera; family Sphingidae; genus Laothoe; species Laothoe populi. Next base: position 10,161,359 of record HG992164.1, on the reverse strand, counting down.
AGACGGCGAGCCTATCGCTATGTAGACCACAATTCCAGACTGGATTGATATTGAGTATTTCGTAATAGCAAAACCTAATATTACTTTAACTCGACCACGGTATCAACCCGAGACCTCAGCATAACAGTCGTATTGTGTTCGCACAATTACAACTGCGCCACCAAGGCAATAATTATACAAAATAATGTTTAATAATTATATACTCACACCTAAAATACAGTAAATAAAGAAATAGTACATTTAAAAAAAAAATTAGGATGTTTGTTAACCAATGTAATAGATAGATGGCGTTGTCCAACATATCTATCTCATTTTCAAAATCGCCACACCAAGATACTCTCTAATAAAATCAGCTGGTACAATAGCTTTCAATCTGAGTACGTGGAGTTGTTATACATTTTGGTTATTTTGATTGAATTTGCGGATAATTGACCAAAAAATATATATTTTAATGTTTTTTTTTTTAGTGCCTCGATAGGCAGACGAGCAGACGGGCCACCTGATGGTAAGTAGTCACCGCCGCCCATAGACTTCTGCAATACCAGGGCACAGCAAAGCCGCTGCCTACCGTTGTTAATGTTGCTGATGGTAGGATATTCATATCCACCTGGATAGAGAGTAGCGTACACAAGGTGTTAAACCCGACATAGTAGCACACGCAAGTGACCACACTATACCTGATGGTAAGCGCAATGCCGTCCAGTTAGAGTAGCAATTAGTGAAACAACTATGCCTCGCTACTTGACACAATCATGCCGGCCTGCTGGTGGATATTACGCCCTCCGGGTGAGTCCTTGGCTTAAGATCACATAGGATATTTAAACCTAAGAGACTGTAATTTTCTTATTGAGAGAACAGCCAAATGGGAAACAGTACAAAATGGGGATAACGGGCACACCTAGGGTGTCTTGGCATTGAATTCCACCATATTCTTAATATCCCATGAAAATATTAGATCTAGGGTCCGATGGAGCCCTATAACAAGATCCTTGTGACTTGCGACTCACAGTATCCGCCTGGCAACCGGCTACTTGACAGATATAGAAATATGTAATAGCTAGATGCCTTCGTGGGTTGTATACCTTTTTCCCAAAAATAATATGGACGCGGGCGGAGCCGCAGTCAACAGCTAATATATACATATATTCCTTTTTATTAAGTAAATAGAATTCTGTTGCACTGCCTTAAAGTGTCTTATAAATTATAAAATCAATGATATTTTAGGTCTATCAAAACTTATTCACTTATATGTTAATGGAGGATATTAAAACATAAAGCACATTCTTAGACATATTTCATAAGTTGGCTTTCCAAAAGTATTGCTATACACATTTAGGATACTAAACCATTTCCCAGATATTATTTCAAATTATGAAAATTGTTGAATTATGCTTACATAACGTTTTTCTTCATAATTGTTAGAATGCGGCGTGTTTGGTGTTTATAAATTTTTGCTGTTTATTTCTAATATACAGATCATGTATCTTTACAGATTTAACAACATGCGAAAAGAACCTTATGAAAAATTACAATCAAGATTGTTTAGGGAAATGGTATCTGCAGCACTAAGAAATCAAAAAAGAAACCTAGAGGCTGGCGTTGGACGAGTAAAAGCAAAATCTCAGCCTTGGCTACATTTAAAAGATCGTCGAAAGCCTACAGATACTTACAGCATCTCGTGCCTTCACTAAGCGCAAAATCCTTGCAAAAAGTTTTGAGAAAATTTCCAGTAGTAAATAAAGTGGTCATGAAATATTTAAAATCTGTTAGCAATAAAAAATGTTGAAGACAAATACTGTGGCTTAGTGTTTGATGAACTAACTTTAAAGAGACTGCTTTTCTTAGACATAACAATGGACAAAGTGGAGGGCTATGAAGAATGATGACATATTATGACAGAATTGGGACGTAGCCCGCAAATCGCTGACCATGCATTGGTGTTTATGTTGCAAGGCATAAAGGCAAAGTTCAAGCAACCAATTCTTTTATTTTATCTAAAAACAACACCTATAGCAGATACAATATTTTTATACCACATATTACCATAGTTATTGTATATATATTAATAAATATTTAAATACTGCACAATTGTTTTTTTTTCCCGCTTCGATTTTAAATAAATTTAACACATTATGACCTTCTATCGACTTTATTTTATCGATATCGATAAAATTAAATATATCGATAATTTTAATTATCGACCCTTACATCGCACATCCCTATCTGCCATTTTCACTTTAAGGTCATCGTTGTCACTGTCAGTGAATTTACGTTGGTAGCATTGTATTTTTTATATGGTTGGCTAAAGATTCTAAAAAATACCTTAAAAATAAATGTTCTAAGTTCCGTCTCTTAAAATTACATGCTCAGTGGTCACTCCTTTGCAGTAAGCGCGTCGTGACGTATTGTACAAGTGTCAATTTTAATTGAAAAATGCCGTCTTGTTTTGTCCCTACATGTAAAAATGCTGCTGGGATTACAAAACAACAGGATGGGATCCCATTTCATCTGTAAGTAGCGCATTCAAAAGTATATTTATTTAATTATTGAATTTCTTTTACTTATTGTGATCGTCTAATGCTGCGTACACACCGGCCCAACGAACGCCAACGAATGGGTTCGCTGACCTTCGTTGGTCCTGTCTGGACGGATTAGCGAACGCCAACGATCGTTCGTTGGCATGTTGCTGCGTACTCACCGGCCTAACGAACGCCAACGAATGGGTTTCGCTGACCTTCGTTGGTCCTGTCTGGACGTATTAGCGAACGCCAACGATCGTTCGTTGGCATGTGCCGGCGATCCGAAGCGTGTCGGTAACATCAAAGGAATCGAGCTATTAGATCGAACTCAGTGTGGACGGTCGCCGAAGGCCAACCAACGAACGCTCAGTTGAAGCCAGAGAGCGTAGCGTACAGACGTCTTACCTAATAAATAAGATATTTCCCACTGTACCCGTAATTTATGGAGAAAAACAAAGAGTGGAGTAATGATGAAATGTTTTTGTTTATAGATGTATACAAAAAAAAGCCGTGTCTTTGGGACCCTACTCATAAAGAATATAAGCTAAAAACGAAGAGAACTGATTGTTGGATAGAAATTGCAAATATTTTTAATTGCGATATCAACATCGTCAGGAAAAAAATGGAATCATTGTTAGGCTACATACGCACTATGCGGTTAGCCGTCCGGTTGACCGCGTTCCGGTCCGAAGGTACTGGGTGCATTCTTATTTGCAAACACGAGATGAGAGCAAAGGTTGATCGGCAGCCGCATCGCAGTGCGAATAGAAACTTCTTTCTCTTACATATTCTTGATTACTGTCAACCGGACGGCTGACCGCGTTGCGGCTAACCGCATAGTGCATATGTAGGCTTAACTTCATTTCGACGAGAGCGGCAAAGATGTGACGGACCTAAAAAATCAGTTACTACAAAGAAAAATAATTAACTTGCGTCAAGTAAAATATTTTCTTCAAAATTCAGTTCTTGATTTAAATTATTTTGCCATTTTTATAAAAACTTACTTTGAAAATGAATATGGACGCTTTGTGTATGATCAAACATCGATGTAGATGTTGATATTTTTGTAACTTCGACTTATTGGATTTTAAAGACAATATATATTTAGCATTTAAAACTTAGAGAAGGCAACCAAAAGGAGACGGCATTACGCTCGAATCTTGAACAAAAAAGTCAGCAATGTCGGTGGGGGGCTTCGTACACCTACAAATAAACATGTGCACACAAATGCAAAATGTAATCACGTCGCTACTCACGCACACTACACAATGCCATACAACACTGGCAAATTTATGCACACTCTGGGTGTGATTTCGTGAAAAGGGACCGAAGCAGGGAGGTATAGTTAAAAATAGTGTAAATTTATATTTCTAATTTAATCGAAATACTGTAAAGATAATAAAGATAATAAGTAGTGAGAAAAATACAAGCCAAATAAGCAAATATAAAAACTTTATTTTTTAGAAAATGAATTTTAAATAATACGCCTTTAATTTATTTAAAATGGATATCCATCTGTGGTTACATTACTTAGGACTAAGTTATAATGAGGTAACAATAATCTTACTATTAATGAACAACATTTTAAGGATACCACGACATGCGTTGAGAAAAAAAAGTAACACCAGTGTTCAATAAAAGTAGAAAGGTTAATTAAATTTACAAAAATAACCATGACCAAAAGAGAATTTAATTAATAATAAAAAATATATATATCTAAATATAAGTATAACCATCCCCTCTGGAATCCCACACGGGTCTTATTTAATAATAAAAATAAGGGACTTGATATTGCTATTTTTATAAATGACCTCATTGACCTCTTGAAATGTCCCTGTTTATTGTATGCTGTTGATCAAAAAAAAATTTACGCAGTAACTAGTATTTATTATGCCGTGGCTCTGCAAAACTATATCGACCTTATCTGTGAGTGGTGTTCTGCAAACCCTATGTTTTTAAATGTCAAAAAATGCTTTTGTGTTTAATTGTCTAAACAAGTTAACCACAGAAAAATTGCTAGAAAAATTATGAACAGCAGTATCACTAATTAACGAGAAAAAATGATAAACATTTAAAAAAATATCGATCTTCGATATCTATATTTCAATATCGAACTATCGATATATTGTCCAAAAAATATTAGTAATAAATATCGATATTTCTTAATTATAATATCGATATTTTATCAACATTCCTAATTTGGACGTACGCGTATCTCCGAAGGCCAACGAGCGTGCGGCAGCCAACGCTAAATATCCTTCGTTGGCGTTCGTTGGCTTGGTGTGTACGCAGCATTAGAACACGAAGCTTCCATTTTTTGAGTGTTGCCATTTTATTTTGATCGCAAATTTTACCCACTTATTTTTTTAATACTTTTATAGAATACTCACTATTATTGTGTATATAGTTCTATTTTATATATAGTTCTTTGTAATTTTAGTTTCACTGCTGATGAAAAGAGAAAATCGGCCTGGATGAATATAATACAAAGAGCTCGACTATATGAGTTTTGGAAACTATCAAGCCTAAGCGTAATTTGCTCAATTCGTTTTGAAGAGCAATATTTTTATGATACAAAAGATTGTTTGAAAAGACTGAGGAAAGCAGCTCTTCCAACAAGGGTAGATATAGTCATAATAATTACTTTATTTATATTGTATCCCCCTGTTCAGAATGTTTGTCATGTATTTTAAAGTAAGTTTTTGGTCAACAAAGGCAAAGGTGTATCAAGTACGCCCACTTTTCGCCAAGTTTATCCGTCCCACAGCGTGATAGGAGGCGAGCCTAAACCGGGCACAAATTCCAGACTCCGGGCTCATGAAACTTCGGTGAATTAAATATATGAATATTCTAATAGTAACGTTCTATTTCAGCATTTGGCCTTGACACCAGAGTTTTCCGAGTTGCACATGACAATGACCTATAGTAATAATGTTTACCCATAATATTTCAACTGTATAAATTATTTTTTGTACTATAGTAAGTCAAATTAGGCAATTAATCTATATAGATAGTTACAAGTAAACTAAGGCTCATGAACATTTGCAATCTCAGGCACAAAGTGCTATTACTAATGCGTTGCCATCCATGAGGACTGAAATGTCATGCCTTGTACGACAGAAATTTAACGCATTTGATTAAACTTTTTGTTTTTTTATTTTATGATAAACTTAAGATTTTTTATTTCAGGTTACACAACCACAATCACCTCCGCGATCAAACTCAGAGATTGGTGAAGTCAATATTTCTGATTTAGAATCTGTGTTTGATACGGCGAGAAAGGTCAAACTAAAATCTCAATTACGACGAAAACAAATATTTTGTGAGCGTCATGTTCGACGTTTGAAAACATTACAGCAAAAACACAATAGACTTGCCAAGAAGTACGAATCTCTAAAGAGTATATTAAACAAATTAAAAAACAATCGCTACATTTGATTTGAAAATAATAAAATCTTAACTTTTTAAAGCCATGTTTTATTTAAAGTTGTTGGTATAACTCACGTTGGACACCTCTCTAGTTATCAGATTCTATAGCAAGTGCATAAAATGTTTGAACACTAGTCGCGTAGTTGTGTACAACGTTAGTTTACTACCCTACTTACAAAATATCAGTTAATATTTTCTAATAAATATATTTTCTTTAGTGTTATAAGATTACCCCAAAAAGTGGGAAACCGCTCCGAGCTAGCAACATTACGCGGGTGGGTGGTGGGGCACGTGCGGGACGTACGTATTGGTTTTGGACACAGCGCGGGGTATGTAATTATTATTGAGCGCGGTTTCTGGTTTGTTCTGTATTCTGAGGTTCCCTCACACAGTGGCATACGGGGAAATGAAATAGCGGATAGGGCTACCCATGCGGACCCTGACGACGATCACAATGAATTAATGAAAGTTCCTTTTACCGACTATTACAGTTCGTTTAAAACTAACAATAAACTTTTATGGAAACAGTACTGGGACTTTACACTGCAGACCAAAGGAAAATGGTACCGGCAAATACAAAAAGAAATACCAACGAGACCTTGGTACGACAAACTTAAATATATTGACAGGAAGTTTATTACCTGCATCTCACGAATGAGGTTGGGCCATTGTTTGACTCCAGCACATCTTCACAGACTGCGCATAGTAAATAATAATAAGTGTAATTATTGTAATCAAATTAACGCCGACTTGGACCATATTGTGCTTCGATGCCCTGCATTTGGAATTGACCGTTTAGTATTAGCTAACGACATTAGTGACAGTATATCTAATGAGAACAAAAATGAAAATGATGTTGAATATGAAGCTGTTGAAAGTATACCCCGCCGATTAGAAGATTTATTGTCCGATACCAGAATGTATATAGCTTTATATAACTGTATAATCCATACTGTAGAGAAAATTTAATTTCAATTATAAAATGTATATAGATTTATAATTCATACTGTTGAGAACATTTAAATTTAATTTTTAGTCTTTGTTTTGTATTTATTTCTTTTTTGTTTAGTTTAGTTTTGTATTTATTTATGTATACGTCTGAAGGACTAGTATCCATGGACATGAATAAATTAAAAAAAAAAAAAAAAGTGTCAACTGTGAACTGTCACGGTCTGTCAAAAGTAAAAATGAGTATTAGAATTGGAAATTCCAGAATCCAATCCAACTGTTATTGAATTAGATTTTTTGATTTAACATTAAAAATTATATAAAAACAATAAAATGCTACGCAGTATTGTAGAATATTATGCGGAACACGAGGGTTATAAGTGTGGTTATTGCCGAAGTCCTACCACAAACTTTAGTCATGGTAAGTTTATAAACAATCCCACTGAGTATCATTTACTACGTATTATTCAAAACTACAAAATAGCCATCATTAATTCAAAATTTCAATTAACAAAAACGTAAAATAGTAATAGTTATTAATTATATATTCAGTATTACAAACCAGTTGGCCTTAGATTTTACATTTTAATTATTAATTATTAGAATAATTGAATTTTTTGAGAATGTAGACTGTTATATTTAATACTAAGTGTGTGAAATTTGAGAAATCTGTATTGTTTTAGGTATGTGGGCGCACACATTGACTGTGGGCGATTACCAGGATTTGATTGATAGAGGATGGAGAAGATCTGGAAAATATTGTTACAAACCCACTATGGATGTGACTTGCTGCCCCATGTACACTATACGGTGTGTATACAGTTATGAATTAATTTTATTTATATGTATACTAGCTGTTGCTCGCGGCTCCGCCTGCGTGGAGGTTATATTCAGGAGCAGAAGTATACAATCCAAGGAGTTGTGTTCTGCACTGAGGCACCTGTAGCGATTGTCCAGCCTCTCAGGTGTTGTGCCTGGATTTTGAGATTGCATCTAAAGAATACCCCATAAGTTTAACTTTACTTTGCCCCTTTTAGGGATGATTTTTCAAAAAACGTTGAAACACGTATTTCTTTATTTCCTACCAAAAGCCTAAATATGAATTTACAGATACCTATGTCGAGGAATTATGGATTTCCCATACAAATGTTGAACTCCTATTTGACCCCTTTCAAGATTGTTTTTTGAAAAGTTTTTTTTGTAGCCTATGTCCTTCTCCAGGATATAATCTATTCCCTTACCAAATTTCATTACAATCCGTTCAGCCGTTTAGTCGTGAAGAGGTAACAAACAAACAGAGTTACTTTCGCATTTATAGTATTAGTATGGATATAATGCCAATACATTCCAACTTTATTTATTCCAAGTTTAGTATACATATAAAGATATATATGTGTACAAACCTGGGTAAAATAAATTGCAAAAATACCAAAGAAGTCTCGGTAAGCTGCCTGAGTTTACTTTCAAATTTCATCTTCAAACCATGACTGTCTGGGTGGCACAGTTGTAATTTGCGCATGCTTTACTACTGCTGTGCTGAGGTCTCGGGTTCGATCCCCGGGTCAGGTAAAGTGATACTAAGTTTTTCTATCTAGAAATTCTGAGTATCAGCCCAGAGTCTGGAACCCGTGCCCCGTATGGCGATAGGCTCGCCCATTATGGGACCGAAATTCGGTGAAAAGTGGGTGTACTGGTTACACCTCTGCCTCGATTACAGGCGTGTGTGTATATGTATATGTATCTTCAAACCACATTTATTAGCTCAACTATTGCTTATTCATAATTTGTATGCAGCCATAATTTGTAAAAAAATATCTCAAATGGCCAAGAGCATACTAATTTGTATTGTATGGCATTAATGGGCTTAAGCTTATTGATCATAGTTATCACAAATGGCAGATTTATGATTGGACGGCAATGTATATTAAAAGGCTCTGTGAATAACTGAAAGTGTATATTTGGTATTGTTGAGTCTGTTCATTACACAAATTATAAATTGTGTTAAGTTCCAAGAACTTCATGAGAAGTGTACTGAACTAATTCCAACATAAAAAATACATGTAAAATATGGTTTCGTTACAAAACTATCTGTCTTAATAGAATTTATAAAACTTTCTCAAATAATGTAAAAAAATGTTGAAAGTAGATGATACCAATTTCCAATTCACATTGTATGGGAAACTGTGTAGTCTATTTCCATATATCTTATAATTATGTAGTGACATAATTATAAGATATATGACATAATAGTCAGTGGACTATTATTATTTAATTTATTTTGTGGAGGAACACTGACGCCTAAAATACAGGCTAATGCCTAGTTTGGGTGTCAGGGTACCAAAACCTTGTTTGTACAAAAGCTTTTGGGAAAAAAATAACTTAGATAAGTTTTATGTCATCTACCTAGCCACAACTTGAACTTTCCAAACAAAAATTGAAGTAACTAATAAAATAAAATAACTATAAATATACAATGCAAAAAAGGAACCTCTGCTTCGACTGCTGTTTGTATGAGACAGTCAGCTTTTGAAAAGCTACAGTCATTAGTGGTTGTTGTATGGTCTTAAGTCTGTGTTTTACTCATCAAATATTAACATCCTTCCACATCTTATTAATTTAGGCCTGCACCATACTTACCATCAGATGCCATGTAGGTATTTCACAACACCAATAAATAAATAAATATATACATTATTATTCATTGCTTCATAACTCAAGTTATAATTACAGTCATTTGTTAATTATTGTTTTGTCTCTTGAAAAACATCATTAGGATAATGAGTGCTACAAAACTTAAAATAAAATATGAATTGTAGTCATTTGTTTAATATTATATGAATTGAAAAAAAAAATTGATTGAATAAATAACAAATAAATTAATATAGCTTGATTTTGACAATCTTACTTCATATGTCCAGAGTATCATTCTACCTAAACCATAACAAGGCTACAATGCTAATTAATGACAGTCCATAACTAGTTAGAGTTGTGATACTTAACTTTGCAGTATGTTTTTTTTTATTATATGCAAAGATTAAAGAAATGCATACATTTTTATGCCAACTACACTATTAATTTATTGACCCTGATTTAAAAAAAATATGTTACGTTAGTATGATTGTAAGGGTTGTTAGCTTTATATGATTGTAAGGGATGACATATTGTATTTTCAAAATGAATAATTAATGCTTATTTCATGTTACATTTTTTTCATATCAACAGAAGCAGAGCTCTAGAATTTAAACCAAGCAAATCTCAGAAGAAAGTATTAAAGCGCTTCAACAAATTTTTGTCAGGCCAAAATGACCCAGCTCCTGACAAGGACAGAAAAATGTCTACATGTAGTAGTGAGTCTGAAGTGCTAGCAGAAGGGTTTGAAGAGGGAAATGAACAGTATGAGGAAACTACTAGAGAGCCTCAAGATATTAATATATCTGAAATCCAATCCTGTGGTAATCTGGATAGGTTGAATGAACCCATAGATAGTACAAAAGGTATGTCATTGCAGAGGATTAAAGTGCATTACTTCAATCTTTCTATGTACATAATTATGATTTATTTTATAGTTGAAACTTCAGTACAAATGGATGTTAACATTTTACAAAAAGAAGCCAGTATTAATACACAAAAAGCTACAAAAAAAGGTAAAGTAATTAACTTAATGATGTGATGTGTTTATTTAATATTTCGTTTACAAATGTGTTTACTTCGCTGAAGGTTTGTTATTATTATACTGTATTGATAAAAATAACTTGAGTGACGCGATTCAATTCCCATAGGTTATAAGTAGCTTTACCTGTGGAGCATTTATTTTACTTATTAAATAACTAACAACAGCAACAGTACATTCGATACAGATAGCAAAAAATATCATTATGCCCGTCCGCGTTAATCTTTGACTACGCCTAATTACATAGAACACACTTTGCCATAAAAAAATCGTTGCACGAACCGTAAGCGGCTGCCAGTATGCTTACGATATATAGATAACTATTACTTTATGCAAATGTTTCAACACTTAGCGCCAAGCAAGTGCTTACCAAGTTTCAAACATCATCACTGCAAACATATTTTTGAGTATTAATTAAGTCAAATTTTAGAGTCGAAATACGGATTTGGACGACTATTCTTCCATGTACCTCGTTGCATTTTTTATAGAAATAAATTTATTTTGTTAATGTAAAAGAGCAGCTCTGAAGCAACATCGCAAATCGTGTATCGGCTTCTCGATTGATTTGAAAAGGAAAAACTTATAATAATCATAAAAAAAATATAGAAAAAAATTGTACTGTGTGTCTTGGGGAACACGCATTTCGAACCTGATTTTTGCAAAATAAATGAATTCGTCATGTTAATAGCCAATTGAATCTAGTCATATCTAGCCAAGAAAATTGCACAAGGCAATTATCGGCGAACGTTACGTGCCTTAATAATTCTAACACTATGTTAAAAAAATTAATCTCTAGATACTAGTTCTAGAAACAAATTAAAACTAAAATGAACTAGAATTTAAATGAAATAACTGTGTGATGTCATGGATATTTGCGTCGCACCGCTTTGAGGTGTGTTAGCCGATATGCCTCTTCCAATAGATTATCTCGGAATGACAAATGTCTCAGATAAAGTATCAAAATAAAAAATTACGTCATTATACATATATTTGTACCACAACAAAGGAAACGTTACTATCAATTCCCCTTTTGACGTAAGTAACGAATTGAGCCTTATGCAACATGTTAGTTTCGATGGATATGTAAGCTAATTTGAGATAACAAGCTGTGGCCCGAAAAACGAATCGACAAAATTTCTCTTTATCGAGCATGCCAAAGCGGCAGAATTGGGAGTAGTATGCTTTTACATTGATCATGTTGCGTGTATTTCATAAATACAATAGAGTTAAGAAACACTAGACCATGGACTGAATACGTAAATTTCGTGAAAAATAACAATAAAATTTCACCTTGTAGTTGCTGAGACTATCTTATATCACAGTTTATATCTGTTTTTTTATTTATTAAGTAAGTTAAGTTTATTAGTTAATGTAGTATGTACTAGTTCATGCAAAAGTCCGTCTGGGTCGATAAAACCGCTTTGCTGAAGGATTCGTTCGGCTCACCACTATATCTAGTAATATCGCTGGTGTAAACTGTTGCCAGGTGTCAAAGTAACAATTATTTTATGCGACCAATGTCATTCATATTTTAATGCTGACTGTACCACTAGCTAGTTGATTCAGTAAATATAATTTTATCCTAAATCAAGTTTTATAACAAAAATTTTACTCCGTTTGGAAACGATTGTAGTACAAAAAATTTAAATTAAATACCTAGCTTAGGTATTTGTTTTTTCGATACCCTTTTTTTCACCGGAATTCCATTTACGGATCTTCCAAGTATGTTGGACTAGACCTTCCAACCAACTAAACACTGCGATGCTCCACTCTCTCCTTTATAACGAAAGCGGCGGGGTACGAAAATGAAAGTCAAGATCAACTCTACTATGGTGGAGCAAATATCATTCCAACGAAAATGAAATGCCCACATAGGGATATGAGGGCATATAATATAGACATGGTCAAGGGTTCGTAAACCGTTAACCTTTGCTGTCATACTTTTGATACTCGGTAATATCTAATTCGGTATCAAAAACATCAAGGCACAATGTATCCATACTAATACTATAAATGCGAAAGTAACTCTGTTTGTTTGTTTGTTACCTCTTCACGACTAAACGGCTGAACGGATTGTAATGAAATTTGACAAGGAGATAGATTATATCCTGTAGAAGGACATAGGCTATCTTTTTTCTCAAAATACAACTTTGAAAGGGGTCAAATAAGAGTTCAATATTTGTATGGGAAAATCTATCATTCCTCAAGTTAGGGATCTGAAAATTCATATTAAGGCTTTTGGTAGGAAATAGAGAAATACGTGTTTCAACGTTTTTGAAAAATCATCCCTGAAAGGGGCAAAGTGAGGTTAAACTTATGAGGTATTCTTTAGATGCAATCTCAAGATTCAGGCACAACAACTGAGAGGCTGGACAATCGCTACAGGTGCCTCAGTGCAGAGACAACTCTATGGATTGTATACTTCTGCTCCCGAAAATAACCTCCACGCGGGCGGAGCCGCGAGCAACAGCTAGTTTATAATAATTAAATAATAATAAATAAATAACACCCATCAGTCACACACATAGCCCCGACCCCACACTAAGATACGAATCTTGTGTTGTGGGTTGATACCCACAATACAAGACTACGAGACTACGAGAGACTCGGTCTCACAACACCCAGACCCCGGATACAAATATCTGTCTGTCACACAAACATTTGTCTCGATGTGGGAATCGAACCCATGGCCTCTCGTTTCACAGCCGGCTACTCGCCAACTGCGCCGTGGAGGCTGTCAAATTGTAATACTATCCTATTATAATTCTCCTTTTACTTGTTTATTTATATATCAAAGGCTGTATAACCGACTTAGCATCTAAGAGCAAAGTTCTTATTAACATGAATGTGGTAATTTAATTCTTCCCACGTAACCACGGTATTTGTTTCCACATTTATTTGCAGATACCGGGCCAGATCCCAATAAGGCACCATGTAAAAAAGCCAAGCAATTGAGGCGAGAGAGGAAATTAGAAAAGTTAAAGGAGAAGGGTGTTGAACTGACGTCACTGAATACAAGCAATAAAAACAAAGAAAAACAAATTGAAGAGTTCATTAATGAGTTGCCCGATGATGCCAAGCGAAAATTAGAGGTGCTTAATGAAGAATGAATAAATAAATTACAAAAAAAATGTGGTTAGGTCGATCGGGAAGTACCACTGACTTACAGAAAGCCGATGTAACAGTTTTCTTTAAGTTTTATATAGTGAGTGAGATTTCTGAGACACATCCCTCTCTGTTTCTTAATCATGATTGCTTTCTTGTAAAGTAGGCGACACATGGTGACAGATAGGTAGTCAGACCTCATTTATCTCTATTTTTATAACAAATAGTTTCTATAGTTAAAGGTGAATATAGAGGGAAGTATGCGATGGCTTTGTATTTGAATATGAAAGAAATATTTTAACAATACTTAAAACTAGCGTACGTTTGCAACAATACGATCTTTGTTGTGTATATGCTATAACTAAATTACTCATAAATTTAGATGCTGGCTTATCGTTTCAGATAAGATTAGTACGTACCACCCCACCTAGCCCCGAGTGGTTGGCAACTTCAAAAGAGACGCATGAAGTGTATGTCAAGTATCAGACAATAATACATGATGATAAACCCGAGAAATGTACCGAATCAAAATTCAAGGACTTTTTAGTACAGAGCCCTCTGCTGGTATGTATTGAAACTAATTGTAAATACTAGGTTACACAGCACAAACTAGCGTGCGAGTGATTGTAGTGCAGTCAGTATACCTGTCCATATTATGGTTTCTTTTAGGAAGAATTCAGCGAGACTGGACCACCATGCGGTTTCGGTTCATTCCATCAACAATATTGGTTGGATGGTAAACTTATTGCTGTCGGTGTTATCGATATATTGCCAAAATGCGTGTCATCTGTATATTTCTTCTATGACCCTCAATACATGAATTTAACATTGGGTACTTATGGTGCACTCAGGTTAGTAATATTTATTTGCGTCTCATTCAATAAATATTATGTAGATATGTGTAAATCTAGTTACAAGAACTGAGCTGCGAACTCACATAATTATTAAAAATCTGATATTTTTTTGCTAACTGTACATCACTCACACTGAACGGTTTTCAAATGCATTTTTTATTTATTTATCCTTATTAAACTTTTTAAGTATGTTATTGAGTTATAATAGCAGCAAATAAATAACAGTATATGATTCGTTTTTTTATCTGGGTATTTTTATATTTTATGGTTTTTTATAATACTAGCCCTGTATTAAACACTGTCTCACGGCTGGGCATAGGCTTCTTCTACAAATGAGAGAGGTTAGGCCTTAGTCTTATCTGGATTAATAATAATAAAATAAATAAATACACTGAACAGTGAAATTACACAAAGTAGTATCGTATGTATCGAGAACTAAAAAAAGGCTACGGTTCCACAACACGTGACTTGACGAATATTTACCTCAATATTACTCAAACAATTGCCTTGGTGCGAGGATCGAACAAGACCGCACGCGCAGGTTCGATCATTTCATAGTCGCCAACTTGCCCGTTCTGCTATTGAGGCTGCTGGAAACGGTGGTAAATGACAAGATACAATTTTAATGTTAAGTTAACACACCTGTAAATTATAAAAATGACAATAATTAAAAAGATACAGATAGTTTGTAAGCCAATTAAAAAAGAAAAGTTTCATTTTACTTTCGATCCATTCTATATTTAAATAAAATTATTATTAATAATTTAATTACGGTTAACAATTATTTTTTCTAAATCTTGCTGCAATTTTAAACAAATACACATAAAATGAATAACTTATAATTAATTATAGTATCCAGTACATCACAGCTATTTATAAACGAGTTTAACATATAAGATCGTTCTCGGAATAAAATTAAGTATATTTAATAAATTATTTTTGTTTTTAATAACATTTAAAACCATTGAAATACAATTAATTTAAAATACATTTGACAAGTATTGGTATCCTTTAAAGGTAAATCAAATAGTTTAATCACATAATTCTTTATTCTAATTATTCTAGAAACTGGTGTGTCCTATATCTAAAAGCCTGCAATTCCTACTGCCTCTTGACCCCTTTTAACCCTTCACAAAAAAAGTATTATGTGACCCCTATGACTGTTTGTGTGTAGACTTAAATGGTTTTTGTTTTCTATCCTGGCACGGAAAAGTGACCACACTGCACTTGATGGTAAGTGCTGTGCCGTTTAGAGTATCGAGTAGCGAGAGACAATCTATCCCCCGCTACTCGACACAATCATGCCGGCCTGCTTCTTCACACTACGCCATGGGCAAGAAGGTGAAGAAGCGGTCGAGGGTCTAGTGTCAGAATACTCAGAAAGCCGCAAAACAGCCAAACATTGTACTTCTACTCTAGACCCCCGACAAAAAAAATACTAATGGACTAATTTGGATGGGGGTTATTTAATTATAACAATTAAATATAGTTATTCGTCAAACGTTTATTAATTGGCTGATGATCATAACTTTATTTCTAGAGAATTAGAATTCACAAGGCAGCTTCATACAATGTGCCCGGAGCTGCAGTATTACTACATGGGGTTCTACATCCATTCATGTCGCAAGATGAGGTATAAAGGGAATTTCACACCATCAGACCTACTATGCCCAGAGACCTACCAATGGTTTCCTTTGAAAGATTGTATACCAAAACTGGAGATTTCACCGTATTCAAGGATGGACCCCGAAATAGACAGTGTGGACACAAACTACCCAAATGATAGAGACATTAACTACATACCAGTTTGGCTGAAGGGTGCTGTGATGACGTACAAAGCGTATAAACGGAAAGTTGGCTCCAAGAAAAATGACAGCACAGACGATGTTTTCAACTATGCTATTTTAGTTGGCGCCAAAGCAGCCAAGAGTCTAATCTTGGTTAGATAATTTTTTTGTGGAACTATTTAATAATAAATAAATAACGGTTAAATAATAAATAACGGTTTTTAGGTATCTGTTATGAACGCAACCTAAACACCGCTTTATGATCTACGTTTAGGTTATTTCTCTAGTTAATATAGATGTGACGGCAAAGCCTGTTTGTGTTTTACTAATAATTTTACATTATAATAATTAGTATTATAGTTACTGTCAGTACTTACCTTAATAGCAATAGATAGCGCAATAAAAGTGTGTGTTTTTGTTTTCCCACCTTAATAACTGAATAGCAATATTAGATGTAAGGGTTTTTACCACAATATATTTAACTAGTCACATTTGTAACTTAATACGTACACCTGTTTTCACTTCCTTGATATCTTGAATATATATAAGTGAAATCTATTTTATCGTATTTTATTGTTTCGGAATGTAACATTGAATATTGTGTATGTTGAATGAACATTCAACATATAATATTTTAGCCCTGAACACAGGGTATTATAGAAAAAGAAAAGAAAATAAATTTTATTTGGCCAACACATTTTACACACATACAATAAAAAAAATATAACACATAGAGGAGTAATACAGGTAGGAAACAAAAAAACAATTATAAACCCTATATACATCCGCCACTCCTCAATTTGGAACCCCTGTGTCTAAAGTGTGACCAGAAAGGCCATAGGCTCAGCATTTGCCAGGTAGTAAAGTACTGCCTGGTGCTGGTATTCTGCCTAGGCCTTTCTGGATTATGGATACCTATTGGTTATTAGATATAATTATTTTTAGAGTTTCATATCTTGCACTGGAAAAACTGAACCATGTTTTTGTTTGCCTTCCTGACCGTCAGGGGCGTTATTTCCAGGTTTAATCAAGATGCATACCAAAAACTAATGTATTACGTGTAAAACTGCAAAGATTAATTTTCAACTTTAACACAACAATAATAATCGATCATACATTGC
Source organism: Laothoe populi (assembly GCA_905220505.1). Lineage (NCBI taxonomy): Eukaryota > Metazoa > Arthropoda > Insecta > Lepidoptera > Sphingidae > Laothoe > Laothoe populi. Next base: position 10,143,926 of record HG992164.1, on the reverse strand, counting down.
AATGTTCCTGATTGGGACCACATAGCAATTCCAAAAATATACTTAAATAGGTCCATTGGCTATTTTATTTCTTACAGTCGCGAGATCACAATTATCATCTTTGTCTTACATAAATCGTTTCAGTGGTCCATTATTCGAGTTTCGTACAGCGAATTAGCCGGATGCCTAAAGTAAATCAGACACATGTATTTAATATTAAATGCAAAGTCTAATTTAGATCAAAGTAATACAAAGAAACTCAGTCATCGCGATATATCGAGCATTTTGAATGATGAACAAGCTAAAAAGGCCGAGTTTCTGAGAAATCGTAACCATGTGTAAACCTACTCAGGCGAAAGTAAGGTTGGATGCCCTGGGACCAGGTGGAGCGAATGCTATGGAAAGTGACGGCATGAAATGATGGAAATCTGACAGCGCATGCGCAGCGGGCGAGTAGCGTTTAGTGGGTTTGATTCCCGCACAGAGACAATATGCTATTTGACAACATTGAAAATACACTGCAAATTGTGGTCATCCTGTTAGACAATAGCTTAAAAAACCATATTTCACTTAATTTTAAACAAAATAATGTATATTTTTTGCAAATAAAACGAAATAAAATACAACATTTTTTTAAAATTTTATCTGTGATGTGAACACTCTGTGATTGTTTGCAACTCTGGTGACGTCACACGCAAGTAAACATAGTTTCTTCGAGTGATTTTAGTTCGCGTTTTATGTTTTCTGGGTGATAAATTCTATTGTTGATCTATTTTTGAAGCAGTTTTATGATAATTGTTGATAAACAATTATCATAAAACTTAGCTTTGCTTATCATTATTAGCTTGTTTACTTGCATGTGACGTCACACGTGTCATATGATCAGCGCCATTACAGAAATAGCGTTTTTGCCCGCGTTTTTGGAGATTTAAACTTTAACATTGTTTTTTATTAAAAATACAGTAGATTTCCCGGAAATATCAATATAGTGTGCTAATTATGTAATAAATAATAGTTATAAATCATTTTCGAAAATTTGTCAAATAGCCTATTGTTTGTTTCGAGTCTGGGTACTATGCAATCGTAGTCGCTCGTAGTTCTTGATATCCACAACACAGGTTTGACCTAGTGTGGTGCAGAATGTAGGTTAGTGTGTGACTGTTGTGGGTGTTTTTATTTATTTAAGTAATTTATATGTGTATTTATAGATAGAGCTCAATGTTAAGTATTAAGAGAAGCTTAAATAAAGCTATTATCAATAAAGAATATTATCATTATAACAAAATAAGTTTATACAATTTACATGTTCCGAGCATGTTAATAAATTAGCCCACATTAAAATAAGCATTAAATCGGAGTCGATCCTCGACAAATCACTATTATTATGAAGTTATTAACGAAGGCAATATTTATATAAAAATAATAAAAGGCGTGTATGAATGTGGTAAACAAGATCAAAACCTTCGAACTGGAAAGTAAGTCGTACTTCGATGATTTATCTTAATATAATATAATTCTTCTGTACGTGTGTTTGTCACCTAACTCCTCCTAAACGGCTGGACCTATTTGAATGTTGTTTTTTATATGCGTTTGGGTGGCGCCCTGGATGGTTTAGATTCACAAATCAGCCCGGCAGATGGCGCTGCACTCGGTGTGGCGCTGCTTTTATGGGCAGGACGACCCACGTGTGCCGGGCCCGCTAGTCTTTATATAATTCTTCTGTACATGTGTTTGTCATCTAACCCCTTCTAAACGGCTGACCCGATTTGGATGAAATTTTGTGTGTATATTACAATGGGTTCCTGGATGGTTTGAAAACAATTGGACCCGGGAGGTGGCGCTGAAATAGGGTTCTTCAATTTTCGGGGCAGCTTATTTAGAAGGCATACTCAGGAGCATGTTGGTTGCCACGATTACTGTAGAATTCCGTAGTTGTTCTTGTAAACTTTAAATAAGTATAGCTTTGTTAGTTATTGCCTGTTTTGCACCAACCTCACAATAAGTGAATGTTGACGGCCAACATATTCACGCATAAAGGTACGCAGTGATGCGACTTGGGATTATTATTGTGTTATTACGTCATCGCGTTGCGTTGATATAGGTATTACGACGGCCGTTAAAGGTCACCTAAAGTTAAGATTTGGATGTAATAGCTCTTTGTTTTTTTAATGTTATTTCAGTTATTTTAGTCTGTAGGTATTTTAATTTATCTGATTCTAGCTATTGTTTTCAAAGTAGTACGATCAACATAAATCTTATTGCAAATGGGACTAATGCGTGGCATAAGTTATATATGAATAATGGGTTAAGTTGAATTAAAAAAAACGGATTACAATATTTAAATATGTTATAAGTTTAACCTCGCTTATTTACCTTCAAATCCCTTCTTAGCCTTCTTTTATTTTGAAACCTCTTATTTTTAAGAATATTATAAAATATATAGAGTGAATCGGAGTATTCACCCTTATGAAAATTAGAATTTATGATAGGAATACATTGTAAGTGAGTAGAAAACGAATACTGCTAAAGAATTGCTGAAATGCATGGAGACTTTTTTGTAGAATTTTTCTCAGCACTTCCCCGGGAAATTAAATAATAATAAGTTAATAACAACCAACAGTAACACACATAGCCCCGACCCCACACTAAGATACGAGTCTTGTGTTCTGAGTATCAGGGGCTACGCGAGACTTTCGGTCTCACAACACCCAGACCCCGGACACAAATATCTGTCTGTCACACAAACATTTGTCCCAGTGTGGGAATCGAACCCACGGCCTCCCGTTTCACAGCCGGCTGGCTACTCGCCAACTGCGCCACGGAGGCTGTCAATTGTATATTTTGTTCCAAGAATGTGGTGTCCCGAAATCCCATGAAGCCGGAAACGGGCTATAACTTATCCTAAATACTAATTTCGATAAAATAATGGTAATCGGAGACTTAATATGGTTTATTTTGGAATTATTCCATCGATATTGTGATCGAGTTATGTGATCGATCATTCTATTGTCATGTGTTTTACTCTTACTACAAGACAGTATCTCGTTAGTATTTTTTTATCTTGGTACGGCAAAGTGACCACACTGCACCTGATGGTAACTGCAGTGCCGTCCAATTAGAATATCGAGTAGCAACAGACAATCTATCTCCCGCTACTCAACACAATCATGCCGGCCTGCTTCTTCACACTATGCCATGGACAAGAAGGCGAAGAAGTGGTCGAGGGTCTATTGTTAGAGTACTCAGAAGGCCGCAAAACGGCCAAACATCGTACCCCAACTCTAGACCCCCGACAAAAACCGGATATACACTGGCTGATCCCGGAACGCGACACACTTGCGTGTGCCACTATAGCGGGTTTTACACCCTGTGTACGGTGGTCTATCCGGGCGGATATGAATATCCTACCACCAGCAAATAATTATTATAAACATTACAATTAAGGATAGATGATTGTTGAAGTTAAAAAAATGTTGTGTTACAACTACACAGACATGAATCTACCTTATTGGAAATACAAAAGTGTCATCTCCAACAACGCCCGCCGCCCAGTTCTTTGTCCTTTGGTACATATGCTATAATATAATTTATGAATTCATGCCAGTCTTATTTTATGATCGAACCTTTTGATAGGTATCCTAAAATTACGGGGTTGTTTTTACCATTTAGTTCAATTCCCGCGTCATGCAGGCGATTATTCAAAAATCTTTATATACAATTTAAATTGTTTTTAAAATTAAAATGATGTCTTCTTTCAGTCAAATTTGCGATATACAATATTTAAGATACCTTTTCTCCATGTGGCATAGCCATGGGACGCCCTGTATTTGTTTGTTTTTTTTTTAGTGCCTTGATAGGCAGACGAGCAGACGGGCCACCTGTTGGTAAGTAGTCACCGCCGCCCATAGACTTCTGCAATGCCAGGGCACAGCAAAGCCGCTGCCTACCGTTTATTACCTGCTGATTTATTTGGTTTGTTACATAAGTCGGGAAGTTTACTCCATGTACCTAAATAAATATGTTCAAAATATACATACAGGTATAATCATGACAAGATACGATATCTTGCGATGTGGGTATTAGATATAACTAACTATCTACGACTTTTAATCCCAATGCACTCAGACGCGAATCAATATTTGTGTGTATCACACAAACAAATATATTGCCTCGGGCCAAGATAGAGAACTACCGTCTTTACTTTTCATATCCGACTCTTCACGTACTTTATAAACAGAATCACTTGTTTTAATTGTAACATTTCATTATCTTCGCTTTAATATCTTATACCTACAAGATATGTTATTTTCTGCCTCGGTGGCGCAGTTGTAATTGCGCATGCGTTAGGGCTGCTCTGCTGAGATTTCGAGTTCGATCCCCGGCTTAGATTAAAGTGATATTGGGTTTTTCTATCCAGAAATTCTCAGTATTAGCCCGGAGTCTGGAATTTGTGCCCGGTATGGTGATAGACTCGCCCCCTATCACATTGTGGGACCGAAATAAATTCGGCGAAATGTGGGTGTACCGGTTGCACCTCTGCCTACACCTTCGGGGATTACAGGCGTGCGTGTATATGTATGTAGGTATGTTATTTTCTATCATTAATAAAGTACAGAAATATTATCATGAGGGTAGTTCCATGTAGATACGGTTAGGGTGCTGTTAATTATAATTATGTAGTTATTGATTTTTCTAATTAATGTTTGTAAGTATTTACTGAAATTGAGTTCAACGGTCGCGTTATACCTCATTCCTGACGAGAAATACACACCCACTTACTTTTTCTTTGTGCAACTTTTTACGACCGCAGTGTCGAAGAAATTTATATCGGGATCTTGCCCTGTATCCAGAACTGGTCTTACACTTATATAAAAATGTACAATAAGTCAAGTTTGTTCACGAGAAAACGATTAAGAAGCCCACAACGTTGCGATGAACCCGTACCTTAATTGATATTTAGATCAGCAGGTTCGTTGCCTTTTATGTAATGTGGGTACTTCTTTGTGTCACCCTGAATACCTACATTTTACTATACAACAACAAATTTAAAAAAACAATTATTATTCTTTGTTTTTAAATATAAATAAATGTTCATTTTATAAATAGAATGCCAATAGATATATGCCAGAAAAGGATAATTATAAGGATATACAATGTCCATAACATTGAAGTCGGAAAAAACAAATTAATTTTTCCATTATTTTTAGAGTTAGTTTCATATAGCCCATATTAGACGATACTTTGTGATAAACGTTTGATGCAAAAGTTGCAAAATGCTAACACCATTACATCGGAGGAAGCGCTGCGGAACCAAAAAAAAATGTTTTGAAGTCTCATGTTAAACTCAGTGAAAATCTAGTAGTGGCGTCGAGAATAGGGTAGTGTTCGACTTAATAAATTATACCTGAGACTTACAGCGTTACTTGTGACACATATCAGAATCATAGTCGCAGGAAGAGCTGTTATAAAAACGTTATTTTGTTTGTAATTTTAGGAATATTACGATATATTTTTTTTTATTCTGGCACGGCAAAGTGTGGTCCAATTAGAGTATCTAGTACCGAGAAACAATCTATCCCTCTTTACTCAACACGATCATGCCGGCCTGCTTCTTCACTCTACGCCATGGAAAGTGAAAATTAATGGGAAGGTGAAGATGTGGTTGAGGGTCTAGTGTCAAAGTACTTAGAAGGTCGCAACACGGCCAAACATCGTACGCCAATTCTAGACCCCCGACAAAAACCAGATGTACACTGGCTGACCGCTGACCTCGGAACACGACTCACTTGCGTGTGCCACTATGGCGGGTTTTACCCCCTGTGGTACGGTGGTCGCTATCCGGGCGGATATTCATCCTACCACCAGCAAAAGTGTACATTTTCAATCTATCGGGTATCTTAAGTGACACCTTTGTAGCGTCGTAGATAAGATAAAATATGTCTTGTCAGCATGTTATCGAATTGAATATCTTTTTACTATTATTGTTTACTAGCTAATGGGGCATTTCACGTCAAGCGGACAACGAAAAAAAAGTGAGGTTCTGAAATTCGTTCATATTAGGCATACTTATACTTCTAGGTCATATGAACGTGTACACATAATATTTTTTTTATTTTAGGTTTAGTTGTTAAGATATGGGATTCTAAAGATTTCATCTGATTGCGGGAAGGGTTTTTTGGAATTTTATTTTCATATTGAAGTAAATTATAATAAAATAATAAATGTAGTAGTTTTTATAGAAAACTTACTGTTCTTTTTGATTTTGGACTCGGATTCTAAATTTGAACCAGCTAACTTGAGCATGCGTCCAGTGTGACATGTACATACTCAAATTTATTTATTTCCTAAACTAATTCCAACCCCATTCTGCAATTTTTATGGCACAATTTATAAACATATAGCTTTATTTTGCAGAAAAATAAATAAAATTAAAACGGTTCAAGTTATTAAAAAAAAAGATTGAAATATTTACTTCCGGTTTATAACTAGAAAAAAAATTTAAATTTAGAATCCGAGTCCAAAATTAAAAAGAACAGTAAGTTTTCTATAAAAACTACTACATTTATTATTTTAATATATGTAATTTACTTCAATATGAAAATAAAATTCCAAAGAACCCTTCCCGCAATCAGATGAAATCTTTAGAATCCCATATCTTAAAAACTAAACCTAAAATAAAAAAAATATTATGTGTACACGTTCATATGACCTAGAAGTATAAGTATGTCTAATATGAACGAATTTCAGAACCTCACTTTTTTTTCGTTGTCCGCTTCACGTGTAATGCCCCTAATGCTCGATATGCTTTGCTGTTTGTAATCTCATTTTTTTTAGAATCCTTCACAACACTTCAACAATGTCTTATAGGATTCGGATAAATTGTATAGGAATGAATATGGGACAAACACAAAAACATCAATGTTTTTATACAGTATATAAAACATCTTCTAGGAATCACCGATTTCATATTATTGTCATCGTTTGTGCCACCAGTTTGCTATTGTTTGTAGCAGTTTGTTCTTTCTTTCGGGCTCCAAATTGGTGACAATGATCCTGATTCCTTTAGGCGTAGTATGAAGAAGCTAGTCAGCAGGCCGGTATGATTGTGTCGAGTAGCGAGATATACTTGGCTCTCGCTACCCAAGAGACTCGCTACTTGATACCCTAACTGGACGACACTGTGCTGGACCATCAGGCGCATAGTGGTCACTTTACCGTGCCAGAATAAAACATGACTGCTTTGTCTATATACTATTTACTACTTCAGTATTGGTCTATAAAACAAAATATTTGTTACTTTATTAACCGACATCAAAAAAAGGAGGAGGTTCTCAATTGGTCAGAATCTCTTTTTTTTATGTATGTTCTTAGTTTTCTCACAATATTAGGTACATTTTTTTTGCGGAAATAAATTACGTGATATTTGCCGAGAGCACCCTCCCTCCCACGTGATATTGGATGAGGCTTGATTCGACCCCCTTCCCTTCCTAAAAGCCTCACGTAATTAATGGATGCCCCCTGACATGATGTGCCCATTTCAACTATACCTTCGATTTAATGTGTTTCAAAACATTATTGTTACGTTCAGAATAGGTAATATTACGACAGTCTTAGATATTTCATGCATTACGTAACACGAATGTATTTTTTTCACACGTCTTTATCTGTATTGCCTTTTCGTCTATTATTACAAGAACATCAATACTTACATTGTAGCTGATACCGAATAGCCTAATGGCACTAATAGGCTGCCTAGTATTATTAATAATACATAAGAAATCAATTACAAATATACAGATTGCAATTAATGCACAGCTTGTTCTGAGTGTAATACTTCTTTAGACTTTGGGTTGCGTCTAACAGTCATCATGCAGCCAGCGACGTTCGTTAAATATTCAAATACAAATTTTGACCTCGGTGGCGCAGTTGTAATTGCGGTATGACAGCTCTGCTGAGGTCTCGGGTTCGAACCTAGGGTCAGATTAAAGTGATATTGGGTTTTTCTACCACGAAATACTCAGTATATGCCCGGAGTGTGGAATTGTACGTTAATAAACTTGCCGAAATGTTGGCGTACTGGTTGCACCTCTGCCTACTCCTTCAAGAATTATAAGTGTGAGTTTGTATGTATTTATATTTTATGTTAGTTACAGCAATTTGTTCATATAGGATTAAATTTTAATTCTACTTGCTTTGAAATTTTTGAAACAGTGTTATATAAAATAATAATAATACTAGCCCTGTATTATAAAATGGCCCCCTGCTGGGCATGGGCCTCCTCAACTAATGAGAGGGGTTAAGTCTCAGTCTACCACACTGGCCTAATGCGTTGTGGTAGACTTCACATACCTTCGAAATTCTTATGGGAATTCTCAGGTATGCAGATTTCCTAGCGATGTTTTCCTTCACCGCTTAAGCAAGCGATAATTAACAATGAATACACACGTAACTTTAGAAAAGTCAGAAGTGTATGCCATTTGGGTTGATTTCGAGTATCATATACTGTTTGAAAAGGTATGCAGCAAGTAGAATAACACTCCATAATTATTTGTGCCAAGATGTACCCATAGCTACTAAATCCTGCACCGGATTGAGCTGACATCTCGATTAAGATCAACTATAATCAGCGACTCGTAGCAAAAACTTACGAGCTGTATAAATTATTCAAAAATAAATTCACTATTAAATCCAACCTGAATCTGTCAACTTGCCTCCATCACAAAGCAGCAGCAAAAAACAGTTAATAAGTATTAAAAAGTCGACATGAATTAATCACGTTACACCTTATTATTCGTGGAATATTCAGTTATTTGTATAGCACAGTTGAATGGAATATCTATTTAATTGTGTTCAAAATTATATATTTCACAAAAACACATTATCAAACTGGTTTAAAAACACATCTTAGTTGTAAAGGGCGAACTAATGCTAGTTTGTCTCCACTACCTCAGAAAAACATGAACATTTATAAATAGAAGTGTCTTATGCGTTCTTTGACTGTGGTCCTATACGCACCCTGTAGAATATAGTAGGCAATCATTTTAACCCGTCTTTCCAAGTTGTAGGGTTTTACATTTTCCGTATTCTAAGTGCACCCTTGTAAAGCTCGTAAAAATAAATACCAGTAGTAATAGATAATACAACAATTAATATTGTAAGGTTAACATTAGTTGCAAGAGAACGATATCAAAATGTTTACTCAAATGTTTATGCATGTCATTAAATTTACGGATAAATTAATTACTTTAGAGATAATAAGACTAGACAGACACCTTCGATTTATCGTAATTTATATTAGTTATTGAGCACTATAATTGATTTTTTTCTTTTCAGTATCTAGAAGTATAACTATTTATATGGGTTGTATTAGGGAAGTTAATATTATGAATTAAATATGGTGTCATGAATGATGACTAATTGGGATGAACGGAAAATAAATTTCGAATAGTTGGGGCTATGGTCAGAGAATGCTAAAAATTACTATAAATAATAACCTTTGATATTCATATACAGTTAGCATAGTACGACACGCAAAACATCCAACAATTCTGAGTATTTACATTACCATAGTGTTCAGGTAATTATATGAGCAAGAGTAGGTTACAGTATTATCGGTTTAAAGTTGCCACACCAATGTTCATTCACGATAGGATGTATGAAGTAGTAGGCAAGGCCTTCGCTGGTACAGTGGGGATCTAAAAGGAAGGCAAAGGCAGTCGCAGAAAGACAAGCGTGCTTGCAGCCCGCCGCGCCGCCACAGATCGCGTCCTCGGCCGCCGTGCGTGCGTACACTTGACGATCTGAGTACCGTCTCGCATCGTGCGGGTGTTTTGTGCTAATATCGTGTTTTAAGTTAATTTCACAATGAAGTTCCACATAAAAATTTTCGGTGAGTGTTTATGTATCCATAGTTTACCGTATAAATTTAAATTAAAGTTAAACACAAGTGTTTTATACACACATGGGTGCTTTAAAAATAATAAACAATATTATTGCCAGCTGCAACCTATTTTATTGTTTTATAATGCCTCTACGTATGACTAGTTTTACCTACAGAGTCGCTTGTGTGACTATATTTATTAATAGTCTAGGAAAATGTGCCATATACATAATATATCAATCCACTGTTTTTTTTATTTGTTTGGCAGAAACTTTGACACACTTTCAAACAAAAACAGTACAAAGTTTGGAATCAATGTATTGAATGATGCGCGAACGCTGAAAACGTGAATGAACGCACATACAATACTTTTATAAATTTAAAAATCTATTCACAAGAACGTTAAGTATTGTGGAAAAATATTTACTTTCATTGTTGTTTAGCTTAGTGCGAGGGACGATTTAAAGTCAATCGTCACCATCAATGTAATGCCGTTTAAATTAAATATAAAAAATATATTTCGTTTGTGTAAGGAGAATTGTTGTTACTACTATTTAATTGATATTGCATGAACGTCACTTCCACCGAACCAGACAACAACAAAGCCAAACCTTAAGCCATACAACAAACAAAGCCTAAGTTTACACCTAACTCTATAAGACGGATTTAGCTAGACATAAAAATACATACATATACATATACACTCACGCCTATAATCCCCGAAGGGGTAGGCAGAGGTGTAACCAGTACACCCACTTTTCGCCGAATTTCGGTCCCATAATGTGATAGGGGGCGAGCCTATCGCCACACCGGGCACCATTCCAGACTCCGGGTTAATACTGAGTATTTCTAGGTAGAAACACCCAATATCACTTTACCCGACCCGGGGATCGAACCCGAGACCTCAGCACAGCAATCGTAACGCATGCGCAATTACAACTGCGCCACCGAGGCAGTCATAAAAATTGCACTAATCATTAACGTCTGCCTAAACAATCTGGATATATAGATTAGCGGGGGATAGACTGTCTCTCGCTACTTGATACTCTATCTGGACGGCACTGCGCTTACCATCAGGTGCAGTGTGGTCACTTTGCCGCGCCAGAATAAAAAAAAAAAAAAAATATACGATATATCCAGTATTTAGGATATACTTACTATTATACTTTGTTTACAAATTTCTTAGGTAGGCTTTGATTGCGCCACAAGCATATGTTGTTAATTTGTGAAATACCTTTATTTGACATAGTGGATATTTGGTTGATAAGAATTATCTACCTCGGGAACTATCCAACATGTCAAAAGTGTGTTAACAACAATGTTATCATAGAAATGACAAAAGAAACCTCTATAATACACATTTTTTTTTTTTTTTTTTTTTTTTTTTTTTTTTTTTTTATCCTGACACGGCACGGTGACCGCACTGTACCTGATGGTAAGCGCAGTGCGGTCCAAATAGTGTACTGAGTAGCGAGAGACGATCTATCCCCGCTACTCAACACACTCATGCCGGCCTGCTTCTTCACACTACGCCATGGGCAAGAAGGTGAAGAAGGGGTCGAGGGTCTAGTCTCAGAGTACTAAGAAGGCCGCAAAATGGCCATTGTACCCCAACTCCAGACCCCCGACAAAAACCGGATGTACACTGGCTGATCCCGGAACGCGACACACTTGCGTGTGCCACTATGGCGGGTTTTTCGCCCTGTGTACGGTGGTCGCTATCCGGGCGGATATGAATATCCTACCACCAGCACACACATATCGTATTGCTATTGGTAAGGCCTAGGCAGAATACCAGCGTCAGGCAGTACTTTACTACCTGGCAAATGCTGAGCCTATGGCTCTTTTGGTCATACTTTAGACACAGGTGTTCCAAATTGAAGCGGGTGTACTTAGTCGATAAAATGTTTTTTTTGTTGTATTTCATCTTGTGTTTTTAATTTGTATGTCATATAAAGTGTTGTTTGACCAAATAAAATTTATTTTCTTTCTTTCTTTCCTAATCCATCGGTGACCTCTCTTATACACCACACGAGAACATGGTGTAACAGATATCCTTATTTTAGAACTTACTGAATAAGTATGTGCCTAGAATGAGACTCGTTGATACCTACTTTGTTGTACTTCAGTAAATATTATGATGACGCAGTACACGATATTTTCTGGTATTGTCGGTGCAGTGTGTAAACAGTGTTACAAGACTCTGTACCTACTGCGCGACCAGTAAGTCCAAAATAATCCTGTGTGTTCCACGTCTGTATCATGGCGAATGCTCCGAAGAATTGTTTAATCTCATCCCATCCTGTCTCTTCCACATCAGAATCACGCATACTGGCTTGCCAGCTACGGTGTTCCCTCCTTCCTATGATCCTGGGTCCTTAGTAGTGTGAAGAAGCTACAAAGCAGGCCGGCATGATTGTGTTGAGTAGCGGGATTGGCTACTTGATACTTTTTAATTGGACGGTACTGCGTTTACCATTAGATGCAGTGTGGTCACTATGCCAGAATAAAAAGAAACAGAAGATAAATAAAAAATTGCTAGTTTTAATGAATTCTTTGAATTATTTCATCGCGTTATTTGATACTTTGAATTGAATGTTAGGTTCGGCAATCGGTTTTTTGAATCGGCTAAAGCGTTCATACTACTGACGTCATAACTTGTTATGGCAAGTTTATTTCTGGTAAAAATAATAGTAAACCTGTTAAGTATATGTTCGGCTCACGGTGTTCAAAAGCAATATTAAAAAAAAACTAAAATAAATTTTAAAGCAACCAATCACGCTGCGTCAGACCAAATTCCTGCAAACGGGCAAGTGTAGGTACACTGTGAAATATTTACTCGAACCCTTTTGATCCCCTCAATCTTCGAAGCTATACGCGAAAGAGTTTTATAGCTGTTAAGAGTATCATTTTTTGTCGGGGATCTACAGTTGGGATGCGGTGTTTGGTCGTGTTGCGGTCTCCTGAGTACTCTGACACTAGACCCTCGACGGCTTCTTCACCTTTTTGTACATGGCGTAGTGTGAAGAAGATACACAGCAGGCTGGCATGATTGTGTTGAGTAGAGGGAGATAGATAAAAAAAGAAAATAGACGTTAGAAGCAGAAAGATTCATTCCAAGAGAAAGTCTAATAAGTATCTATGTGTAAATTTTGTTAACAAAAAAACAAAAAACTAAAATCTCTGCTACCCAACGTGTTTGGTATGCTGGTATGTTAGTTTTTTTTGTAATGCCACACAGAGCTCAAATCTTCAAGGTCATTGACGTAGGTAAAACCTTACCTTACCTTAAAGAGGAAACATTGAATTAAAATATATTTGCTGTACATAATGCATAAACGAAATGCATATAGAGAATACTGTAACATAATATAGATATTTGAGAGCCTCCGTGGCGCAGCGGGCAAGTAGCTGGCTGTGAAACGCGAGGCCGTCGATTCGATTCCCGCTCCGAGGCAAATGTTTGAGTAACAAACAGATATTTGTTTCGGGTCTGGGTGCTGTGGGACTATGGTCCCTCATATTTCTTGATACCCACGATACAGTTTTAACCTTGTTTGGGGTCAGAACTATGTGTGTGACTGTTGGGTGTCTTTATTTATTTACATATACCATATTACCTACATATATGCGATGTAAAATAGGATTTCTAATCCACTGAGTATAATTTTGAAAAATAATCAAAGTCATTAAAACAATTTACTTGGTCTAAATACTTGTCATATAAGACAAATTCTGAGTCATATTGATAAAAGTTAAAAGCAGCAAATATTATCACAAGAAAATGTTATGATATATGTAAGGTTCCTTTGCAAAGATCGAACCTACCTAACTCAGACCTTCAATGGTAAAAACCCTAAAAAATATGTTTGTTTTCTTTTCCATTGTATTCAAATTGATTTATTGACGGTTCGTTTTAGTTTGTCCGTTGCTAAAATATGCCTGCCCACAGACATAAGAACAGGGTATAATTTCGATCTCCATTTACTTTAAGAAAATTAGCTTAAATTACCTGTAATTTTTCACGTTCTTCAGTTTACTACTGGTTAAAGCTTTATAAATTAACCAGTATAATACCATGATGTCCTTGATAAACCGTAAATGCGTGGTTCCGTCATTTCACGTTTGAACGACCTTACAACAATAGTAGCAAAGGTTGTACTGATTTCACATGACAAACACTAAAACCTCAACATAACTTTATTTCTAAGAGTTCGAGTTTTAAATAAATAAATAACACCCAACAGTCACACACATAAGCACGACCCCACACTAAGATACGAGTCTTGTATTGTGGGTATCGGGGACTACGAAAGACTTTCGGTCTCACAACATCCAGATCCCGGACACAATCTGTCTGTCACACAAATATTTGCCCCGGGAAATTTGTGGGAATTGAACCCACGGCCTCTCGTTTCACAGCCGGCTACATGCCAACTGCACCACGGAGGCTGTCAAAGAACCTTTTCAAAAGAGTTTTAGAACTATACCCCGCAAAATTGTTGCTCAACCTGTCAACGTGATAGGTCCTTCTGTATTGTCTGCCTTCTCAGTGTTGACTCCCTACTTCTATGTGTCTTCTTCAAGGCTTTATAGCATGGATGGGATTATTTCCCCGCCAATGATTTTGTGGATTTAAAGCTGATAGACCAGTTGAAGAAGAGATTTCGGTCGCCCGATTACAGTGTTTTTTGTGCTTTTGACTTTATTGGTAAAAAAGTAGAAAATGTGACTAGACCTATTTTGTCAGGATGCCATAACACTATAGTATATAACATACGTGAATAGACTTAGTAGATTTCCAGACTGTATTAAATATCGGTCGGTACATATATTTTTAAGAATTTTGTACTTTATTTTAAAACACTTATACAAATTTTATTGAGATAAAAAGTTTCGTAACAAAGCCATATATAATTCTTATGTAACGATTGGGTCAGCAGATTTCTCAGGAATTACTTGGAACGACGTAATTTGCGATTTGCGCGACGAATGGCCTTAATTAAAGGTTTTATCATCGCACCACCGGACAAATTAATTAGAGGATACCCATATGACCTTTAAATATCAGTGACTTTCATAGCAATCGTTGACAATAGATAATGTACTCTTATTCTAAGTATGATCGGGTGTCGATGACTTCCCTGTTACATACTTACGGAGGCCGATGGCTGGTACATGCGTCATAATTGTGAAAAGGTGCTATTTGTGTGGACTGGTCTGCTTAGTCTCTTGTGTTTGTTTACCAGCCTTGTTACGGGCCCTCTCGCTTTGATGCTGGGCTTATGGAAGTTACTTGTTGTGCTAACTCACGGGTTACTATAGTGTGTTGATTGTACTATGTAGTACGACTATGTACTAGTAAGTCAACAACTATGTTGTGGACTTGGTCTGCGATTCGTCGTAGGCTCATATGTGTTTGCTTTAATTAATTCATCATGCATTTGGAAGTCATACACATTTGTCCAATTAGCATAATTTCTGTATAAAATATAGCTTAATATAAAATGAGCTGCTCTAATATAATTAATTTTATTGAAATGGCTTGTAAGCATTTCGTTGTTACCAGTTTTAAAAGAGCAACACGTGTGTTTCTTGCTCGTTTTTATCTGACGGAACTGGATTCCGAACTGGCGATAGAGTAAAAAATTACTGAGTCAAATTAACATATAATATATAAAATAAATAATTATACCATTCCAGTATTAAACATCATCCCACTGCTGGGCACTGGCCTCTTCTACTAATGAGAGGGGTTAGGCCTTAAGCCCACCACGCTGTTTTAGCGGGTTGGTAGACTTTACATACCTTCGATATTCTTATAACAATTCTCAGGTATGTAGGTTTCCACACGATGTTTTCCTTCACCGTTTAAGCAAGCGATAGTTGTCAATGAATACACACGAAACTTTATAAAAGTCAGAGGTGTAAGCCATTTGGGCTGGTTTCAAACATACGACTTTCGTTTTGACAGTCCGTACCGCAACCAACTAGGTTATTGCTGCTAGTATATATCATTTATGAATTCAATAAGTAGGTAATCTAAATTTAAAACAATGCGACTAAAACGGTGTGCCTCTAGTGTCTATGCATTATGCACGTGCAAGCTCTGGAATGAACTCCCGCCGGTTTCCTTTTTCTCCTAGCGTTAGATTTTTCTCCAACAATAGGCGACTGTTTGGCTGTGTTCTGGCATAAGTGACGGTGACCGCTTTTTGTAAGTCGGGCTGCAGCTTTTCTGCCCACGTAGATAATAAAATTGTCCGATGAGAGACGATCAATTGAAGGTTGGTTTAACGTCGGCCATAATATCACCTATGGAAAGGATATAGTTATGCTTCTACTTTGCTTTCAAAACGACATAACACGGTACTGAGCAAACACTGGACAGTTGGTGGGTGATGTTGATGAAGAAATGGGTGGTGCTATAATCAAAGAAGATCACAGACCTAATATAATAGAACATATTTTTTATAACGTTTCCTGAGAACAGCAGTCATTGGATAGACTATAAAAAACGCAGACTCAATGTCTCTCGGCATGCTATATGCATCCAGTTCAAGATGATATCTAAATAAATATCGCAAGTACTTCTGTATGAAACCAAGCGTGTCACGCTTTTAGTACCTGCTAAGACGTCACAAGACCAATTTAGTAATGAAAAACACCCTTGAAACACTTAAGCAGAATTTTGACAATACTTTTCGACACGAAAAGGTATTTTTCGTGCGGCGCGGCGTCTTAATGCGAAACGTCGAGTATAGATTTCTACGGAAGATTTCATACTTTATCTCAGTGCGCGATGTACACTGGCGATGTCTATTTAGATGTATATCTATTGTGTGGAGTCAAATAGAAGAAGTTGCAATTAAAGTGCTTTAATGTGTAAATGATGCCGTTTAAACTCGAGCAAAAATTTCCTACAAAAACAGAGGAATTTGGAATTGGTGCACCGACGGTATTTAGTACGAGATTCCCATTAGAGTACGCGTTCTCGGAGGCATTAGCAACCATGATTTTTATTCTCCAATTCGAAGAGTCCCCCTGTGATTTCCATATGCTGGAGTTTTCGATAGAAAGGTTTTATGCCAGACCTTATCAGTACTTAAATCTAGGTACATAATTGCAATATTAAAGTGCGTGCTCTTGTATCACACGTGACCTTAGAGCACGTGACACATTTTATATTTACGTTTTGACTTATTTGTAAATAATGTGTTATTAATTTTAAAAAGTTGCTAGACATAAATTATTAAAACATAGGTATAGATAAGTACATACTTACTTGGTACATACCAATGACGAAAAAACTTATTAGGTTTTGTCGTCTAAAGTATGTACATAAGTTTAGTAACAACTTTTTAAATAAAATAAGTTTGTGGTGAAGGTTAATATGATTGGCTTTACGTATTACTTATTATATTGAATATTTGGGACAATGTTTGTGCGTATTCGAAGTCTACATGATCATTTTATCTCTACATGTGAATTTTATTTCTCCACTATATACAAAAATATTGTATGACAATAATAGTGACAGCAATAGTATCTTTATTTACCTGACCACTCCACGGAGGGTAATGTTTTCTATTATTCTTATTATTATACACGATCGTACATATATCAGGTTTTATATGTAAGCAAGAAAATAATTTAGTGAAGATCATCTTAATATGTCCTTTACCGGGGTACGTGAACGAACTTCGTGCGTTCAACCGGTTCTTTGGAAATATTTAATTTTTGTGTGTTCATGTTAAGAACTGTGCGAAATGAATCACATGCAAAGTAAGTAGGCTGTACCGTTAGTGTATCTCTGTATCAATAAGTGCACTTGCAAAGTATTTAATCATTTTGAAAGTTTAAGATCAATAGATGTCAATTAGCTATAAGCTTTTATAAGCAACTAGCTTTTGCCCGCGACTTCGTCCGCGTGGAATAATGACTTCCGGAAAAAAACAATTTATCCCCCTTTTCTCCCCGTTGGGAGGGAATTTCCAATAATCCTCTCTTAGTGGTAGCCTATTCCTCCCAACAAACACACATGCCAAATTTCAGCTCTCTACTGCCAGTAGTTTAGTTATAAACGTAAGAGTAGACAAATATAATCAGAAATCTCTGAACTGCTAAGCTATCGGGAGTTACACGTGTTATTGTGAGTCAACCATGAAATATAGACATTTGCTGTCGTGGAATATTTTTTATATAATTTTAAGGAGAACATATCCGTCATACATGATTTCTGTGTAGCTTTAACTATTAAGGCTGCACACGCGACGGAAGCTTAAAAAATGGAGTAAGTTCTCCTGTTTTCCCAACATTTCCCTTCACTGCTCTGCTCCTATTGATCGTAGCGTGATGAAAAGTATACTATAACCTGCCCAGGAGTATGAAGAACAATTGTACCAAGTTTTGTTGAAAGCCGTCGAGTGGTTTTTGTTTCTATA
Source organism: Laothoe populi (assembly GCA_905220505.1). Lineage (NCBI taxonomy): Eukaryota > Metazoa > Arthropoda > Insecta > Lepidoptera > Sphingidae > Laothoe > Laothoe populi. The sequence goes on along the minus strand of HG992164.1, from coordinate 10,125,623 downwards.
ACGAACATACAGACAGACAGACAAAAATTTTACTGATTGCATTTTTGGCGTCAGTATCGATCACTAATCACCTGCTGATAGTTATTTTGGAAATATATTTCATGTACAGAATTGACCTCTCTACAGATTTATTATAAGTATAGATAAGCTTCCTATAAGTGAGAACTTGTTATTGGCTTTTTGTCGCTTAAATTGAAGCTATTTCTTATGTAATTAGCTGACAGTTTTCCATGCTGTAAACAAATAAATAAAATAAATTAGTTATTTAGACTTACTTAACTATCATTTCAACTATCGATTCAGTTCATTTTTTTAATAGAAGCACTTCACTGAAGCGTACGGAGGCATAATAGACCTACGTCATAAAATAGTAAAGTCTCCGTCTATCTCGTCTGCTTGCAAAAGATCATCTCTGTTTACCCCTTCGGGGGTGGTAAACATAAAGCTTATGTGAAAGAGATCATTATTTGTATGTAAATTTAAAAGAGATTGAAATTTATGTTTTCGAATACGTTTTTCCTTTCTCTGATATTTATTCCTTCACACATGCTGTGGAACTTGTTTTAAATTATAATATTTTTTAAGAATATAGATAAAATTTAATTACACTTCAGCTTAAAAGCTCAGTTTGAGACTATAATATTTATAGATCAATTCTTCGTAATCCACATTAATTTTCTCCTTGATACTTAATGTATTTATATAAAGGGAACATAAGTCCATGATAGGTATATGGACTACAAAATGGTGCTATGGTATGGAATTATACATGGCAAAGAAGAACACTTGTGCAGCTGAAAATTGATAAGCTAGTTGTACTGATAAACATGTAATATAATATGACATATGTACTAATTTCCATAGCAGATATTATCCAGCATCAATTATCAAAATATATGTAGATTGACGAGACCAAAAATCGTATGTTTGTCCATAGCTACAATAGCTGTAACAGCTGGCATGGTATTTGAATAACATGTAAAGGTCGTTAGCTCGAGTGCAAATAAAACCAGTAAAAGATTAATTACGCAGGTAAATTAAGTGTTATGTGGCAGAAACGGGACGGCCAGTCATTAACGATTGACATTGGCGCCGAGCGCTGCGAAGCTGTGGCGACGCGACGCCGCGACTGTGCGGGCGCCTCCGAACCAGTCAGACCCTGCATTCTTGCACTTTCACCGCTACACGAACATTCAGATTCTTCCAGAATGCGAGCCTAGCACGACCACACCGTTACGCAAATGATTGACGCCTTCTCACGACTCATTTATTAAAAATAAGTATGCGTTTGCGAGGTTAAGCAGATCAGTCATGCATTGCAGTTTTCCACCGTCGCGGTCGTAGCAAAACTCATTTGATTGTGTTTTAATTACGTAATCAGAAACAAATAACATTACTTAGCTCGGTATCAATGAAGTTTGTCGCAAAAACGGACATACGGACATCATATTTATTCTGATTATATTATTGTAGAACGTTATCCTGTGAATTTTCAATGCCTTTTTTTTGGGTAATTTCATTTTATTTGTGTATACTGGTTGTATATGTGGTGGCTTGGTTTGGAGATAAAATCTTAATGACTACGAAATTCAAATGTTGACATTTAGAGGATCACAATCATTTTATTAGCCACTGTATCTGAATCCTGAAAAAGTAGTAGATAAATCAGTGTTTTTATATTTTTCTAAAGGAGCACCTTTTTAAATTAAGTATTTTTTTAATATATACATTTATATAACACTTTCTATACGTCGTCAAATTTCCTGACTGTTTTTGGTGATATTGTTTGTATTAAACATTATTTTTCTCAAGGGTGCCTATTGTGGAAAAAATTAGACTTCTTAACGGATACGCACGCCAATTCGCGGTGAGTATTCGAGTTGTAATAAAAAATTTAAATGAATTGTCTTGGGCATAATTAATCGATTTCAATTAGTAGTTAGTTTACAGATAAATAGAAATCAGGATCTAAATATGGTGTTAGATGCTGGCCACAGAAATTCAGCTTTAATAGGGGCAGTCCTACCGAGTTTCGACTCTCCGCATTGGTCTCGGCGAGAAGTTGATCAAAAAAATTTAAATTTTCTTCGCACTTTATTATTAGATCAGACTCAAACATATATAAGATAAATTTGCAGGTAAACCTCATAGAACAAAAATAACTTTCACCAAAATTGGTATACACACGCTGGAGAAATCTAAAATAAAATAGCTAAGGCGAGCTTCGAATTGAGAACCTCTTACTGTTTACAAGAAGGGTAAATAAACATTCTTCAATTATAAGATTCAATAAAAATCTTTAATGAATAGATTTTATTTAACAATTTTATTTTACTGCCTCGGTGGCGCAGTTGTAATTGCGCATGCGTTACGATTGCTGTGCAGAGGTCTCGGGTTCGATCCCGGGTCGGGTAAAGTAATAAATTAACCCGGAGTCTGGAATGGTGCCCGGTGTGGCGATAGGCTCGCCCCCTATCACATTATGGTACCGAAATTCGGCGAAAAGTGGGTGTACTGGTTACACCTCTGCCTACCCCTTCGGGGTTACAGGCGTGAGTGTATATGTTTGTAATGAATAGATTTTATTTAACGATATATCAAGAGTAACTATCATATATAAGATTTTTTAATAATGTTTTGAATCACAAGGTCGTACACATTTCCGGTTTTAGAATGATGCTGGCAATATAATATGATAAAATCCGCTTCACACACTGGGTGAGACAATCCTACAGTTGCCAAACATGTAAGCGCCTTGCTCGGTCTGTGGGTAAATTTTCTCATAATATTCTGTTAGAGGCCGCTGACGAATGTCAGTCCAGAGGTATAACCAAATGTATGGAGCGGCTATAAAATAAAACTCGTATATTAATGTTGAAGTTTACTAATCAGGATATTTACTTAATGAGATTTTCAAATGCCAATAAATATGCCTTGCGTTAGCCGAATGAAGATGTGACGGAACTATAGTGGAGCTAATAAAATCACGCTCGCGAAAGATGCACACGACTTCATAACAATTGACTTTGGTCTCTTCTATTTTGATTTTTATTCTTCTATTGAATTTTATATTTTCAAGCTATACGGAGAGATATAATACGGAAATAACAGCGATAGCCTAGTTGGTTGCGGTATGGACTGTCAAGACGACAATCGTATGTTCGAAACCCAAATGGCATACACCTCTGACTTTTCTAAAGTTACGTGTGTATTAAATGTTCTTCTTCTTCTTCTTTGTTTGATGGCGACGAGTATTAAATGTTAATTTACGCTTGCTTTAACGGCGAAGGAAAACATCGTGATTTAACCTGCATACCTGATAATTCTCATAAGAATTTCGAGGGTATGTAAAGCCTACCAACACGCATTAGTCCAGCGAAGTGGACTAAGGCCTAACCCCTCTTATTAGTAGAGGAGGCCCGTGCCCAACAGTGGGACAGTTTAATACAGGGCTAGTATTATTATATACGGAAAGAAGTCCAGAAAATATCGTTCAATTCCTCCCATTTCCGATTTATTGGACACGGGGCCTACAGACGCCCGAAGTCCATTCAAGGTTTTTGTCTAAACCTTGACGATTTCTTCGCTTTTATCTAACAATGACTTGCACAGACATTTCTTGAAAAAAATGTTTACTTAAAATTAATAAACCTATGGTAGGGTTTGGTTTATCGGCTACTAAATAGAAGTAGTACTGAGTACACCACTAAACCACTAGAATTTTTTATATTTATATCCTGTCAATATTTCGAAACAATTGTTCCAAAATGGCCAAAAATCATTCTGTTTAATAGAACTCACAGTCTTACACATTTCTATATTTTTGAATGTTTCTTCTACTATTTTTGTCTTTATATTTATCATGTGCTCTGTCATTATCAAACAGACAGACACAATTACTTTTCATCAAACAGATTAAAGAATACTGTTGGTAGTTTCACACCTATGATTCAGTTACGTTAACTATTTACTCTATTACTAGGGTACGTTGCAGCGTGGTAGCGATTCTGTTCACAAATTTAAAAATGCAGCGTAATAAATTTGGAACCCATACAAGCACAGCTACAGCTACTAGTATTTCTCACTAAACATTTTCTACCGTCTGTATCACGGTGTTTTGAAGATGTAGTTGACTATATCTTTTTTAAATTCTGACATCATTAGCTTTTTGTTTATTGAAGTACGCCTTCTGTATTCTGTTACCTTAGATTTGTTGTATCACCTCGTCGATCCGAATCCATATGTTCATAACTATATATTGGGTCTTTTGAGCTATATGTGAAGAAGCCATTAGGCAGGCTGCTTAATTGTTTCTTCACATATTGGGTCTCGTTAGTCGACATTACTTATACTTACACAGTTATCGTGTACCATAGTTGTACCATCGTGTTCAGTGTAGTACATTTTGCCGCACACAAAACAAATATATTTTGCGTTGTCTAACTTTTTTTGAATCTGACTGATCACGGGATCTCTAAAACTATACACTCGATTGACCTGAAAAATTTGGCATAGTTACTCGTTTCGCGATGTACAAAGAACGGATTTTTGGAAATTTCTTCCCTAATGGGCTGAATTTAGGGGTTGAAAGTTTTCTATCTGTTACATTTTTACGGCTCAACCTTTGAACCGATATTGATGACATTTAGTATCAGGATGGACATAGGGTATTTTATTTTTGTTATTGTATCCATTAAAAGGATGAAATAGGGGATTATTATACTTCTTGGGCAGACTAATTATTGTTTCGGTCCCACGGGATAGCGACAAACTCTTTCAACGCAGATGAAGTCGCGATCAAAAGCTATCACTTATATTTTTAAAGTACGTTTTAGTGTAAAATATTTATTCAAATTATTAAATAATCCGATATCAATGAAATATCCAAGTTAATAAAAATCGCTGAATCCTTTTCAATACTTCGGAATCGCAAGATCTCCAAAGCAGTCTTATTCCTCATGAGATTTTCCGGAGTCGGTTACAAATTACAATATTGCAGTCCACAGGAATTACCCGAGCAATACTATGTGTCGAGTATATATATAGTATATATATAGTAGTATGTCAAAGGTACACACAACACAATGCGAGTAGAACAACAATGGCTTCGTGACAATGTCAGTGTATGCCTACATTTTGATACTACGCTTCATGTCGGTGATTAGGGAATAAAAGAAAACCACCGGTTATGGCTGAGATAAGAAACGTGACATATTCAAAGAATACCTAAATGTTCGGCATATATTTTTGATTGATAAAATATTGTTCGAGATTTGACAGATCAAGTGCCATTCCACATAAAGAGAGATAACGGTGATTGTACAAGTATACAAAAGATGACCACATATTTTAAGGATATTCGTCGTGGAGATAGTGAAAATGACGTAGAGTTACAAAAAAAACTTGGGAAGACTGCTGATCCACTCGATATATAAAAAACCATGTTAAACATGGGTTCATTACAAAACTAGATATCTCAATAGATTTATTATAAGTTTTATCAAATAATGTACAAATTATCTTTAACACTATAGATGGTTACTGATCTTAAATACAAATTTACTAAACCTATTCACGGGTATCCTATATTAAAATATTTGTAATGGCATTCTGACAAGACAGATTTAGCCACATTTATGACTTTTCTTACAAAATAAAACATAAAATCTCGAGTGCCCGAAACTTTAGCTTCAAATGATAACATATTATTTGAGATATGATATGATAATGATAATATATGATATTATAACCATAAAGAAGACTCATGTAGCGAGCCGATACTGAGAAAACTGACGAAAGAGATGGACCAATAATATTGACAGCTCGAGCAATTATTTTGTGCGAGGAAAATGTAATCATGACGTCCTAGTTCCTAGTGAGATAGCGTTTCATAGGGGCAGTACTACTTTTAATAACCCAGCATCGCATAGCTTACGCATATGTAAATAGTATAGCGAAATACTATTGTTGGGAAAACTGCAATCGGATTAAACTGGGCACAAATCGGGCTAGACTGAGTTCTGGTATGTCGAGGCGTGTATGTCTTTTATTGTAAACCTTCAGTCAGTCTACAACCTATTAATTTACCCAAACTTATTTTATAAGAAACTCCCGTTATTTCTAATAAAGAGGAACTACCCTAACACAGTTATATACCTAGGTATTTAAATGATCGTAACAATGGAGCGAAATCAGATTAAAGGGTGATTATTTTTCGTGTTCTAAAGGGCTATTAGAAAAGTGCGAAATTAATTAGTATTTTTATATTTCATATAAAATTTCAGACTTAATTAAATTCTATTAAATATTAGTACTGACATTTTTAACTAGGCACTAGGTAACGGTATCTTCCAAATTATAACCATATTAACATACAATAGAAAGAAAGTAGTGTTGAAGTATGTTGATTAAATATCTTAGGCGTTAGGGTTTTTCCTGGGTTTTTACTTATTGTTGTTGATAAACCGGGAGGAACTAACAATGTATGGTCCTGGGAAATCAGAATCGGAATACCTGAGAAATCGGGAACAGATTCGTTAATTAAATGTATCGAGAAATCTATTGCACTATCGCCCATGACGCATCGTATAAAAACGAATATTTTCAACAAATAATAAAATTTCTGACTTTTTTGTATTTAAGGAAAAACATGTGTATTATATAAAGTTTACCATTTATTTAACACACATATAGCATAAACAAATAAAAATGTTCAAGGTTTTTAGTTTAAGTTCATATACATTTAAGATTTCAATATTTCCGAAGCTTGAGAATTAACAAAACCTAGAAATTTAAAAATCATAGTAGGGATGTATACTTGCTGTGTTGTTGCGGCTGCATGCAATTGCGTTTGCGTACCCCGCGACTTTCGACATAAAGGAGAGAGAGGATCATCGCCAGGACGGTCTAGGCCGATGAGTCCGACGTACTTCCTTGGAAGATCCGTAAATGGGTTGCCCGTGAAAAAAAAACAAAAAGGGATGTACTTGTTATCAATATTTCGATATCGAAATATTGTGTCGTCGCTACATGTTCGGCGATAAGGCGAATCTATATTATTATACCCAAAGGAATTGTCAATCCGGTCGACGCATGCCCTCGCACTGTTAAAGTGTGCTGAAGGTTGATGGTGCTTTGGATAGAATTGAATTTTCTCTACATGCCTATCACCGTAGGCAGCGGCTTTGTTGCGCCTTGGCATTGCAGAAGTCTATGCGCGGCGGTGACTACTTACAATCAGGTGGCCCGTCTGCTTGTCTGCCTACCGAGGCACTAAAAAAAAGTCAATAATAAAACTTTATCAATTCTATATCTTCGAATTGAATTATCTACACATTGTTGGGTAAAATAACGTTTTGTTATTTATTTATTCATAATATTACTATAATGTATACCTACTTGTAGTGTATGACACATTGAGCTGCTCTAACCTAATTTAATCCAATTTAAATTATATTTTTTCGTTTTATATTATGTCGTTAAATATGTTACTAAAATAAAAATTAATAATAAAAAAATAATAACCTTTTAATACTTTTAAAATAAATATTATGTTTGTAGATAATAAATAGCGTACGAGATTCTTTTAATAATATGAAATGTCATCGAAACTGGAATGTTTCTTTTTATGGTGCCAATATAATTTCCAGATACAGGTATTTCGGGCATACGGGTGCCTAATTATTGTTTCTTGACATATTCATACTGCCTGTTTTCTTTGTTTATTATTTTACTGTTTTTTTACTGCAGTATAATTAATAGCAGCGATAGCCTAGTTGGTTGCGGTACGGACTGCCAAGACGAAAGTCGTATGTTCGAAACCCAAGTGGCATACACCTCTGACTATTCTAAAGTTATGTGTGTATTAAAATGTTAATTATCGCTTGCTTTAACGGTGAAGGAAAACATCGTGAGGAAACCTGCATATCTGAGAATTCTTATACGAATTTCGAAGGTATGTGAAGTCTACCAATCCGCATTAGGCCAGCGTGGTGGACTAAGGCCTAACCCCTCTTATTAGAGGAGGCCCGTGCCCAACAGTGGGACAATGTTTAATACAGGGCTAGTATTATTATTACAATTATTAAGTTTGTCGTACCATAATCTTGGGACTATAGATTCCCGGTCTTTTGAAAGGCTTGCGTGAAGCCGAAGCCAACACATCGATGCCCGATAGACAATTTAAATTTAATGTTGTAAAGTGACACCGTTATTATTATTACATCGAGCCATAAAAATGTGTCTGTCGCGTAACGCTATTGACGGTTGACATTACATTTGATTTGCACTCTACTTACCATCAGACGCAGCGTAGGAGTCACTTTGCCAAGCTACGATAAGGAAAAACCTGCAAGTGCAACTGGGTCATTTGTTGGTAAGTGATCAACATCGCGGACATGTGCATTTGTCATTCTGGGTGCTGTATAGACTTTCAAGGAAAATAATGAAGATTGTCATTTCATAATAGTTTAATTATTATTAATGGCAGTTGTAGATTGTAGATATTTGTCGTTAATATATCGCAACGAATGCGTAGTCGTCTCATCCCTAATCCTGTAACAGAACTGTAACATGATATTTGAAATTATCTGAAGCTGAAAGAACGGGATTCAAAGCTTACCTACATAATTTTCAAATTTTTTTTTCTATAAAATTAATGAACTTACAAATCAAATATGTATATATGTGGCAGATACTTGTTTCACCTATCATTGTACATTCTAATATCTCAGAGTCAGAATTAATTTGGTTATTTTTGTTTCTTTTATTTAATTGACGTTAATGATGTGCGACACCTGTGGTTGTCTAAGAAGAGTTTAACGAAGTAGATATGCGTTGAGAGCGATAATACAAACAATTATTGACTAGAGCCGGTCGAGGAGAGACATTTTCACCCGTATAGGAGCTATTTCTATTACACGCAACGTTCATAATAACTGATAATCATCAATAAACAACATTTCAAAGTATGTAAAGCTATAGTGAGAAAGAAAATACCACTTTCTTTAATTACAATGAACAGTTACTGTTCGAACATTGATTGTTTTACTTTGGCCATTTATTATAATGGTATATATTATGTAACGAAAAGGCAAATGGAAACGATTATGGAATTTAGAAAGGGAATCCACATATGTTTATGTTTCATTTTGCGTTTTAGTATTTTTGGTATAACGCTTGTACAACATGTACAATGCTACTCCTAAATTGCCTGTTATAAGTAAGTTTAAAAGGCGATTAGATACCTGCTTCGTTGAATTATCACAATCACGGTTATATGAGGTCAAGCTTAGGCAAAAAACATTGAGATTCTCTCGATATCGTGTTTACAAATGGAGGTTGGTGCCATCGAGAGGTATCCAACGAGATTCGAGGTCATGAGATAAAAACAATCATTTTGCACGCAGTAAATATTTCAACCTGATTTGAGGTTGTTTATTTTTATTTAATTTTTTGTTCATGACTGTGTTTTGTCAGTGCACGCTCCACTGCACCCGATATTTAAATTAATTTCACTTGCATCGTATCACGTTATTATTTTGGTTCGCTGAACTAGTTCGGGCTCTCAATATGTCAAACTTTTGCTTTCGCTTTCGCGTCGCCTCAATTTATTTTAACATGATATTTCTAGATATTCAGTATAGATAAAGTTATGTTCGGTGCAATGAACCGCTAGCATGATGTTTGTCAACCGGCTCGCCGGTATTGACATTGTATTCGAAAGTTTATCTTCCGCGAACACTTACAGGTTCCTACGAGGTCGAGCATTCTTGGTATCTACTATTTGTTAAAATCAAAATAACATCAATATTTCCTCATTCGCAATAGATGCTCATCACAAAAACAAACTGTCCTGCAAATACATAATGTCCTTAGTATTTAGTACATCTACACTATTACATGAAATTGTTGAGTTAATAATTCGTAGAATAATTTAAACATGCAAATTCATGAGGAAAAAACAAAGTTCGCATTATCGAATTTATGCAAATCCAGGTACATAAACTAGAGATCTGTGGTTGAAGGTGTGTTATTGATTCGATTAATAATATAGAAAATATTGTTAACAGATGTGGTCCCGGCGCGGCTTAACGTGGCAATCATGATGTTCTTCGCGTGCTGGGTCAACTACATGATGAGGGTGAACATGAGCGTCAACATCATCGCTATGGTGCCCGAGGAGACACAAACAATATCGTTAGTTTATTTTTTATTTACTTAAATTTTACCACATTATAATTTATAGACTGCCTCGGTGGCGCAGTTGTAATTGCGCATGCGTTACGACTGCTGTGCTGAGGTATCGGGTTCGATCCACGGGTCGGGTTAAGTTATATTGTATTTTTCTGTTTAGAAATACTCAGTATCAGCCCGGAGTCTGGAATTGTGCCCGGTATGGCGATAGGCTCACCCCCTATCACATTGTGGCACCGTATTAAATTTGGCGAAAAGTGGGTGTACTGGTAGCACCTTTGCCTACCCCTTCAGGGATTACACGTATATATATGTATATGTAATTTATTTTCAATATTTCAGGGTAATTTATGTTAAAGAACTTATCCACCTGATAAAGTCCATGGATTGTAATGCTTAAAAGATATTCATATAGGTAGTGAAGACATTCGTGTTTCGTGGAATATACGAGGAAATATCAGTAGAATAAAAGTAGAATTCGTGTGTGTAATATTTATTTTTATTTATTTTAGTATTTTAGGAAAACTAACAGCTAATACATGTATAAATATAAGATTATATAACTAAAGGCTAATTACAAGTTTCCACTTTTAGTAAATGTACATTTTATACGAACCGTCTTCTTTCAATAATAGCCAACCAGTTAAAGTTAAGGTATATCAATCAATCAAACTTATTCAAAGTATAAGTCACTCAATGACTTTTTAAGACATTTAGTTGATGTATTATACAAATCTAAATCTACAGTTTTACTATCATTATTATTATTAGTTAACATGTTATTAAATAGTTTGCCTGCTCTTAATATAAACGAGTTCCGCCTATAGTTCGTCCTCACCAGCGGTACATACAGAAGGCTAGGCCTACGAAATACAGCTGTATTCGTGCGTAATTTAATCTGTTCTAAGAGCTCCGCACAATCAACTGTCCCATTCGCTACATTTAATAGATAGCATAAGTCGGCAATATCTCTTCGCTGTTTAAGCGGCAGAAAGTGGAACTTTTTACACCTCTGGGTATAATCCGCAAGGTAAATCTTCGCTTTAAACTGCAGGTGTCGTAGAAAACGCCTCTGAATACTCTCAATCCTAGAAATATAAGTATCATAACGTGGGTTCCACACCTGTGAGGCATACTCTAAGTGGCTGCGAACATACGCACAGTAAAGAATTTTGCAAGTCTTAATATTGCTGAACTCCGATGACAACCTAAGTACAAAGCCCAAAGCTCGAGAAGCTTTTTTGATAATATTATCCACATGTTGGTCAAATAATAGTTTGTTGTCAAAAATAACGCCCAAGTCACGAATTGTATTAATTCTAGATAAAATTGTGCTATTGAGTGTGTAGTCAAAGTTTATTACGTTTCTTTTGCGCGTGTAGGAAGATACATAGCACTTTGCGACGTTCAGGTCCAGTTTGTTAATAGTACAATAGGTCTGGAAATTGTTTAGGTCCCTTTGTAAACGCAATGCATCATCAGCGCTACGGATGACGCTGAGAATCTTCATATCATCTGCGTAGAGAAGAATTTTTGAGTGATTAATACATGAATGGACGTCATTGATGAATATGAGGAATAAAAGTGGGCCCAACAAGGATCCCTGAGGTACTCCCGATGGAATATTCATGGGAGATGAAGTATAGCTACTGAGCACTACAGTTTGGCATCTATTCCGGACATATGAGGTGAACCACCGATATAAGTTTCCTCTAATACCAATGAGTTGCAGTTTTTTGAGGAGTGTCGAGTGATCTATTCTATCGAAGCACTTGGTATAACTCAGACATGTGATGTGATATAAACTCACTACAAAGGAGGAGGTTGGATGTGGTGGACCTGCCTCGTAAGAAGCCGTGCTGACTGGGGTTGAGGTCTTGCTTGATAGCCGGATAAAGTTGTGAATGAACAATTTTTTCCAAAATTTTAGCAAAGAGACACAATTTTGAGATCGGTCTATAATTTTGAATTTTATATTTGGGTCTCGTTTTATGAATTGGAGTTATATATGCATTTTTCCAGATATCAGGCACTATACCTTCAGAAAGGGAGCGGCGATATAGAGCAAAATTCAAAATACATCCGTATTGTTATACGCCTGGCATTTTTATTCTGTTCAGTGTGAAGTAAAAAATGTATAATAAGATCCATTATATGTTTTTGCATAGTTTTAATATGAAAAGTCCGATGAACTTTTAACTAAAAGTAAAAAATAAGTAGAGTGAAAGTGAACGTACATATTTTCGACTTCAATATGTAGAAATAGAAGCGTTTAGGCAATTATTGGTAACGCGCAAAGGTAGACTATTTATACATATGTGCTTAGGATATAGGCATATAATAAAAAAGATTATCATGTAGGAAGTGATATTAGACATATAAAAAAAGTAGTAGACATTGCGTAGTAGAAATAGTTGTATCATTGAATGTTAATTGATAAGCATTATAAATCATAGGCGATTGGGATTTTAGTGAAGACAAAAGATTAAAGTACATGACAAAGAACGAAACAAATGTAGATATGTGTATTTAATATCTATCTGTATATATAAAAGAAGAAGCTGACTGACTGACTGACTGACTGATCGATCAACGCACAGCCTAAACGGCTGGGGTTAGAGACTTGAAATTTTGACAGTAGGTACCTTTTATCACGTAGGCATCCACTAAGGAAGGGTTTTTGGAAATACCACCCCTAAGGGGGTAAAATAGGGGATGAAAGTTTGTATGAAAATCCGTCATTTTTGAAGTTAAATTCATGAAAATCAGTATTTGGCATTTTAGTTAAAAATAAAAAATATATGTTTCAGGATTTTTGGAAATTCCGCCCCTAAGCGGGTAAAATAGGGAATGAAAGTTTGTATGAAAATCCGTCATTTTTAAGTTAAACGCATGAATATTGGTATTTTGTATTGTATACTTTTTCTCCCAAACATGACCTCCACGCGGGCGGAGCCAAGAGCAACAGCTAGTTTATTATATATTGTTAGATTAAACTCTTGTGTAAATATTTTGAATATCTACTTTAGAATATAATAATGATTAAAAATCACAATTGAATTTCTGGACATTATTATACATATTACATAATTATACAATGAAATTAATACACTTTTTAATTAAATTTTTATAGTCAATCGTATTTAATGTCAGACTGTAATCATTTACTGTCCAGGTTTTCAATGTGGTCCAAAAGCGAACTGGAATAATTTATTCTTGTAACGATTGAATCATACTTGAAATATATTATTTGAAATGAATAGGCAAAGGAGTACAAACACCTTGTAATGTAATGATTTTAAACATTATCATTAAGTCTTAGAGTAGCATTAAGTGGTTATAATTTTTTTAATTCATTCTCAGCTACACGTGATTCGCTTTCATGCCAGTTGTAAATTGCCTCACATCACAGTTCGATACGCGTGTCGGTACACGTGCTGTTAGATTCATACTTTATACACGGAATAAATTGCTGCCATGCTAAACACTTTCCTTGGCAAGTTTACGGACTTAATTGCAAAACTTGTATTCGTAAATTGAACAATTGCCTTGATAGGTGTCAATGTTTATGACATTGCACGAGGACAAGAGATTCAAGTCGAAAAGATCGTAAATAAATATCATTGTAGATTTAATTAAGTTTTCTAATGTAATGTATGTGAGCTAAATTTTTTTTTACTGCCTGGTTAGACGAGCAGACGGGCCACCTGTTGGTAAGTAAACACCGCCGCCCATAGACTTCTGCAATGCCAGGACACAGCAATGCCGCTACCTACCGGTATGCCTAAATTCAATGAGACGTTGGTATTTTATTATTTAAAGAGTATAAAATTTATAAAAACTAACTTTTTTGAAGGTTGTTCAAGGTCTTTTAATGATAACAACAGGATCCATGGTAACTTTTATTCTTTCTACCGCTTTATGGCCTGCAGTCAAGCTTGTTGGATTTAGCAATACTGTCTATAGACGATGTTACATAGTTAAAATGGTTTTTTGCCCTCAATTTTATTTTAATTGTTATTCACAGGGTGAAAAGCGAATGCAAGGCCATCGTGACCAACGACAGTTCGTTATACAACGCAACAATCGTCACCAAGCGAGAACTGCGCCAGGTAACACAACACAATACATGCTCCCTACGTTATTAACAATTAATAATATATAATAATAATACTAGCCCTATATTAAACATTGTCCCACTGCTGGGCACGGGCCTCCTCTACTAATGAGAGGGGTTAGGCCTTAGTCCACCACGCTGGCCTAATGCGGGTTGGCATAGGCTATTTGACTAATTTTCGAAAATGATTTAAAACTATTATTTATTACATAATAAGCACACTATATTGATATTTCCGGGAAATCTACTGTATTTTTAATAAAAATCAATGTTAAAGTTTAAATCACCAAAACCGCGGCAAAAACGCTATTTCTGTAATGGCGCTGATCATATGAAACGTCTGACGTCACATGCAAGTAAACAAGCTAATAATGAAAAGCAAAGCTAAGTTTTATGATAATTGTTTTATCAACAATTATCATAAAACTGCTTCAAAAATAGATCAACAATAGAATTTATCACCCAGAAAACATAAAACGCGTACTAAAATCACTCGAAGAAACTATGTTTACTTGCGTGTGACGTCACCAGAGTTGTCCCCAATCACAGAGTGTTCACATCACAGATAAAATTTAAAAAAAAATTGTATTGTATTTCGTTTAATTTGCAAAAAATATACATTATTTTGTTTAAAATTAAGTGAAATATGGTTTTTTAAGCTATTGTCTAACAGGATGACCACAATTTGCAGTGTATTTTCAATGTTGTCAAATAGCCTATTCTCAGATATGCAGGTTTCCTCACGATGTTTTCCTTCACCGTTAAAGCAAGCGATAATTAACATTTTAATACACACATAATTTTTTTTAGAAAAGTCAGAGGAGTATGCCACTTGGGTTTCAAACCAACGACTTTTGTCTTGACAGTCCGTACCGCAACCAACTAGGCTATCGCTGTTATTATTATTAACAATTAAAATAATTTTATTTATACACTTTATTGCACACTAAAATACATAAAAATAGGAACACGACAAAAAATAATTTTATGTACAATTGACGGTGTTAGTATAATCGCAGATATATTCATCTCAGTGCATAATAATGCTCGTAATAATCATAGACGTAAGTTTTTTATCCTTTGCTTTAATACTAAAGTTAGCAAACTATTATATCTTATTATGATGTCAAATCCTTTCCTGAGGTTCACTGCCTATGATAAGTGTAAAGATCTACTCGACTATCACGTTATTTGCAAGCCAATATATAGATGCGACCGAGAAGCGCAAAAGTGTGACTATTTCTTTTCGTTGTAGGTTTTTGATTACACTAAATTTACTATCTGACTTAGACGTACCCAGTCATTTTGCCTATTCAGAATACAAGAAACAAGTTTCTTTTTTGATTTACCGGTTTTCATAATGTTTAAAAAATTAGCATTTTATTACTATGCTTGGCCTATGATTGTGTAAATCAGGCAGATCATTCTTTTGGCTATTTCGCGGATGCGTGGTATATAATGGAAGTCTAATATTATATAAAACGTTACCAAATATAAGGAAACATATTGAAATTTAAATTTTACCAATTACAAGTTAATCGTATTTTAATATCAATAATAACACAACTATGTCGGAAAGTAGCGACCCCATGTACCCGAGTGCTCCCGAGGGAAGACCCTCTTCTTCATCTCTAGCTTGCCTTTACCGGCTGGTTGGAGTGAACAATGACGAGGAACAGATCCCCCACCTCTGGCTTACCTTAACCGGCCGGTCAGAGGGGAGTCGTCGTACGTACATTTTCCGGGATAAAAAGTAGCCTATGTCATTCTTTGATCTCTAAACTGCCATTATGCAAAAAAACATGCCGATCCCTGACGCTATGAAGAACAAAGCTATCCCGCGGGAACGGATCTTTTTTTTCGGGATAAAAAGTAGCCTTTAATTTGTGCGATCGAATGATCTAATTGTATTCAAAATTTTGGGATGATTGGTCGACCCGTTTTTGAGGGAAAACCGGACATACAGACAGACAAAATAAAGAAATGCAGAATCGGGATCAGTGAGTCACAAAATTAATATTTCACGCAAAATCGGGTAAATTACTCAAATGTACAGACAGACGCTACAGAGTTATATATTAGTATAGATGTAGTAGCTTATGATGACTTAATGGATTTTATACCATTTCTTACAAAAATTACTACTATGCGGGCGGAGCCGCGAGCAACAGCTATTCTACCTATAGTGTTACAAAACAGTTGCGTGTGTCTGCTGTCTGACTTAATTCGTCATATCACGTAAAAATGAGTGAACGAAGTTAGATGAAGTTTTTCATTTTGTGTAGCGAAACTCCAATAAAGTCTATAAATTTTAATTAAATATGATGAAGAGTGTTCAATTAAAAAAATACCTAAGCAGGTAGAGCTAGGTAACAGGATCCATTTATTTTTTATTATAATAGGCCGGCAAACGAGCAAGTGGGTCACCTGTTGTTAAATGATCTCTACCGCCTATGAATACCTAGAACACCAGAAGAATCATTCATAACTTGGCCCAATTGGTCCTTAACGGAAAGAATTAAGGATTGTAAAGGGAAAGAAAATCTCTCATACTCCGTCCGAAACACATAAGCTAGCTGCTACATTTGGATTTTCTGTAAAGATACTACCTTTATATAGTAGTGAACAAGTTATATTGTCAAATCCTCCTTATTTTGTATTCGATAAATTTCGTTGCGCTATAAAAATATTTGCGCTTTTCGCAGAGACTGATCGAGCTTCGCCGCTTGTGGTCGAAAAATGTGTGCCATTGTGAATCCTGACTTACGTGGTGGGTTTGTGGCCAGCATAGTCTTGCACCTCTATGTAGACGGTCTATTCATGACATTCATGAAACTGTCCACAGCATGGTTTCACCTCTTAAAAATGTATCTTGCTAATGTGATGTGAATCATGCAGTCACGTCTGCATAATATTTAAATTATGACATGTGTCCAACAATCTTATTTGTTTTTGCAGCCAGATGGAGTGGTGACCTTCACATGGACTACTCAAGAGCAAGCGTACGTGCTCTCTGGATATTTCTGGGGCTATGCGATCACCTGTCTGGTGAGCGGGACCGCGGCAGAGTTCTGGGGTCCACGCAAGCTTGTGTTCATTACGATGTTGATTAGCGCTGTGTTGACCCTAGTCAGCCCCCAGGCAGCCAAACTACACTACATGGTGTTGGTGGCTGTGAGATTCGTGATTGGATTGGCCGCAGTAAGTGATTACAATCATAGTTTATTTGCGTTAAAGTAACATATAGATGGGGCGAATTCACGTCGCGAATTACTCAATTTATTCTAGTGTGTTGGCGAACCGAGAACGTGAAGAAAAACTTTTCAGAAATATTCCAGATAATATGTCTTACGAAATCCAGATTGCATTGATTGCATCCAAATTGAATTAACACAAAATCAAAAAATATATTCTTTCAATAGGATCATTAAATATCACTTTTACATGTCAATTATTATTTAAGCTAGATGATGCTGGCGTTTCCTACTTGACTAAACCAAGAAATTTTTAATTACACACTCACATGTTCTATTCTCTTTTAAAGTCCAGATATTTATGTAGAATTAACCGAATGTAGTGTAAGGTAATTTCTGGAGTAGTCTGGTAATACTGGAAAAGTTATAAGTTTTCAGTATGTCAATCATATAGAAGAATATTATACTATAGGACCTATAATCAAGAATCTACTATTCTTTATTTTAAAAATGGAAGGATCACATGACACTGGCATTCACATTAAAAAAAGAAGATTTAACAATAATAATTAAGAATATGAGATTGTCAAAATAAAGAATATTATTCTTAGTATTCTCTTATACGCCAAAGAGCAGTCACAAAGGATCCCCCTGCCTGTGCGATAACACAAATTTTTTAATTTGAAAAATATATGTTTAAGCTTGTTTTACTGTATCTGAGAAACTATCTAATTTCATCCAAATGTGATTTGGTGTTGAATGCTAAGTGTGGTTCGTCGCCGGTAATTTCAATAATGATAGGCCTACAAATAGACGCAGGAAGTAATTATGTGAAAGTAGTGAAGCCAAGTCGTTAGGACATAGACATAGGTAGATATAGGACATAGGTAAATTTTAATAATCCTGACATGTAAATGGTACCTAGTAGCAAATTACTAAATTAATGATTTGGATTTGATTTGATGGAATCGCTGTGACTGCTGTAAATTATTTTACAATCTTTATATATTTAATTCTACTGTACGTGTGTATGTCATGGAACTCCTCCTAAACGGCTGGACCGATTTGAATGAATTTTTTATATGCGTTTGTGTGGCGCCCTGGATGGTTTAGAATCACAAATCAGTCCGGCAGATGGCGCTGCAGTCGGTGTGAAGCTGCTTTTACGGGCAGAACGACGTCTGTCCGGCCCGCTAGTAAAGTATATAAAGTAATAAAATCCAATGAGTCCAAAGTTACATCCATATCTTGAAGGATATGTACCCGTAATTCGTTCTGTATTGTGAATATTGATGGTCAGTGGAGAACACTTAACATCAGGCTGGCCTGAGCTTTTACTAGACAGCTGTGAAACTGGTGGCCGCTGGTTCGATTCCCGCACTGATTCAAATGTTTGTGTCATCATTAAATATTTGTTTTGGGTTTGGGTGTTGTGAGACAAGGTTTCGCGGAATTTCTGATTCCCATGACACAAGACTCGTATTTTAGCATAGAATCAGTACTTTGTGTGTCACTGTTCGTGACACTGTCATTAAAGAGGCGTTAAAATTTTGAACTTATAAGAGTTTATTTTATTTTTATTTATTGAGGAAAAACAAACAATTGTACATAAAAAATAAAAAATAAATAAAATAAAAATCTTTATTCATCATGTAGGCATATAAAAGGCATTTATGACAGGTCAAAAAACAAATGGAAATTCTCCATACGGGAATGAGTAATTATGGTTAGTGGCGTAGGAACTTGGAATCTACCATCAAGGGCTGGTAGGCAGGGATACAACGTCGAGGATAGGACTGGAAAAGGAGAAAAGAGGGTGACCGGAAAATGAAAGGAATCATGATCGATCATTACAAAATTACAACACAGTATAGATACATAGTATAGGAAAATATATATAATCAACAACATTTTCCACGGATTACAATAATAGTGTTTTATATAAAAGGCTTTAACATTATAAAGAGAGTTGTGTTGTAAAAAGTTTAGAATGGTTTACGATTAAAGCTACATAAAGATAATGTATTGACTTTGTCTTACGTGTATTATAATTAAATAATCATTTCCTCTTTTTATATTCGCATGGCAAAGTAACCACTGCACTACACATTAAATTGAACATCAACGTCTATCTAAGCTAACATTAAATAGCTTGACGGTCGCTTCAGATATTATAAATTATTTGGGCTGCTGATTTGGTTACTCAGCATCAGTAAAAAAACAACAAGGCAAAATAAAAATAAATTATTTTATAAAATAGAAGATAAAATAATAAACAATTATCATTTCTGTGTCAACAATTAAATTAACTGTACACGTATCCTTACCGATATGGACATAACATAAACACCGCGAACCAATCACTTCAGCTATTCAAGGTGAATATGGTTATTAATTCTAGTTAAGTTCATAAAAATGTATATCGGAAGACTACGCACTTAGTAGAACATTGTGGATCAATGTTTGTAACAATTCATAAGTTCCCGGTACTTTAGATGTATATTCATCAATACAAAGAACGCTTGTTAAGGCTAAACACGCATAAGAGATAGAATTTGAAAAAATCGCTTTAATTTACCGTATATTCAATAAATCCTGTATGCATTGTAAACATACTGGATCTGTAGTTTATGAATTGGATACCTATTATTTTTATTTCATTAATATGAATGCGTTTAGGGTAAAGAATATATCCACATAGATTAGAATTAAATTAAATATTGAGGAAGAAAACTGTTATGAATAAAAGTTCTATTGATAATTACAGCACCTACTCAATGATCTACGTTACACATCATAAATATGTTAACGTGGCAGTGTAGTGTGGTCATATACAATTTTAATTATTTAAAAATGGACTGTATATTTTATTATTATTTAGTTTAGTTATTGTTTTAATTAATTTAAATACTTTTAGGAAACTAAGAGCTATCATAATTAATATATCATGGTAATATTGCGTTAATGCGTTACAATGATTTAAAATGTGTCTCAAATATGCGATATACCACCATTTCTGGGAAGTTTACTATATTCAAGGCTTATAGTAGACTTATATAACGGTAGGCAGCGGCTTTGCTGTGCCCTGGCATTGCAGAAGTCTATGGGCGGCGGTGACTTACCATCAGGTGGCCCGGCTGCTCGTCTGCCTATCCATGCACTAAAAAAAATATGCTACATATCTACAATTTCTTGGAGGTATATAACTTATATATCTACAAGAAATTGTTCATTTAAGTAAAATAATACCTTTAGTAGCACGTTACCGTCATATTGTATCTCTGTTACAATTTAAACATCTGTGTCAATTGGGATTGTTTGTCATGTTAATTGATTAATTCGTGGAGAGTACGGAATTTTCATTTATTCTAGGTTTAAGCAGATGCATAGTTCATAATTATAAATCTAATATTTATGAAAATGTTATTCTAAACAATATGTTCATAATTACTAATAACAATTATAATGTTTTTAACAACAAACGTTAGTTAAATACATATGTTGGATTACGTAAGGATTGAATATTATAGTGTTAGCTTATAATGCTGTGTTCTATTGGTTTAATGATGTAAAGTAATTTTTCAAATATAAACAGATTTGAGGAGAATTTGTGTATTAGAATTGCAACCACAATGTACCAAAGTACACCATGCAATAGTATTACATTTTCTAAAACAAACTTTTTATCTATCTCTTCTTATTTTATTAATTTTGATTGCATATAATAAACGACGCTACAATTTTATTTTTTGAAATTCTGTCTTATTTACTAAGTGGCATTGAGAACAATCAGATTCCAGAAATAGATACTAGACAAATAGGGTGTTTGACTGGTGTAACCAAAAAATATAAAACTGCACTAGGAGAAAGGATAGTGGGCAAACATATTTATTAAATACATTTTTTTATTTTAAATGTATTATAAACATTTTATTTTCGTCATTAAAATTTAGAATTTTTAATCTGTATCACTCGGTGCCAAAAACCTAGCAATACCGGCCGCCATTACTCGTGACGACATCGCACATAAACATTGCATCCTACGACAAATAAAATTGTAAGGAAGAACATATTTTTCGTTGTGTAAACGTGTGGAAAAGTGTTAATTTCGTCTTCAAGTCTTCTATAAGAATGGAAGAAGGCATTACAAGGGCTGATAGTCGAAATCTGCCACTTCTTTCTTAAAACTTTGGATTTTGGCACATGGATGAACAATTTATCGGGATTTAGTGTCGAGTTTTTACATAAAGGCATTGAACAATATTTATATGCTGGCTCATTCATTTTTGTGGAATAACTAACAGATAAATGCAAATAATTTGCTATGTTGTTAGGTGTCACGAATGTTTGTATATGTGCGATGACGTCACATAGAGATAATGTCACGTGACAACGCGTTTTAGCGCGAAATTATATGTGAAAAAATCAAATCACGGATTTTATATAAATTGAGTATATTTCAATAATAAAAATATTACGGGGGCTATAAGTGAAGAGTCCTCTATCGATGTCCATCAATTTTCAAAAATTGTCAAATACCCAATTCTCTTTTCAAATGATGATTAATCCTTTGACGTTATCGACGCAACTAGCTACTAATACACTATAGTAAAAAAAATATTAATTATTTAATAATTCATTATTTCAATATATTTTTTATTATCTTAATTATTTTTAACACAACAAAATTTTAACAAAATTTATTAGCAATAGTGTGTGGATTTCGTAATATTAGTAATTTTGTATTAGGTATGTCTTTTTTATTGTAGAAGTTACTTTTGTTTTATTTTTTATAGTATTTATTATGAAATGTAATGGAATCAAAAATAGGTCAAACTGAAAATCTGCTGAAAATGCTGCAGCACTAAGCTGAGTTTGATCCTTTTTAATTTTTAAGTGTTTTTTTATCTACATTTTTGTGAATAGCCAAATAAACTCTTTCTTTCTTTCTTAATTTTCTTGTACTATTGCAGGGCTTTTTGTTTCCGTCGTTGCACGCTCTGGTTGCCCACTGGGCGCCGCCGGCTGAGAAAGGAAAGTTCGTGAGCGCATTGCTAGGTGGCGCCATCGGCACTGTCGTCACCTGGTCGCTCACCGGGCCCCTCATTGAGAACTTCGGATGGGATTACGCGTTCTATGTACCTGGTATGATTTATTTAAATTACATTAATTCAAAATTAGAATCATCATTGAAAAATCCTGTCCTGATAAAAATTTGCAATCCTGGGGGGGTTGGGTGCATCTCGGCTCGCAAAAGATGCGTCCTGTTTTTAAATTGAATTGTCCTGGTTTTTCAAACTTCAAAAACTAAAAATCCTGGTGTTTGAATTTCGGGGTTTCGGGGGGCAACCCTAGTTTATCTAGAATTAAGAATTTTTTACGTTTGTTACGCAATAATCTAAATACTTTGTGTGCACATATCCTGCAAGTTATTGGGCTAGTGTACCAATGCTCACTATATTATTTAGTGCACACCCCAGTAAGGACATCAGTGTATGTAGTTAAAATAGGAACACTTGGTTTTCATATAGATTGTTTTTGTTTATTTTTTGCAAACCTACTGTAATTATTACTATGATTATTTTGTTAAATACACTAGATTGTGACTATTCATTTTTGGCATAATGAATAATGTTTGAATTGATAATATACTGAGGAGATTCGGGCCTGTATTTGGCAACAACTCCTATTTTAGAGGTTTAATGCTCTGTCTAATTCGAGATTAGAAACAAAACAAGAACATTACGAATGCAATTTTTGTTAACGCTGCGCAGACTACAGAAGCTACAGACAAAGTTAAATTATATAATGCTCTAGTCATTCTTTAAAACAACCGCCTATAAGATCTGCTTGACAATGATCTAACAATTGCATATTTACTGGCCACAGTGAACGGTTATGTAGCCACTTTATTAGCTATAAAGTAAACACAATGAAAGGTTATGTTGTATGAATGTTACAAAATTTGCTTTCATATATGTACATCTATTGAAATTCTATCACGGTTGTAGGCAACAGATTTCTACATAGTTAATTGACACGTGAGGTGTGTGTAAATGATACAAATTGTAATGGTTATTTATGGAGAAAATAATGTAATCTTATATGAACGACGTGAAAATTTAAACAAATGCCAATTGCTCGTATACAGTGTCTTAGTATACAGTAGGTCTACTCTTGAAATCAATTCCAATCTCGAACTCGATACAGTTTCAATTCCAATCTAGAAAATATTGGAACTCTAACTCACTCAACTAAATGAAATAGAATATTCACGAACAAGCGATCGTAAATACTCTATTTCATTTGGTTATTAAAAAACCCGCCGTGTTCAGTTAAATCGTGCGCTGGTGTTGCGTTCAAGAGTGCCAATTATACAGTTTTCGAACTCAATCCCAATTTTAAATTGGAGTCGAGTGTCAAGAGTAACCCACCAGGTGTTGAATACACTTCGCATAATAAATGTGTTTTTTAAATCGATTTAAAAAAGAGTAGTTTTAAAACCACATTCTTATCATTATACAACTATCCCTACTGCTGGTGGTAGGATATTCATATCCGCACGGATAGCGACCACCGGTGTAAAACCCGCCAAAGTGTCACTCGCAAATTTGTCGCGTTCCGGGATCAGCCAGTGTACATCCGGTTTTTGTCGGGTGTCTAGAGTTGGGGTACGATGTTTGGCCGTTTTGCGGCCTTCTGAGTACTCTTGACACTAGACCCTCGACCTCTTCTTCACCTTCTTGCCCATGGCATAGTGTGAAGAAGCAACTCGGCATGATTGTGTTGAGTAGCGGGGATAGATTGTCTACCGCTGCTCGATACTCTAATGAGACGGCACTGCGCTTACCATCATTGTAGTCACTTTGCCGTGACAGAATAAAAAAAACCACGAAACTTACCTTCATTATATCTTTAAAAAACTAGTATCCGTCTTTTTACGGAAGCCCTATGCATTACTCAAAATTTAGTAGGATTAAAAATTAGATACAAAAAAGATGTGGTACGTGATTTTTACCTTTATTTAAAAATTGTAAATAGCAAATTTTATTTTCATGTTTCATTTTTAAAATAATCTTAAAGTTTATAGTATTACAATTATATATTTAGAACGTGTTATAGAAACTTTCTGCAAGAAATTATCCTAACTATAGTGAAAATCACATCAAAAGCTCTTGTGTAGTTTGGAAGAAGTAAGGACAAAGGCAGCAATGAATTTGTTTTCCATTATTTATTGACGACTGAGGAAGATATTTTTTCCTTGCAGGGGTCATCTCAATAGTCTGGTGTTTCCTGTGGTGGTTTTTGGTGTACGATTCTCCTGTGCAACATCCTCGCATATCAGAAGAGGAGAAACAATACATCATTGAGTCACTTGGAGATAAAGTAGCACACAGCTCAAAGGATACGAAGGTGAAATATCTCTTTATTTTCTTGAATATGGTCTATAGTTTATTTTTAATTAGGTGCAATAATAAAGAGATGTCGTGAATCTTGAGCTTAACGGTTAGTATATTAACATCTTCTTATACATAAAAATCAATCGCCGTTCGTTAGTCTCGCTAAAACTCAAAAATGGCCTGACCAATTTGGCTGAAATTTTGTGTGTATAATTCAATGGGTTTCGGGATGGTTCAAAAACACAATTGGACCCGGTAGGTGGCGCTACTGTCGGTATGTCAACAAATTTGATTTGCTAGTATTTGTTGGAGAAATGCCAAAGATTGTGATCTTTAAAATATCATATTTAATGTGGCGCTGCTTTTCCGGGCAGGACGACGTCTGCCAGGCCCGCTATTACGTTTAATATATTTCTAAGTTCTTTAATTTTTACCCCTGTAACTAGAATATAATGTTGTTTAAATATTATTGAGTTCCATTTGTACCTGTCTATGATATTTAATACATGCAATTTAATAAGAGGCCAGCATTGTAAGCACGTAACGCAAATAACCTTAGAAAAAGACGACCTCAATCTAAATGTGTATTTTTTGCACGTAGTAATCAAAATCGTGACTATTAAGAGTGCAATGAGCCTTTTATCAGATACAGTTAGGTGATAAAATCACGGAAATACCTTCGTGCATACAAAAATGGTATCTTAGAATGCATGGAGACACACAGATTCATATGTATGTTCGTGTAGTATTTACTAAAATAAACTTTAATAAATTTGCGTGCCTTCAAACTAAAACCTTAAGATTTCTATCAAATCGTCTTCGCGATACCAGTATTCCGTATGAAAGTATTTTTTCCTTATAGGTAAATATTGTTGATAAGTTTGAGGAAGATACTAAATTATGTTCAAGGAATACCTAATAAAATTACCTATATAACGGTTTGATGTCGAGTAGCAAGCACAATAAAGATAAATTATGATAATAAAAGACAGGGATGTTGCAGATTCATGATTGTAAAATTATTTTATACGCCTACAACATAGCTTACCTGAAATAAAAAATCTTGTTCGGATGCACAGATGAACTGAATTCAGATTCAAAAACTTTAGTTAATTAATTGAATTGAATCCGTGACATGTTACATGACATTTACATTTAGTTAATTCTTTCACTCTACCATCAGTTCGGTGATGATGTGATACACCGATTTTCTAGAGAAGAACTGGAAGGTTACTCTTGACACTCGATTCGAATTAAAAATTAAATTGGGTTCGAAAACTGTACAATTGGTACTCTTGAACGCTACATCAGCGCTCTATTTAACTGAATACGGCAGAATTTTTAGTAACTAAATGAAATAGTGTATTTACGATCGCTAGTTCGTAAATATTCTATTTAATTTAGTTGAGTGAGTTAGAGTTCCTATATCTTGTAGATTGGAATTGAAACTGTATTGAGTTCGAGATTGGAACTGATTTCAAGAGTAAGCCTGCAGCCAAGAAACTCTAGCGAAATCGCGAAATTAACCAATCATATTATATTGTTTGTAAGTGTATTTGGTGGCATTGACACTTATTTACTTCACTCACTTTTTTCTTTCGTGATTTCGGAGTGTTCGGACCCATAGCGAGCAGTATGATATCTGTCTTGACCGTGCGGTGTCTCTACGTCCAAGACTTTTTATACAGATCACAGAAAATCAAAGTCAAAGGTTAAATCGTAAAAATGACACACACACAAGACACAGTTTTGATGTAGTAGCACAGTTTTAATGGTTTACTTGGTTATTTCAATAATTTGTTGGAAACTTTGAAATTGTCATAGAACTCTTTTAATATTAGGTAGAAGAAAAACGTGAAAATTATGAGTACTGGAAAAGAGCAATTGTATTTAAAGCACTATCGTCTGATTCTCAAAATTGAGAACGATTATAGAAATTCTAATAAGACTGAAAGTTTTATACTGAATACGTATAGTTAAATACACCAATATTATTCGTCATAAGTATTTTTACAATGCAACCTGAGGGGTTACTCTTGACACTCGATTCCAATTTAAAAATGGGATTGGGTTCGAAAACTGTACAATTGACACTTTTGAACACCAGCGCATGATTTAACTAAATACGGCGGAATTTTTAGTAACTAAATTAAATAAAATACTCTATGTATTTACGATCGCTAGTTCGTAAATATTCTATTTCATTTAGTTGAGTGAGTTAGAATTCCAATATCTTCTAGATTGAAATTGAAACTATCGAGTTCGAGATTGAAATTGATTTCAAGAGTAGGCCTACTGGTGTTTCCGATGTAGCCTAAGGCGTCAGAAATATTATTTTATTTTAAAGGCAATAAAAAATATATTAATTTAATATTATGTATTTTTCAGATAGTTCCACCATTTAAGAAGATCTTTACGTCGTTCCCGTTCCTGGCCATGGTGGTTCTACACTACGGCAGCAATTGGGGATTGTATTTCGTGATGACGGCCGCTCCCAAGTTCGTATCAAGCGCTCTCGGATACAACTTAACGTCTACGGGCACCTTGTCGTCTTTGCCATACCTCGCTAGAATGTTGTTCTCGCTCATATTTGGAGCTATTGGTGACAGGTTAGAAATATTTTGTCTTTTCTGATATAATTTGCAAGTTTATAGTCTGTTTTGAACTTTAATTACAACGTCAGTTTTAGTTTTTTTAGCTTGATCTAAAAAAATTTTCTAAATTGGTAGAGACAGTATAGGCTAACTCGATCATATTATCCCAACAGCCGCACAGAAAACTGATATGAAGTGAAGTGAACAGCTTATGCTAATGCATCTAATACAAATTTCGAAGCTCTAAATTCTTCTTTATTTTTCTCTAAAGCAGACAAGACACCAATAATTTTTTGGTATTGACAGGTTCCGTGGGGCAATGGGCGAGTAGCTGGCATGAGTTTGATCCCAGCAACAAGACTAATGTTTATGTGATCAAGTAGTTGTGCCGGGTCTGAGTGTTCTGAGACCGTCATCCCTCATGGTTCTTGATAACCACAGTATAGATTTGAACTGATGTTGATCAGGAGTATGTGTGTGACTGTTGTGTGAATTATTATTATTCTGGGTGTTCATAGGCGTTAGATATTACTGAGAATATTAGTTGACGCACTTGCTCGTTTGTCGACCTATGCTATAAATAACATTGGTTTTCAATTGCCTAAATTTATTTTTATGCCAAATCCAACACTCTCCAATCCAATAGACGTATTGTGCAATTATAATTGTTATGACCTATAGTAATTATGTAACTTGTTTGACTTTGCAGGCTCTTCCGTCAAAACGTGGTATCGATGACATTCATGAGGAAGTTCTTCTGTTTGTTCTCCCACGTTGTGCCTGGCTTACTTCTCATAGCCCTCGGATACACTGGCTGCGCTCCGATCCTGTCAGTGGCTCTCATTACCTTCTCTATGGGGTCTAATGGTGCAGCCACTTTGACTAATTTGGTCAACCACCAAGACTTGGCTCCCAATTTTGCCGGAACGCTGTACGGAATTGCAAATGGAATAGGCAATACTGCGGGTTTCGTCACGCCTTTGGTTACGGCGTACTTCACTAAGAATGGCGTAAGTTAAGAAATTATTGAGCATATTAAATACAATAGGGTATTTTACGGGAAATCAGTATAAATAACTCCTTATTTTAAATTATGCTATATATTTTTCTTTTCTTACACATAATTGATTGACAATAATATTCACATTAAAAATTCCCGCCATATTGGCTCCTTATTTTAATTAGGTGTATGTGACGTCACATGTAACGTATCTATTAGTATATGAGTCGTGGTTATTTAACAGAATTAACATGTAGCCATACCCTTAGAATTTGTTACCTATTCTAAGTACATACCCTATTGTTATTTTACCGCTACAAAATTGTGACGTCACGACAAATTTAAGCGTTTTAGGCCGGAGGCAAAGTATGATCTTTTAAAACTGTAATCTAGGCGATTTTAAGGTATTTTTATAATCAAAATATAAATATCAAAATTTTAGTACTCTGATTGCATACATAAATAATAAATTGGTATTGTATAAATTTTATGTTTCTTATAGAATGGATTTGCTGAATGGCGACCAGTCTTCATTACCGGAGCCTCATTGTACATCGCTTCAGCTTGTTACTTCATACTTTTCGGGACTGGAGAGACGCAATCTTGGAACTACGTAGCCCATTTAGATGAGGAAGAACAGGATAAAAGACCAAGCAACTCGAGCGAAATCACCGTCAACATGCCGCCCAAAACATAAACTTACAAGCAAATGAGAGTTAAGAGCAACATTTTTGACGTTATTCTATCGTCAAGTATTTTATCTGTGGGTTTTAAGCAGTTAGTTTTATGTAGGTAGGAACGGTAGGCAGCGGCATTGCTGTGTCCTTGCAGAAGTCCATGGGCGGCGGTGACTACTTACTATCAGGTGGCCCATCTGCTCGTCTGTCTATCGAGGCACTAAAAAAAATGTCCCAACTGCCATATTTAAACATTCCTCATAAGGAAGTGTAAATAATAAGAACATTTAGATGAATATGAGAAGTATATTTGAGAGAATAATTATCTCCAGTACCATAGTTGCTATGAAGGAAATATTCACTTTCTTATTTTTAAGTGTGAAGAAGCTAAACAGCAGGCCGGCATGATTGTGTTGAGTAGCGAGGGATAGACTGTCTCTTGCTGCTTGATACTCTATCTGGACGACACTGCATTTACCATCAGGTGCAGTGTGGTCACTATGGCGCGCCAGAATAAAAAAAAACGTAATTTTTCTCTCACATATTTTGATCAAATTTTGTCGGATGTTCTTAGAAGAATTTGAATAGATTTCTCTTTGAGTACAGTTGAGTGCGATTTACAGGGTTTATATTAAAAAAGAGTTGATAAAATATAATATACGTACAAAACATTCCATTCTTTTCTATTTCCATTTTTAAATAAAATTAATTATTTAGAAATTAATTCAAAGAAATTATATATATATTCGATATTAATTGTGATTAAAAATGTGATAATTACCTTCTTTAAACTTATAAACCTTTATAAGTGCATGATTATCATTGTATATGTTAAAAGGAAAGACCAACATATTGAGTATTTTTATATAACATTCATTCATTGTCATAACTTTTTAAGCCACTAGTTTTATTGTCATCTGTAAGTCTAAGACAGATTTATTAAATGTAGATTTTATAACATAGTGACCTTACTTATATGCTTCCATATTATAGACTCTTATTCTATGTACGTAACAAAACTGCAATAAGTTATAGTAAATACTTAACACAAATTATACATAGTATCATGTGATGCCAGGAAATAATTCTGCAATGCTCTGCAATTTCGATGTAGACCAATACAACTATAATGAATTATAAATTGTGACTGTGATTATTGATGAATTTAGAACGAAAGAATGTTTTATGGAACTGAATTAAATTATTTAATATATTTATCTTGTCTTTTATTTCTGTGAATAAAATTCCAAATGAGTACATCCTATGATATAATTACATATTAGAGGGTATAATTATTTTATTTATTATATTTTTGATTAATTCTTCGCCTTTCTTTTTTTTTATTATGGCGCGGCAAAGTGACCACACTGCACCTGATGGTAAGCGCAGTGCCATCCAGATAGAGTATCAAGTAGCGAGAGACAGTCTATCCCTCGCTACTCAACACAATCATGCCAGCCTGCTATTTAGCTTCTTCACATTACGCCTAAAGGACCCAGGATCATAGAAAGAAGGGAAGACGGTACCTGGCAAACTGTTCCACAGCTTGATGGTGCGGCAAAATGACAAATTTGCGAACCTCTTGGTTCGGAACGGGGTAGTAGCTGTGGCTCCGCAAGACAGTACGCGTGGTTCTGGTATCCATACCAGAACCACGCGTACGGAGAAGATGGGATAAGATCAAACAATTCTTCAGAGAATTCGCCATGATACAGACGGTAGAACACTCTAAGCGAGGAAATATCCCTACGCAGCTGTAGCGGCTCCAGGCTGTTGGTCACGTCTGCATCATTTACAATGCGGATGGCCCGCCGCTGCAACCCATCCAAGGCATCGAGAAGGTACCTTGCGGAACCGTCCCAGAGGTGCGAGAAGTATTCCATTCCCGGCCGCACCTGCGCTTTATATAAGCGGTAGAGCTGACCGGGAGTGAAAAACCGCCGCTCCCTGTTCAGGATTCCGACCCTGCGGGAGGTGGCGGATATTACGCCCTCGATGTGACTCCTTGGATTAAGATCGCAGTGGATATCCATACCTAGGACACTGTCTATATTTTATACTCATTATTTCGGACTCTGTTTAACACGACCTTTTGTAGTTGTAACATGTTGGCGATTCAATAATCCTCATTGACTCTTAAATCTACAAATAGGTCAAAATAGATTTTATGAAAATCAAAAAGATCCTATAAAAATACAGCCGGCACTGAATATAAATGGTAAAATAGAACATAACTACTTCGAGAATGGTAACTTTCATGCAATTGTTATACTCAATAGAATATACGGAAAATATTTAGAAGAATTTGAGATCTTACCTGCAAAGTTGTAATGAGGGGTCCGTTATACAGATGTGAAATGTTTAAACAACACTTTATCATGATTACATTGGATGTTCATTTTAGCGTGATAAATAGTCGAAATCTTGCCACGCACCTATGGGAGAAGCATTAAATGGAATACTAAATTGTTTTTCAACTCCTATTTTATTTTAGTCTATCTCTATGACAAATTTCAACCAGATCCGTCCAGCCGTTGTTGCGTGATTTAGTAAGAAACATCCATCTATTCATCCAAACATTCGCATTTATAATATGAGTAGAATTCATGGATGCCCTCATTTTATATCACTTATAATCGAATTTGTGCTGTGTGGTCGGTACATTAACCGTATTACTTTATGAGTAATCGTGTACTTTATGAGGACCACGTAAGAAACGGTAGGCAGCGGATTTGCTGTAGCCTGGCATTGCAGAAGTATATGTGTGGCGCTGACTACTTACCATCAGGTAGCCTAACTGCTCGTATACCTATCCAGGCACTAAATAATCGTTTTGGACGACAAAGAGTGAAGTGCGAGTAGCGGTGTGGTGCGCCTGAAGTCTGCCACCCGCGCGACTGCCTTTGCACCAACTCCCGTGCCCAAGCAGTGCCGCAGCCGTGGTCTAACTTACATGGCCTCGGTATATGCATAGTTTAGGTTAGATATGATGATGCGGAAAAACTATAGGCATTTAAAATAGTTTGGTACATATGGTTGCTTTTACTATACTCCTCCTAACAATTAACGTAAGCTACAAAATGTTTAGAGACTGCAGCGCAACAAAGTATTGCATGCAAAATCTTTTTAGAGATCAGTAAACATTAATAACCTACCTATATCGAAATAATCTATATTTATTTAATATATTCATATTATAACATAAATTATATTTTTGTTTAATGTTTCGTTCTACTGGCGAAGGGAAAACATTGACAATGTTTTTTTTCTTATAATGTTCATGTTATGGGTACGTACAAATAACAGTCGATAAGAACTCGCGTACTCGATAGTTACCGTCTACTTCCAGCAGTGAGACGATAGAGTTTTGTTACGTAAATCATAAAAATTGCGTCGAGTTTCAATAAATTACTGAGATGTCTGCTTAATCAATCACTATCTAGAGCTTAATTATGAAAATTTCTGTCTGAATAAAATTTCTATAAGTGTGCTCAAGTCATCAGCATCATCATCATCAGCTGGTGTCAGTCCACTGTTGGACGTAGGCCTCTCCCAAGATGCGCCACTGAGCCCGATCTTCAGCTCTTCTTTTCCAGTCACTGCCCACCGCTTTGCGTATGTCGTCGCTCCACCTGGTCACAGGACGTCCTACGCTACGTTTGCCGATTCGTGGTCTCCATTCTAGGACAAGTCTACCCCAACGGTTATCAGTCCTGCGGCAGATATGACCGGCCCACTGCCACTTCAATTTGCCAATCCGTTGAGCTATGTCGATAACGTTAGTTCTCTGGCGAATTACTTCGTTCCGGATTCGATCCCGCAGAGAAACACCGAGCATAGCTCTCTCCATAGCTCGTTGAGTGACTTTGAATTGGTGGACCAGTCGAACTGTGAGTGTCCACGTCTTAGCTCCGTATGTCAACACGGGTAGAACGCACTGGTCAAAGACTTTCGTCTTTAGACACTGCGGTATAGGCGACGAGAAGACTCGACGGAGTTTTCCGAATGCTGCCCAGCCCAGCTGAATTCTTCTCTGGATTTCCTTCTCGAAGTTGTGTTTACCTAGTTGGAGCGTCTGCCCTAGGTAAACATACTGCGTAACAACTTCTAGTGGGATTCCATCTGAGGCAATCGGTTCCGGAACAACGTGCTCGTTGTATATGACTTTGGTTTTATCCAAATTCATCCGGAGACCGATGCGACGAGAAGAATCAGCTAGGCCATTCAACATCCTTTGCAGGTCCTGCAGCGTCTCTGCCATGATAACCATGTCATCTGCGAATCGTAAGTGAGAGATGTACTTGCCGTTGATGTTAATGCCACAATCTTTCCAGTCCAGCGTCTTAAAAATATCTTCCAAGGCGTTAGTGAACAGTTTCGGGGATATGACATCCCCCTGTCTCACTCCTCGACACAGGTTGATATGTTTAGTACGCCGGTTCTGTACTTGTACAGTCATCGTTGCGGCATTGTACAGACATCTCATCACTTCGATATATCGCCAGTCAACTTGGCAGCGCTGCAGGGACTCCAGAACAGACCAGGTTTCGATTGAGTCAAAGGCCTTCTCATAGTCCACAAATGCTAAGCACAGGGGCCGATTGTACTCTTCGTTCTTCTGTACAATCTGCCGCACTGTGTGGATGTGGTCTATGGTGCCGTAACCGCTTCGAAACCCGGCTTGTTCCGGTGGTTGGAACTCGTCAAGTCTTCGCGCAAGACGGTTCGCGATGACCCTTGAAAACAGCTTGTAGACATGACTTCTCCTGGGGCTTTTCCACTTTTGCTCAAGTAGTTTATAAATATTATTAAAAAGTATATGGTACCGATTATTAATGAAAATTGTCTGGCAAAGTACGAAGTTTATTCACGGGTATCCTTTAACTAAAATGAGTGGTATTACATCCTAAACGAGTAGACTCTACCTACCTACCAACATACGCCAAGTAGTCCTCTACACGTTGGTCCAACATACTGCCTCAGCACCTTGGCCCAGTGTGTACAGCGGGCATAATAGTTACTTAAATAAATAATTAGTATAGTTCCTAAAAAGCTATTTAATCACTCGGTCGCTTTTAAGATTTGCGATGG
This sequence comes from Laothoe populi, assembly GCA_905220505.1. NCBI lineage: Eukaryota > Metazoa > Arthropoda > Insecta > Lepidoptera > Sphingidae > Laothoe > Laothoe populi. Next base: position 10,091,356 of record HG992164.1, on the reverse strand, counting down.
ATATTAGGACAGAATAGACTAGTAAAGTTGGAATGTTAATGATTTGTATTAGTATTAGTGTGAGTGTCGTATTTCTACCAGCTCATTTACAACTGTATATGTATCTTCTATAAGTATATATAAAAATCTATCGTCGTTCTTTAGTCTCGCTAAAACTCAAAAACGACTCGAGCACCATACAAATTGTGAAGGTCGTGGCATAGCATAACTTGTGGTGGGATTTTCATATCCGCCCGGATAGCGACCACCGTGCTGTACCGTACCGTACACAAAGGGGACACAGGGTGTAATACCCGCCATAGTGGCACAAGCAAGTGTGTTGTGTTCTGGGTCAGCCAGTGTACATTCGGTTTTTGTCGGGGGTCTAGAGTTGGGGTACGATGATTGTCCATGTTGCGGCCTTCTGAGTACTTCGACACTAGACCTTTAACCGCTTCTTCACTTCCTTGCCCCATGGCGTAGCGTGAAGAAGCTACACAGCAGGCCGGCATGATTGTGTTGAGTAGTGAGGGATAGATTGTCTCTCGCTACTTGGTACTCTAACTGGGCGGTACTGCGCTTACCATTAGGTGCATTGTAGTCACTTTGCTGTGCCAGGTGAAAAAAAATAGCTCATCGCGTAATACAAAACTTTGTATCCGTGTGCAGTGACTCTGCTTAATTAATTATGTATTTTTCTTTTTTTATTATAATCTCATTCTGTCTGGAAGGTTGAGTTGAACGAGCTGAAGCCGAGTGTATACTGCATAGCAATGCGTTTATGAATTATATAGGTACTAGAAATAAATTTTCGGACTAAGCGACACGTGTTGAGAATAATTGACCTGTGTAGTAGTATTTTTACTGCCTCGGTGGCGCAGTTGAAATTGCGCATGCATTACGACTGCTGTGCTGAGGTCTTGGGTTCGATCCTCGGGTCAGGCAAAGTTGTATTAGGTTTTTCTATCTAGAAATTCTCAGTATTAGCCCGGAGTCTAGAATTGTGCAATGTATGGCGATAGGCTCGCCCCCTATCACATTATGGGACCGAAATAAATTCGGCGAAAAGTGGGTGTACTGGTTACATCTCTGCCTACCCCTTTGGAAATTACATGCGTGAGTGTATATGTATGTAGTAGTATTTTTAAGGTAGTTTGTTCGATAAAACGATGTTACGGCGAGGTAATCATTACGCTTCAATCATTACAGTAAGCGCTTGGCCCCCAACATTATCTAATGTTTTTTGTCTGTTCCGTGGAGAGTAATGACAATTGTTGACATGTCGATTACTCTCTGTTATTGGCATATGTAGTAGTGTTTAATAATATAGTATATGTTTTACTCTTTATCTGTGTAGATTGTATCACAAGCGATTAACTTAAACAAGGGAAATACCGATAGGATCTGATACCATCTGGATGACATGACAGATCACGTTTCTTTACATCGTTCAATCGATATCAATAACAAAACTGAAGTGCCAAAATAATCTTGTAGAATTTGTTTAGAAATATATCTCGACTAGTTTTATATTGTAGTGTATTGACAAAAGTAGAAATCCCGTACTTGTAGGTATACGTAACAGTACGTGGGAGGTGCCGCAGTTTTACATAAACATTATTTTACTGTAGCAAAACAAACGTGTGTTAAATACACAATGAGCTGCGGTAAGATTCATTCATATATTTCAATTAATTTCAGTTAAATAATCAAATAAATTAATTTACAAATATATATCCCATAAAAATATTTCTCTAAATTTTTCATTTTCATACTTGATAATAGGCTGGTTGACTGTTTTTGTGAAACCGTTTTATTTTATTGTTCATGGTCTATATTATTAAAATATTATCATTAATAAACATAAAACATAAGTTTTTAAGATTTAATTTGCATTTTTATAAACCAACTTTAGGCAGACGAGCAGACGGGCCACCTGATGGTAAGTAGACACCGCCACCCATAGACTTCTGCAATGCCAGGGCACAGCAAAACCGCTGCCTACCGTTGAAGGACTACTCTTTTTAAGCCTCGTTTAATATATATTATTTTTCCCACCAAAACGATACCAACTGTCATGGCCTCTCTTTTTTTTTTTTTTTTATATCATAGTCCGACAAACGAGCCAGTGGGTCACCTGATGTTAAGTGATCTCCACCGCCCATGAACATCCACAATACCGAAAGTATCATGTATGCGTTGTCGGCCTTAAAGGACAGGAATAGGGATTAGGGAAGGGAAGGGGGAATCTGGGCCTCCGGTTATCTCACTTACCATACGAAACGCGACAGTAAACTGTCACTTTACGTTGGTTTTCTGTGAGACAGTGGTACTACCCCGGTCGAGCCGGCCCATTCATGCTGTAGACAAATATGTCCACAGCGTGGCTCTACCACTTTTCGACCTTTTTTACCTCTCTTGTCCCGTGACCGTCCGCAAAACTAATAGACGTTTGGCTCAGCGTTCAATAGATGTATCGTATGGTGACGTCATGCATGACTGATTTGTGTTTCATGTCACTTGACAAAAAGCTTTATTTTTACATATTTGTTCCTTGAAAATATTAAGTGATCACATATAAATTAACAAATTGGTTTAATTTTCGATACTTTTAGACTAAAATCCTACTAATATTATAAATGAATGTTTGGATGGATAGATGGATGGATGTTTGTTACTCAATCACGCTACAACGGCTGGACGGATCTGGTTGAAATTTGGAACAGAGATAGATTATAGTCTGGAATAGCACATCGGCTACTTTTTATCGCGGAAAAAAGTACAGTTCCCGTCGGATCGTTTATTTTTTCACAGAGCAAGGGATCGACATGATTTTTTGCGTGGTAGTTTAGGGACCAGAAAATGATATAGGGTACTTTTTATCCCGGAAAAAAGCACGCTTCCTATGGGATAGCAAAATATAGAAAGGTAATAGCTTAAGATCCCTCCATGGATTGTCTACCGTTTCCTCTAAAAATAACCTCCACGCGGGCGGAGCCGCAGGCATCATCTAGTCTATTATAAAAAAACAAACTTCTATCAGGTTTCAACTTACTGTCAACTACCCTATTTGACTATGTATTTGACATTCCAGCAAGGATTCCAAGTCGGTACGTGATAGCGGTGATGATATTCATAAGCTGCTGTGCGAGTCATATGATGAGGACGAACATAAACGTCAATTTGGTGGCAATGGTTCCTGTCTCCAACAATACATCTTATGTATGTAGTTACTTGGTTATTATCGGTTTCCGGCCCCCGGGACCTTAAAGGCCTAGAAAACCCAGAGTCCGGAAATCATAGTGTATTCCTAAATAAAATGTCGAAAGGATGTATCGTGTATTAATTAGTGATAAGCTAAACCAATAGTGTGAAAATAATAAATATTGGGATAATTTAATTTCGATGAAAATGCTATAAAGGAGCTAAAGGGAATTCCAAATGAGTGTCGGACAGAAACATGTACACAGTCAGGCTTAGAGTATTTAACACTGGAGACGTCATTGAGCGCTTACCCCGTTTGACAAATGTAAGAGCACGGTGCTCATACACGTTCTATAAAACTAGTTGCGCTTCGTGATCCGCCACTAAAAAAGTGACATCACGTGCGAATGGAGCTCCCTGAAAATGCCCGCCTGTAGCGGTATTAACATGTAAAAATAGATCTGACACATCAAACTTACAAAAATACAACATTATTTTTCACCTGGACATATTTTTTTAAAGTAATATTATCCTTAAAAGCAACAAAACATATAATTTCTAAAAATTATCATCGGGTAATAAATGTTGCCAGGTTCAACATTTAGCCACAGTAGTGCAAAATTTATTTGCATTCAATATCTTAAACGCAAGTTGTTTTTTAATATTCATTTTTAACTAGATGTTGCCCGCGGCTCCACCCGCGTGTAGGTCTTGGAGAATTTTAACCTTCTATATTTTGCTATCCCATAGGAAGCGTGCATTTTTTCGAGATAAAAGTGGTCTTTGTCGTTTTCTGATCCCTAAACTGCCACTATGCAAAAAATCATGTCGATCCCTTGCTCTGTGAAAAACTAAACTATCCCATGGGAACTGTACATTTCTCCGGAATAAAAAGTAGCCTATGTGCTTTTCCAGACTACAATCTATCTCTGTGCCAAATTTTAAGTAGATCCGTCCAGCCGTTGTGCCAGCCGCGTGATTGGATATCAAACAACCATGCATCCATCCAAACATACGCATTTATAATATTAGTAAGATTACTTAATTTATGCTTCCTTAACTTAATTTATAATTTAAAAATATTACGACTAAGTTTACAATTTCATAAACTTTATTACACTGCCATTTTGGGTGGTTTATGTGGTAACACTGTCGTGTATGCAAGACTCAAATAGTGTTGTAGATAAACTTATCAAGGTTATCGATATAATTACTAATCCATCTGGACTGTCTTCTAAACATATACTTTTAATGTAAATAGTTCTAACACACTAGGAATGTCACAAAATATACCAAAACCAGAATAAAATATTTGTCAAAAAAATGTGATCCTAAAAAATGTATCCGGTATATTTCAAATCCGGTATGAATTTTGGCGCCATTCATTTATTACGTAAGATGATGTATGGGGGGAGTCGATCAAGTCTTATTTTTTCTTACAAGGGGTGGGAGGGAGTCTTAATCGTTCTTACGTAAGATCACACAAATGCGCAAAGTTAGGATTATACTTTGAAAAATCGCGGGCCATGCCTATAATTTTAAAAACATACAACTTAGATTTTTTATATTTTTTTGATAACCGGTATGACTTTCCTTTTCACCCGGTTCCGGCTTGACGTCAACTTTTGGGACACCCTGTATTAAATTCAAGATCTCAAGCCTTTTTATATGCACAACAAAACAGGCGATAATCGCTCTCAATGACATGCAATAATTCCACTCGCAGCATTTGCTATTCACACTCGCTACACACACTGTATTTCTTGGCTCCACTTATTTAATTTGAAATTTTGAGGATTAGCAGAACATTTTCTCACAAACTATATACCATTGGAAAGGTCATGTTGTGTACTTTCCGGTAGTATATTTGCTGAATCGGAATACCTCAAAACGAGTGAGTAATCATCAAATACATTTTAAAATAATTTGCAACGGCCGTCATTGTTGTGTTCCATGTGCTGACATACCTGAAAAACGCTTCTCTACAATTAGTGTTCACAAAAAATAAATAAATGGAAGTGTCACGGATGTTGTGCAAAGCATCCAAAAACTGATACACCTTTACGTCCCATTGACTCACCCGGCAAGTCAAGGAACAATAATGACTCGTTCCCTTTTAATGACAATATTACGCATCGAAAAAAAAACAATTTTGATACTAGCGCAATTAGTGGAAGTTCCAGCTTAAACTCGTCCGCGTCAGTTATTACAAAGAAAGACGTTAGGGAAATAATAAGAGAAGAATTGAATGTCATGAAATTGGCTTTAGGCACAGGAGCTTAACCAAACCCTTAAGCAGATGGTTAGAACCGAATTTCAATCTATAAAACAGGAAATAACTGCTTTGGAGAATAATGTTTTGTTTCTGAATGAAAATTATGAAACCACCAAATCCGCCATCGCCAAATACCAAGACACACTGGAAGAGCTAAAGAAAGAGAACGTTCAGTTAACAAATACGTTACAGGATCTGCAAATCAGGCTTCAGGTTGCTGAGCAGCATAACCGTTCTAACAATCTTGAGATAGAGTGTGTCCCCGAGTAAAAACAGTAAAACTTGCTATCTATGATTACTCAGCTGTCTAAGGTATCCTGCGACTTGAAAGAATCCGACATTCATAATTGCACTCGTGTGGTAAAAAGTAACAGAGACGACAAGAGACCTCGCTCAATCATTGTTAAATTGGCTACCTCTAGGCTTCGGGATACATTTTTAGCGAAAACAATAAATTTTAATAAGGCAAATCCAAACGATAAGCTCAGTACTGCTCACATAGGCATTGGAGTTGATAAATCGCCGCTTTACATTGTTGAGCACCTATCACCTAAAAACAAATTACACGCAGCGGCTCGCCAGATCGCCAAAGATAAACAGTACAAATTCGTGTAGATTAAGCAAGGTCGTGTTTTCATTAGGAAAACAGAAGAAGACGAGTTTACTTATATAAGAAACCAAGAGACCAGAACCAACCTAAAACAATTCTCTGCCATATCCCGTTTGTCCAAATCATATAACTCTATTTGTGAAACGATGTATGTATGATGTATTTGTTGATAAATTGCCAAAATTCAAAAAAGCTGTTGTGGCAAAATGGTTAGCTGTACATACAGCGAACCATTTTTTCTTATAGCTACAGTTCTATAATATACTTAGATATAATATATATATTTTATTATTAATTTATTAATTAAATACTCATTTGGTCATGCTTATTATTTAAAAAAAATTATTAACCTTTTACTTTTATTGAATACTGGTGTTCCTTTTTTTTTCTCGACGCATGTCGTGGTATCCTTAAAATATTGTTCATTAATAGTAAGATTATTGTTACATCATTATAACTTAGTCCTAAGTAATGTAACAACAGCTGGATATCCATTTTAAATAAATTAAAGGCGTATTATTTTTAATTCATTTTCTAAAAAATAAAGTTTTTATTTTTTCTTATTTGGCTTGTATTTTTCTCACTACTCATTACCTTTATTATCTTTACAGTATTTCGATTAAATTAGAAATATTTATTTACACTATTTTTAACTATACCTCTCTACTCCCATCCCTTTTCACGAAATCACACACAAAGATTGCAAGAAAGCGATAGACAAGATGATACACATAAAAAATTATCTTAAAATATTTCATAAATTATAATTGTTTTATTTTATCTATCGATAGATAAGGACAACGCTATCTATACCTCGTGTCGACATTGCTACGCTCTACTGTTTTTACACAGTTGTCAATATATGACACTGTAAATACATTACACACCAAGATAAATTTGTAACTGTGAGCATAAATTTGCCAGTGTTGTATGAAATGGTGTAGTGTGCGTGCGTAGCGACATGATTACATTTTGCATTTGTGTGCACATGTTTATTTGTAGTTGTACGAAGCCCCCCACCGACATTGCTGAATTTTTTGTTCAACATTCGAACGCAATGCCGTCTCCCTATGGTTGCCTGCTCTAAGCAGTCAGGTCATAAGTATTGTCACACAGTAAAAACTTTTATTTTAGAATGCTGGCCACAAAAAAGTTTATTGAATTCGAATTTCAAATTGTTCATGAAAATAAAAATGTATACTTTTTAGAATTTTACTCATTTTTAAATATAGAGTGGACGCTTAAAGAAAACCGTGTTGCAGTAATTGCGTTGCATCGTTGCGGTTACGCGCTAATTCAAATTTTTGACATACTGAAAAATTTGAATATAACCAAAAGATTCGTTTATCGTACCATCAAACGATACAATGAAGGCTATAGTGTAGATGACAGGTCAAGAAGTGGTCGCCCTCGGTCTGTTAGGACTCCAGCAGTGATAAAAGCTGTGAAGGCGCGAATTCAAAGAAATCCCAAACGTAAGCAGAAACTGTTGGCCCTTCAGATGGGGTTAAGCAGAACCACGGTGAAAAGGGTGTTAAATGAAGACTTAGGGCTTCGGGCATATCGAAAAAAAACAGGACATCGTTTGAATGCTCGTCTAATGGACCTGAGACTGAAGAGATGCCGCGCTTTGTTGAAGCGGTACGCGGGAAAAAAATATCGGGAAATTCTTTTTTCAGATGAAAAAATTTTTACCGTAGAAGAGAGCTACAACAAACAAAATGATAAGGTGTACGCACACAGTAGTGAAGAAGCGAGCAACCGTATTCCGCGTGTCCAACGAGGTCAATTTCTGTTTCTCATACCATATTCAATAACAGGCACTGGGTATTCCAACAAGATTCGGCGCCAGCTCATAGAGCGAAGAGCACACAAGACTGGTGAAATCGACTTCATCCGGCACGAAGACTGGCCCTCCTCCAGTCCAGATTTGAATCCGTTAGATTACAAGATATGGCAACACTTGGAGGAAAAGGCGTGCTCAAAGCCTCATCCCAATTTGGAGTCACTTAAGACATCCTTGATTAAGGCAGCCGCCGATATTGACATGGACCTCGTTCGTGGTGCGATATACAACTGTATATCGTACTGTACTGTATATAAATGGTTACATAATGAATAAACTTGTTTCAATTATTTTATATTAAACATGTGACAGAATTTATGACCTGACTAGGTATAATGAAATGTTCTTTAACCAGTCACGTATCAAATGGTATGCCGGCACGCCGGAAGTCGCCGTTCTTACATACTATTTTCAAATTTAATATACTTAATGGTAATAAAATTGATTTTGGCTTCTATTTACTCTGGTTAAACATTGTCGAAACTAATCTTAAAATAGATTGCGGTTTTGAATATTAGATATACAAAAGCGTTAAAGTTGGTGCAGGTACATGTAGTCTAGTCAACAAGTGCTTTTTTGCTCAACTTGAACTTTGAATGGATAATCCGCCGGCAAAATTTTATACCGCGTTTCTTTAGATTTCAAAAATGAGATATTTGCAAAAGACCAAGCCTCCGTTTTTTTCAGTAAATTGTGTATAATTTTTGCAAGCGGAACTTTGTTTTTTTTCTTCAAAAAATATCTTCATGCTAAACCGAATTGAATGACACCTTGTTCATATTTTTCCGAGACTGCTGAAAAAAGCTGAACAGTAAAGCACTTGTTGACGGGTATAATGCTTGTACACAATATTATGCTATTTCAGGATTCACAAGTGACGTTGAACTGGACAGCGTATCAACGTGCCAACGTCATGTCAAGTCATTTATGGGGAGACATAGCAGCTTGTCTTATCGGCGGACCAATAGCAGAGCGGTGGGGACCTCGGTACGTCGTCATTACTGGGCTATTAATTAGTGCCATACTGACAATACTTACTCCCATGGCGGCCAAACAAAGTTATCTCGCTATGGTGCTAGTTCGACTTCTTCTAGGTTTTTTCACTGTAAGTATACAATATGTTGGCGATAATAGGGTAGTTTCCTGTGTTTAATTTTTTACATTATTCTCTATGCAATCGAATATACTTAATACGCAAAAGAAACTCTTTTGCGAAAACAGAATCCAAATTGCTTGAAAAATGAGGTCACAATATTTATTTTAAATATTGGTATGAGCAAATACTCACAGGCATAAGCGAAAACGGTGGCGTATTGGGAACATATTGCTATCTCCCTCGCACAACGGTACAGTACAGGTGATTCATAATACCGTGACGTCACGGTATCAGATATGCATCTTTGTACTGTTATTTGACAACTACCCCTTCCAGCAGATTTGAGTGGTGTCTAATTTACTTATTTTTGTTCGGATTCATAAAATTCTTTCGATAATGGGTTTGAGGTAATGTAACTTGTTGATTAAATTAATAAAAAAATCGAGTCAACTACCCTATTGTGCAGTATTAAAATATTTTCGACCATCGTTTTCAAGCTCTGTCTAAAATATAGGCATCCGTAATTACTAGAATAAACGGAGTGGCAGCAATTTTTACAACAAAAGCCAAGCGTGTAGACAGAGTCAATTAGTGTACGTAAATCCGCAGGGCTTATTCCCTTAATACTGATGTGGTAGGTGCCGACGCTCTATGGAACACAAATACAAATACCGTATCATGAGTGAATGTTTTAATCGTAAAATCCAAATAATAAATTAAACTTAGCAAAAATTTTACTTAGCAAACCCTGGACCAATTAGATGATTTACGTGATGAAATAAATTTATCATGTTATACACATTAATAAGTTTCTTAACTCATAAAAAGTACACCGACTTCAATAAAAAAAACAAATTATGCGTCCCTGTAAAATTTGAGGGTTGCCCTCGATTTTGCTGAGATCCCTTTATCAGATCCCGACTTGGTGTCAATGGGACCACCTGGGAAGTATACCATGTTAAACAAAAAAAAGAGTTTCTCGAATCGGTCTAGGCGTCTTCGAGTAATCTGGGCACATACATAAAAAAAAATATTCCGACTAATTGACCTCCTCGTTTTTTTGAGATCGCTTAAAAACAATCTTAATGTTTTTTAGGATGTTAATACATCACAACTAGTTTTGGACTAAAGCATAAAAAAGATACCATACGCCTATATAATAATGGAATTAACTTCGTGTGTTTTTCAATTACAGGGATTCGTAATCCCAGGATGTCACGTGTTGATATCGCGATGGGCCGTTGCCACCGACAAGGGCAAGTTCTCGGGAGCTCTGATGGGAGGGAGCATTGGAATATTTTTAGCATGGAGTATCTGCGGACTCTTAATCGAGCCCTTTGGATGGGAATGGGGCTTCTATTTCTTTGGAATCGTGAGCTTCGTGCTGTTAGCGCTGTTGTGCTGGTCGATGTATGATTCACCCGAGACTCATCCCAGAATCTCAAAAGAGGAAAGAAAATATCTTACTGAAAATATTAAGTCGCAAAATAAGAAGGTAAAAGAAGTGTTATTTTGAATTATTCATTTTTACTATCGCTGAACTTTATAATGATGACATTTGGAATCAAAGTTATCATAAAGAAATACTACAGTTTATAGATTTATTATACACTACTGTATAGTAAATACTTAAAGTAACCTGTTACCGTCTACAGTAAACTGTCAGTTCAGGTCAAATTCCCTAGGACTTACTGAGCTATAAAAACACGTTGCACCAACTATAAGCCGTTGCCTAAATGCTTAGGAAACTCAGATAATATTATGAACTTGATATAGGACACTGTTTACAAATTTCTTACGTACGCACTGAGTGAGCTTATTTTAGTTCAGAGGATTAATATTTTGGAAGAATAATATATCATTGACATATTTTTGTTTCAGTTATCCATTCCCTATCGCCACATTCTAACATCGCTGCCTTTCTGGTCCCTGTGTATCATAAGCTTTGGAAGTGGATGGGGAATATTCTTCGTCATCACTGCAGCTCCTAATTACATCGCAAACGCCCTTAACTTTAACATTGCCTCCACAGGAATACTGTCTGCGTTGACATACCTCGCTAAGTCCACGTTTGCTATCATATTTGGGTCTATAGGGGACTTGTTATTGAAGAAAAAAATGGTCACTTTGAACGTTTTAAGGAAGTGCGCAGTTTTTGTTTCACATGTGCTACCAGGGTTAGGTCTTTTGTGTATGGCTTATCCTGGTATGATGCCGTCGTATTATATAATGTTGATTACGGCAGTAATGGCTATGAATGGATCAGTAACACTCACTAGTGCAGTAAACGGGCACGACTTGACGAGGAACTTCGCTGGCACTGTCAACGGTATAGTGTTCGGCATGATGCCTGTCGCTGGAATCATAACGCCTTTTATCACCGCTTATTTCACGAAGTCTGATGAGGTTAGTCATTTTATTCATTTTACGCAGTGTTTTAGGTACATGTTGACCTATAGACAATACCTTACAAAGTAAGGCATACCTATTTAAAAATATCTTAGTAATACTTCGTTATGTACATGTACTGTGCAAATCGCTAAATCGTGGCACAAGGGAGCCTGTGAGAGCTTGAGCCGTGCCTGCGGGAGCGGCCAAGAAGAGTAAGGCCTAGTACTTTGGTCAAAGCCAAAGTATAAGATACTTTGTCTTTTTATGAGTAATACTAGTAGTCCCGGGCAGACGTTATCCTGCCACAAACCGCTATCTCTGTGGACCGAATATCGTTGAAAATAAATCATTCAGATTTCCACAACAGCACCGCCTATCGAATCTAAAGCTATCTTTAACTTTTAAGTTGGACTCAACCAAATCACATACACAACATTTAATTGAAATCGGTTGAGTGATTGCAAAGTCTATAGCGGACATCGGTAGAAACAATTTTTGTGTTTTATATATTTTTTTTTAGTGCCTAGATAGGTAGACGAGCAGACGGGCCACCTGATGGTAAGTAGTCACCGCCGCCCATAGACTTCTGCAATACTAGGGCACAGCAAAGCCGCTGCCTACCGTTAACAAAGCCGCTGCCTACCGTTAAATAAACCTAAATGTAATTTGATATTGGAAATAGGACAAAAAAATATACATTTTGCATTTTTCAGACCAGTGCGGCATTATGGCAACCAGTATTCTACACAGGTGGTTCAGTGTTCATGGCAACAGGCTTGCAGTTCCTCATCTTTGGTTCCACAGAGATACAGCCATGGAATGACATTACAAAGGTTATGGAAGAAGATAAAGACAATACGAAGGAGAAACAATGATAAAAATACGCATAGTGTGGTCGATGGACTCAGGCCATATTTACAAGACAGAAGACTAATTGGACGCAGTGCTAAATTTTCTCTCCTATGTGTAAAGATATAGATATACGTATTAGGAAAAAGTTCGGTTAATGACTTTCTTGTTTGAATACATTTTTGATTTGTTAAAATTCTAACTCGGAAAAGTTATGGTAGATGTATAAATCTGTGCAAATAAATCAGTGAACTTTTGCACGTATTACTATACCAAGAACATGGCTTATGTTTGTCAATGAGGTGTTGCGGTAATATTATGCAATTATATCAACAGACAGGCTCACCCAGTCATTGTCTTTAATCAGATCTCGCACACATACCATAGCATAGCATTGCTGTAACTGTGTAGTCGACAACTTGAAATCTTAAATATGTAGTTAGAAGATGCTCTTCTCTGTGGCGCAGTTGTAACTGCGCATGCGTTACGACTTTACGTCTGCTATGCTGAGGTCTCGGGTTCGATCCCCGAGTCAAGTAAAGTGATATTGGGTTTTTCTATTTAGAAATACTCAGTATCAGCCTGGAGTCTGGAATTGTGCCTGGTATGGCGATAGGCTCGTCCCTTTTCACATTATGGGACTGTAATAAATTCGGCGAAAAGTGGGTGTACTGGTTACACCTTTGCCTACCCCTTCGGGGATTACAGGTGTAAGATAAGATGTATATGTAAGATGGTCTTTTTTGTTGATGAGTTCGTAACCTAACACCACTACATCTATTCTGTCCTCAAGATGTAGATGCACTATTGTGTTTAGATTTGAACGACATAAAAACCAGTAAAATTAAATGAATGAAAATGTTCATAACACACTGTAAACTTAGTAGTTGCGAGGAATCGTTGTGATTTTTATTTTTATATTATTTTTATCCGTTTAGAAGGCAGTTGAATGAGTATAAAATTTTATAATTACAAATTTTATTAATAAAAATAATCAAAAAAAATTTGTACTACTGTGATTTGCTGGCGTCTCTTCCATTTTCTCTTATTATGTATTTTAATCTAGCTTTGCTTGAATATGAGAGTATAGGATATTAACTTAATATTTGAAATATTTAGACTTCATGATTCAAGTACCTATATAATTAACGACGGCCACCAAACATAGATGTGAATCTGTTTTGTTTAAATTATTAATGACGGTTAAGTTAGATCATTATAATAAAAATGTTATTGGTTAAAATAACGTTACGTGTCTTTTAATATTGAATCAGTGTTAATCTATTAATTAACATAATTTGATAACTCTTGCGGTGAACGGTTTCTTAAGAGGAGTAGTAAATGCACCGTGGGACATTTTCCGGCTGGATTACCACATCGAGGTCCCATAAAGACTCAAGATGTAAAATATCATGAAATATTTAGAGGTATACAACATTAAATGCCAAAATACAAATTTTAAAGGAAAGCGCGCGTCAACCATTGACTAATTATACCAAGTTTTAATGAATCATTCGCATCATAGGATTTAATGCTTTATACCATTATTGACAACTTTATTTGGCGATTTAATTGATGCTACAAGCAAGGTTTTTTAAAAATACCTATGAGGTACAGATATAATGCAATGTATGGTAATGGTAATTGGCACTGAAAGGCTAATATATTTCTAGTTCAAAACTGCTACAGAATGTATTTGGCAAACGGTTAAGAAATTAGCATTGTGTTAATTGGCATATTATCAACAATATTTAATAGTTTATATTTACGAAGACCTTTCATTTCTCTCTAGTGAGTTCCATATACAATGGCAAAGTAATCTATAATGTTTAAAAAATAAATATGTATTACACAAGCATTTGCTCGCTGCTTCGTCCGCGTAAAATTTATAGACTGGAGAGTAGAGGAGATTTAAAAAAAAGTAACCCATGTACGTCCTCGAGGTTATAGGTAGGTATTCTTATACGAAATCTTATCAAAATCGGTTCATTGGTATAGCCCTGAAACATAACAGGCAGGAAACCTTTCGACCCTAATTCACCAACTTAGGGGTTAAATTCTGAAAAACGCCGGTACACATGTACATTCATTTCTAACCAGAAGCACGTATACCAAATTTCGTACTACTCACTTTGCAAATGAGGAATTTTTATACGTTTTTCCCTTATTTTATCTTCGTAGTGGTGAAATTTTCTAAAATAAATTCTTAGTTGATGTTTACAGCATAAAGAGCAAAAACTACTAAAATTTCAAGTTTGTAGCCCCAGCGGTTTAGGCTGCGTGTTCTACCGTCTGTATCATGGCGAATGCTCTGAAGAATTGTTTGATCTTATCCTATCCTCTCCCTTCCATACCAGACCCACGCGTACTGGATTGCGGAGCCACAGCTTCGTGGTATCTACTACTCCGGCCCGAACCAAGAGGTTCGCAAACCCGTATTTTTGCCGCACCATCAAGCTGTGGAAAAGTTTGCCAGCTACCGTGTTCCCTCCTTCCTATGATCCTGGGTCCTTTAGGCGTAGTGTGAAGAAGCTAAACAGCAGGCCGGCATGATTGTGTTGAGTAGCGAGGGATAGACTGTCTCTTGCTACTTGATACTCTATCTGGACGGCACTGCGCTTACCATCAGGTGCAGTGTGGTCACTTTGCCGCGCCAGAAAAAAAAAGTAATTATATATCTATAGATTAATAGTAGATACACAAAATAATATCTACAACAAATATTTAAGAAATAGAAATTACAAAATGCACATCGAGTCACGTATGTGTGCATTGTAATCGGCGCGGCTCTGTGCATGCGTCTTCGTGAAATGCATACACCCAACAGTCACACACATAGTTCGACCCCACACTTAAATTATAAGTCCTAATTAATTGAAATAGAAGAGCAGCGATAGCCTAGTTGGTTGCGGTACGGACTGTCAAGACGAAACTCGTATGTTCGAAACCAGCCCAATTGGCATACACCTCTGACTTTTCTAAAGTTTTGCGTGGTTTCTTTGTTAATTATCGCTTGCTTTAACGTTGAAGGAAAACATCGTGAGGATTAAAATTCTTATTACAATATCGAAGGTATTTGAAGTCACCAACCCGCAATAGGCCAGCGTGGTGGACTAAGGGCGAACCCCTCTCATTAGTAGAGGAGGACCGTGCCCAGCAGTGGGACAATGTTTAATACAGGGTATATTACTATTATTATTTAATACTAGTATTATTATTATTAGAAGGCATCTCTTGCGAGGATATTATCCGTCCTTATGCGGCGAAATAGGTGTCACAAAACGACAATGTTTAAAGTTGTATGTTATGTACGTTAGCTGACAGTTGTTTTGTATGGGCAAACCGTGTCACGGGGTTTAAATATCATTGATTAGGATCAATAATATTCGATTATAATTTTTGTTATTCGTCTCAACTTATTTTTCGCGTTTCTGTTCTACTTTACGTATACTTATGTTTTTTTTTTTCGTGTTATAATTTTATGTCTACGTAACTCTTTTGCTGTTTTGTATTATTCAGTATCTTCAAGCACATGAGATTTCATCTCTACAAACACCGGTTAATGGTTAGATAATTTATTTTTTCTTAAATCAAACACCGTGTCTTTTCCTACCTTGACATTGGCAAAATCATCGTTAAACGATGGAGCCATTGAATTAAAAAAAATATATCATTGGGATAGGGAATAAGATGAAACGCAAACACTAGTGTGTATCATTACAAATCATTTAATATATTCATGTATTTAGTATATATCTGTAGGTACATTATATTACAATACATTATATGTACAAGGGTTATCAATTAAAATAATATATATTATCAGATATAAATGACACGTAGAAGTCGTAATTCTTAAAAAAATTCAAATTACAATAATATGAGTGATGAAGAAATACAAAAAATTTAAAATGAAGCAAGCCACGTCAATACTTATAGATTAGAAATTCTTTTAATTTCATGCATTTCCGTACACATTTAAAACATAACCAACTTTATTAATCTACTTATAATGGCTAATCAATATTTGATAATGAGTGGTTGGCATATATACGTTCTAAATAAACCGATTAATTAAGCAAGTAGTAATAATTATAAAACAAGATTCACATAAAACGTCCATCTACGTTAATACCATTAAAATGGAAATTTATCTTAAGTCTTTGGAATTTCATCACCAAAACAACTCTGGTTATGGTCACATACTTTATAATTTTGAGGCGGGTTTCACAACATTCATCTTACGTTTAACATCATGTTAATATCTTAACTGCCATTTATTAAGTAGTAACTATACTGGGTCAAATTTCAAATTTTATTGATGTTTCAACATAAAACAGCGCTTAATTATAATGTTGATATTTTTTATTTCAATACAATATTGTATTTTATTCGATTTAGATAATTGTATATTAATTTAAACGTATGATTCCGACTCGGTGTCCGAGTCTGAACCGTCCAAAGCTAAAACGTTTTGACCCTTCTTGTCAGCACAGTTCGTTGGATCCCTGTACAATCGAGGTACGGATCTTGAACGCGATGCCTTGTCCTCTTTATTCACATGGACCGGTTGGAACTTCTTCAATACTCTTTGATATACCATTTTCCTTGGCGGTACAGGTGGGGGCATGTGTGGGGGCTTCTTGATGTTTTCATTCTCGGTATTGCGATAGTCAGGTTCCACCGCCGTTGGAGTGGCCTTGTATATATCCGATGAGAATATGTTAGATGGTTTAACCTCATGGAATATGTCCCTCCGCCGGTTGTACACAGACGTGTACAGCGGGTCGATGTACTGGGTCGTGTAGCAGTTCTCGTAGGAGTTCTCGCTGGCAGGAGACTCCGTCGATCGACTGTTGAAAGAGTTCTGCGGTTGGTACAACGTGTCGCTACTGCTCGAGTCACTGTGCAAGATTATATTGGCTAATGATTTGGATTGGTTTAATTTGTTGTTGTTGTAGTTGCGAAGTCTCGATTTTTTGTCTTCCGACATGTTATTCTGAACATTCTCGACGTACGAGTACGAGTTTTGCAACGGATTTATGTTGCTTTTCTCTTGTTCCCTTGTGTTCGACACTTGTGACCCTGTACAACTCTTAGTGCACATGTGTGCAGGATCATATCGCCGTTTTCGACAACAGTTCGCAACGTTAGCATCGTAGTTGCCATTGCGCGTTTTGTCTGAAACATTCGCATGTCCGTCTTCGCTTACTTCTAAACTCTTCGTCCTCGCTGCTTGACGAGACCAGTCATTTCTTGTAAAAATGGTGGCTGCCGGTGTTAATTTTCCATCTGAATTATTTTGTGAGGATTCGCCTAGTTTTTTGCTCATTTGTCCATATATGTTTTCAGAATTCGTTTTGTTTGCGTAGTTAGGGCTTTTCTTCTCCCATCCAGCATAGACACGTGTGTAATTCGTGTTGGCGTTTGACACGATCTCTGCGTGTGTCTGATATTGGTTCTGTCGCTGAATATTTTCCGTGAACATGGCGAGGTCATGTATATTGCTGTAAACAATATTCTCCTGACTAGACACCAGGTCACGTTTATTCTCCACGCTGTCTTGTTTCGCTTCTAAAAGATTATCAGAGCTCTTCGCTCTATTGAAATTCTTATTATTTACGTTGACTTCTTCTTGGGTTTCGGCAAACATACTATAAACCTTGGACGTCCGAGCGGCTTTGGAGACATGACTTCGTGGTGGTTTTTGAGGTTCTAGTCCTGTGATGTATTTTGCCGGACTCTGGGCATAAACATCAGCTCTAGCACGCTGAAGTGCTTGTTTAGATACATAATTCCTATCATCTACACCATTAGCGATTCCAATATTGATAGAGTTGTGAACGTATCTCTCGCCGACATACGGTGTCGTATACAACTCTTCATTAATATTGTTATAGAAGTCTGCTTTATTAACATACATATTAGGTCTCTGCGGTATTTGGGGGAGACCATTTACGTTATGATTGTCAATATTGTACCGAACAGTTAATTTTGATTCTTGTTGTACGTTACAGGTTGGCGCTGATGAGCTATGCAGGATATTTCTTGGAGCTGGGCTATTTCCTCCATTACTATTTGAGTCGTCTTCGGATAGCGTCAACCCTGAATCGCGGCTGAGTGACAATTTTTCTTTCCTAGGCGTAGACAATTCCATGGAATCTAAAGATATTCCGACGGAATGAAGACTGTCGCTTTCTTCAGCACCGGAGTCTAAGAGAGCATTAGATGTTTCCGGGTTGCCGTTACCTAATAAACTTGTAATTTGTGGTCCGAATAGAGCTTCTGCTTTTACAATAAGTAGTTCTACGACCATTGGCACTGCTTTAGGAGCTTTTTCACAGGGGGTGTTTGGCCACAGGAGACTTGGGCCAACACATACACCGAGATTCATGGGACACATGAGATTAATGTTGGACTTTTTGGCAATCGCCTGCAGGAGACAAACAAAGTATGTCAGCATGGTGTAATGAGCCTTTGGCAGCTTCAACAATAATGAACGCACCGCAGTTACTTTTTCTGTTTGTGATAAACCTGCAACAAAACAATAATCAACTATTAATATTTCATTGTTTACTTAATATATTGAATTTTCAACAGTTATACTTCCAATTCTGATATTATTACTTATATAAGAACTACCAACAGGCACACACATAGCTCTGATCCCACACTAAGACACGAGCTTTGTGTAGTAGGTATCAGGGACTACGAGAGACGCACGGTCTATCTGTCACAGAAACATTTGTCTTATCGAACCCATGGCCTCTCGTTTCACAGATGACTACTCGCCTACTGCGCTACGGATGTTGTCATTGAGCTGGCTGGAGGCTGTTATTATCTTTATATAAATAATTCTAATGTACGTGTTTCATTGAACTCCTCCTAAACGGCTGGACCGATTTGAATGTTTTTTTTTGCGTTTGGGTGGCGCCCTGGATGGTTTAAATTCACAATTAGACCCGGTAGGTGGCGCTGCTATCGGTGTGGCGCTACTTTTCCGGGCAGGACGACGTCTGCACGGTCCGCTAGTTTATAATAAAGACCCATCTCAACTTACTGAGTACTTGTAGCCATGCTGGGTATAGTTCTGAGGCGAGGAGTGGTTGTGGTAATGCGCGGAAGAACTCCTTGACCAGGGCGGCCAGGAGCAGCACCGGCGCGCGGTCCAGTTCGGGACAACTCTCCGCCCACGGACCTAGCGCATCAAGCTGAAAAAAAATATATATTCAGTATTCCTCTGCATAATCATCAAGTACGTCAACTTGCGAAATTGCACGTTTATGATATCGAGAAGTCCGTTTATAGGTACTATGACTTTTGAATCATTCAAGAGTAAGAGATTTGGTGAAATTTAATTAATTATGTCCGAAATGTAAAAGCCTCATTTATTAAAACACATAAAATGAAGAGAGTTGTGTACTCGTATTCTGTGTTACAATCAAACTAATCCGAAAGATTTATATTTTAATCATATTGGTGATACGTGCAAATATTTCGAACCGATAGTGGTCAGTTACGTTATATTAACAATACAACAAATTAGTCGGTAATACTGTCAACAGATGGCACTGTTAACTTTGCATCTTTTTTTGGAAAAATGTATACTTTAAAAGATAAGCTTTAAAATGGTGTTGGAACCATTAAATTTGACAAAGAATTGTGAAGTTACGGCATTCCGACAAATACACCTATGAGAAATAATACATAGAGATACCACGAACTTAAATGAACGCTATTGGCTCACCTTATCCCTGAGTAATCGAAGTGCCTTAGCGTTAGCGCTGCGTCGGAACACTCCGTGCGTGAGAGGCGCCACAGCCCGCAGTCGACGCAGCACTTGTATGAGCGCGGGCGGGGGCGTGCCGTTACACAGGCGGGTGAGCGCTACTCCAAACAGCCGGCCTCCGCGGCGAAGCAGGCGAAGACCACGCCCGGGCGTCGTGGTACCACTGTAAAAGATTTAAGACTCTGCAAATATTGTTACACTAGCTGATCCGTGCGAATACTTTGCACTGTAATATGGATTATAGCCTCCGTGGCGCAGTTAGCGAGTAGCCGGCTGTGAAACGAGAGGTCGTGGGTTCGATTCCAACAACAGGACAAATGTTTGTGTGACAGACATTTGTGTCCGGGGTCTGGGTGTTGTGAGACCGAAAGTCTCTCGTAGTCCCTGATACCCACAACACAATACTTGTATCTTAGTGTGAGGTCGGGCTTTGTGTGTGATGTTAGGTGTTACTCACACACATACACTCACGCCTGTAATCCCCGAAGGGGTAGGCAGAGGTGTAACTAGTACACCCACTTTTCGCCGAATTTCGGTCCCATAATGTGATAGGGGGCAAGCCTATCGCCATACCGGGCACATTTTCCAGACTCCGGGCTAATACTGAAGAATTTCTAGATAGAAAAACCCAATATCACTTTACCCGACCCGGGGATCGAACCCGAGACCTCAGCACAGCAGTCGTAACGCATGCGCAATTACAACTGCGCCACCGAGGCAGTCAGTTAGTTGTTACTATAAATATTATTAAATAAGTAAATAGAAATATTTATTTATTTGAAATCTTTAATCTACAAAATAGTAACGAAATTAGCCTTATACGACAATAGATGGCACTTCCTAAAATCGTCAATGCGCGTAATCCAAATTAACAATACAACAAATTAGTTAATTATACTACCAACAGATGGCACTGTGAGTTACAACATTTTCAAAAACCTGTATTTTTCAAACATTGGTCTATTTATTTTTCTTAGGCAAACATAAGCTATAAAATATTTTTTGTATCATTAAATTTCATGAAGAATTTGAGAAATAATATATAGAGACTAGATAGACAGATTCATTGGTGTACTCTTTGTATAGTGGTGTTCATAAGCGATAGAGATTGGTATAGATATATGTATATGATAGATACCATCAGGTGATGACCACTTGATGATTGGGGGGATGGACTTAAAAAATATATTCTGTTTTCAAGGCGAATCTTTTGATAGTTGAGCGATTTGGTGGTGATATCCTATTCTGATTTTGATTCCGGTTTTACCGATAACATAGCAATCTTTCTCTATTTCCGTTGTTTTTTTAGGTGTATTGCCTATCTATAACTTACTGTGTTTACCCTATGCTATGCATGTTGGAAATGTATAGATATTTTCACATATTTTATATTTTAATCGACTTTCAAGTATTGAAATAATATCAAACACCCCAGGTTAATAACCGCCAAATACAAAGCTGTATACAAGTGCAACTACATTTTAAGATAGGATATGGTACCGAAAAAGTTCGTCTAAAGTTGTTAGAGCCGATATCGATACGATATAATTATTATTATGTTTTTATTTTTTTCTACTTCCAACATCTCTACTCATTCCCTACAAGGGAAAAGGCCTGTTTCCCGTGATCACATATTCGAATTTGTGTTAACTTCTGCCGTAGTCTGTTGTTTTGCACACAGTTAAAAGCGTTTCCACTGTACTTACTTTTTCAATCCTTGATTTTTCTTTCTCAATTCGAACACCAGACCACATGGATTGTTTTTGGCATTAACATGCTCCAAATCAAATCCGTCTTCACTGGATAGTGTTTGCCTTATTCGTGACATCTGAGAAAAATGAAATATTCTATCATGTACATAATACGCTCGGCATCATAAATTATATTAATAACACTTGGACTAAGCTTTAGAACTTTTTCGGTTCATAATAAGAAAAACAATCTTTATAAAATATTGAAATTTTAGTTTATATAACCTCATTCTCATTCGTCACATATTACCTATATTGTATCACAATGATATGGCATTCACCGGGATGGGATGGTATGGCATATGGGATAAACCGAGAGTATCTGTTATTCTCGGTTTGTCTGGTATAAGCGTAATCTTAGTTATGCTATGTTAAAACTGTTCACTATTGTTTGTCAGGGGTCTAGAGTTGGGGAACGATGTTTGGCCGTCTTGCGACCTTCTGAGTACTTTGACACTAGACCCTCGACCGCTTCTTCACCTTATTGCCCATGGTGTAGTGTAAAGAAGCAGGCTGATTGTGTTGAGTAGCGGGGGATAGATTGTCTGGCTCCTCGATACCCTAACTGGACAGCACCGCGCTTACCATCAGAGGCAGTGTGGTCACTTTGCCAGGATAAAAAAAAATTACCTGTATCGCGTGTGGTCGTTCAATACCACGCAATGGCATAGGGGCGGCGTCTCTTCCAGTTCGCACACAGAGTGTGAACTCAGAGGCAGCTCCCCACCTGCTGTCCGTCTCTGTCTCCCCGTCGCCGTCGTCAGCATCGCCCTCACTGGACCCAGTCTGTAGGACATGCAGCGCTTGCCGCACCACGCAGCTGGCGCTCATGTCTGGACTTACTGGCACCGTCTTGAACTGAAAGGAGATTATTCAGATTAATCATAATATTCAGAAAAGATATTACAAGGATCGATTTAAGTAAAGCTTATGCTTTTTTTGCTTTCATTTAGTACCTTTACGTTCATACAGACACTCACGCCTGTACTTCCCGAAGGGGTAGGCAAAGGTGTAACCAGTACACCCACTTTTCTCCGAATTTCGGTCGCATGGTGTGATAGAGCAAGCCTATCGCCATACCGGGCACAGATTCCAGACTCCGGGCTAATACTGAGAATTTCTAGATAGAAAACCCCAATATCACTTTATCCGACCCGGGGATCGAACCCGAGACCTCAGAACAGCAGTCGTTACGCATGCGCAATTACAACTGAGCCACCGAGGCAGTTTACGTTCATAACTTGGCATAACATGCGTTACTGCTCATACAATAATAAATCATTGTCCATATGATATAAAACCATAAGCTGGTTTCTAGGAAATTGGCGTATAAAAGTGAATATGTACTTACAAACTCTATTGAAGTCATCAAGTCTTTGTAAAATATCTGGATATTCGTTGACTTTGGTTCGGTGGCCAATTGAGCGTTTAAAGCATTTTGGATTTTCCTAAAAAAAGTTTAAAGTGTTACAAATCTGTATTTCATGTATATTCACACTATAAAGAGGTAAAATGAGTAATTTTGGATGTAAGGGTTATATCTGATTTAGCTTAAGATTTCTGAAAATTCTTTCAACGATAGGGAGCTACGGTATTTTAATTGTAATAAAAGTGAGTGCTCAGTAAAAATTCGCCTTTCACGTAGTTTCTACATGAAGTAATCTAGTTTGATATCAGTTTAGCTTACCTGTACCAGGTATCTCTTGCAGCTTGCGTTGGGTAGGTAGCGAGGTAGTTCACGACTCCAGTAACAGTAGGCCATCCGATCAGAAAGCCTGTGTCGTCACCGTCGGGTATAGACAACCACACTTCTGTGAGCCTAACACTCTCTTTTAACTTAAAGCAATTCGTCCCGCGCGACTTGCCGACTAAAAGCAGGTCGCTGAACAAGAACAAATGGCGTTCTAGCGGTGGGGAGTTGGTCCCTATAGGACACAGTTGCACCGGCGCTTCCATTATGAAGGTTCTCGGTGACAAGTTAGTACTGCTTGTGCTGATCGTCCCACCGATGTCCAAGCTCGGTCTCTTACGAAGACTCTTTTGTTTCTGCAAAAGATTTATACATACATATACACTCACGCCTGTGATCCTCGAAGGGGTCGGCAGAGGTGTAACCAGTACACCCACTTTTCGCCGAATTTCGATCCCATAATGTGATAGGGGGCGAGCCTATCGCCATAGCGGGGACAGGTTCCAAATTCCGGGCTAATACTGAGAATTTCTAGATAGAAAACCCCAATATCACTTTACCCGACCCGAGGATCGAACCCAAGACCTCAGCATAGCAGGCGTAGCACATGCGCAATTACAACTACGGCACCGAGGCAGTAGTATAACACCCAACAGTCAGGCACATAGCCCCAATCCCACACTAAGATACGAGTCTGGTGTTGTGGGGGGCTACGAGAGTTTTTCGGTCTCACAACACCCAGACCCGTAACACAAATGTCTGTCTATCACACAAACATTTATCCCGGTGTGGGAATCGAACCCACGGGCTCTCGTTTCACAGCCGGCTACTCGCCTACTGCCACGGAGGTATCACTTTGTGCCACAGGGTATAATAATGTTGGCATTAATGAATAACGTTTTTTAAGAATTACAGTTTGTTACTTGCTACCGTAATGGTGTTAATATTGTAGCAATCTGAACATTTGATCTCAGTAACGGTTATGTAATTAAAAACATTTTATGTCAGTAATTTGTCAAGCATATGTCTTGCGACAACGACAGAATCATAGTATTATAAATGACCTTTGCTTAGAATATAACGGAAGTTTGGAATCAAGTCATATACTATATTTAAAGGTTACTTTTTGAACTAAGACTACCTCAATAATTTCTAAACGTTTTTTGGTAGTTATGTTTGTCTAGTGCAAACCATAATACTAATTTTGTTTATTTTGACCTATATTGTCTATGTAGACTAATTCCTTCCCTCTTACTTTCCACTCTGTAACTGAACATGTCAACACCTCTACTAATCAAAGGGGCTCTTATCTCATTAATCAATTTATTTGACTAATAATATCTCCCTTTCTTTCATACGTATCATAATTTGATATTTAATGAGACAAAAAATAGATACGGTTAATCATGAATTAAAACTGTTTGTATGTAGATCAGGCTCTAAGTGTGCATCTGTGTCCATAACGGGCGCAAACTCGGCTGCTATTTAACCGCCTTAAAAAAAATTTAATTCATAAAAAGTACACCGACTTTAATAACAAAAAAATTATGCGTCTCTATAAAATTTGAAGGTTGCCCTCGATTTTTCTGAGATCCAATCATCAAATCCTGACTTGGCGCCAATGGAACCACCTAGGAAGTATACCTTTTTAAACAAAAAAAGAATTTCTCGAATCGGTTCAGGCGTCTTCGAGTAATCGGGGAACATACATAAAAAAAAGATTTCGACGAATTGAGAACCTCCTCCTTTTTAACTGACCTCAAAAAAAGAAGTCGGTATACTTTTATGAATTGACAACCTTTTTAGAGCTAATTATTCTATACAAAATGCCTGATTAATAGTTTACCTGAGCATGGTGAGATGCAAGCGCTGAAGGAGCATCAGCGTCGTGTAGCGCCAAGTAGTCGTGTGGGAAGAGATCCTGCACTCGCTCGAGGTCTGAGAGCCTGGCCGCGCGGCGCCGCGCGCAACCTCCGCCCACCAAACGCTCATACTGGGCCAGACGCTCGATCTGTTAGACAAAATATTAATTATTTAGTATATTGAATACAGAACAAAATTGGAAGAGTAGATAATAGGTATGATAAGGAGGGTTACCCTTGACACTCGATTACAATTTAAAATTCGGATTGGGTTCGAAAACTATACAATTGGCACTCTTGAACGCAACACCAGCGCACGACTTAACTGAATACGGCGGAACTTTTAGTAACTTAATGAAATAGAGTATTTACGATCGCTAGTACGTAAATACTCTATTTCATTTAGTTGAGTGAGTAACAATGCCAATATCTTCTAGATTGGAATTGAAACTTCGACTCAAGTTCAATGTATTAATCTAGAGTTGTAAAACATTATTTTAGCGCTTAAGCGATTTCATCAAAAACCTAGCATAGCTAAATTTAAAGTTCGTCAACCTTAAGGCTCATTTTTTAATCATAAATATTTTCAATGGCTGAGTATTTTTAAATTTATTAAGAATTCGGTTGTCATGTGTATGAGTTTAAAAAAAGCCCAGAGTAGATACGTAACAGTAGTAACAGTTTCAATGACACGGCGTTTATTTGAGTAACATCTCCTTGGATTACCGTTGTCTAGGAGTTTACTCAGAAACTCTCGTAATACTATGTAACGGTTAAGTTTTTTATATCCGCACATATGACCATAGTAAAAATTGCATCAGTGATGTGATAGCCGCTAATGTCGTCTGTGAACCGTGTGAACAGGTAGTTGAAATCCAGCTAGTGCAATATTTTTGGCGTTACTATTAAGGTTCGATCATTGTTGTTAATCCGGGATTGAATTGTGTCGGAATTATCACATCTTTAATATTTACGATTTTTTGACTTTATGATTTTTAGTAAAACATAAGCTTACTTACATACTAACCACGTATAAGTGTCTAGGAACATTGAATAATAATTGTTTCTATGCATGAAACACAACATTTTATTCCGTGCGTATTGTATATGTATGGGGTCCTAGAACTTCCCGCTCGTCTCACGACTCTCCCAAGCGTGTCCACAACAATGCCATCTTATTAAAACAGGACAAAGGACTGTGAGAATTCTGAGCTACGTAGTCATAAACATTTATAAGTACATTCCCGTAAAAATAGTTAAAACGCGCCTTTGAATATTTAAAAAGTTACATTTATTGTTATTTTTTGCTGTTAGATTTGGATGTGTTATGAGGGATTAGTTATTTCAATTTTGTACATATATTTTATTATCAATTATATTCTCTCATTATACTACACAGTTCTTAATACATGTTATTTTAACGATTAACACTTATAAGTAAAGAACTATATATAAAATTTATTTCTAACCGACTTCAAAAAAGGAGGAGGTTAACAATTCGTCGGAATCTTTTTTTATGTATGTTACAAATCTCTCAAATTTTATAGTGACGCATAATTTGTTTTTTATTGAAGTCGGTGTACTTTTTATATATATAAAACATTCAAATACAGCATGTAAGAAATTCATTTCGTTATTGCGATTGTGCTCAGTGGAACATAAAATTATAGGTTTGACTGTCGACATCTAACATTACCTTTGGGAGTTACAGCGGGCTACCCAACTCCATTATATTCTGAGAAATCATAGCGTGTGGTCAGCGCGTTGTAATATCCTGCCTTTTATGCGTCTGACCGAGTTACATTACAAAAATATACATGTTGATTAAGCAATATGAGCTAAGGTCGCCAGTAGCCTTTATCTATTCGGGTTAGTATTATTTCTGATACTCTTAATATGTCCTTAATGGTAATTAAGATGGTTGGTCTCAATTGCTTGAGAAGTATGGCAAAATCGATATTTAAGTAAACCAGTACAAGATTTTTTGACACAAGTTGCTATATATAACATATTTTGTAATAACGATGTAATGATTACCAATAAAACTGCTGTTTACGTGAAATTATTAACACGTTTCGAAATATTAAATAATTTATAACAAGTGTATAAGAATTGTATAAAAAATCGAATTAATCGTTCATTATGCTTACATAAACTTATTGTAGTGTGATTAATGACGGATTAATGTGCGCACAACCGCGATCTGACTGCATTTAATTTGATCGGACAGCTTCACCCGGTACCGTTATGATTAAATTTTATAAACAGATTATGACACAATGCATGAATTAAGATAACATAGCTGAGTTACGGAACATTATGGTTACATTCATTGAGAGCTACCGAATTATTAGTATTGAAGTGAGTGACATTATAATTTCGTTTGTTAGTGAATTGTTGAAATTTAGTTTCTTGGAGCTTATAATAATGATATATAATTATAATAAAAGTACAAACAAAAACATGATTGGCATTAAATACTAGGTGATCAAACCATATTGATAAAATATGAATACTATATAGATCATACTAGAATTTATGCCTGTTTAATAATTGCCATTACCACGGAGTGCTTTTTAGTAAAATCATTTTAAATTAAATTCATAAAAGATAAGTACGACTTCTTGGAACTATTTCTTTTAACTTATAATAGAAAAACAATGTGGAAAACAAAAGAAAGATACAAACAAAAGGATTTATAACAGGCGTCGGACTGCCGCGCAACTGCATTTTGAAGTTATCAGCATTTTTTACAAGCAAATAAACTTTTAAAAGCGGATTAACTTCGTAAAATAGAGAACATGTTTTTGTACTCAAGCAAAGTATTGACCTGTTTTAAGAAGTTATTGTTAATCGTTTTAGACAAGGGATGTTAAGGCGGATTGTTTGTTAGGTCAACACTGGTAAACTTCAGCTTAATATTTCCGAGTACTAGGAATTTGGAGCACCACAAATAGGCACAGGTACAGTTTATCTATAGACGTGTTACACGGAACTGCACTTTCTAACTCAAATATTTACTTTGGAGTAAGTGTGTACGCGCGTAAAGTTTTTAGATAAGACATAAACTGTCCTAAAAAGCGAGATAACGCAACGCGCGTGCCCTGCCCGTGCGTTATGGGCTGCTCTTTACAAATTATCTTTATCTGCATTTTTTACGTTTCCTGTTTTAGTCGACACGCCTAGAAGTCGGTCGTTGGTTCGAATATTTCTAAAAGGCTACACATTAAGCCATAAAATATTTAAATAAGGGCATTATCTTAAATATGTGAGTTTTAACTGGCAAGGTTATCTATTATAGATAGATGTATGGAATAGTTAGAGCCTGCAGCA
Organism: Laothoe populi; assembly: GCA_905220505.1. Classification (NCBI taxonomy): domain Eukaryota; kingdom Metazoa; phylum Arthropoda; class Insecta; order Lepidoptera; family Sphingidae; genus Laothoe; species Laothoe populi. The sequence goes on along the minus strand of HG992164.1, from coordinate 10,062,681 downwards.
ATACAACAGACTTAAGCTATAAAGTTTTATTGTTATTCCTAATACTGAGTCCTGAATGGCTAATTTCTTAAAGCCGACCAAAGATTAGATAAATAACCAGAATTTTGCACTATTCGTATGAATTAGTCATGTAACAACTGAGAAAAGCTAAATCAGAGGTTTTGAGTGCCGCGTCAGAGAGCTTTTTTGATAGTGTTAATAGTTATTTTAATTTATTGTTAGTAACATTGAAAATATAGCTTGATCCATTTTGGTCAACTACATTAAAATAAATAACTAGATATATGTCCCTAAGAACTCTAAATTTACTTAGGGGTGTAACTAAGCTTTATATCAACGCTCGATAGTAGGTTGTACTGATTTCCCGCATCAGGCTATAGTAGGTCATTGTCATTATTAAATAAAACTACTTACTGTCTCTATAAGCCCACTTAAATCAAAAGCTACGCGAGCGAAGCCGTGGGCAACGGCCCTACAGGTTACATAAACGGAAAAGCGTTTGTGTGCTAATATTGTTAGTTATGTAAATTTGCGATAAGTTGTTATGAATATTTAATATTATGTTTTGAGTGATGATCTCTAATAATGCTTTGACCTACAAACTGTTGTTGGTCGGACAGTTTCACTAAACATTCAACTTTCTTACATAGTCCCATTAAGATAAACACGTAAAAAAAATACTTTATAATTTAATAAAATGTGAGACGCGGGCCAATGTTTGTAATGTGGTTAAAAAAAAGAAACAGGTTGCGTTCCACATTATATTATTCAAAAATCTTGAGAATGTGTGTGACCTTCAAAATCACGCATATAACGCTACCAGTTGCATCCATTTGCAGTTGTGTACATAACAAACATCTTGATATGACACATTTGGTATATTTAACTCTGCAGCTACACGTTTTATTTTTGTAATAACTATTAAAAATATAAGACTTTATAAACTACATTGTGCCAGGAATAACTTAATGCATTTAAAAAATGGGGTATAATTAAACACAGAATAAGCAAATCATCCGTACATAAATAAATGCGCGTATTATATTGCAGGGGCTGTGAAACGAGATGACGCGGTTTGACGATGATGAATATTAAATTTGGGTCTGGGTGTTGTGGGATCGAGATGCCTCGTAGTTTTGATACCTTCTTCTGTCTATCGTCTTAGTAGTTCAGTCGAAAAATTTTCTCTATCATCCGCGGGATATCAAATTTAAAGGTACATGTAATTGAAACTTTGAAACTTAGTTATTGCACATGTATATCGAAAATAAGCTTCCATAAATGATTCAACTGATTTTACAATCAACAACTCTTAACGGTATGTAATGTGATATACAGTACGGCAAGTTATTGGAATGCGATCGGAGCATGATTCACAGAAGGCATTCGGAACAATCGGAACACGAGATCGGAACAAGGATGCACTGGATTCGACATTCGTTCGTGATCGCCATCTGCAATGACTGTGAAATTGAATACGGTTTTTTTAGTTCTAAAGTGCGTTTCGCTAAACGTGTCCTGCAACTTAATTAGTCTTGGCGAATTTCACTTTCTATCTCATAAGAAATCCGAGATTTCGCGAAAGCCGGGAAAAGTAATGAATTGCATGTAAACATTGAAACATGAATTGTGATTTTGCATAAGCATTCATGTAGGTTTTCAATTGATAGGGAGCTGTCAACAACTACAGATGTAAAAAATAGAGAATATATAGACTTACTCAATTGGAAGAAAAATCTAAACAAACATCATTAAATTGTAAATATTTAGGATAGATAAAATAGCACAGAACCATTATCACGCAGGAACGACTCGAAATTGTCGCACGCTTTTATTACACAAGAATATAATTCGTAAAACAAAATATAAATTATAGTGTCACAAAGTTAGTTTAGTGAGCGCTTGGTCTTAAACAAAGTCACGGCCTACAATACTCATGTGTGCTTTAGAATATTTCAAAATTCGAGTACAAATACATTCAAAGGAATAACGGAAAAGGAAGACATTGTGTGGAAAGCAGCGGGCTATTAGAATATAATTTATAATTTGTACCCGACAAAGCAGTGTGGTCCCTAGTTATCGCCTCTGGCATCAATGCAGCCTTCAATATACATACTAAAATAGCTTTTTCCGGTTACATGCTTATACAAAATTTGGATTTTGTCCATGTGCTATAAGGGTAGAGAATAATCTCTACCTTTATAGCACATGCGACTATAAAGTCGCAATGCAAATGCAACAATTTCTCAATAAACAGAGAATACGAGACAAATAATCAAGGGCTTTGTTAAAAGCATTGCTTACAAGCATATGAATTAGCCTGTGTTTGCTCTGAAGGTATTAAGACCACAAGACCCAAATATGTGGGATAAATAAAAAATATTTTTTTGTATCAAATCTGTCAAAGGTCAATTCAGATCTTAGTGGGTCGTTGTCGGCACATATTGTCTATTGTCATGGTACTAACAATATGTCGACTCATAGTGAAACCAATCCTCCATGATTGGCGACGCGTGATAAACATTTCACTTTTGGACAAAATACTGCCAGGTAAAAGTGTTTTGTTTCTACTATCAAAGGTCAAAGAAATCGAACGTTCTATTTACTTATCCGCATAAAATCTTTAACCCGTGAACTAAATAAATTAATACAATACTCAATATAACTGATTTTGTTTATGTGTAGATTAAGAAAATGTGTATGATATCGGAGAGGTAAAACCCATAACACAGAGAAAGGCGGAACCCTTTACGGCAACATTATTATTGTTTAAAAAAGCCCAGATTTTAGTGACCCAAATTTCAGTTACTAAACCTTTCGACACAAGCCACGGTAACTGGAACAGCATGCTACTGTTTACACAAACGTGTAGAGGATTGTGTTAATTACACGTTTGCTAAATTATCACTGGGGCAGGTGCGTCCGGCTTGTTAATTAGTATTAATGGATGTTGATGACGCACAACTCTACAAAGTGTTCTTTGTAGAGTTGTGCGTTGCGTTGATGTCTTTTGTACGTGACGCGGTGTAAACAAACAAAAATACAGTATTTTCGAAAAATTAAGACTTTCCTACTGGTATAACGATATTAACAACAATATTATAGTGTTGCTATAATAACAGTTCAATATTAATTTAAAAATTCAATCAGAAATCAAATTAAATGGATATTAATTATCATGGACAAAGATAAACGCAGCAAGATGAGGTCTGATAATTATAAGTTGGACGTGAACCACTCATAAATCATAAAGAAAGCAGCGCAGTTACCAAAGAAGATATCAAGCGTGGAATTTTCGATTGGGAATGATGTAGGACTGTAGCGGCGATTCAGAATTAACGCATTCTGGGCCAAGTGCGGGAGATCGCGGTCATTGACCCGCTTCCACACACCCCGAGCCCTTATTGTGAAACAACAAAAAATCTCATAAAACTTAACAATGTTCCAAAATAGACGCTTCACGAAAATAAGCACAATAAACTGAGGTAATAAATAAAACAAATTCTCACTTTCTGTTCAAATCAATATAAAACTTTAGGTTCGTCGTAAAAGACCTGGAGCTGGACTAAGGAATTGAAATTAATTAATAATAAAACGAGTTCCAATGAGGATCATTCCAGATAATTGCGTAATATAAAGTCTGAGTCCGAAGAAATTATCGCCAAAAAAGACAGAAAAGTGCTTTATCCACTATAAAATCAAAGGCACACTGAAAGGTTTTGTACGTTAAATTGTTAACTAGACACAAGACGTATTAAGCACAATTGACTTTCCAGGTCGTTGTATGACTTTAACGTGTGAAAATCTTTAGCAAAGATTGGTACATAGGTTAAGCGGACACATCTATTGCTTAACAATTAAATGGCAGCCACAAAGAATACGCATCATTACACATTAACATAACAGTCTCTTAAAAATATACATTTGAGTGACAGCACATCAAATCGAGTTACGTAACTGACGTTAACAATAGAGCCGGCGTCAATCACGCATTGGAGACGATTTTAAATAAGTTCACGGGAGAAAGTACCTCGCCGGGGGCGGGCACGTACCGCGAGGTGTCCAGGCCTCTTTATATTTCACACTCACTGTATACCGCCTAATTGATGCGAGGCTGATACCGCCCCAAAGGTCGCCGATCACGACCTCTCAACTAATAATGCTTATCTGTCCTCTATACTCGTCACGTGAGTGGGTGAGAATGGTCTGGTTTTTAACCGACTTCAAAAAAAGGAGGAGGTTCTCAATTCGCCGGAATCTTTTTTATGTATGTTTCCCGATTACTCGAAGACGTCTGGACCGATTCGAGAAATTATTTTTTTATTTAAAGGACACACTACTCAGGTGGTCCCATTGGCACCAAGTCAGGATCTGATGATGGGATCGCAGAAAAATCAAGGGCAACCCTCAAATTTTATAGGGACGCATAATGTGTTTTTTATTGAAGTCGGTGTACTTTTTGAGGCTATCATAATGTTTTTTTTAAATAATAGTTTGACGTTACCTACTTTGTAATAATACACCCAACAGTTGCGTACATAGTTCTGATCCCCCACTTGGCCAACTTTAATCGTGGCTATCAAGAACTATGAGGGACTACGGGCGCACAACACCCAAATACATATACTTATGAATCATTCAAAAAATTATTAGTACGGGGATCAAACCCGCGGCCTTTAGTTTCACAGCCGGCTAATTGCCCGCTGCGCTACGGAGGCTGCCGAGAGAAAAAGTGGATTGACTTGTGATTTCAAACACTACGTGAAGCAATATTACAAAATACATCTCGGCGAGTAGCTGATGAGGTTTCACTTACAAAAAAACGAGTATCGTAAAAAATACTCGTTAGAAAATATTGTCTAATGCAATAATCGCCTTAGTATGTATATGAGTTTATTTCATAAATCCGATAGAGCAAAGTAGAATTCAGAATACCGTTAAATATTTGATCGGATTTGCGTCGACTTATGATATACGGTTCTGTTTGGAGATGTCACTCGAATTAGGCTAATTTAAATGATTACCTCCGAAATAAGATCTGCATTTGTTATTAATAGTTTATCGCATAACACGAGACACATATATATTAATGTTGAACACTAGACACATATTAATCTGATGTTTAAAATATTAATAAATATTTAGAATTATAAGAACTCGGCCCGACCAGACTGTTTGTGACTGCTTGCGTAACGCCACCGAATGAATCAGTTATTAGCGGGCGTATCGACGTTACGCCGACAAGCTTGCCTTATATTGCAAATCAGACGTTGATGTGAATAAGTAGGCGACCGAAATGCCATCTAGTTCTATATGCATACAATATGCGAAGTGTAATAACGATGTTATACATATATATCCTCTCCAGATCGTATTATTCGTCATTTCACAAACGATTTCACTCTGTTTACAAACACTTGCTGGTTTGTAAAATGTCAAATACAAATTCATGATGCTTTTCTCTCTCTTTCTCTGTCTCTTCCTGGCTATTCGTCCCATATGTGGTAGGGTCAGCCTTTGTAGTGTATTACTGTAGCATCCACTGCGTTGTATTTGCAAAGGCGCTATAACACCATGAACACATGATATATACGAAAGTTTCCGAAGTGACAATTAGTGTGGGCAGCTATAAAACGCAGTAAACAGTTAATAACTCATTGGTTCCCACTTTCTAGTTGCGTAATGCGAAGCATTGTTTGTCCAATTTACATCATAGAGTGCAACACACGTTGTGGTCAGCGCACGATTTTATACGATAGGTTGCTATCGGCTGCCATCGATTGGTAATTGACCATGCGTTAAATCAATTTCAAGATGTTCTTTAGTGCATTATCAGTTTCGTTTAAGCTATTTATAACAATTTCATCACGAACAAGATCGATTGTTACGTGTTAAGATTGAAATTTAAATAGCGAAAGTATATCAGTAATTGATTTTTCATAGTAGCTGCAGATGCAATAAATAGCCTCGGAAAATTCATAAAGTGAAAAATATGATAACATGTTTACTGTATATTATAAATAACACCCAACAGTCCCACACATAGCCCCGATCCCACACTAAAATACGAGTCTTGTGTTGTGGGTATCAGGGACTACGAGAGACTTTCGGTCTCACAACACCCAGACCCCGGACACAAATATCTGTCTGTCACACAAATATTTGTCCCGATGTGGGAATCGACCCCTAGGCCTCTCGTTTCACAGCCGGCTACTCGCCAACTGCGCCACGGAGGCTGTCAACATGCCTGGTAACAGTCAAAGAGCATTATAATACTGTAACAGTCCAAAGTCAAGTACGTCAATCACTTCCAATACAACTAAACAACGAACAGTCCCGTAAATACATCACTAACTTTCGATGTTTATATTTACAGTTCGTGGTATTTACACCAGACACAATTTTAAAATTTCTTCGAATTCATGGTCACATAGCACCTGAAGAGCTGACTCAGTGCATCCACTTGTCTCTTGGTCTCACAACACCCAGACCCCGGACACAAATATCTGTCTGTCACACAAATATTTGTCCCGGTGTGGAATCGACCCCTAGGCCTCTCGTTTCACAGCTGGCTACTCGCCAACTGCGCCACGGAGGCTGTCAAATTATTATATTATGGGCAATGTAGTTACAGACATTACGCATTGTAGTATCGTGTAGATCACAGTTGGATAGTTGTATAGCACGAGAAATTACATAAAATACAAGAAAGTATGAAGCGGGCCGCATAAGGAAGTGCTTTTTTGTTTGGCGTGTCAATAATAAAATGGATGTCCCACTTTTTGACGTTCGTTGCGTAATACGTTATCGTAAAGACTAGGTAAAAATCAGTAAATAAATAGAAACTCCAATACGTATGGTTTAAGATTTATGTATATATAATTCTCTAGTCGGGGACAAGCTCTTGATGTGAAGGCAGTTAATTTAGCATAAAATCTTTGGGAAACTTAATATGAAACTACTGTTTTGATTATTATAATTTTTTTTTTAGTTCATCGTTTTTTAACTATCTATCGTTTTCGAATCTAGTACTACTTAATCAAAGTATATATATTTACTATAGATGTTATCCCGGGTCAATCTATACAGTTTTAATATTAATGAAAAAGTGCTGTAATACACATAGTCGACAAAATGCATATAAGATTTAATCCAGTGATTTTAAAATAATAAACAGTTTCGGTGTAATAAGTAAAAGACATGTAATAAGGAAATATACCTCTGGGTGAGAAAAACAAATACTATAATGATTACATATTAAATAATCAATTCATTACAATTAGTGTATCAACTACTCTTAAACTTTAGGAAGTCAGTAATTCATACAAAATATAAGAAACAATAAATTGAAGTAAACAGAATGACATTCCAAATTAGTTATGAAAAATACCTAAATACATATTACTTACAAAATATGAATCAATTTAATTGTCTTTATATTAAATGTTGGATGGTCGCTGTACATTAAGTTATATATGTTGATATTAAATAAAGTGAAATTAATATGCGTTTGAATGAGAGCTTGCTTTTCTTTTTCTTAGTGGAATGAAAACTACGCTATAACGCTTATTACACAACCATATAAAGTTGATATATAAATGAATATCGGTACCTGGTGCAACATTTCGATTTAATGTCGATGGTCGGAGGACACGACATCACCTTGAGCTTAAAACGAATAATTATATTCAATTACTACAAAGAACAATGACTATTGAACACATCAAAGCCTATTATTAGATTTAGTCGAATTTCGTGTACAAATTGCAGATTATAGAAATAGTATTATATCAACACCTTTGTTCTAGTTTGTACATTGATCTGTTAGTGAATAGTTTTATTATTGATCATGAGTAATATAAAGTATGAATAATATAAAAATCATCAGTTAACTTTTGTATGAGACGCATGATTTTTTTTATGGAGAAGTGATAAGCGAGCAACTCATTTAGTTGTAGGTAATTATTACCACCCAAAATAATCCGTCATACTAGAAGAATAATTGGTTGGTAACATGTTATTTTTTTTATTTAAAGCTCCACTAAAGTAGCAAAGAGCTATGTCAGGCAACACAAACATTAGAGGTGATTTAAAGGACTTCTAAATTGAGCATCGCAGACAGCTTTTCGCGTTGGAATGCTGGCATGCTTCTTCAGGCTTCGTTGAACGGACCTAATAATTTAAGACACAGATTGATATTCAACCTCTTGTATTCGTGATGAATTCAAACAGTAGACAATAAGTTAGCGGTATAAATGCTAATGTTATGAAACGTTTAAAATTCTGGAAGAATCAGCGGAGCGGACACGTGCACGCGCCGTGGGCCATGGTTCCCGGAATGTGATTTAAACGTACACGCAACACTGGGGCTCGCCGGCCTTAGCCATAACCGCGCTTCCCTCAAGGGGATGTTATTATACTCATTACACCGTTTTTTATTAGTAATGTAACGTAGTACAATCTTTTCCTAGTTAAAACGCGTTTTAGTATATGATAAAAATATTATGACAATGATAATATAAACATGGCAAACGGTTTTTATTCGATTTTAAAGACTATTATACAATTTTTGACAAATTTGCAACGGCCTCAAAAACATTTAAATCTGTACAAGATTAATGTAACCATGTACCAACATAAAAAATATTGGTATTACGTAACTACATAAAAACTAGTTTGTCATCTAAAGTGGCTTATCTAACCCTCCTTGATAATCTCATAAATCTTTCACCTCGACGTAATACAAACTAACAACGCGTCGTTGAAGTGAAATAGCTTGACAACTTATTTGAATAAAGAATGAAAAATAATTTATTTGACATAGATATACGACATACTGTATACCAATGGAGATGAATAAAATTTTCCAAGGGAAAAACACCTCTAAGGTTCATTATTGATGAATGCTGTAAATTTGACTAAGGTAAATAAATATAAATAACTAGCTGTTGCTCGCGGCTCCGCCCCCGTGGATGTTATTTTCGGGAGCAGAAGTATCAATGCAAGGAGTTGTCTTCTGCACTGAGACACCTATAGCGATCGTCCTGAATCTCAGGTGTTGTGACTGTCTAGATGGCTAGACAGGCACAACTCCTAACTTAAACTTCTAGCACTCCTTATAATACCCCGGGATAACTCCGTAAGTGTCGAAGAAGGCCACCGCGGGGTTTTAGCTGGTAGTGTCCGGTTGGGTGTACATAAGTAGTAGGGACTCAGCCCAGCCGCAGCCCGGATAGCCATCATCCGGGCGAGGGGGTGCTGGGTCGTAAGACCCGCTAGTCCAGCATAACCGTTTTATTCTCATTCCGCTTCCCCCCGAAGCGAACGGCAGTAATAAAATGCTTTCCCCGCGACAAAAAAAGTGTTGTGCCTGAAGCTTGAGATACATTTAAAGAATACCTCATAAGTTAACTCCTCACTTCGCCCTTTAAGGGATGATTTGGTAAAAACGTTGAAACACGTATTTCTTTATTTTTTACCAAAAGCCTAAATATGAATTTTCAGATCCCTAAGTTGAAGTATTACGGATTGCCTATACAAACTTTTAACCTCTATTTCACCCCTTTCAAGATAATTTTTTGAGACAAAAGATACCCTGTGTCCTTCCCTAGGATATAATCTATCCCTCTACTGAATTTCATTAGGATTCGTTCACCCGTTTAGTCATGAAAAGGTAAGAAACAGACTTACAAACAACAATATTTATTTTGCTGCGGAGATATTTTAAAACTGTTATATCTCCTAAGATATTCATTGAAATCAAATGACGTAAAGAGCAACTTTGTTCAAAATTAAATACTTATGATGAATAAAGAATATTTATTTGGATAAGGATTAATACCATGTTTATAAAAACCCCTTTCCAAATAATGCACTGTTTCAGAACAAATTCGATAACCAATAAAAAGGTTATAATGAGCCAACCGAAATAGATAGACATATGCTATCGCGGACTTTTTTTTTAAACTTTTTAAGAGGAACAATTTTGTCGTGCATGATTGTTATGTAACTTTAACCTTTAACGCAGCGTACGCAACGGAAGCTCTCAAAAGGAATCAATTTTCCGTTTTTGCAACATTTTTCATTGCTGCTCCGCTCCTATTGGTCATAGCGTGATGTTATATAGCCTATAGCGCTCCTCGATAAATGGGCTATCCAACACTAAAAGATTTTTCAATTCGAACCAGTAGTTCCTGAGATTAGCCCGTTCAAATAAACAAACAAACAAACTCTTCAGCTTTATATAATAGTATAGATAATAAATAGCTCCCTTAGAGTAGGCAAGTGTTAAATACTCTAAGATAACACCCAACAGTCACATATATAGGCCCCGACCCCACACTAAGATACGAGTCTTGTGTTGTGGGTATCAGGGACTACGAGAGACTTTCGGTCTCACACCCAGATCCCGGACACAAATATCTGTCTGTCACACAAACATTTGTCCTGGTGTGGGAATCGAACCCACGGCCTCTCGTTTCACAGCCGGCTACTCGCCAACTGCGCCACGGAGGCTGTCAACATGGCTGGTAACAGTCAAAGAGCATTATAATACTGTAACAGTCCAAAGTCAAGTACGTCAATCACTTCCAAACAACTGAACAACGAACAGTCCCGTAAATACATCACTAACTTTGGATGTTTGTATTTACAGTTTGTGGTATTTACACCAGACACAATTTTAAAATTTCTTCGAATTCATGGTCACGTAGCACCTGAAGAGCTGACTCAGTGCATCCACTTGTCCAAACCAGGTCCTTTCAATCCGTCACGTTCCACAATCACAGGTAAAATGTTTAAATGTCCAGTCGAGACGCGGCCAGGTTTATGGAGCTGTCCGAAACAGGTACAAAAAACATATTGTGAATTTTCGCAATCGCAGGACGTGATGGATGTGTGAATTTGAAATGTTTAAGCTCTCTCGTGTCAATTACATGTGCAAATATTGGTTTTGTATAATAAATTTATTGTTCTGCTTATCTTGGTCTTATGTGTTAGTTATAGGTGATTTCGTGAACCTCAAAAAAAATATAAATATGTATATGTTTACGATTAACTTATTATGTAATACAAATTAACGAAAATTTATTATCATTAAAGGTTTTTATGATTGTACGTTACAAAAATAAATTGCTAATTGTATTTATATAAAATATCATAATTTTTATTACTGTATTGAACCTTTCTGGTGCTGAGCTTTATTAGCAACTCCGCCCACATGGAAGATATTTTTTTTATTAACTGCTTCTTCATTATATTCAATTTATTTTTATAGTTTATGTATGTTTACTGTATTTTAATTATGCATAATGTGAAATCAACATCGAAAATAGTGTCGTTATGTAATTTTTACGATGTGCGCAAAGGTTGTGCGTGAATGAAATACCACACCTACAGTAGATAGATATTTTATTTAATTAAAGATTTTTTACATACATATACACTCACGCCTGCAATCCCCGAAGGGATAGGCAGAGGAGTATCCAGTACACTCATATTTCGCCGAATTTATTTCAGTCTCATTATGGAGATAGGGAGCGAGCTTATCGCCATGCCGGGCACAAATTGCAGACTCTAGGCTAATACTGAGAATTTCTAGATAGATTACCCGACCCGGGGATCGAGCCCGAGACCTCAGTATAGAAGGTGTAACGTATGCGCAATTACAACTTCGAGGTAGACGAGACAAATATTTTTTTACAGGATAAAATAGCGGTACTTATACAAATACCCAAGAAATGATAAAGCCGATCCGCTGACCTTTAGTGCAGTTTCATTGAATGGATATTATACAAAAGTGTCCAGTCACTGCAGGGTGTTTAATGACTACACACTTCCAGGCGCCATACAGGCAGGTCACTAAACCTTTATCCAACACGTGCTGGCTTTATCCTTCCACGGCCGTGTCACATGCTGCACAGATTACAGCGAGAAACTATTTTTAAATACACCCTTTGGCTATTAAAATCATCGGTATGGAGACTTCTACTACCGTATTTCTAAAGAGTATTAATCTGCATTTTTACTTATTGAAAGTAGATTTTACACTCATAGTAGGTACGAAAATTATTAAAAAGTAAAACCCCGAAAGCTTATTAATTACAATTTAAAATATTTTTTGTTTGGATCAAAATAGTAACAAAATGATTATAATATTTATCTATATGGTATTGGTTTTATTTGTTACCCATATTATTATTATTATATCAAAATATTAATTTTATTCCAACTCTATTTTATAATTCCCTATCGCTTTAAAAATTAAACTCTATAACACTCACAACCAAGAAGAATTTATATGAATAATAAATATTCCCTACTTTCTGGGACAATCGGGTAATGAGGACGAAAATGTTTACAATTGCAGAGTAGGTGAATAGTAAATGAATTATTTGTGAGAACCAAGGCGCGGTGATGCTGTGCCATGTCGCGTTGAGGAGATGCACAGTTAAACGACGCGAGTTCTATTAGCCGTTGATCGACGCAAGTACGTCAAGAAACAATGTTCCGCGAACCCAGAACAATGGTGGGTAATTTTGTAATGTCGTCTTATTACCATGCATGACGCAACGTACTCTTGTATAGGGTACTTGGTCCCATGCACACCTATGATTGTTATTCTTGCAACACTATAGGTTATTTTAAATTTAATTATTTACGATGTTTGCGTTTCAAATGCAAATGTTTCATGTTAGTGCTAGTCGTCTTAGATATTTATATACATTTTTGATCTTGGCACGTATCATTTATACATACCATATACCTTATAATATATCAAGTTTAATTTACTGCCTCGGTGGCGTAGTTGTAATTGCGCATGCATTACGACTGCTGTGCTGAGGTCTCGGGTTTAATCCCCGGGTCGGGTAAAGTGATATTGGGTTTTTCTATTTAGTAGTACTCAGTATCAGCCTGGAGTCTGAAATTGTGCCCGGTATGGCGATAGGCTCGCCCCCTATCACATTATGTGACCGAAATGCGGCGAAAAGTGGGTGTACTGGTACACCTCTGCCTACCCCGTCGGGGATTACAGGCGTGAGCGTATATGTATTTATATGTAAGTTTAATTTAAAAAAAATTGTAGTTCTAATTGCCAATGCGTAATTTGGTTTTTTGCGTATCTACTGCAGCTGTCGACGCTGACATATGCAAGTCCTTATTGGGACGATAGTTAACAGTGCCAACTGCTAAATCGAATATTTTGTTTTTACATAAACGCGCGCGCGCATCTGTAACTACGAACTTTTTCATTGCATTTGTTAATGACAACTAGACGAGGAGGCCTGCGAATTACTACACTTTGTAAATGACTAAAACATGACAAACTGCCTTTTCTCTTTCATTTCGTAATCACTTAATGGGTAATTAAAAAGTTCGATGGAATCGCTAACAGCGCTTTTACATTTAATTTTGTCAATTGGATTTATAAATTCGCAATACTTTCTAAAGTTTTTAAACAATTAAAACAACTTTTATCTCTCTTATTTCTGAACGATTGTTAAGTTATGTAACTCGGTACTAGATGTCTTAAATTATTTAGGTATCTAAAGACCGATAGCGATGTTACTATATAGGTGGGGCCAACCTGCGGCTCTTTGAACGATTATTTTTGGCTCTCGATAAATTTACCCGAGTTCCCTTTTCATTTTTGTGCTGTCAAAATGTCTTACTGACAACAAAATGATAGACTAAGTGCAATGTTGTAAGTTTCCAATAAATATAATTTCTGTAAAAAAAAATCGGTTCGTGAAAAATTTCAAATTTAAAAAAATGGCTTGACTTGCAAGGACCTTGGCCACCCTATATGCTCTCTCTCTCTCTCTCCTGTGCACTAATTATTCCCATCTGATGGTGGGGTCTGCCTTCCAGGTATTTTGTCTCCACTTCGCTCTGTCCGACGTATCGTACTCGGTCACGTTGCAGGAACTAAGATCTTTTTTGACCACATCTGTCCATTTGGTTTTAGGTCGCCCTCTGGGTCTGGACCCTGTAATGTTCAGATTGGTCACTACATTTCCAATGTACTCTGGGGGCCTTCTTCTGATGTGCCCAAACCAGCGCAGCCTGCTTTCTTGTAGCTTGTCGGCGATGTCGCGTACTCCCAGACTACCGCGAAATCGTTGCGAATTTTGTCGAGTCTGGTCACTCCGCACATCCACCGAAGCATCTTCATTTCCGCAACTTGCATGGACTGGACATGGCGTTGAGTCAAAGCCCACGTTTCGCTACCATAGGTGAGGACTGGTCTGATGATACTTTTATATATAAGTCCCTTAAGTTTCACCACCACCTATATGCCTATATGCTATTGCTCCGATAAACGGTGCAGCAGGTTGCACTCATTGCTCTTACATTATGGTAACCCTGACGACTAAGAGACATATTTACAGTCAGCCTCGGGTAATTTTAAAAGAAGCAATTAAATAAATTCATTCCATTTCATTCGTGTTTCGAAACGTTAATTTCATGCCGCGTGTGTTATTATGTCTGTCAAAAGGAGCTCATTTTTTATGTCAGACCTCTTCGGTTGTGAACCTGTTTGTTTGTATGTTTACTGATACATAAAAATAAAAAAAATATCGTAAAAATATATACCTAACTCAGCCCTTTTGTGACTATTTAATGCAATTTACATCATTTCAAGAATTGAGGTTTTTAATCGGAATATTAAGGGAGTTACGTAGCTATTAACAGAATAAACTAATTCAAAATATATTATTTTAAAAAAATATTTTTACACCTACAGCCTGTGTCGTGCAGTTATAATTGTGTACACGGTACGATTACGCTGAGGTATCGGGTTAGATCACCGGGTATCGGGTTCGATAAAAGTGATACTGGGTTTTTCTACAAAATACTCAGTATCAACCTAAGTCTACAATTGTCCCGGTATGGATAGGTTCGCGTCCTATTACATCGTGGGACGATGATGGGGGGAGGGTGGTAGTTCGGCCAAATGTAGTTATACTGGTTACCTCTGCCTACCCCTTCGGGAATCACAAGCGTGAGTGCGTTTGTACATTGTGTTCTTACACTTTGTGTTTTATCGTTGTCGTTAAAGAGACAGCAGCACTATCACTAGTTTCTCTTCTCTTTAATATTCAGTTGCGTGCACGTATTGAATGTTAATATTCTAGATATTTTTAGCTAACATCTCTAACGCTTTAGTTTTCTATTTTACATCCAAAAGGCGTATAAACTAAATATGCAGCACAGTCAACAGTGTAAAGGATTATTAGTGCGGTTGGCCGTAAAGTCTACTCAATAGGTCCTGTGTTTAATTTTGAACAATCTTTTATATGCAACCGAATATATTACGCAAAAGAAACTCTTTTGCGAAAACAGACTCAAAATTGCTTGAAAAAAGAGGTCACAATATTTATTTTAAATATTGGTATGAGCAGATACTCACAGGTATGAGCAAAAATGGTTGCGTATTGGGTATATATTGCTATCTCCCTCGCTCAACGGCACTGTAATAGGAATTATGAGAACCGTGACGTCACGGTACATATCATGCATACTATTACTGTCATTTGACAATTACCCCTTCCAGCAGATTTGAATTGCGTCTAATTTACTTATTATGACTCCGAACAAAGGTGTTCGGATTCATAATAATTTTTCCGATAATAGGTTTTAGGTAATGTAAATTATTGAGTAAATTAATTAAAAAAATCGAGTCAACTCTATTCTCAATAATGTGTGTGTAGAGATGCCTAGTTTATTTGACTAGGCCGCCATTGGATGCGCTTTCCCCTATAATAATTAATGTGCAGGCTAATGAAAATCAACTAAAACATGAATTATTCATATACCCTATGTTTATATTATGCGGAGTTAAAATTAGTTGAATGGTTTGTTTATAATATTTTATACTGGTTATGTTACGTTTTCGATGTGGTTTGATATCAAATTTCGATCTCTATAGCTTTGAAATTGTCGTTTATTTATTTGAAACGTTAATATGATTTCATAACATAAGCAACCATAAAATCAATGGATGATAAAATATTTACATATAAACAAATATGACAACTATAATTTAAAATCTAGTAGATTTTAAGAAATACGTGATTTCCGAATACCGAATTTTTTTTATTTACTGCCTGGATAGACGGACGAGCAGACGGGCCACCTGATGGTAAGTAGACACCGCTGCCCATAGACTTCTGCAATGGTGGGGCACAGCAAAGCCGCTGCCTACCGTTATAACTATACTATGAATACTGTTTATACTAGTAAGAGCGCTAGTTAAACCATGGTATATTATAATAACACAACCATCCGACTGCCTCGGTGGCGAGTTGTATTTGCGCATGCTTTACGACTACTGTGCTGAGGTTCGAGTTCGATCCCCGGGTCAGGTAAAGTGATATTGGGTTTTCTATTTCGAAATACTCGGTACCACCTCAAAGTCTAGAGTTGTGCCCGGTATAGCGATAGGCTCGCCCCCTAAATTTAGGGACCGAAATAAGGCAAAAAGTGGGTGTACTGCCTATCCTTTCGGGGATTACTGGCGTGAGTATATGTTATGTAACACAACAAACCTATAAAACTAACGTAGGAACACGAACACATTGCTATTCATCAATATTGCACACCAGAGATTTTTGATTACAAACTCGTAAATCAGGTTGAGAGAGGATAATTACGGAACCATTATGAAATGTTATCCTATTTAATGTTCGACACTCGTAGTCGATGGTTGCCAATTCGTTTACATAACGTGTGTGTTGCGAAGGCAACGTCTGGGCAGAGCTGGTTTCGTATTCGCGTGTCTTCAGTATCGATTGAATGCATAGATTAGTATCAAAGTAATGTATGACAAAGAACATATACTATAGCAGGGAAATATTTTTTACTACACTCGCTTGTCAGTTAATAGGTCCGGCTAATTATTTTGAATTTAGCTAAATATACATATTGTACATTGTACACTTAAATACGCATGTGTAAACACAAATCGAAAATTTGGGCATTCTGTCTGACTGAAACAGTAACAGTTTAGTAGTGGTAGAGCCACGCTGTAGACATATTTGTCTACAGCGTGAATGGGCCGGCTCGACCGGGGTAGTACCACTGTATCACAGAAAACCAACGTAAAGTGACAGTTTACTGTCGCGTTTCATATGGTAAGTGAGATATCCGGAGGTCCAGATTCCCCCTTCCCTTCCCTAATCCCTATTCCTGTCCTTTAAGGCCGACAGCGCATATATGATACTTTCGGTATTGTGGATGTACATGGGCGGTGGAGATCACTTAACATCAGGTGACCCACTGGCTCGTTTGTCGGACTATGCTATAAAAAAAACAAATGCATATAAAGTAACGATGGTCCAGTGGTATACGGACGACCGTCACTAAGTGTCGGTTTCGAAACCAGCACTTAAAGGACGCACTATTGATTTTCGAATGTATGTATTCAATGTTAACATTTCATTACACGAGTTATTCAAATCCTGACGACACCTGCATATATCTGAGAATTCTCGTAATATATGAATCCGCTACAGAATAATTAGCATGCTGGACTTAGACATAAATCCTTTCATTAGTACAGAAGACCTATCCCCAGCGGTGGAAACCCGTATTGTAATGCTATTAGTATTGTAATTATGTAAAACGTTATTTGTTAATTGCTAAATATTTTTAATGAACCGTACTTATATAAAGACTTACTAACAAATCATCTCAACGAAGTCAGCAAAAACTCTATTATATTTCTTTGAACGCTTAATCTAAAAATAATATTAAAAAAATATAATTACTTTAGATGCTAATTAACGCAGCGTTAAAAATAATTAGTTAAATTAATCACTTAACGTATATTCTTTTGAGAATTTTACAATGTAAACTAAAATTTATGTCCACACAAATATTTAAGAGTAAACTGAAGAGCTTAAATTCCATGGGGTTGCGATGATTCACACTTATACAAAGTTTTATATGAGAGTACCAGGACAATTAATGGTAATTCCCAAATGAATCTACATTGGATTCTTGATAAACTCGGATAATTTTATGTGTTGCATATCTTAAATGGCGAATAAAGTAAATAAATAAATAACACCCAACAGTCACATACATAGTCCCAACCCCACATTAAGATACGAGTCTTGTGTCGTGGGTATCAGAGACTACTAGAGACGCGCGATCTCACAACACCCAGACCCCGGACACAAATATCTGTCTGTCAAATTAACATTTGTCCCGCTGTGGGAATCGAACCCACGTCCTCTGTCTTCACAGCCGGCTATTCGCCAACTGCGCCACGGAGGCTGTCAAAATATCATCAAATAAAGTTATGGCGTAAAACTTCGGTAAGTTGCGCTGTACCACCAGCCACACCCAGTTTTTTATTTTACCTATTTACTATATTCCTGCCTACTACTACTGTATAGCTGCCTCGGTGGCGCAGTTGTAATTGCGTATGCATCACGACTGCTGTGCTGAGGTCTCGGGTTCGATTCCCTAATCCTAAAGTGATATAGGGTTTTTCTATTTCGAAATACTCAGTATCAGCTCGGAGTTTGGACTTGAGCCCGGTATGGCGATAGGCTCGGCCCTATCACATTATGGGACCGTAGTAAATTCGGCGAAAAGTGGATATACTGGTTACACCTCTGCACACCCCTTCGGGGATTACAGGCGTGAGTGTATACTTATGTATTTAGTTACTATATTGTTATATATTTATCATGTGTAAAATTGAATGCGCATACAGAGCGTATTAAACATATATATTTCTAAAGGGACGAGTTCACGCTCACTGTAATGACAATGCGGCTATAAATATTGAGATGAGAATATAATGAGGCACCAAATCACTAGTGTTGCGTACGCCGCACCGCCCCGAGTTGCGTTGTACTTCATGCCACGGCCGCACTTGTTTTTCATAGATTTTGTAATAATATTGCCAATTGTTGGGGGCTTGCTGTCTATATATAATTATAAAGTATATATAAAATTGTACAATCAAGGCATGTATATATATATATACATTAATGTAGTGATTAGTTAAACTTTTCTTAAACTCTGTGCCTATCTCGGTGGCGCAGTTGTAATTGCGCATGCGTTACGACTGTTGAGGTCTCAGGGTCGATCCCTGGGTCGGGTATCGTGATATTGGGTTATTATTTATCTATTTAGAAATATTCTGTATCAACCCGGATTCTGGAATTGAGCCGGGTATGGCGATAGGGTCGCCCCCTATCACTTTATGGGACTGTAAATTTCGGCGAAAAGTGTAAATACTGGTTACACCTCTGCCTACCCCTTGGATTACTTGCGCGAGTGTATATGTATGTATGTTCTTAAACTCTTTCATTCAAAATATAATACTATAATTAATAAAATGATGTAGTATTTATGAACAAAAATGAGGTGTTTAAGACTTCATAAACAAAATTCAAGTGAACCCGTTTATTCTATATTGGTTCGCAAAATGGTTTATAGGTTATAGATAAATAGTATAATATAAGCCAGTAAAAAAGCATTAAGGAAACAAGGTGCGCAGGTGGTCTAATTGTACTAAACTAGGAGCCCGCGGCCATTCAGCTCGACGGAAATATTACAAATACAGGATGCTTAGAACAGCGACACGCTTGTTGCCTCACTGTGTTTCACTATGGCCTAAACAAACCAATTATGCAAGCCTTTGATTAATCAATTAACCATTGTGACTACAATATCAAATGTCAATAACAATAATGAAGCAGTTACATACACAAACTACTGAACTTAACTGTCAAATTAATCAATTACCAGAATAGGTTT
The DNA here is from genome assembly GCA_905220505.1 of Laothoe populi. Taxonomy (NCBI): domain Eukaryota; kingdom Metazoa; phylum Arthropoda; class Insecta; order Lepidoptera; family Sphingidae; genus Laothoe; species Laothoe populi. The sequence goes on along the minus strand of HG992164.1, from coordinate 10,042,902 downwards.
AAGCTTCCTAAAGGAAGCCGATTATCCATAAATCTATAAAAAGCTTAGCGGGAAGCACTCACATGCATCATAAGTCCTTTGTGATTTGTATATGCACGGCACTCGGCAGTCACTGGCACGGGAACATCACTACGCGCGGGTCACGTAGGACCCTTGTTTATGTTTACCGGCGTTGAACCGTTCACTAAAACAAGCGTGCGTTGGATAGCGTTGCGCGAGGAACACTACGGGCCGGTAAGACTCAGGCGGCTTGCGTGCGCGCCTCGTCCCCGCCACGTCTTGCATAGAGCCGCCCAACGCATGCTTACTCACCGCTACACTGTACACAAGTTACAACTTCACGCTACAATCCCGCCCGCCTATACTTGCTTAACCGCGACGTATCGCGTGTATATTAAAAACATATATAAATATTTCATCTTCCTTAATCCTTATTATTTAAATTTACGAGATGTATTCCTCCTTCCTATGATCCTGGGTCCTTTAGGCGTAGTGTGAAGAAGCTACACAGCAGGCCGGCATAATTGTGATAAATAGCGAGGGATAGATTGTCTCTCGCTACTTAATACTTTAACTGTCCGTCCAGCACTTACCATCAGGTGCAGTGTGGTCTCTTTGCCGTGCCAGGATAAAAAAATATGTTAAATTGACACCCATAAAAAAATAAAGCGATCGTTTTTATAGCCAAAAAGTAAAAGTTCTCATTGCCAATAACACTATCGTAATTTATAGCTGCAATATAATGTTACAGCTCGCTTTTGATATATCTTTCAAAAGCATCAGAGCGACACCACCGCGCACCGACCGGTTGTTGCAGAAATGTCTCGTCTACACGATCGCGGTTAAAAACTGTACACGACACAATAGGCGTACTGGGTCAGAGTTATTTACCAATGCCAGTGAGTAAATAAATCATCTGTGTAACATATCAATGTTATAATAAATATAAGTGTGGTATAACAAAAGAGTTTCGTGATGGCAGTGGACCGGCAGACACGCGCGCGCAATCGTCGCGCGATCCGCAGCGCCCGGGGCGATCGCAACTGGAGTATGTCACATTACTTATCAATCACGACAGCGCGTATCTACACGATCGAGATACTGAGCCCTCACTGCTACCGAACCATGCCACCATATATTCACTGTACATTGTCGCAGCAAAAGTGCACAAACCTAGTCAATTAACCAAATGAGAACCATAACTAATTAATTTACATATACTATATTTATTTATAAGTCATCGACTAATAATCGCGATGTTGAAACTTCCGACAGCTTGCGACAGACTCTTAATAAGTATCGATTGCTTGCTATTCGCTTGTCAACTTAGCCGGTTGAATAACATATGTTGAGTAACCATTTTTGATTCACAATAGTAAACATTCGCATCGTATCGTGTGAGCTGACAGTTTAATCTTCGGCAGGAATATTTCATTTGTATTGAGATTGAAATCATCTTTCAAGAACTAGTTATATGATTTATTCGTTCATTTAAAATTGAAACGTAGAAACGAGTCAACATATTTCTCATTACGACTGCGATGTTCGACCTAAATAAACAACAATAATGTAGAGGAGTGATTTGCTTCGACAGAGTAACCTGAATTCATTGACCCCGAGTGTGTCTGATTGAATTTAAACCAGCTAAATTATATCATTGGCCGGACGGCTGTCGTCAATAATTCGATTAACCACCGCACGCTACGCTTCATTGACGAATACTAAAACTTCTATACTACCGAGTAGAGGCTAAGTTAGAGTTGCCAACCGTCCTGTTTTCCCATTACATGTCCTGGTTATTAGTGTCCTGGATAGTTTTGTCCTGGGTTTTTAAAACGCCCTGATAAGGTCCTGTATTTTAAAATTCGCACCCCACTTTTGGAATTCTTCGTAAGGGGCGGCCTCACGGCTCGCGAGACAAAGACACGTTTTTAAACATAATTGTCCTGGTTTGTCCAACTTTAAATCCTAGTTTTTGAATTTCAAAGTTGGTAACCCTAGGCTAAGTAGACATCAGTTGGTCGCATCAGGCGTCACACGTGAAAATTAGTGGCGCAGCTTCGGTAATGCTACGTTTACGTGTTTGCACCGAGCACTACGCAAATCTATTGGGAATCGCAAACCTATGGCGGCTTCAGTAAGACTTTGACAGATTGCAGTGTCACTGATGCTGACGTCTAACACTCGACGGGACCGCCGGAAGTGACGTAACTAAAATTATATTGGAAACTATTAGAAACTAATAAATAACACCCAACAGTCACACACATAACCCCAACCCCACACTAAGATACGAGTCTTGTGTTGTGGGTATCAGGGACTACGAGAGACTTTCGGTCTCACAACACGGTTCCACTGCCGGCTACTCGCCAACTGCGCCACGGAGGCTGTCATGTCAAAATAAACGCGTATAGGGCTTTCATAGGGTAATTTTCAATCATTCTACTGTTGTAATATTTTTACTTAATTAAATTAGCGAATTTGTGATGAAGATAAATCATTTATTTTAATAGTGTTTTTTTACGCCTCATAATAATTAGGTCGCATCTAGAACATTAACAAGCATAATTACACACGCCCAAATGTGGATACTACAGACATTTAATATCGCAAAGACTTTAACAACTTATTATTCAAGTAAGGTAGCTAACTAAGACATGTGATGGTAAAAATAAATAAAAAACCGACATATAGCTATGTACATACATATAATTGTTTATTTTTTGCTGCATTGTTTAAAATTCTATGCGCGATTCGTAGTCGCTGACATTGTTGTACTGGAACATATGTCATATCTAAAATGGTGGACCGAAGTAGCTACTTGTGGACAAAACGGAATTGCCGACGAGCTGTTAATGCAAATTTGCAACATTAAGCATTATGACATCTATTCCTTCCTACAAATGCGTTTCAATGGCTGTTAGCAACTAAATTGCTTACATAGTCTACAATAAATTATTTTATTTTTGGGTCACTACATGCAACATTATTCAGCACGTGCCTTTTTACATTAACATTCAAGTACGCGTATGACGTGCGTACTACAATAATTTAACGTTCTAACCAGCTAGATATCACCATCGTGATGGAATTTTAGCTTCCTGTTCTTATTTTATTTATTTCAAAATATCCCTTAAATCCTAACTCGGTTCTGTTGGAAGAAGTACAAAAATATCCACTATTTAGTCAATACGAGAGGAGCTTACTCAAAAAAAGAGTATTAATGCTGCCAAGATTCTGAGAAGATCTGGAGGAATAGAGGAATCAGTAAGAGCACTAAATGCAAACTGATGAGAACTTTGATCTTCTCTATTTTCCTCTACGCTTCGGAAACCTGGACTTTGAAGGCACGCATTCGGAGCAGGATTGACGCATTCGAAATGTGGTGCTGGCGCAAAATGTTGGGTATTCCGTGGACAGCGCGCCGCACCAATGTGTCAATTCTTTTCGAATTGAATATCAAGTGCCGCCTATCGACCATATACCTCCAACGGGTCCTCAAGTACTTCGGACACGTAGCCAGACAAGAACCCGATAATCTTGAAAAAGTTATTGTGGTAGGACACGTGGAAGGAAAGAGGAGCCGCGGATGGGCACCGACCAGATGGACCGACACCGTGAAGGAAGTCTCGAAAAGCAGTATACTGACTTCCATCCGGATGGCCGAAGACCGTGCGTCCTGGAGAGCCTTGGTGAAGAAAGTGATGACCTCATATAGTCACGACCCTCAGTCATGAGGAGGCGACGAAGAAGAAGAGATGCTGCCAAGTGATACTCCTCATTCGAATAACATTTGTGAAACAGTGCAGACGTTCTTAATCCACCGCCTTATCCCAACAGGTTTATAAATTTCAACGTCTAATCGAATGTACACTATTCAAAAAACAAAGAGTATACCACAACATAGAATAACGTGATTTTTATTTGTAGTTGAATTATATGCGTGGTAATGTTGAGTGGCGCTGTGACGAAAGCTGTTCGATCGTCAAACCAATATAATTTTTTATTATGTTTTTATTTTTATTGTATTTTCTTCGCCTGTTTACTTACTATAAATACTACACTCTAATCGCATGACCAATTACAACGATCGTTTACACCATTACCTGATTTAATAATACTAGCTCTGTATTAAACACTGACCCACTGCTGGGCACGGGCCTTTATTAATGAGAGCGGTTAGGCCTTAGTCCACCACGCTGGCCTAATGCGGGTTAGTAGACTTCACATACCTTCGAAATTCTTATGAGAATTCTCAGGTATGCAGGTTTTCTCACGATGTTTTCCTTCACAGTTAAAGCAAGCGATAATTAACAATGAATACACACGTAACTTTAGAAAAGTCAGAGGTGTATTGTCTTATAGGTTTGGAACATACGACTTTCGTCTTGACAGCCCGTACCGCAACCAACTAGGTTATCGCTGCTAGCTGATACTTACCTGATTTGTTATTACTCAATTAGTACTTTTATAAATTACTGTTTGATTAATTTTATTTACATTTGTCACTAGATATTCTTACATCTCTCTAATGTAAATAAAATTAATTATAAAACAAATATAAATGAATATAAAACAAGCTAAGAAATTGTGCAAATAGCAAAAAATCTACATTGCAACGCTGCAAGTAATTGAATCTAGCTGCGAAATAATACGGTCGTCACGACGGTTGGGCAACGTCGGAGTCACGGAAAGTGTCGCGACTTCCTAAAAAAAATATTTACACTGACTGTTCTCGCCGGAATATTATTAATAAATAATAGTAAGATAAGTAATCGGAAACAGTATGAATGGAGTTGCTCGACCAGAATAGTATGAAAAATAAAGATAAACGTATGATTAAATAAGATGCATTATAGTTATTTAATAAACACGTCTGTCGTTATAACAAAGACACGAACATGAGGTACTGCCAGTTTGACAGCATTGCCACTACATTATCTATTTTTTTTTTATAAAAAATTACATTATTACGTATGTACTTTAAAAGACCACATAACTGTGTACAAGATCACGAAGTTGTGGCCACCGGTACCCATAATAAGATTAAACTTATATTATGGGCACCGGTATAAAATTTAATTGGTAAAAATGATCTATTGGATTAAATACTTCAAGTACCGACTTGAAGTGCTTTGCTATTTTATTTTGTATGGTGAGATCATCCCTGCCCAAAATCCATTATTTTCCTTAAAAGGAAATACACACTTAAGACACCCTTAATTTTCCTATATTTTTTTCGAAAATACACAAAAGAAACCGCATACTCATTGTTTTATATACTATATTTTTATTTAAGTGCCTCGACAGGCAGACGAGCAGACGGACCACCTGATGGTAAGTAGTCACCACCGCCCATAGACTTGCAATGCCAGGGCACAGCAAAGCCGCTGCCTACCGTTGAAAATGTACAAACATAAGTACCAATAGTATATCTACACCGCTATTTATTTCAGAATGCGTGTCAGGGCAAGAATCCAGAAAATAGGTCGAGTGCCCTAATGAGCCTTCCATAGTGCAGTTATTTGTAAGACATTATCCAATTTTGTATTCTACATTATTATAAAATGAATGGCTCCCAGCTCGAACGTGCGTGATGGGCTGTGCGAGCGAAGCACACGATCCCAAACGTACTCAAAGTGCCTATTTAAATTCTATTGTTTATTAAAATCACTCGTTCATGCATGATATTCCGCTCAGTACATTTCCTAATAAAATAATGATGATTTGCCGTTATCTGAATCTGATCTTCATCAAAATCATACAATTTAGGCATCAGGCTGTCCCAGTAACCTCTTAGTCATTTGCGATGCTCCTTTTGTTTTCAAACTAAACAAAGACTAATATCTATAAATCTGTCATTATCTTAAATTTTTTACAATGTCATGACATGGGCATGACTCCATTTTTCTATCAACAATTATGTTCACGGCATAAAGAGCACGCCCTCGATGTAAATATATTTCGATAATTATTGGTGGGCTATTGTATTTCTGTTTATGGTAAAAGTACCGTTTATCGTCCCAGTGTAGTTGAATCGGGCTTTTGTTTTAAAGATTTCGAAGATTCCGTCATTATTGAACGTCGATGCATCGATGAATACAATTTTTATGGTAATTGAAAATGAAACCATCGGAGCGATTTGAATCAGCATTCAGTTCTTAAAAGTCGATTTTTTATACTAAAGCCATAGATATTTTGAATTAATACCTAGTGATAAGCCTCCTAATACTTACACATTAACTAAGCTACAAGCTACTGTGAGAGCGTTAAAGTCCACTAAGAATTCGAAACGAAAAGTCAATAGAAAATATATCGATAGCCTATTCTATCTCCGTATTGCATCTCTCTAAGAACGGACATGACTTTCTCTCCAATAAATACGAATTACACTATATGAATATAAAGATTTTGTATGATTTAATGTTTTGAGAACCAGTAGCCGGCATCCGAGTCACCTTGTTCGTTACAAACGTTTCATCAGATTTGGTGTTTTAATAAAGGAAGTATTGAATACAAATAAGGTAATAAAATACTGCGACAAATAAAATTTGATAGTCGCAGAGCTTAAGGCTTATTTATCAACGCCGTTTGGCCTCATCTTTATTCGACGTGGTTGCGCTCGCGCATTAGCCATGCGCGGTGGGTTGCGTCGGCTACGCCGCGGTACTATCGATTGTTTACAGACATACACGCATACATTGAGTCGTCAAGGTCAGCCGTCAAAGGAAATTATACTCTATTACATTAGTGGGAAGAGAATAGTCGTGTAATATGAACGGTGGCGTGAGGAGCGTGGCCACACGGACTGGCATCTATACGAGGGTTTCAGGAGTTTAGTCACGAAGCTACGCACTGTTCCACGGCGCGCTCTAGCGCGGGATATCGACGTTGACCGATGGTTATGACGTTAGAATAACTTTGAATAGAGTAATTAGCTCATGAATACACAAGGCGAATAACACTACACACCACAAATTAATAATACTAACTCTATTGTTTCACTCGAAGAATGTTTCTACTGCATACTTATCTTTTATTGTATTGTAATGTAAGAGATAAGCATTTAATAATATCATCGGCACAATATAGAATTACCTTTTTTATTTGATAATGTTTTTGCCATCTGAATCATAATAGTGTTCATAATGGAGATTGTTGATAGAGTCAAGTAGCGGGCTTGCTTCTTGGTTGTCAGATGAGTTGTTCGAATATTCTGCGAATAGAAACGTTACAGCGTCTCATTACATAAGCGGCGAGCGTGTCGCTAAATACCGAACACTTACTGTGTGTAATAGAATAATTATAAATGCGTACTATTGTTCAATATATATAATTATAAACATCTTAACTATCCGACAGGTAGATGTTGGCAGTAAAATTACTATAGACATATAAAAAATCAGTAGAGTACTGCCTGTCAATTTTTCTTCTACAAAACATTTACTACTACTACTAGCCCTGTATTAAACATTGTCCCACTGCTGGGCACGGGCCTCCTTTACTAATGAGAGGGGTTGGGCCTTAGTCCACCACGCTGGCCTAATGCGGGTTGGCAGACTTCTTATACCTTCGAAAAAATCTCAGATATGCAGGTTTCCTCACGATGTTTTCCTTCACCGTTAAAGTAAGCGATAATTAACATTTTAATACACACATAACTTTAGAAAAGTCAGAGGTGTAACCACTTGGGTTTCGAACCTACGACTTTCGTCTTGACAGTCCGTACCGCAACCAACTAGGCTATCGCTGCTATATACAAAACATTTATTTATCCCAAAAAAGACTCGTATAATAATAATAATATCAGTCTGTATTATGGAGTGTCCTATAGTAGGGCAGGGGGCACCTCTCATATTTACCACGTTACTTTTCCAAACCAAAACGCCCCTTGACACATTGGCATTTGTTTATGTTGAGTATCGTTTTCTCCCGGGCATAACATGGCGGTATACGAGCTTTTGGTCCTTTGCAGTCTGGCTTCTCGTATAAAGGCGACAGGTAACCAGGTCAGTAGGCCTACTCTTGAAATCAATTCCAATCTCGAACTCGATACAGTTTCAGCACTCTAACATACTCAACTAAATGAAATAGAGTATTTACGAACTAGCGGTCGTAGAAACTCTATTTCATTTAGTTACTCAAAATTCCACCGTATTCAGTTAAATCGTGCGCTGGTGTTGCGTTCAAGAGTGCCAATTGTACAGTTTTCGAACCCAAATTTAAATTGGAATTTAGTGTCAAGAGTAACCCCTCAGGTCTTAACTAGAGCTCGCTTAGCCGCGTTTTAGGAATTCGGTCCGCAGCTCGATCTTCCGAAGAGTTATTCTTATCGTTGATCTTTAGATCAATAATAAAAAACTGTCATTTTTTTATCAGTATACACATAATAAAACAATAATGTTAGAATCATGTGCGAATATTAAAAATCCGCCCATATTAAGTACTACAGTTAATCCCGCCGTTTGGCTTAATGAAACTATGAACTTGAGTGCAGACGCGTCAGGACCATTAGCTTATAACTTTCTATACAAGCCACGAGTTATCCTGTCCATCTGCGGTCATTGGCAAATCTTTTAACTTAAGTGCCTTTCAGATAACTAAGTGGGCATGTACAGTCGACATAGAATGGCCATTATGCGCCGATGTGTTAATTTTTTGTCATCACCCTTCAAATAATGGCTATTTCATAATGGTGTTATTACAGCTATAAGACTCAATAATACAAAATACCCTAACTGACGAAATCCATCCAGCCGTTTGGAAGATCCGAGGTAATAAAGAAATTTACAAACATACATACAAGATACGCGCGAAAAACATAACCCTTCCTTGGCAGTTGGATAAACAAAACGCGTTTGGTATATTAAAAAATATTTCAGAATCAAATATGCAGTTTTAAATCGATTAATCACAATCAAAATAGTCATGATTCTTAAATTTGACGGATTAATATTGAGTTAAAGGCTACCATCAATATTGCCAGGAAAATATTCTAAACATGCATACGTGCATTCATTAACGTTAATACCGGATTACAGTATTAAAACAAATAAATCTTCAAACGTCACAGATAAAAGTAATTTAAGAAACATTAACTTTAAAACCACAATAATTCTTTCATATCATACCGATTACCGCCGCGGTCAATACTCAATACGTTGATTTATGTTTGAAATATTCTAATTTAATGCAATTGCGTCACTAGAGATCATTCCAGAGTCGATTCTGTATCGTTTAACATTAGTGACGTCATTTGTTCCGACCCATCTCTCGGAATGGATGATAACTTCGTAGTCGGGTAATTAATCTTCGAACAGTGAAGCCGATCACTTTCACTTTATAATAAAGTCAGAATGTACATTTGGAGTTATATAAATATCTTAACCTTAATAAGATCAATGTACAGATACAACGTTGACGAATGAGTATTAAAAATTTCAATAACTGAGAAAGAAATTGTCAATTAAGTCATATAAATATACATATTATTCTTGGTCGACGGCATAAACCAATCTACATTATATGATTCAATTAATAGGCATGTATACACGAATTATAATAATATGACATACATACATATACCCTCACGCCTGTAATCCCCGAAGTGGTAGGCAGTGGTGTAACCAGTACACCCACTTTTTGCCGAATTTATTACGGTCCCATAATGTGATAGCGGGGGCGAGCCTATCGCCATACCGGGCACAATTCCAGACTCCGGGCTGATACTGAGTATTTTTAAATAGAAAAACCCAATATCACATTACCTGTAGACATACTCTTGAAACCAATTGCAATCTTGAACTCGATACAGTTTCAATTCCAATATAGAAGATATTGGGAGTCTAACTCACTCAACTAAATGAAATAGAATATTTACGAACTAGCTATCGTAAATACTCTATTTCATTTAGTTACTAAAAAATCCGTCATATTCAGTTAAATCGTGGTCTGATGTTCTGTTCAAGAGTGCCAATTATACAGTTTTCGAACCTATTTCCAATTTTAAATTGGAATCGAGTGTTAAGAGTAACCCTCCTGACCGAGGATCAAACTCTAAACCTCAACACAGCAGTCGTAACGCATGCGCAATTACAACTGCGCCACGGAAACAGTCGCACCGTTAGTTATTATAATAAGATCGTGAACATTTTAAACTTAACACCACAGAGTTAATTCAATGCTAAAAATCAATAATAATTATTACAGTGGATAAATAAAGGTTAACTGGCTTTAAAAATCGGTACACAAACAAACTAAAATATTAAAATGGAAGAAACGAAAGTTCTTAATCAGATACGGTTCGTTAAAATCGAAATCACAATAGCCGTTTGTTTTATGTAATAAGTGCATTTCTTTATTGCGTGCCATAGTCGATTAATATCACCGAAATTCATGAAATTCCTAATCAACGAGATGTCAGATATCATTTACCGGATTTTTATCAAAGGTAAAATTAAATTGTGCAACGATGGTGCATAATGGTCGGTTCCTACGCGTAATAAATCAGTATTTAGGACCATCAATTCCGAGCGGAACGATATTAACAGAAATCTGGATTAATGCAACACATCATGTCATCCATTGCCATCACCGCGCCAAGCCCCGTGTGTGATTCAACTTAACTTAATCTAATAGCGATAGGCTCACCCCCTTATCACATTATGGGACCGTAATAAATTCGGTGAAAAGTGGGTGTGTGTTAAGTTTAGTTAAAAATAATAGTTTTCCTTACATGCATAATTGTATAACATGATTGATGTGACTACATAATACAGACAGCGCTAATATTTGTCAAGTGACATGTCTGTAATATACACAGTACACAAGGTCCTATCCTTCCTCACCATGTGTTTATCGATAATGGTTGTACTTACTGCGTACTCGAATATGAATCAACAGAAAATAATTGTATGTCAATATGTAAACGCAATTTTGATTACCTACTCGAAAGATAAATACTGCAATCCTAGTCATGAAAGCCGTTGGCACATATGAACTAAGAGCATATACTCAGAAGAGCACTTGCAATTTGAACCACTAGCTTTTGTTTCAGTTATTTACAACACTACCATTCATGGCGGTCATAATTTAGCAACATAAACATTTCATTTGATATTAGGTTACTTCTCGTAACTTTATCTTCATGAAACTCTATAAGTAGGTACATCATTAGGCTCAGGTACATCGTAAGTGAAGTGCCTCGAGGTATCATGGAGCTCACGACGGTTACATAACCCGACTGTAATAGATAACGCGTAATACTAATGACAAGTGATATTTAAAATGTATTAGGTACTTACTGTCTCGCTTCATTTTGAGCACCTTCGAGATGATTGAGTGGGGAAAATTAAATATTGCTTTTACTTTCAGAGCTTTACTCGATATTTTGGTAGGATATTCATATCCGCCCGGATAGCGACCACCGTACACAGGGTGAAAAACCCGCCATTGTGGCTCACGCAAGTGTGTCGCGTTTCGGGATCAGCCAGTGCACATTCGGTTTTTGTCGGGGGTCTAGAGTTGAGGTAGGATGTTTGGCCGTTTTACGGCATTTTGAGTACTCTAACACTAGACCCTCGACCGCTTCTTCATTTTCTTGCCCATGGCGTAGTGTGAAGAAGTAGGCCGGCATGATTGTGTTGAGTAGCGGGGGATGATAGATTGTCTTTCGCTACTCAATTGGAGGGCACTGCGCTTACCATCAGGTACAGTGTAGTCACATTGCCGTGCCAGGATAAAGAGTATAAGAGATGGAAAAGACGCTGTTCATTGTCTTGAGATATTTGAACGAATACAGATTTACGTAATGCAGGGGCAACGTGGGATTTGTAAAGCTAGCCATGAACAATAAAATGAAGATTACAATTACTACAAACGACACTGAACATTACGATGATAGATATAATTTTTAAAACATATAATTTTATACTGATTGCCTCCATGGCGAAATAGGCGAATAGCCAGCTGTGCAGAGAAGCCGCGGGTTCGATCCCCACACCGAAACAAATGTCTGTGTGATCCACAAATATTTGTATCGAGCAGGGATGTTATGGAGCTCCGTAACCGTTACCGAAACTATCGGATATCCGAAATAAAATTCTATCCGTAACCGTAACCGAATCTGATATAAAAGTTTCAAATAATTTCGGATTTTCTAATTGAGACACGTTAGGACTGGTTTTTGTTTTTGCCTGGCCGAACCGACACACGAGCCGCGCGCGTATATCAATGCATTTATTATATTTATGTATTTCTATTGCTTAGACATAGCCTGCAAGTCATTTACTCTTGTGGGATTACATTTTCTTACATAAAATAGTACCAAATGATAAACTAGAAATAAAACTATTTGTTTTTTACTTTTACAATTTCTTCAAAACCTAATATCCATAACCGAAACTAACGGATAATCCGAAATAATTTAATATCCGTAACCGTATCCGAAACCGATATAATATTATTCCCATATCCGTATCCACATCCAGATCCGAAATTTAAAATCCATAACATCTCTAGTATCGAGTCTGGGTTTTGTTGGATCGTAGTCTCTTGTATTTCTTGATGGCCACGATACAGGTTTCATCCTATCGAGGGCCAGAATTATGTGTCTGACTCTTGAGTATTTATATATATAATACTTCAATTTGCGGCGTAAGTATGTTTTCTTTTTATTATAACAATAATAACTTTACAACTTAGTTTTAACCCAAGGGTTCATTGCAGTCTTAAAACGACGACATTCTTAAAATGGACATAATATCTTCCGGTCAAAGCTCATTATCTCTGTTCTTATTTAAATACCAACGTAAACGTAGAAAACAAACGTACAGGGGCATAATTCTCTATGTCCTTACAAACGCGTAACCAGGCGTGTTACGTTCACTGCATGTTATTCCCATGTAATTCGCATGTATGAAATTACAGAATACCATACATGCAAGTTACATGTAGTTAACGTAACGCGCCTCGTTACGCGTTTGTAAAGACTTAGAGAAGAATACAACAGATAATAACATTAATTTAACATGTATTATCCTTCATCTCATAAAGTTCTTAGAAGGAAGTGTTTCTTTATCCTTTTAAAACGAAACAAAAAACAGTGGACCTAATTGCTTAAAGCTAAAACGTGAAAAATGAAGCGTTAAGGACTTTTAAATGGCGGGTTATGCAATGTACATTTCTTACACACACATTTCATCACCAGACGAGACAGTCGGTTGATAATTCAGGTAATTAACAGCATGTTTGGGTTACTAAGCTTATTCGTACACAATACAAACGGTACAGAATACCCACTATCAAACTACTTACCAAACCTTAAAATGAACATATTATTATTATCAATTGTATTATTCCATACACAGTTTAAAATAAAGTTTATTCTTCTTTCCAGAATGTACGATGTGAACATAAAAACATGGCCACCGTGTGTTTACTTGGTTTGTACCTTTTGCACAGTGCATATTTTGTACACATGTAGGGGTGCGTACATGTGAGTACACGCAGTCAGAGCTGCCAGACAGCATGCTTGGAACTGCCCGCACACTCGTACCATCGCAAAAACTACTCGCACATTTCCAGTAATTTCGTAACCTCGTTTATAATTACTTTTAATGTTAAGGATTTTTAAAGTGGCAAAGGTTCTTAAGATACATTTTAAAAACATAAACAGGCTTATTATCTGCGTACGCACATAAACTAAGCACGCATAACTAGGAATTCATTGCACAAGGCTGTTTATGTTTAACGATACTCTGCGGGTGTGTTGAACCCAGATTATTCCCACGTTTTAGTATCTTTGATAGATAAGGCAAGGTCTATGCACTTGTCTATTGATGCCTTATGTGTTGACTGTTGAGTTTTAGTGACTTCCGTGAAGGGCGCGTGGGTCGGCGCTCGGTATGCTATCATGATTGATAGGTTCATTGTAAGAACTGTTCTCACGTAAGCTTTACAGTGTTTATAATAACATTAAAACTGTCTAGACTCACGATCATTATAGATAAAATTATATTTTTAAATTTAGAATATTTTTAAGAAAGCTTTGGCAATAGCACATACATATACAAACACACCGGTAATCCCTGAAGAGGTAGGCAGAGGTGTAACCAGTACACCCACTTTTCGCCGAATTTATTACTGTCCCATAATGTGATAGGGGGCAAGCCTATCGCCATACGCACAATTCCAGACTCCGGGCTGATACTGAGTAATTCTAAATAGAAAAACCCATTATCAATGGCAATAACACAATAACAAATAAAGTACAATGTCACGATACACATAAATGAAACCCTATGGGCGTACATTTTTTAACTATTTTGAATTGATTGTCATGGAATGCCAAAGCACGGGTTTTCTAAGAAATAAAGTCAAATAATTTTACATAATTTCTCCGTTAATTACATCAGCGTAGGGCAAGTTTATGTAATGTTAACATGTATTAGAAAATAAACAGAATTACAAATCTCTTCCTTATCGTGCATTCCTTAAAGAGAACTTTCTCTGATAAAGAATTGAGAGGTGGTGGGTAAATTATTATTATATCTATACAAAGACGTTTTACACGGCGTCGGTATCGAAATAATAACCTCACTTCATATTAATTACGTTCTAGTGTTCTAAGTGGAGGTAAATGGACATAGCGCATCATCGTAATAGGATCGGTAATGAGCCCACACGATCCTCATTCTCACAGATACGAGCGAGTCACTGTCATTACGTGCGCACTGAAGATTACTTAAAGTTCTGTTTCCACCACAGCTGTGGGATAAACAAGAACGATGAGCTTATTTTTTACTACATGTATTGTCTTACCACAAAGCATCACGGATTTTTGCTTACCTGCAAATAAAAACCATTTAGTTTTACATAATAAGTTAATAATTTATTATAATCTTACCTATTTGGAAGATTTAATGAAATAAATTAATAATGAGTCTAAATGCAATTTACTTATCACTTTCTTTAAGCAAATTATTAATGTTTAGCAAATAAATATTTTTCTCTGATCATCTTTACGAAATATAAATAAGAAATACTTTATTGTATTTCAAATTAGTATAATTATTAGTGTATTATATTGGTGAACGGTAGGCAGCGGCGTTGCTGTGCCTTGGCATTGCAGAAGTCTATGGGCGGCGGTGACTACTTACCATTAGGTGGCCGTCTGCTCATCTGCCTATCCAGGCACTTAAAAAAAAATTGCATCTTAAACGCATTAAATGTAACAAATGTAGTTAATGAATGGTAATAATCGCATCAAATGTACACGTTGTGAATCATAACAAGCGCCTTGTAATCTAAACATGGCCGCGTGAAATGTGGCGACATCACATCCGCTCTGGTGCAGTGCCACGTGACCACATGGCTTCAACACATGTTTAACATAGCTTTTAATATAGAACTCGATAAATTCTATAACATAATCACTGCGTAGGCGTACCACTAGCGTACCTACTATGCGAGATTACAGAATCTCGCAAGTAGGCTGGCTGTATATACACATTTTGTTTCTAATGCCTGAATAGGCAGACAAGCAGACGGGCCACCTGATGGTAAGTAGTCGCCGCCGCCCATCGACTTCTGCAATACCAGGGCACTGCAGAGTATATTTTGTGATTAGGATAATCTGTATTCCGAACTGGCGTAAAAAAAGGAAAAAAGATTGAATCTAAATAATTGATTCAGTAAATATTTTTATTCTTTTTGATAAAATATAATTTGTGTAAAAAATTGTGTGGAAATGCGGTACCCGATCTACTCGTAGCAGCTCTTCTACCTTTTGGAGCTGAATTGTTATAAGAATGTCTAAGAATTTATTTAATATTTCTACTAGGTAGAATTAATACCTTACTAAGATACATACTATATTTTAAATATCTTCTGCTCACGCTGCACGCACGTCAAAGTTTTGAAAATTGACTTACATCACTCAGTATACTGTATAACTCAGTAGATGTTGCCTGCGGCTCCGCCCGCGTGGAGGTTATTTTTGGAAGAAAAGGTATATAATCCATGGAGGCATCTTAACTTATTACACCTTTCTATATTTTGCTATCCCATAGGAAGCATGCATTTTTCCGGGATAAAAGTAGTCTATGTCATATTCCGATCCATTAACTGCCACTATGCAAAAAACATGTCGATCCCTTGCTCTGTGAAAATCTAAACTATCCCATAGGAACTGTACATTTTTCCAGGATAAAAACCTATGTGCTATTCCAGACTATAATCTATATCTGTGCCAAATTTCAACCAGATCCGTCCAGACGTTGTAGCGTGATTGAGTAACAAACATCCATCCATCCAAACATTCGCATTTATAATATTATAGTAAGAGATGTAGGTAATAATCAGAGATAATATTGCCTCGTCTCTGTAGAAAATTTTAAAAATAAACTATAATTGACTTTAACTTTACTCTTTATAATATTTGAATAGAATATAAAATGCTGACTAAAGGTGTGTTAAAATAAAACTAATAATCAAACTTACGACCCTTCCATAAAGATTTAATTGACATATGTATATGCATAATTTAAGTAGTTTTCAGCTAATAACTGATTTAGTGTTTAATTTAATCATCGTCTGCAAAGTACACAAAACAAATGTAATCTATCTCAATTATCAAGTGCGGTAATGAGTTGTAAACGTAAAATATAAAGATGAAGATTTGTTTTTCGATTGTTTATCTATCTATTACGTTTGGCCAATGATTAATGAACATTGCTCACTGTATTTGGCTCACGAACCATATCGCAATATATATAATTATAATAAATTAATCTATATTATTCGGATCGATTCTGTCGTAACCACGGCAATGACATAACCGCGTAACAAGGTCACCGTGGTCGAGACGAAATTATTCGACGAAAACGAAGTCGTTTATGTTCTCGCTGAAATATATTATGAGTAAATGTTTTAAATTGAAAATTAATTTATATCACCTTAAATTATGTGACTATAATATTATGTTGGGAAGAAATTATCTGCCTCGGTGCCGTAGTTGTATTTGCGCATGCGTTACGATTACTGTGCTGAGGTTTCGGGTTCGATCCCCCGGTCGGGTAAAGTGATATTGGGTTACTATATTTATAAATACTCAGTATCAGCCCGGAGTCTGGAATTGTGCCCGGTATGGCGACAGGCTCGCCTTCTATCACATTATACCACCGTCATAAATTCGGCGAAAAGTGGGTGTACTGGTTACACCTCTGCCTAACCTATGTATGAATTTAACAGTTATTACAACATTTATACGTACTTTATGTCACTGTCGGGAGTCTCCCTTTGCGTTTTGACTAATTGGTATCGCCTACAGTGGCGCTTTGAGTCCTAGCGTATTCATGTAACAAAATGGATTTGTGATCGTCATTTGTGCCTCAAGGAGGACATAAAAGAAATCTCCCTGGCGGATCTCGGTTGTTGTTACACATAGGAGTATATTAAAACCCGAATTGCGGTGCTTCTGCTATTGCATTGAAATATTTCTTATTTTATCCCCGTACCTCGCATCATTGGACTTAAAGGGGGAGCTCTTGTGTTTAAACCTCATCGTATACAGATAAAAACAAAAAAAATGGTTCAGATTCAGTTGGGATATCTCATAAAATATTTAGAAATATAGTTGTACGGAGACTTTTAAAACTGTTAAAGAAGCGTAATGTCTTACAGAAGAAAGCCTACACATGTGAAGAGAGAGTCCATTAGTAGTAAAATATTAGCTTGATCATGTTATATAAGATACGTAACAGTAAAACAAGAGCCACGTGTGGAAACTTCGCTCTAAATGTAGGCCTGTATGGATAAAATTAGATATATCGTAACATAATAATAAAACATTAACGCGTTTGAACTAAATCCAAGGAACAACTGGACACAAACTGTATATAACACTGCCGTCGTCGTAAAAATAAACTTAAACTTTCACTAACAAAAAATTGTTTTAGAACTAAGAAGGCAAGCTATAAAACGTTTTTCAACAGTTTTACTTATCGTAAACACGTTTCTTTCATCTTTGAGCACGTTTGATGTGATGGAGAAAATAATATTCATTGTAACAACATTTTGAAGGACATAACAAATATTCTGAATCAGGACTAATTTCACGCAAAAAACTCAAGTTGAAATAAAAGCATCAGATATCCGAACAGTTGGTACATTTTATCATAAAACATTAACATATTTAACCTCCACAGAGTAAATTGCATAAACGTATAAATATTTCATACAGGGCCTATGGTATTTATGGCAATATTATTAATTTTAAATATGTTTGCATTATTTATTTTTAAAAAATTTCAACACAATTAAATCACAATTAATTTCAATCTTTCACGTCAATAAAATGATTGTAACATTAAACGATTAGACAGAACTTTAACAAGATTAGAAATGAAATGAAATGAAATGAAATGAAATGAAATCGTTTATTGATCAAGTAGGCAATTACATAGCTCTTATGACAAGTCAGAACATTAAAAAAAGTAGAGAAATTTTAAGAAAAGCATATCAGCTTATGTATACATAACATACATAGCATCATCAATACACTAGCAATTAATTATTCATATGGTATTTAACATTATTATTATTTATTTATTATTAATTATTTTTTATTTTTATATTATGAATTAATATTATTCAAGGTAATACCGGTCAAATATATATATATATTTAAATGGGTTTGATATGGACCATGGGTATTTCCGAGACGTCGCTTGTTTTAAAAGCTACCACCGGATCCAAACGCGACCCCGCCTGAGAAGACCCGGCGAAACAAACTCAGCGGGCTTACATTACCGCTGGATACTACGCGGCGCGACCCAGTCCTGAGAGAATCCAGCAAATCAATCTCAGCGGGCTTGTTTTTGGTCCGGTTCATTATTTCTAGTAGATGACCTGTCACAAATTACATTGCCAATTTATTATTTTATTTTATACGCGATCGGTCGTCATAGTTTATTATTTTTTAAGTGTATATAACAACATGTCATTTATTAATATTTTATGAATATAGTTTTTATTTTATTTTGTTATACTATTTGTATACACTAACATGGTGTAAGCTACAGGGCGCCAGGTCGCAGTGTGCAGGAAGAAACCGAATGCCAGACATCCCTATCCTCTAGATATTGTTGAACATTATAATAGCCCCTGTCCATAAGATGACGTTTAATATGAGTCTTAAACTAAATAAATATACGCTGCAAATGGTAAGGGAAATAAAAAAATCACACTTTTGCTGCGACTCGATTTCCATGGCGCCATAAGTGGAAAAGTGACTTAGAGCCGGCCAATCAATGCACTGCAATGTTGTTTTAGACGTTAATCAAGTAAACATTACGGACTATAATTATTCTGCTTTCCTGTTACGAGTTAATACTATTGGAAACTCACTCTCGCTCAGCGAAAGTTAACTTATGTGAATAATCATTCCATAAGACCCACCTTGTTTAATGTTCCACATCCTTTTTCATTAGGACTAGCGGAGGTTGAAATTACTTGAAAATTACTAGACGCCGTATGAGTTTTGTTTATTGTGAACATAATGTCTTACTTATTTGCTTAATGCAAATTTCAATCAAAACCAACGTTCTGTCCTTGTTTTTCTTTCATTCAAAGTTGTTGAACATTTTAAATTGCGTCGAATTTCATTAAGCTGTAAAACTAAGTTTTTAGTTATTTCTCAAGTTTTTAAATTGATATTTATTACAACGTTCCATAGTAGAGATGAACATGGAACTAATTTCAATAAAATACTTTGCAAAACATAAACTTTGATACTACGTTAATCTAGAATGTTTTCGGCAGAACATTAAAAAAAACTTGAATATTCATGTGATTTCTGTGTAAAAAATATTAACTTGGTCATGAATTAGCGTAAGTATGTAGCTGTTTATATACTTACGGAAATGAACTAAGTGAGCGCAAAACAGTTCCTAGAAATTGAAATGAGCTATTCGCACAGTCTACCTATCGGCGCACATAGCGACTAATTTTTAAGGAAATTGTCGCCGGTTCTTACAGCCCTGTCGGTAATTGCTTACTGACAAGATTTACTTTCAAATCTAACATTTTAAACTTCGAATCTTACTATAAGAATTAATTCAGGGACAAATTATCACTGTATGAGGTATAATTTGCAATGAAAATTAAACTATATTATTAAGCGGTTATTGCAAAATCTTTTCAAGTTGGAACATTTAAAAAGTGATTCGCATTTAACACTTAAGTTTGACTTTTTTCATGTCTCACTCTCTAGGACGCATTTGACCATAAAAATGCGTTGCACTAACAACAAGTGTCTACTTAACTGCATAGGACAGATAGATATGAACGACTCCTATGGGAAATATATTTTATTAACGAACTTCTTAGATAAGCTCTGATTGAGCAAATACTGCGCATATTGGCATAAGACAAGAACTCTTGGAGTCTTAGCTTACTAGTTAGTAAGATAAGCTCTGAGTGAGCAAGTTATGCGCATATTGGCATAAGACAAGAACTCTTGGAGTATTAGCTTACTAACTAGCAAGCTAAGACTCCATATGGTGAGTCATTCTTAGTCTAAATCGCAAGTTATTTTACAAACAAAAAACTTTCGATCATCTAAGCCCGGTAATCGAATTATGGATTAACTGAGTCTTTTAAAGAATACTTGTATTAATGTTTATATAAGTGAACTAGATGTTGCTCGCGGCTCCGCCCGCGTGGAGGTCATGTTTGGGAGAAAAAGTATACAATACAAAATACCAATATTCATGCGTTTAACTTAAAAATGACGAATTTTCATACAAACTTTCATTCCCTATTTTACCCTCTTAGGGGCGGAATTTCCAAAAATCTTGAAACATATATTTTTTATTTTTAACTACAATGCTAAATACAAATTTTCATGAATTTAACTCCAAAAATGACGGATTTTCATACAAACTTTCATCCCCTATTTTACCCCCTTAGGGGTGGTATTTCCAAAACCCCTTCCTTAGTGGATGCCTACGTGATAAAAGGTACCTACTGTCAAAATTTCAAGTCTCTAACCCCAGCCGTTTAGGCTGTGCGTTGATCGATCAGTCAGTCAGTCAGTCAGTCAGTCAATCAGTCAGTCAGTTTCTTCTTTTATATATACAGATTAGGAAGTATTCGCTCCAATATTGGACGTGTGCGTAGTCAGACGCATCTAACGCAGTTTCTCTTTAGTACCGCGGTCAGTTACACCGAAGCTAAAGATAGAGAAATTAGCAGCGCAGGAGTGCATTCACTCATACAGGGCTGCTTTATATCCACACGCATATTCTGTTTATTCATTTTACTTTTAAGACTTCCTCGAACTTTAAATACACGACACAGTTTCGTTGCTTTCCGTATTCCTAGCACTCATGATTGGAATTTTAACCGTAGTATTATAATAACACGTTGAGAAGATAAGGAAA
Source organism: Laothoe populi (assembly GCA_905220505.1). Classification (NCBI taxonomy): domain Eukaryota; kingdom Metazoa; phylum Arthropoda; class Insecta; order Lepidoptera; family Sphingidae; genus Laothoe; species Laothoe populi. Next base: position 10,021,459 of record HG992164.1, on the reverse strand, counting down.
AGACGAGTAAACGTTATGAAAAAATATTATTGAAGTGACAACTTTTTTAGGCACGTTGGGCACTTTTGGGATGGGGAATTAGCACTGAACTCGCATGACCGGCACGCTCAGATTAGTTTAATTTTGACACAAGCACGCCTAATAAGTTCTATAATTATTGACAAGCAATCATAAACAAAAATAGATACTACTTCATGAACACTGTTTCAAAAAAGAACACAGGAGTTCCAAAGTTTTTGTTTTTACTTCTGTCAGTAGTCCCCATAACTACCTATCTTTATATATATATAATTCTACTGTACGTGTGTATGTCACTGAACACCTCCTAAACGGCTGGACCGATTTGAATGATTTTTTTGTGTGAGTTTGGGTGGCGCCCTGGATGGTTTAGATTCACAAATCAGCCCGGCAGTTGGCGCTGCACGATCCGCTAGTGTTATTATAAAAACGTAAATAATTATGTTGTTGCATCATGCGATAATACAACCATAAGCTCACTGCAATCGGGCCAGCGCAGAGGCCCGCCCTTGCCATATAGGATCGGGCGCAAGCTGAGACATCGATTACCGCTAATTACTGGCTTCTGTAAGAGAACTTACTTTTGATTCATTGAATGAGTCTCGACAAAGTCTCATGTCTAAAGTCAAATTAGGTAGTACGTTATTTTTAATTTTCATCAATTAGTTAGATACTTCATTATGGATAGAATTTCATAAAAACGTTCAAAAATAAGTCATTTTGAACCCATTCAAATCGGTTGAAAGGAGTAGTTATTAAATAACAGAGAAAGGATGCAAGACGTGACGTCACTACCCAGAATATTTTTTACGGTGTAGTCGTGCGAGGGAGTTAGTGAGATGTTCCTACCACACTTGAATTATATGTATTTTAAAAAATATAGTGAAATTTGACAATATTTTCTTCATAGTTGATGATTTATACATACATAAACACTCACACCTGTAACCCCAAAGGGGTAGGCAGAGGTGTAACCAGTATACCCACTTTTAGCAGAATCTATTACGATCCCATAATGTGATAGGGGGCGAGCCTATCGCCATACCAGACACAATTCCAGACACCGAGCTGATACTGAGTATTTCTAAATAGAAAAACCCAATATCCCTTTACCCGACCCGGGGATCGAACGCGAGCCCTCAGCACAACAGTCGTAACGCATGCACACAACTGCGCCACCGAGGTAGTTGATGACTTATCTGAATAATTAAATCACAATTCACTACTACTCACGATATATCGATACACGAGATACTATGGCAGTTCATAGCCAATATTTTGTAAAATTATAAATTCCAAAAATAATTATTTTAAATTAACATGTAATTTGCAATAACAACTGTAATTATGCTTCATTAAAGTACATTTGCAATAAAACAGCACAAGCATTATTTGCAACTAAGGAAATCATAATGCAGTATCATATTATATTTGCTTGTAATTTATAAATAATAATAATAATACTAGCCCTGTATTAAACATTGTCCCACTGCTGGGCACGGGCCTCCTCTACTAATGAGAGGGGTTAGGCCTTAGTCCACCACGCTGGCCTAATGCTAATTTATAAATAGTAATCTTCAACTCATATACAACGAGTAGCAACATCTGTGTGTATAATTGACTTATATTACCGATTCATATGACGTACTAATAATCATATACTTTCTTCTAGCGATATCTAGTCATATAGCCATCCATCCTAGTCTATTAAAAGGCACTACAAACGATAATGTTGTATGTACTCCTCTTTGTAGCAATTTTTTTTATCCTGGCACGGCATAGTGACCACACTGCACCTGATTGTAAGCGTAGTGCCGTCCAATTAGAGTATCGACTAGCAAGAGACAATGTATCCCCCGCTACCGAACACAATCATGCCGGGCTGCTTCTTCACACTACGCCAAGGGCAAGAAGGTGAAGAAGCGATCAAGGGTCTAGTGACAGAGTACTCGGAAGGCCGCAACACCGCCAAACAGCGTACCCCAACTCTAGACCCCCGATAGAAACCGGCTGTACACTGGCTGATCCCGGAAAGCGATACACTTGGGTGTGCCACTAAGGCGGGTTTTACACCCTATGTACGGCGGTCGCTATCCGGACGGATATGAATATCCCACCAGCAAAGCACCATATTGCAAGTCAATATGGGTAAAGGTTATTTCTGAATTGCTATGGGTTACCAACATATTGAGTATGAACCGGAAAATCCGCTAATAAAAATGTATTGCGAGTCCGCCCACATAAGCTCGCGGTTAAAATAAAGCTTTTAGTTGATGATGTCAGCATTCACTTTTTGTCTTATTATAAATAGGTATAAGATGTTCTGTAAAAGATTTTTACCGCGCCCATATTACCGTATAAAGCATTATAAATTGCAATAAAATTTTGTCATATTCGAAAAATAACAGTTTGTAAAAACGCTGGTTGTACATACTTGTAAAAGTTGTTTCAATAAATATAACTGTTACAAAACTTCTTATGATTAAATGCAAAATTCCCTAATTCTTACATTTATATTAATACACTTTTATATATCAAGGCTGACTATGTGTTTTTGTCAGATGGATTTTGGTTGCCTACTCTAAGGATGGACGTTGTCATGACGTCATCATAGGTCATGTCTATGAGGGTCATTCATCCCCCTCTTTTAAACATATCACTTATTACATCAGTTCACAATTACACTTTTTATTACTTATTCAGTCCAATAATTAACAACAACAACCAGCCCTCCAATAATAATATTTTACATTGCCTTGTCAAAAGTGGCGGGCTGTCACATGTCAATTGATATTTATTTTCAATAGATGGCGTTAGTGGACTATTTAATTCAATTTATTTTCTTCACACTCCGATATATATAATTGTTATTATTAACATAAAAATAATATTTTTATACGCCTACTCAACATAATACTTATACATGTAACACGCCCCAATTTTGATGTCTGCTACACGATTACATAATTTGTTTACAAAGGGTTTGCAACCAACCGGTCACAGCCCAATTATTATTGGTTAAATGTGAACTAGGCTTTAAGTTGTCGTGGGACGTGAAAGCGGATTGATCGCACGATTATACGCCACGTGTGTTTGTCATCACGCCAAGACGTATCAACGTAGGTACAGCGTACGTGATATTCAATTGAAACTTGATCGCTTTCTAATGTGTTTTTTTTTATATAAATAACACCCAACAGTCACACACATATCCCTGATCCCACACTAAGATACAAATCTTGTGTTGTGGGTATCGGGGACTACGAGAGACTTTCGGTCTCACAACACCCAGACCCCGGACACAAATGTCTGTCTTTCACACAAACTTTTGTCCCGGTGTGGGAATCGAACCGACGGCCTCTCGTTTCACAGCCAGTGAACTCACCTACTGCCCCACGGAGGCTGGCTGGGCACATGGGATTGGCCGTTGGATTTGTCTTTGACAATAATTTCCATAATTACTACGTTTCAATTCCAAAATCGACAAATTATTATAAACCAGCTTAACGCATAAATAAATTCTTAAATCTTGGTTTTATTGTGGCAATCAAATAACAATTCAAATATATATTGTTGAAGGCCGATTGTTTGACGTCATCCGTGGCTATTTCTACATTCATTTATGTTGTTTGAGTCACTTGTTTATTTCTAAAGCTCTAGGCCTCAGAATAAAATAAATAAATAAACAAGGTAAATCAGTATCTTCGAACGCAAAAGACTGTTAGTTTTAACTAAAACTGACTGCCTCTTTGGTAGTTCTTATTGCTATGCTAACGTCTAGAGTTCGGTCCTCGGATCGGATAAAAGTGATATTACGGTTTTTCAAATTTTTAGAAAAATATAGTATCAACTGGGAGTCTAGAATTATGCACGGTATGGCGATAGGCTCGCCCCCAATCACGACATTAGACAATAGGTAACACCTCTGCCTACTCCTTCGGAGATTACAGGGGTGAGTGCGTATATATGAACATACTCAAACTGCGTGTAGGTACTTATACTTGAATTGAACTTTAGTTATGTTTTTGAGATCCGCAAGGTAGAACAGCCAGTACATTTTATACCTAAAACAACTTAAACAGTGTTAAAAAACACTGGATTACGGGTGATCATTACAGAAATGTAATAAATTTCACGATAAGACACACATTTGACAGCCTCCGTGGCGCAGCGGGCGAGTAGCCTGCTGTGAAATAAGAAGCCGCGGGTTCGATTCCCGCACCGAGACAACTTAAAAAGTATTTGTGTTACAGACGGATATTTGTTTCGGGTCTGGGTGTTGTGGGCCGTAATCCCTCGTAGTTTATGAAACCCACAATAAAGGTTATACCTATGTGGGGGTCAGAACTATGTGAGTGACTGTTGGGTATATTTATTTGTTTTCTTATGTTAATCTAGCGCGGCAAAGTGACCACACTGCACCTGATGGTAAGCGCAGTGCCGTCCAATTAGAGTAGCGAGACAATCTATACCCCGCTACTCAACATAATCATGCCGGCCTGCTGTTTAGCTTCTTCACATGAAGCCTAATGGACCCAGGATCATAGGAGGGAGGGAACACTGTACCTGGCAAACTGTTCCACAGCTTGATGGTGCGGCAAAAATACGAATTTGGGAACCTCTTGGTTATATATGAACTCATGTATGAACTTTAAACCTTACCTACACTTTATTTTTTGGGCAATCATATAGAAAACAATATAAGATTAATAAAATTGCTTTAACAGGAAAATATGTAAAAATAAGGCATGAACCAATTCTAGTGATATAAGAAAGTAAAATTTTCTATTATGTATTAGCACAATATCACTACGACCTACATAATTATGTGGCACACGAAAATAAATAAACAACTTTCTATGCCAATAAAAACTTAGGTATTTTGTAAAAAAAAAAAGGTGATAATTGGTTCTATTAGCACTTTATCTAAATAACGCTATGTTGCTAATTTAATGTTAGTATGCGTCCACTACACTATTTTATGGACTATCCGTTTTAAGCCTTGCGCAGATGAGTATAGGAACATATAAAGAAATTATGCCTATTCTTCAAGATTCAATTGAGTAAATATCCTGGAATATGTTCAAATTTGGTTTTTATCGGGGCCATTTTGCAACGGAATGACCGCAATTAGACCTGACGTGTTCCGTCTAAAATCGACAGCAAAGTCACCTTTGGAGTGACGTTTACACTGATTAGTTACAAAATCATGACAGTGCGCCTTTAAAAAGCCTTTATAAAACACATTGACATTATTTACCGCAAACCATAACAACGGTTGACATGTAAACTAGTGACTCCTGCTAGCATAAATTATAATAGCCGGCGCCTCTTCGCTTCGATGGTGATACGATTGTACGTTGCTGCATTTGCTATAAATATAAGACGAACTAATCATTGCAAAGATTACAGTAAATATGTTTCCTCGAAAACAATTAAACTGTGTGTCCCTGTCTATATTATAAGTAATAAATAATACACCCAACAGTCACACACAGAGTCCTGACCCCACACTAGGTAAAACCTGTATCGTGGGTATAAAGAACTACGAGAGACTACGGTCCCACAACACCCAGACCTGAAACAAATATCTGTTTGTCCCAAAAACATTTATCTAGGTGTGGGAATCGAATCCACGGCCTATCGTTTCACAGCCGGCTACTCGCCCGCTGCGCCACGGAGGCTGTCCTGCCTTATAGATTTAGCAGTGACGTCTCTCTGTTATCTATCCTGTATCCAAGAACACTTAAGTGATGTTTGTTATGCGTTGCTTTCTATATACGAGATTGATCAGTTATTTAGCGCCAAAAATGAATCGATGATTATATTAGTATTAGGAGAGAACGTCCTTTAAACAGCAGGCGAAAAGGCAGCTGTGAAACGAGATGCCTCGGGATTGATTCTCGCAACGAGAAAAATGTTTGTGTAATTCACAAATACTTGTTTCGGGTCTGGGTGTTGTGGGACAGTAGTCCTTCGTAGTTTTCGATACCCACGGTACAAGTTTGACCTAGTGTGGGGTCAGGACTAAATATGTGACTGTTTTGTGTATTCTTGTCATTATTATATAAGTATTAGGTTCTTAATAGTTTTAGGCGATCATTGTTTAAATTAGGTTTTTTATCTATCATCATAAACATCTTGAATATTATATGCAAGATCAATAACGTTTCAGATTAATGATTTAATTTTCTGGAAGCACTTGTCATAATATATCAACAAATAAAAGTTATGAATATAATTTTGTTTATTTAACGCGAATGAGCATCGTTAATAAAATATAAAAACCATTAAGCACATCCGCAGCTAACTAGATGCTGTGAAAAAGACAAATTAAAACCTGTTAATATCATTACAATGTATTTTCTGCTCAAACATGAGTAATAAAGGAAGTGTTCTTGGACCGGTAACCGGTATTACTTGTACTAGTTGAAGAGTTAGAAGTAACAAGTAGATACTAGCCAAACAAGTGCATACATTTCTTATCTATTCGATAGAGAAATCTTAAGATAATGAGAAATTAAATTTTATTACGCTTCCGAAATAAAACTAAAAGTGCAAATTAGTTGCATTGAAAGTTTTTATTAGTTTATAATTTACTAGCGGACCGTGCAAACGTTGTCCTGCCCGTACAAGCAGCACCACACCGACTGCAGCGCCCTCTTCCAGACTGATTTGTAAATCTAAACCATCCAGGGCGCCACCCAAACGCATACAAAAAAATCATTCAAACCGGTCCAACCGTTTAGGAGGAGTTCAGTGACATACACACGTACAGTAGAATTATACATATAAAGATATTCAAAGAAGCAAATCACTATTGCATATATTTTTTTTAAAGACAACACGCCACCTCTAACAGTTACTATATTTCAAGCATTAATATCATTGTATGTGAAATATTTTAAAACATTAAAATTTTTATACAAAACATAGAGAATATTAAAATAGATATACTGCAATTTACATTTGTACCAGCGCAGCAAGCGCAAACGGTATGAAGTGGGTACAAGAAAGTGGAAACATCAACACGGACGTTATAATTTGCGCCTTACGTTTCCCGTTACAGCTGCCGCATTCGCCCATGACAATTTTCCATGTTGCACCTCAGAAACGCCCGGTAATCACAGAATGGCATTAATGAAAGAACGGCTAAAGGCAATAATAAACTTTCCGGGTAATGAGAGACGACAAGCACGAACTTTGAACACGGTTACCGACGCAATTAAAGGACAGAAGTAACTCTTTTAACCGCAGCGTTGGGTTATATAACAGGTCAGTTGTACTAAATACTTTTAAATACACTCAGTAATCGAATTTATATTCTGAATCACCGAAAAAAGCCGTTGAGAAATAACTCAAAGTGTAAATGGAACAAGAAAATATTCTTGAGATTTTTCGATACCTGACCTGCATTTTCTTTGTATACATGCGGAGAGAAATGACGCAATCATTTCATAAAAGTTGTTTAGTAACACATCGGTATTAGCTCATGTAAATCTCAGAAGTAATTTACAAGTCGTTGCTTGAGGAGAAATAACGTACATTAGGATGAAGGAACTAATGGCCATCGCTAAATTGGTGCCCAAAGCGCTAAAGCAAATAACTCAGAAATATGTTGTAACTATTGGAATATAAACAGTTATAATTTATGTGAAGTTAAACAGTAATTTATCCTGTATAACACATACTATTATGATTATATACTACTGTGTACGGGTCTCTTTTATTAGCAAAAAGAATAACGCCTGGGAGAAATTTAAATCATCTCTAAAACAGATATTTTAATAATATTAAAACGTCTTAAATAATAAGTCCTACTAATAAAAATAATAAGTCTTTTTGTAATATATAGTAACTTATCTGTAGATTTGCGTAATGTAAAAAATATCAAATAAATAAAATAATTCTTTAAATATAATAGCGATGTCCAACAACTTGATATTAATTAATTAAAAATTTTATATACCAATAATATCATAATGGAAACCAGAAACTACTCTGATATATTCACTTAAAAGTTATAACAAAGTTAGTACCCGTAAAGAAATCTGTACTGTTATGTCATCACGAGAAAATTATTTCTAGAGAGTAAAGCTTCCGCAAGGAACGAGATGCTATTTTAATATATAAGCTTGCAAAAACGTTACGAGAACAAAAATTCGTGATTCACACATGAATGAATCATGTAGCTTCCGGGATGTTTTGGCATCCCTTTAGTTTCAGCATTTTAAAAATAATAGCTTTTTGTTCAATAAATATATGTTCTGCTGTGACTAATCATACTCGCGGTGTAAACAAAGACTACGTTTATAGTAGAAAAATATTAGATACACTATATAAAATACAACTATGTATATCAATGTAACTAAATAAAATGTTTTATACAATATATTCTGGTTAATATATTATTTAAAAATAAAAACTTCATTCGTTACTTACTTAATCATTGTTTCAAGGATCTAACGTGTAAAGTAGGAAAATAATTTACCGGGAAATAGAACAAAACAAAATAATGCATGCTTATATATGTATGCTTCGTAACTTAAAACAACATTGTAGGATTTATTTAAATCCAACATAATTAAAACGAATAATAGAATTATAGAAATTCTAGAAAGATCTTTGTTATTAATTATTTGATGATATAATATATAACACCCACCAGTCACTCACATAGCCCCGACACCACACTAAGATACGAGTCTTGTATTTTGGGTATCAGGGACTACGAGAGACTTTCAGTCTCACAACACCCAGACCCCGGACACAAATATCTGTCTGTCACATAAACATTTGCCCCGGTGTGGGAATCGAACCCACGGCCTTTCGTTTCACAGCCGGCTACTCGCCTACTGCGCCACGGAGGCTGTCAAAATAATAAACATAAATTATAATTGATTTAATGTGTGCCCGGTATGTCAATAGGCTCGCCCCCTATCACATTATGGGACTGAAATTCGGCGCAAAGTGGGTGTACAGGTTACACGTCTGTCTACCTATTCCGAGGATTCCAGGCGTGAGTGAATATATATGTATAATTGATTTGCAAGAAAATAAACTGCGATACTTCAGTAATGTTATTGAACAATAATAGTTCTAGAATAATCGCATAACTTCCCATCGTGGTTTATGATCGCCGGGCCTAGGCCATGCACCTGCGGCGGTTGCCTGGAGATGCGCCTTTCACTAGCGCACATCGAAAGTGCACAACTGATGTAAGACGACCTGCGACCTCGCCTAACTCCTTTAATCTTGATTAGATTCTGTGATTGAGTTGCGCAAATGAACACAACTCAGTACATTGTGAGTCAAGGTGTAGATTGTTCGATATAGCTTCGTCAAAGTCACATATTAATGCAATCTGATCGTTGATTATTGATAGGATTCCGCTTATACCTTATTAACTATTTATATCATGTATAATTGTTGCATAACATTACTCGTTGCATTCATATAGGCGCTCTAATAGTTTAAGAAGCATTTTAACGATATTACAAATCTATACACAGGACTGAAGGAGTAAATTCTATCCATGCCATTTTTTGGTTGATCATAAGCTTTTGAACACACCGACTGCTTGACATGCTGCATATTTAAATTTCAATAAATACATAGGTTCAATAGTAGCGTAAAAGAGTTGTTTTGCGAGAATGCAGGCTACATTTTATTACCTGTGTGTGTAAAGTTTGTCATCAAACGAACGGAAATAAACCAATATGAAATATTAATATGCAAGTATAAATCCCATGAGTTTGCAATGTATCCCCCTCTCTATTTATTGTACCTAATATCTAACCCCGTTGTTGTTGTATTGCAAAAACGACACTTGGTTATTCCAATGACTTATGGCCATAAAACATGCCACCCTATTATGTTTCAGTTAACTGATAGAAAGATAACTCAGCACACAGAATAAATTGATGCTAAAATATGTTCCGCACAAGAATTAGTGCCAGCATTAACCGGCTTCCTTTGGTTAATGGTGTTCGGTTAACCAGCTGTAAAGTGGTCACCATTTCACCGGACAAATCGCATCGGACCACCAACCGAGAACAGTCGTAAACATGCAAATTCATAATTCTCAGAGACACTTGGCGATGATAAAACATCCTACAACTATGTGTTATATATTTGACGGGATTTCAAAGAAAATACGCTTCATTTCGGTAAACTACGTAACCTGTTTGAGTCGTCGATCCCTCAATGCTTAAAAACAAGAGTTTTTAACCCGTGTCAGTCCCGCAATGTACACACATTACCAACATAATACAAGAACAGTGATCCGTTAATAGTTTTTAAGTATTTTATAAGTGGAAACATAAAGTAAGACAATATTACGAAACAAAACATATTATGCTCCAAATATCTATCTGTAGATGAAATCGTAAACAAACATTTACGAAATGCTATTATAAAATAAAATTTAATTTTCATTTCATCAAAAAAAGAGTATATAGATATATGTCGTAGAATTTTGATTTTTCAAATATGTTAAGTATTTCCATGCAGTGACCCATATTTGCTTGTAAATTAATAAAGAAGATTATGTCCAAAGTAAAAAAAAACCAGTATCGTGTGCCAGTATGCCGGCATGCACAAAATACTGGCAACACTCGCCATTCTTACATCCTATTTTCAACTTTAATGTCATGGAAATAAAATTGATTTTGGCTTCAATTTACTCCGTACTATCTTACCTTTTTAATATTATTATGTTATTTTATGTACGACTAGCTTTTGCTCGCGGCTCCGCCCGCGTGGGGGTTGCTTTCGGGAGCAGAAGTATATAATCCAAGGAGTTGTCTTCTGCACTGAGGCACCTATAGCGATCGTCTTGACTCTCAGGTGTTGTGCTTGCTTTTGTTAGCTTGAGATTACATTTAAAGAATACCTCATAAGTTAACCACTCACTTCGCCCCTTTTAGGGATGATTTGTTAAAAACGTTGAAATACGTATTTTTTTATTTCTTACCAAAAGCCTAAATATGAATTTTCAGATCCCTAAGTTGAGGTATTACATTGATTGCCCATACAAACTTTCAACCCCTATTTCACCCCCTTCAAGATAATTTTTGGGACAAAAGATAACTTATGTCCTTCCCCAGGATACAGTCTATCCCCCTGCTGAATTTCATTAGGATACGTTCACCCGTTTAGTCATGGTAAAGGTAACAAACCAACATACGAACAACAATATTAATTTTGCTGTGGAGATATTTTAAAACTGTTATATCTCCTAAGATATTCGTTGAAATCAAATGACGTAAGAGCAACTTTGTTCAAATTAAATACTTGTGATAAATAAAGTATTTAATTAATATAAAAACCCCTCCCCAAATAATGCGTTGTTTCAGAACAAATTCGATAACCATTAATAAGGTTATAGTGAGTCAACCATAAAATATAGACATTTGCTGTCGTGGAATATTTTTTATATAATTTTAAGGAGAACATTTTCCGTCATTCATGATTTCTGTGTAGCTTTAACTATTAAGGCTGCACACGCGACGGAAGCTTAAAAAATGGAGTAAGTTCTCCTGTTTTCCCAACATTTCCCTTCACTGCTCTGCTCCTATTGGTCGTAGCGTGATGAAAAGTATACTATAACCTGCCCAGGAGTATGAAGAACAATTGTACCAAGTTTTGTTGAAATCCGTCGAGTGGTTTTTGTTTCTATAACGAACATACAGACAGACAGACAGACAGACAAAAATTTTACTGATTGCATTTTTGGCGTCAGTATCCATCACTAATCACCCGCTGATAGTTATTTTGGAAATATATTTCATGTACAGAATTGACCTCTCTACAGATTTATTATAAGTATAGATATGACTAAAATTTGTACTCAACAAGGAATATTCAAGAAACTTGTACATTATTAACTTTCCAGTGAGTAGTAACATTCTTCACCACACCTGAGTTTAATTTTCTACCTCTATGAATTATGTTAAATATTAGATTAAAACTTAGCGTGTTTTTATAATGGTCGGAACATAATTAACAAGAGCTTTTTTTCATAAACGATTTAATTGTTCATTTTTCGGTTTTTACATTACATTCTAAAAAGGCAAGTACAAAAAATGTATAAAACGATGTACCATTGAATGGGTGCTAATGGACAAGACGACTCAGTCAGTGGGATCAGTCACGTATCTAGACTCTGGAATGTGAATCCCGTTATTGGTGAAGCTCCGCCCGACGATCTCTTCCCTATGTTTTTCCGCACAATCACCGAGATTACTCGGATTATGAGTGGCGATATCTCGCTCTTGGCTAAGTAATTCGAATTAACCTTGCTGTACTGTTACTATTACACCGCAGTTAACTCCGGCATGCGGATGAATTGTTATCCTATTAGTGTTTTATAGTAAATTAAATTAACTCCGAGCGCATTATCAGTATGTTTATATCAAATTGCTCGATGTCTCCTTGAATGGGCAATGTGGTTGCTAAACCTTAATTCTACATTGATAAGAAGAAAGAAAGAAAGAAAGAAGAAAGAAAAGATTTTTTTTTTATTGTTGGTATCTACGTAAAAAACTAACACATATTAAAAACATATACAATTAATAATATTCGCACCAACAATGGGAGTCCCTATTCAGCTTAATGCTGCAATACAGGCTACCATATACTGCAGCGCTGGTTTTCAATAGAGAACCCAGCCAGTGACATAAGAAAAATAAATAATAATAATAAACCGTCATAAGTTACAAGATCGACGTGGGATAAGCCAAAAAACACTTTCACTGCGTAATTGCTGTCAGTAAACAGTAAAGCGACAAAGTAAAGCCAAGTAACGGCTGCAAAAGGGCTTGGCGATTAGAAAGTGCGCGGACAGCGCGTGGCAAAAACTCACACTGCAATGGGAAATACGTGAAAAGTACCGATGGGAATCTCTATTTTCACAAGGTACTCGTTACTTGCTTGTAAGCACCGCAGTCATTGTGTATGAAACAATGTTGTTCTGTGTCTGCCAAGAAATAATAAAGACGATGTTCACGAGCTAGAAAAACGAGGTATTGTGATGGCCAATCTAAATACCTCTCACAGGAACATGTTATATGTGATAGACGTATAAAATTATTCGTGACCCGATGTTTGAGCGGTATATAAACTGATGCTCGATACTAATTTAATAGGCAGTAGCAAGAATGCAATTTATGGAAATATTATAAATCTTTTCAGAATTGTAGCCACCATTCCCAGAGTTATCTTCTTTAGAACAATTACTACAGGAATGGTTTATGGCTTGTTTTATTGGTCTAATGCTTTATCAGTGGAGGTTTAAATCCAGCAGCAATAGCCCGAAGGTGCAATGTATTATCACGAGAGTAGATGCTGCGCATGTAGTGCCTGCCTGGCAACCAGTTATTGTAATGCAGATCAAGAAAAGCGTTATGCAGCAAGCCTATAATCTGATGGCGCGTTTTATTAGTAATTGGATTTTTTCATTTACATTCTAATGCCGTATTTATCTTGTGAATTGAATTAGAAAGTACTCAGTAACTCCTAGAGATAAGTATAAAATATTACATCTTATTACATTAAATAAGAAAATTAAAAAAACTAGCATGTATTACTAATTCTGACTAATTATTAGGAGTGTTACTACTTAAACACTTAATAAGGTTGTTAAGTGGTAAATAACGAGTGACGACCTACACTAATAACCACTTGAAATAAAATTAGTTGAGAGACGATGAGAGATTCCTAAAGAGCGAAGTCGCACTTAGCACTCGAAAACATCATTAATATTCACTTCAGCTCTTGGCACATTGCAAGTGACTAAAACATAACGAGAAGTTTAGTTGCAATTGCATAAACACAAACAAACATTAAATTATCTAGTGTGGAAAATATGTTTTTTACAAAATATTGACGGATAGTGTGATGTAACGTATAGAGTAGCAGCTAGGGTTGCCAGATTTCAGCCTATTTTTAGATGATTTCAGGGATTTCAGTTTTTTACCCGGGACAAATAAAAACAAAATTATTTAGTGTCATTTTATAATTGTCTAACGATCAGTTTTAACATTTGTAAGCGATTTCTCATCTGCCTATCCAGGCACTAAAAAAACCGTACTTGTCAACCGTAGGTCAATAAATTTACGGGACAGACTCTGCCCCGCCGGGACATTTTAAACTATGCCTAAAATACAGGACGTCCCAGGAAATACGAGACGTCTGACCCATAATTGGCAATAGGTTAAAGTGGCTGTTGCTTGTTGTTTACACAGTTCACATCCGAGCGTGTCGCAACGTCGCCGGTAGGTCGCGCGTCGTCGCACGTGTCCCGCCCACACCACACGTAGGGTTGCCACGTGTTACATCCACTTGACTGCGGGCTGCGGCAGGTGACTTCAAGTCAATGTTTTATTCGATTAATTCGTAGTAAAAATATTAGTTGTAAATGTTACGACAGACAAAAACACCTGCTACTTTTTGTGGACTACCTACGCGATGCAAATATGGTACAATACAATGCCACAATATATTTTGGACGTAGCACATTTAAACACGTGAAAATATTATTTTCACGAATTACGCGTGTACCACGCCTTACATCATAATACTTACTATGCATACATATGTTGCGTATATTTACGGCTCAACTTTAAAATAACAAAAAGATAAGTATATTTAACAAATACTTTAGTTTCATTTAAACTTATATTTATTTAACAGTGTTTAGTGTAGGGTATACATAAGGCATGTTACAATAAGATAATTAATTTATTTGCCATAAAATAATTAATGAATTTAGGACCTTCGTCTTCTGAAGTCAGTTAAAATATGATTGTCACTGGTTTCGTAATCTATTATATCATTATTAACCCGCAATTAAGGTATTATAAATATACATTTAAAATATTTGCGCTTTAGAACAAAATAATCCAAAAAAATATTACAAGTATAATTTTACAAGTGGCAGCGCCATTTTGCTTTCTTTTGTAGCAGCACCACTTGCCTAAGATTTGTACAATATTTCCATAGAAACATGGACGCTCCGCTCCTCTAACCTAATAAGTGTTAAACGACTGTGACCATATCGACTGAAGAATACTGTCGGATCTCCGTTTCAAATGTACTGTTTCATAAACTGCCTGCAATCCTACTATCCCACTAATATTATAAATGCGAATGTTTGGATGGATGGATGGATGTTTGTTATTCAATCACGCTACAACAGGTGGACGGATCTGGTTGAAATTTGGCACAGAGATAGACTATAGTCTGGAGTTCCCATGGAATAGTTTAGTTCTTTACAGACAGAGGGATCGACATCTTTTTTTGCGTAGAGGCAGTTTAGGGATCAGAAAGTGACATAGGCTACTTATTATCCCGGAAAAATGCACACTTCCTACAAGATAGCGAAATATAGAAAGGTATAATGTCTTAAGATGCCTTCATGGATTGTTAACCTTTTGTTCCAAAAATAACATCCAAGCGGGCGGAGCAGCGGACAACATCTAGTGTTACATAATGTATAGAAAACTTACTTTTCCGCCGCAATTACGTAAAGGAAAAGTTAAGTCGTGCCAACATTTTGCCGACCAGGGAAGTACCGTGGTTCTCAGAACAGCCATTTCAAAATATAAGAGCCTTATTAATAAAATAATCATATGTTAAAAACGACGGTTGGTGAGTCAGATGTCTTGTCGCGGGAAAATAGAACCAGTTTGTAAGACTAAATGCAAACTTGAATGGTTGTTTGTATCATTTTTTTTTTATCCTGGCACGGCAATGTACACTACACCTGATGGCAAGCGCAGTGCCGTCCAGTTACAGTGTCATGTAGCGAGACACAATCTATCCCTCGTTACTCAACACAATCATGCCGGCCTGCAAAAAAATCATACTAATCTGTATATATAAAAGAAGTAACTGATTGACTGACATATCAACGTACAGCCTAAACGGCTGGGTTAGAGACTTGAAATTTGGTAGTGGGTACCTTTTATGACGTAGGCATCCACTAAGGAAAAATATCTATCATTACATAATAAACTATGAAAAATATGTACCCATATTCGTCCTAAAATTGGATACAAGATGGCTCATTTGAGACGCTTTTAAGTTCAGTGTGTTTGTGAGCGCTGCTGCGTCTGCCAAATATTTCGCTTGTCCAATGGTATATCAATGTTTAAATATATAATTCATATTCATCTTGTACCGATCTAAGTTTTTAAAATACATGCATAGCTGTAGGACTGCATTCACGGCCCTCTTTAGTATGGCATGTTTCTGCATCCACAACATAAATGATAAGTCAATAGATATCATCTAATTGCTTGCTTGTTTTTCTACGCAGGTACATTAGCAATTACATTAGATCACGGCATATCAGTAGAGTTTAAGTATCTAACATTTACCCGTTATTACGAGTCATCTATTACTTGTGTTAAACTTAAATTGTATAAATATATTATGTGCGTATACATAATATATTTATACAATTATATAAAATTTAGAATAGTTTATTCAATAATCACATCGGGAGTGTTTTTACGAGTAATGTGGTTATTGATAATTTTATTATTAATGTATATTCTATATGAATGCCTCGGTGCCGCAGTTGTAATTGCCCATGCGTTACGACTGCTGTGCTGAGTTATCGGGTTCGATTCCCGGAACCCGCTAATATGATATTGGGTTTTCTATTTACAAATACTCAGCATTAGCCCGGAGTCTGAAATTGTGCCCGGTATGGCGGTAGGCTCGCCCCCTATAACATTGTGGTACCGTTATAAATTCGGCGAAAAGAGGGTGTACTGGTTACACCTCTGTCTACACCTTCGGGGATTCTAGACGCGAGTGTATATGTATGTACATTACATTTAAAATCTACCGTAGATATTTTAAGCAATCAAAAATAAAAAGCATTAACCAGTGATGTGTAGATGTGATTGATATGTACGTTGGTTACATACTAAGAAAATATAAGACGCAATAGAACAGTACGAATTCAATAAATTCAAGGTAACGCGAATATTGTCTTAATTACATTTCCTTATAATTAAAAATTGGCATGAATATTTCGAGTTAAATTTTAATTTGGACAGCTTTATATTTATTATTTATCTTTGTAAAACATGAGTTTTTCTTGCACGTAGCGTTGTACTACGTTATATTTCGCCATTCTTATTTCTTTTCCGATATTTCTGCGTTCGATTTCATTCATATACTACAAAATATTACAACACCAAGCTAATGTATTATATCAATAGAAATCTCTAACATAATACTGAAATTGCCTTTATGAACATAAAAACAAACAAAGAAACCAAAAACTCGTATAGCGTATCAAACACAGGATTGCACAACACATGATTTCAACATAAAAAAAACTCTATCTAAATAATATATGAGTTTGAACACACCTGTTGTGCGCGTAACAATGAGCGTGTCACATCTCACGAGCGTATCTGCCTGCTAGGGTTGCCACTAAATCATTTAATAACCTACTATTTATAAGTACTTAGTTCAAAAACATTGGTGAGAAAAAAAGTGAATTTTGACGTGAAAAGTGAAGTTATGACTGTATGTTGATACATTCAAGAGTCTTAAGGGAGTGAGATAATACATACACAAGGATATTCCCCAATAATGCAAATTTGGAACACTAAGACTGTTGGTTAGTAATTTTCTTGTATGTTAGAATGTTAATGGTCCTCCATCTATAACTAAGATTAAAATTGTTTAAAAGTAAATGGCAACCCTGCATCCGCTGCACCGAGCTCCGAGGCTGACATTAAACTGTTGCGTCATCCATTCACGAGAACAGAAAGATTGAGAGCCGAGAGACCATTGATTATTTCTAGTGATCGCCAGATAAATGTACACTAATCAAAAATATTTTTTCGTATTAATTAAAATGGTATGTGGTAATTGCCTGCTTTCTGAATTGAGTTACTTGGGTAGGCAAAGTTATTCTGCAATTACTTTACAAATTAACTATAAAAAGTGCCTGGACGTATCGTAGAGCAGTTATGCATTTTTTTAAAGCTTTGAACTATGTTATAACATCAAATCATTGACAGCCTTTGGGGTGCAGAAGGCGAGAAGCCAGCTGTGAAACCGTGAGGCCGAGGGTTCGATTCCCACACCGAGACGAATGTTTGTGTGACAGACAGATATTTATTCCGGGTCTGGGTATTGTGGGACCGTAGTCCCCCGCAGTTCTTGATACTCACAATACAGGTTTAACCTAGTGTGGGGTCTGGACTATGTGTGTGACTGTTGGGTGTATTTATTTATTTGTTTAGTAAAGTAGGGCACTGGGAACGCTTTTTACAAGTCAGAAATATAATAACATTTCTGGTGCTTCGGTAATGCCAACTGGTCTGAGAACAATCACCAAGAAATTCAGCCGTAGGCCTTTCGTATTTTTGTCGTTACATTATAAGATTAATTCACAATTAATATACATTTAAATACATAATATACATATGTAAGTAATAGTCCCCAAATACATATATTATAAATAAAATAAAATTAAGTAACACAGTGAAACACTAGCTTGCAAGACATATGACGCGGCCGGCCCTTTGCGTCGTCCAATGGCAATTTTGATAGAAAGTTAATTAATACGTGGGATGACGACCACTCACTTGTTAATGCACGTGTTACGTCTTACTTCATTACGTCATAAATAATTCTATATGGACATCACGATTGATGATGAAAGAACCGTTTCGAGAACATTCATGAACGCTTCTCAAATCAGATGTACTATCGAATTTATAATATTTGTTTTTTTAATAAGTATTCGAACAGGAGTTATACCAGCATAGTTTGAACATACATATTTTTATTTTAAAATAATTTTAGTCCTGTATTACATATTATTCCACACACACATACACTCACGCCTGTAATCCCCGAAGGGGTAGGCAGAGGTGTAACTAGTACACCCACTTTGCGCCGAATTTCGGTCCCATAATGTTATAGGGGGCGAGCCTATCGCCATACCGGGCACATTTTCCAGAGTCCGGGCTAATACTGAGGAATTTCTAGATAGAAAACCCAATATCACTTTACCCGACCCGGGGATCGAACCCGAGACCTCAGCACAGCAGTCGTAACGCATGCGCAATTACAACTGCGCCACCGACTATTCCATGACTGATCATTACGACTCTCCAGGGTTATTATGTATCGTAGCAGCCAGGTTTTATTTTTCCTTCTTCAGTAATACATTGGGAATGTCTAACTCTCTATATACCTATACAGTATCATTTTGCTATTTTTTAGCATTTTCGAAGATAAATTCGTTCATTCATCTTCACTCATACATCCACGAACTCAACTTAGTAACTGATCTGACTCTGCGGTGTAGAGAAAGGAGTTCTGTAATCCGTGACTGACAATACTAAATCTAGTATTACATCTTATGCACTCCAACGTACATATGATCGTAAACTGAATAATATATGCAAATAAAAATTACTTAATACATATACAATTTGGTGCATTTTGCATAAATAGATTCCTTAGTTACCAATACATACATATTCATATATTGTATATAGGTAATGTGTGCATATGATACATTGTTTTATTTTGAAACACGAACATGCACATATGCTTGATAGACAAAACTGACTTGCATGATGAAACATACGAATAACGCTATAATGGGCTAGCTAAGTGCTGGCTCAGATTTAATTTAAATAACTATAAGTGTGCACTTTGTCATAGATAACGTTATGTAGACTTCTTTTTCTGATATGACGAGTATATACTTTTTATAATTACTGTATGATTTAAAAATAATTGTAATAAAATTCGTGACAGTCAAACAAAATGTATATAGTATGTTATTCTTTTTAATGCTGACTGCCTCGGTGGCGCAGTTGTAATTGCGTATGCGTTACGACTGCTGTGCTGAGGTCTCGGGTTCGATCCCCGGGTCGGGTAAAGTGATATTGGATTTTTCTATCTAGAAATGCTCAGTATTAGCCCGGAGTCTGGAAACTGTGCCCGGTATGGCGATCGGCTCGCCCCCTATCACATTATGGGACCGAAATTCGGCGAAAAGTGGGTGTACTAGTTACACCTCTGCTTACCTGTTCGGGGATTACAGGCGTGAGTGTATACATATACATACATATGTATGTATGTATTCTTTCTAATACACGGGACCACTAAATCCCTCTCATCACTAACAGCTCCAACACCTCTAACCAAACAGAGCATGGCGAAATACATCCATAAACGGTGTCAACAAGGCGCCATTCGAGTCTTCACGTTTTGGTGAAAAGGACGTAAACAACTTACATAGTAGTAAAGCCGTTCTTACTAACATGTTTAGCGGGAACGCGTTAGCTAAGAGCTGTGTACACAATGAGTCGCATAACCCGTGTAAGGTGCGCGGGCGTCGCATCGTAGACGTGGATTGCGGGTTGCGGCTGACGACTCTCGAGTGTAATAACCTCAGATTGCAGAGTAGGGAAATCCTAAAAGAAACTAGCTAGGGATACACGAGGGCTTTCATTGAAAGTTTGACTGCTAGTTTGCAATTGAACATGAAACTAATTTGGATCCTCAACGACTTATTTCAACTATTCAAATATTCCGTTTACAAACACACTTTTAGAACTTAATATTGGCTCTCGAGTGTAATAACCTCAGATTGCAGTGTAGGGAAATCCTAAAAGAAACTAGCTAAGGATCCACGAGGGGTTTCATTGAAAGTTTGACTATTTGCAATTGAACATGAAACCAATTTGGATCCTCAATTATTTCGTATAACTGTTCAAATGTTTACAAACACTTTTGGAACACAATATTATTATAACAAGGAACAAAAATTCAATGTATATAAAATAACAATTTTATAGTTCAAAGCCTAATTGGTTCAAATATTGGTGCTACATACAACTTATGTTCCCTTGGCTAAAAGTTAGTAAAAAAGATCTTTGTTTTCTTTAGACAACAAAATCAAATATAAGAAATGGTTTGTTACCCTCAAAGATACATAGAAATACAAGGATGTATAAATTGTCTAGCACACAGGATTCACGGGTTTATTTCCTGCATCAAGACGAATGTCTGTCTTTAGCCCCGTGTGACACAGGACCTCGCTCTAAGTGCATCGGGCTAAAAGACACTGAAATTCCTAACCAGCCCTATAAATTTAGACACCACGACAATTTGCCTTTGCCAATGAAATATACTAAACGATTTAAAGTATTTCAGAGACAAGATGTATTTACATAGTATAAAATATAAACGGTTATTATTTAATTAATCTGGTTCCTCGTGGCGCAGTTGTAATTGCGCATGCATTACTGCGTGCTGAGGTCTCGGGTTCGATACCCGGGTCGGGAAAAGTTATGTGGGTTTTTCTACGGAGAAATTCTCAGTATTAGCCCGGAGTCTGGAATTATGCCCGGTATGGCGATAGGCTCGCCCCCTATCACATTATGGGACCAAAATAAATTCGGCTAAAAGTGGGTGTACTGGTTACACCTCTGCTTACCCCTTCAAGGTTTACAGCCTTGAGTGTATATGTATGTATGAATATAATTTCTTGAATCTGCAATTGAACGAAAAGAAATTTTTGATATCAGATTTGCACGCGAATAAAAATTGCTTTTGTGATCACACGCTTGCATATTTGAAATTCAAGACAACCAAATCATCATAATACGTAATATTATTTTAATTGATTGCTTCTTTCGAAGACCGTCTCTACTATATAAAGAAATTCACTCTTCCGATTCAATTTGCATTCCAATTATAACTCTATAAACGTACTCGCAAGATTTTTATACATACATATACACTCACGCCTATAATCCCCGAAGGGGTAGGCAGAGGTGTAACCAGTACACCCACTTTTCGCCGAATTTCGGTCCCATAATGTGATAGGGGGCGAGCCTATCGCCACACCGGGCACCATTCCAGACTCCGGGTTAATACTGAGTATTTCTAGGTAGAAAAACCCAATATCACTTTACCCGACCCGGGGATCGAACCCGAGACCTCAGCACAGCAATCGTAACGCATGCGCAATTACAACTACGCCACCGAGGCAGTCTCAAAGATTTTTATATAGTTGCAAAATTAAAATATTTTTAATAACTCTTATATTGAAGTCAATTTATTCCGGTATTGCAGCGTGTGCAGCTTTGTGGGCACAGCGGGCGGTCGCACCGAGGCGAAGGGAGGGCGAAATGAACATCGCGAATACCTCCATCCAAGGCAGACTAGTTTCGCACACGTATCATCACTACGCATCATATATTACCTACGTGAATATGATTTGAAGAAGGTCGGAATGATAGTCGGGTAGCGAGATATAGTCGTCTCACGCTACTTGATGAGTATCAAGTTAGACTTAACTGGATGACACTGTGCTTACCATCAGGTGCAGTGTGGTCACTATGCCGTGCCAGGATAAAAAAAAACTCACAGATATAAGTATTTGATATAATTTCAATGATATAATTATGTCATCATAAAAATGTGGAGCCCCAAAACCAACTATAGATATCAAGGCTTCAAAATTATACTACTAACTAGCTTTTGCCCGCAGCTATGCATATGTGATTACGTTTATCGGCACAGCAGGGGAATGTGCTGTACACAATAAATCCGTGCACCCAACACTATGACAATATTTTTCCAGCCCGAGAACAGAACCCGCACGCCTATAGGAAAAGATAATTTTATTTCGCCTTTTACCTTCGCTAGTGCAACACATAAGTTGACAAATTATCCTAAACGATAAACGGTATGGCAGCACATAAAGTACAAACAAACATAGTTTATAATATAGAATAAATTAAAGAATCCAATTTTTTTGCTTTTAACTTGTTTATATGAGGAAACTTGGCAATATATAATATCTCTATATAGTAAGTTTACTTTAAAATTCTTAGAGCTATATTGATAGTATATTTATAAATAAACTATAAAAAATACATGTCCATTTTGTTTAAACAGCTTACGATCAATAAATTGCATATTTCAACAACTCCACTGCAACTCTATAACATTTCAGTATTTATTAACGTTAAATGAACCCGACAACGAAACCGGGAAGACCGAGGGCTGATTTATGATGATCTGATTAAGCTCACACACATAAGTAAGTACCTTGGGCAAAAAGTACTCGGAACGCGCGCCACAAGGAAGAATTATTAAGCGCTTGGGAAGGACTGAAATGAGAAAAGAAAATCTTTTTGCATTCTCGGTAACAAAGATGTCGTTTGTATCTATAGTTGTTTCTTATTAATTAGTAATCCTACTAATATCATAAATCCAAATGTTTGGATAGATGGATGGATGCATGTTTTTAACTCAATCACGTTACAATTTTTTTTGTTAGATATTGCTCGCAAAATTAGCACGCTAAAGTGGAAGTGGGCTGGTCACGTCTGCAGACGGACAGATGGCCGATGGAGCAGACATGTTTTGGAGTGGAGACCGCGTTTAGGCAAACGTAGTGTGGGACGCCCTGCTGCACGATGGACCGACGACTTGAAGAAGGTGGCGGTTAGTGGATGGATGCGGGCTACCCAAGACCGGGATGGTTGGCGTTCACTTGGGGAGGCCTACGTCCAACAGTGGACGGCAACAGGCTGAGTATATACGTTACAAAGCTGGACGGATGTGGTTGAAATTTGGCACTGAGATAGATTATAGCCTGGAATAGCACATAGACTACTTTTTATCATAGAAAAATGTTCACAGTTCCCGTGGGATAGCTTAGTTTTTCACAGAGCAATGGATTGACATGATTTTAGAATTTTAGTGGCAGTGTAGGGATCAGAAATGACAATAGGCCACTTTTTATCCCGCATCCTATGGGATAGCAAAATATAGAAAGGTGTAATAGCCTAAGATGCCCCCATGGATTGTATACCTTTTCTTCCAAAAATAACCTCGACACGCGGGCGGGAAACATCGCGGGAAACATCTAGTTACTCTATATTTTAGTTTATAATATGCTAGAATTTTCACTGACTTCACACTAAATCAAACCCATGTCGTGGGTATCAAAAACAAAAAGTACTATGATCTCACAACACCCAAGATTCAAATATTTGTGGATCACACAAATAATTTCAAAGCCTCCGTGGCGCAGCGGGCGAGTAGCTGACCGTGAAACGAGAGGCCGTGGGTTCGATTCCCACACTGACATAAATGTTTGTGTGACAGACAGATGTTTGTTTTAAGTCTGGGTGTTATGGAACTGCAGAACCTCGTAGTTCTTGATTCCCACGACATAAGACTAGTATCTTAATGTAGGGTCAGGACTATATGTGTGACTGTATGGGTGATATTTATTTATGTAATGAGTTCTTGTATAGGGATCGAATCCGCGGCTTTTCGTTTTATAGAGGATGTCATATATTTGTGTATATCAGTAAATTTTATCCTCTGCTTAGGCATTTACCGTAATTATATCAATACTATACTTCTAGACAATTTTTTTTTCCAACTACTTTTATCCTTCCACTTTTGCAAAGATATGTTCATTCAATTGTGTTCATAATGAAGACCTACATCATTGAAGCTATAACATGTTAAATGCATCAGCTTTTTTAAACAGAAACATATTTTACAATACGTTAAAGACTAAGCCTGTTTTATTTACAGATCGCATTGATATTCAATGTTTTTTTTGTGTAGTTACTAATAACAAGGTTTTATAAACTCGATTTTTTGTCACCCAAGTCACACACATAGTACTGACCTTGTCCTGACTAGAGTTTCAAGAGCTAGGTGGGACTACGGCCCTACGGCCCAGACCCGATACAAATATTTATGGACGGTATATTCATATGTTTAGAAATAAGTTTATGTTTTTTTGTTTTATTCTGGCGCGGCAAAGTGACCACACTGCACCTGATGGTACGCGCAGTGCCGTCCAGATAGAGTATCAAGTAGCGAGAGACAGTCTATCCCCCGCTACTCAACACAATCATGCCGGCCTGCTGTTTAGCTTCTTCACGTTACGCCTCTCCCTTCCCAACCAGAACTACGCGTACTGGCTTGCGGAGCCACAGCTTCGTAGTGTCTACTACCCCGACCCGAACCAAAAGGGTCGAAAATTCATATCTTTGCCGCACCACTCGCTTACCATCAGATGCAGCGTGTTCAAATTGCCGTGCCAGAACAAAAAAAAACAATTATCAATGGTAATGATTGTCCATCATATCAGGTGAATTCAAGAGCCATGTGCATAGAATAGGCTAAGGTTACTATGCTCACTAACACCAGTTATGAATTTGTTATCGATGTTCTGACACACATGCACAATTTGTTTTTATCGAGAACAAATCCATTGACTAAAGATCATGTTTCAAACAGGTTCAGAATAGGTCGTGATTGGAGGGAGAAAAAAACTATTTTGCCTTGCTCTGCGCGGTCATAACGTCGCGTTTAAAAATTAATCGCCAACATAAAACATGTAATGTTCTCTATAGTTTAGATAGAATGATTAGCTGTTAAATTGTTTTCGCGATTTTGCTGGCGCCGGTCTTCATCGTCGTCAATTATTTTGGATTAAAGTAAATTAGTTACCCATACTATAGGGCGTTGTAACAAAAAATATCATACAGATTTATTTTAAAATTGTCTTTATTTATACATAATAACGGTATAAAACTCAATCAATAAAATGCTTCCATATAATATTTACTATATATAGTTGAGAAAACATCGTAGACTGACGTACAAGAGTCATTATATAGTCATGTCATATTACTACCATAGAAGTATGTGTTCGTCTAGAAGAAAATGTGTTGACGCATATCGCGTCTGTATTAAACAAAACTATACAAATCTATACTAAATATGTGTGTGTGTACGCGGTACGACTGCTATTCTGATGTCTCGGGTTTGATCCCGGGTCGGATAAAACTGATATTGGATTTTGTACTACGAACTACTCAGTATCAGCCCAGTGTCTGGAATTGTGCCCGGCATAACGATAGGCTGGCCCCAATCACGTCATGGGACGGTAATAAGCTCGGAGTAATATGGGTGTACTGGTTACACCTCTGCCTACCCCTTCAGGGGTCACAGGTGTGATCATCATCGATTCTATATCGTTTAATTGCTGTAACCATTGGCCACCATGGTGATCTGCACCGTCCCGTTACCGTCAAGACACGTACCATCAGGAATCTGACATCACCACACTAGTAAAAAATGGCGGCTTACCTATTCAAATCGTGTTACATGACAAAAAACTCTTAGGATAATTGTGTCTCTATATTTGATATAACAATAATTTAGTGGACCGGTACTATATTAAGAGAATAAATTTAAATAGCATTAAAAATTGTAGATTTAATCAACTTAAAAAAAGGTTCTTAATTCGTCGTGTATTTTATTTCATGTTGGTGTTTGTCCGCTAAATTCAGGACCGATTTTGGTCATTTTTATTTGATAGGGCTTACCAATCAATTATGGATTAGTATTTAATAAATTTGATTGATCTGACGACAATGTACAAAAAAAAAGAAACTCCTCTAGGCGTAATAATAGCACACACATGCGTATTTTTTGGAGTCTATGCGATTTCAATTGAACGACATAGTCATCAGCCTTCTCCAAAATGAACTCTGTTCTATCAAAGGCTCTAATTACATATGTATAGAGTTAATGTCATTTATAACATTTTAGTGTAATTTTTCGAAGTCAGATTCTATGTTAAAAAATTGTATATGCTTAGAGCCCAGTGCACATCATAAGGGAAGCGATTGCATGCCCAATGCGGGTTGGTGAGTGGCAAAATGAATGGAAATGGAACAAGGCTGGACATGTCTGCCGAATACATAATGACCTGTGGGCAAAGATTAGCACACAGTGGGTTCCACTGAGAACGCGGCGACGATGAAGGCGATGGCGAGATCAGCTTTACACCCACTTAGGAAACTGTTATGCTATATGATGTTATGCTCAAAATCGCGGCGAGTGGAAAGAGGGTAGAGAAGCCTATTGCCCTAAAGTGAAAAGACCATGGCTAACAATAATATTAAATAAATAACACCCAACAGTCACACACATAGCCCCGACCCCACACTAAGATACGAGTCTTGTGTTGTGGGTAACAGGGACTACGAGAGACTTTCGGTCTCACAACACCCAGACCCCGGACACAAACATCTGTCTGTCACACAAACATTTGTCCCGGTGTGGGAATCGAACCCACGGCCTCTCGTTTCACAGCCGGCTACTCGCTAACTGCGCCGCGGAGGCTGTCAAATTCATATTCACCCACATACACTCTTTTAAAGAAAGCAGTTATACTAAACACTTGTAGATTTGTCAGGAAGTTTCTGTCAAAAGATTAAACACCTTAACTACCAAAAGTTGTTTGGTCAAAAGCCGCATCTTTGGTTTATAACCCAACATGTGGTAGAAGTTTTAAAACTTACATAATAATAATAATGCTTAATGGCAGCAATCTCTAGAAAAAAACGAAATATACATTGAAATAAATAATATTACTGACAATCTGCCTACTAAGATATAAACAATTTATCCTCTCAATTAAGTTAAACTCGTAACAACCTTGGTAGATATAATAGAGACAAAGAAATCATTTTCCGCATCCACCTGGATGCAATGTAATTAACACACGAAGTACAAATGTAATAAGAGCTCTTTTTATGACGCTTACATTATTCATTCTAGTAACAAAATGCACCATACCATATAAAGATGAGTTCATAGATAGAACAGATGCACCCGTGGAGAAGTGGCATTTGTCTGTGAATCACAAGGGCAAATAGAACGCAATAGGGATTTGTGCTGGTATTCGAGAAGGTTTAAGATTTTTTTGTGCCTCTGTCAACCCGAAGATGGTATGGTCAGTAGCCTATCGTTTTGTAAAATTGTGACTATTGACATTCACGACATGTAAATTTTTGGCAATATACAAAATAACTATATGCATAAACCGACAAACTTATAAAACCACTTACAAAAAAAATGCTAGATAGTTCTGCAATGGGTGTTTGTTTTTGTACCATTATATTCCTATAAAAAACAACATAGCTATTAGTATCCATACATTATCTTGTAGTTGAATCTCTCTCTCTCCTTTTCTCTCTCATTTGAATATACAAATTAGGTGCATACGTCTTTTTATTTTTGCCCTATCCTAAATACTGTGATACATAGAAGTTTCAAACTTAGAATGATTATAGTATAAACTGTGAAGTAAAACGACAAAAACTAAAAACCGGCCTAATGTAGGACGGCCTCGCACGATTGTGAATACATGCATGGAATACTTGGTGCGCAAGTTCGAATCGCATATTACTATTTTTGTATTTTATTTATAAATAAAGCATAAATGATCAAATATTGTTTATTTATTAAAACAATCTGCCAAATTTAAATAAATAACACCCATCGCAATTTTTTTAAGATTTAGTAACATCGGAGTGTTCCCTGAGCTTAAAATTAAATGTGTAATTAATTTAAACACCAATCACAGCACGTGTATACTTGTACTTGTACAAGCCTAGCTGACATTCTTGCGCTATCTGCCAAGTAGCCGAGGGTTTCGTAACGGCGTCTGTATGGCATCTTACGATGAACTTTACTACTAGACATGTCCTCGATAACTTGTTCAATTTGACAGTTGCCAGCATGGACTGACAACGTAATTATAAATGCAAAATAGATATTTAACCAGTCACGCAACGATGGCATGCCGGCATACCAAAAATACTGGCAACACTCGCCGTTCTTACGAGCTATTTTCAACTTCAATATTATGGAAATAAAATTTATTTTCGACAGACTCTACTTATTACCTTTTCGAACTGCGGTATCCTTGTGATTCGAGAGTGGCTAAACGCGTCACACGTACCACATACTTTAAATCAATCAAGTTTCTATGAGAAGAAACATAACAACTTGTGTAGTACGAAACAATAAGATTACCGTTACTATTCACTTCGTTTTATGATTTACATCATCGTCCAATCCCACTTTTTATTATGAAAGTGTTTTAATATGTGCGTATTACCAACTAAACATTGCAATGTTATTGTACTACCGGGGAGCGAGATGTTAGCTTTAGTATATTTGGAGCAGTAACTGTATTATTGACGACCTCCATATAAAAACCAATACAAAAGGTACACTAATCATACTATTGACTGAAACATGGTATAGATAAATATAAGCCTCACAGTCTTATACGAATGAAAGTGTTACACATAATTTAACTAACATCATCAGCTGTTATACATACAAATAATAGACGCGAAGTTCGATAGAACAGCAATTTTAAATAGGCCGTAAAGAGGCCATAGTATTAATCAATTTAAAATTGAATAGGTGTGTACACAATGTTTCTATGATTAGTTTTCATTCAAAGGTGTCAAACATGTTTTATTAATTCATTTTATTATTATTTCTTGTCCTCGATTCTTAAATTTGTGGGCCATGAACTACCGACCTCGAAACCTTTATAAGGAGATGCAGATCGAGTTAGACGATATTAAAATTGCAAAAATGTCGGTTTCCGCTTTTGTATCCCAACATTTGTGCTCGGCGCCAGCACCAAACATTTTGCTCATCGTAACATAAATTACGTTCACTGAAACTCCTCTGCAATGTTTTATTTGAAACTATATAATATTTGCGTAAAATTCCTGGATTTTACATTAAAAACATTGTTATATACATAAAACATACAGGCGAACTATAACTAACAAGAAGTAACAAAAAAATTTATTACGCCTACGTAAACAATCTAACTGAACTTTTGTTGCACATGTATCTAACTGCACCTTGACTCTTGTTTCGATTTGTGATTCATGTCAAAGATTCGTTGAGTCATGCCATCACAACGTCAGATGTTCGTTCCCTTGTACTATTTGTATTGTCTTACATGAGATCGGCCGCAGTGTGATGTCATAGTTCATAGAAACGCCCTGAACGACGTTCGGTGTTGCAACTTGATGTGTGTAACTACATTTAAGATTTAGGCGAGGCGTTTCACAGCAGGTCATTTTGTTGTATTTAAAAAGTGGTCAAGTGATGTTAGTTGTTGCCGGTTGCGCAACTGAGATGGATAACGCGGTAGGAGGAGGGGAGGGGAGGTCGTAACAGGTGTACGATTCAAGCGAGCGCACGCGTTTGGGCGCAACACGAAGGTCACATCTGTGGCGTTCTATGCTGTCGCAAGTGTTTACTGATTACCAATCAAACTCACATTTTTATCGGCTTGTAGTAATTACGTTAAAAGCGAAGCAAGTAAGCGCTGCAAAATTTATGCATTATGAAGTTTCATAATATTAAAAGAGAAACCTAACAGTTCAATACATTTACCAATAGATATGAAACGTATTCTCACCTCTTTAAGACCATCGAGACGGCCAAGGGACTTGGACTGTCGCAGTGGTAGGAAAGCTTTCAATGCATCCATGCGCGACGAGCGCTCCGGCTCCGCGTTGGCAACGGTGGTGAGGTCAGCACAGGAGAGGCGCGCCTTGCGTCGCTTGTCCAGGAGGTGCTTGGCGGCGCGCGACCGGCGCTGCACGGGCACCGCATCCTCCTCGGGCTCGCTGCACACCTCGCGCGCCGCGTGCACCGTGTGCCGCCGCCGCGACACGGGCGGCGACGTCAGCCGCGACACCAACGACTCGAACATCACACTTGCCACCCACTATGGTAGTCACGAGCGGCGGTCACGCCACTCTCACACACATCCATATCGCGCAGTAGCTCAGTATGTCTCGTGTCGTCAAACGCCTACAATCAAATATTATTTTCTATATCGAGGAAAGCGCGGGCGGTCCTCTGTAGCCTCTCGTTAACAAACATGCGATCACATTCACAGCGGCCGCGGCGTACGCACTCGGGTGTTGATAATTTAGATCGTTGACCGATGGCGGTATTGTCACCGTACCGATAGTGGCTCTCAAAATAGCATTGTTTAATATTCATTCACACAGTGTGCGCACCATGACGGACGGAAATGGCAAAATGAGTTGCATTTGCATGGAAGTACTGATGTAAAGGTTACCTTTTAAAATATACACTCGCAAATATAAACAATAGGTGTCGAAAGCAGATCACGCTGGTTTTCACACTTTATATGGATTATTATCAGGTTCGTTAACCCCGTTACCGAGTTAATAATTAAGAGAATCCAATTGTGTGTATCATATTATGATTAGTCGTGACTTGTGAGATATTAAATCTCAGCAGTCTAGTGTAACAAGTGTTCAAAAAATTGTCATGGCATTGTGCCATCCAGCTGACGAAATGAAATCACGCAAGGCCAATAACTGAAAACGAAAATAGACACACTCCAGAAAAAAAATTCCTATCACGTGCTTAGAACATCAGTGGTGGGAGAGGAGAAGATTTAAGTATACAATTTATAGTTCGAGGAACAATTTTCGTAGGTTTCCATTCAACACTCCCATATTGTGATGAATATTATTCAAAACTAACGTCGCAGATACTGACGCAGATACTACAAACCCACGGACTTATTTTAGGAAGTTATACTTGAAGAATCTTATGTCATTTATGTTTCGGACAACAGTAAATGTAGAAGCAACAATTGCGAAAATACTAACGCGTCTTGACTCAACCAAGTCGTAAACTAAAATTTTAATTCGCATTTTCACTTTTACACTTGTGTCAAGACCATTGTTTACTTCTTTGTAGTCGTTATGAATATGTTGTGGGAAACAAGTAGTTTGTGTTTAAATGTATAAGTGTATGCCTACGTATACACCTGCATCATTAATCGTTTCTTAATTAAAGTGACAAGGTGATTATCATTAAATAGTTATTTTCTTAGAAACCAAAGCCTAGTTGGTTGCGGTACGGACTGCCAAGACGAATGTCGTAGGTTCCAAATCAGCCCAAATGGCATACACCTGACTTTTCTACAGTTACGTGTATATTCATTGTTAATTATCTTGCTTTAACGGTGAAGGAAATAATCGTGGGGAAACCTGCATACCTGAGAACTCTC
This sequence comes from Laothoe populi, assembly GCA_905220505.1. Classification (NCBI taxonomy): domain Eukaryota; kingdom Metazoa; phylum Arthropoda; class Insecta; order Lepidoptera; family Sphingidae; genus Laothoe; species Laothoe populi. The sequence goes on along the minus strand of HG992164.1, from coordinate 9,989,454 downwards.
ATAAGAATTTCGAAAGTATGTCAAGTCTACCATCCCGCATTAGGCCAGCGTGGTGGACTAAGGCCTAATCCCTCTCGTTAGTAGAGGAGGCCAGTTCCCAGCAGTAGCACTATATTTAATACAGGTTATTTTCTTGAAAGAATTTATTCCTGCATATCTAAATATAATATGAGCTTAGACTATTAGGTGTTATGAGCTTCTAGATATGCGTATCGGCTAACTCTGGTCGCTAGCTATCGTTAGTGGAGCATGGCTCAGCTAATAAAACGGTCAGTCTTAAACTGGCGACTTCAACGTGAACCGGTACTAGGACCGGTCCTAGATAATATATCCCCGCGCTTCCCCTTAAATTGCTCTCGTCCCTATGTCCAATAGTAATTCTAAATATACATACATAAATATACATGTCACTATTAAAAATCCATACGCTTAATTCCTTGCTAGTGTCTACTGTTTCACGGCTCGATGACACTTCGTATCAAATTTATCGCAGATCATGAGATGCGAACAACCCGGCAACCCAATCTGGCCAGCGGTCTTACTAACCGCAGTTTAGATTAAATGTAAACTTTCAAGACAACAAAGCGATCTGCGCGGCGGCGTGCTTGTCCAGGCTAGCCGTCGGACGCAAGATCACGTCAATAACTGTCGCCTACGTGAGCTGAATGTCATTGTGATGCAACCGCACATAATATATCGCATTTTTTCTAACAAGAAAACCGTGAATAATTCTATTGTAGCGTGAAAACAATTGGCGAAAGTGTGGCATAAACGACAAGTTAGCCAATAGTGACTGCAGTGACAAAGAAGCAGATTAGAAAGTGTGTTGTGTATCAGAAAGCCTGTGATACGGAGTGCGCACACGCTCTGATTGGCGCCCTATCTACAAATCTGTCGTGCAGATCCAGCACTCACTAAGCCATCCAGTAACCATTACCGAGGAGACAACATAGCACAGCCATGTTTAACATGCGTATCTGTCAAATATTTGACTACCTGTGTTTTATCAACGGGATTTGTCATTATTCACAGTTTCATTATTTCAAAGCTACACAATGTAGGATATAAAAACGTATCTCAACGCGGACCAAAACAAATCTGTTTACATGATCGATGAACCATTGGGAATAGAAAATTATTCGTTTCGCTTTTTTTATTGCATCGAATGTCAAGACTTGAGTGAGTGTTTACTGAACTTCTGTATACCATTGTCGTATCCGATAAAGTCATCGGCCGACATGCGAGTAATGCTTTTTATATAATCGATGCAATTGTACCATTTTACAGGTAGACATTACGGAAATGTTGCGGAGTTTAGGAGGTCAGCCGGTAACCTTGGTGTGTAAGTGGGTCGGTCGTGAGATGGGCTATCGGGTGGCAGACGTCACGCTCGAAGCCCCCACGCCGCCCGTACCGTCTCGCTGACCCAGCACAATACTGCCGATACCGACCCACCGACCTGCGAATCAACTATCGCTTCCTATCGAATTCACACACCAACCTCGAACGGTGAATCACATTCTTGATGGTTATTCCCAAAGTATACTTTCCTGAGTAGTTTATATTCGGAACCACTCTTCAAAGGAAGCCATTTACAAGTTTTTATTATTATACAGCTAGATCAACTGTTCTTATTTTAACCTGATTCACAACGAATAGAATAGTACTAAAACATGACAAAACATCGACGGAATCGTTTCCTCTATTGACAATACGTGAGTGAAAGCTACTAATTTTATTTAACCTTACTCTACATTAAAATATTGTAGATAAACGTAATATACAACTCACCAAAGTATTAACACGCCTACATGCATTCATGTTTATCTAAGACTCGGGATTAAACCCAATTTTAATGTTATCTTTGACGCATGAAGCTTCTGTGGTGCATTCCGTTATATACTTGCCTAATAATAGTGTGATGTATTTCTATAGATTGATACTGACGTTAACCGCAACTCTCGTATTTTCAGATTGTCGAAACGTGTTTATATTACTGCTCTTCAGTTATATAAACATAGTTCAAATAATATATATTATAGAATTATACTAACCACATTATGCTTTTGAACAACTTCATCTATTAGGAAGGTAAATCACGTATAGAGATAATACTTTCAATACTTTCTCAGGAAATTTTATTTATACACTTCATATGCAAGGTATATAGGCAGACTTAATGCCAACGGCATTCTCTCCCAGTCAACCTTATGATTATATTGAATGATTAGTACCTACTAAAATGTGTTTTACATTCAATTTTTAGAGCAGCGATAGCCTAGTTGGTTGCGGTACGGACTGTCAAAACGAAAGTCGTATGTTCGAAACCCAAGTGGCATACACCTCTGACTTTTCTAAAGTTATGTGTGTATTAAATGTTAATTATCGCTTGCTTTAACGGTGAAGGAAAATATCGTGAAGAAACCTGCATACCTGAGAATTCTTATACGAATTTTGAAGGTATGTGAAGTCTACCAACCCGCATTAGGCCAGCGTGGTGGACTAAGGCCTAACCCCTCTCATTAGTAGAGGAGGCCCGTGCTCAGCAGTGGGACAATGTTTAATACAGGGCTAGTATTATTATTACATTCCATTAACAAAGTAACTAGAGAAATCAATGATAAACAATTGGAATATATCGACAAACAAAATGGCACACGCCTTATTCTTAACCCGATCATAGAGTCAAGCTTTCCGTGACACAATAAATGGATACGCACTCATAAATATTTGTTCATTGTTTAATACGTTCATATACACTCACGGCTGTAATCCCCGAAGGGGTAGGCAGAGGTAACCAGTACACCCACTTTTCGCCGAATTTCGGTCCCATAATGTGATAGGGAACGAGCCTATCGCTATAACGGGCACAGATTGCAGACTCCGGGACTCTGAGAATTTCTAGATAGAAAAATCCAATATCACTTCACCCGACCTGGGGATCAAACCAGAGACCTCAGCACAGCAGTGGTAACGAATGCGCAATCACAACTGCGCCACCGAGGCAGTTTATTGTTTAAGTAACTAATTTAATATTATTCCTTAGTCTAAACATAAGGCTAGTCACAAAAACTGTGACTGTATAAAAAATATAGGTTCAAAAATCTGACTTGTAAGTTGTTTAAGACATAGAATACTATCAAATAATAGGAAGTATACAACGGTTGACGGTTGTCCTACCTAAGAAAAAAAGAAGCTGCAATTACATTCAATGATCAAATGTGTTATAAGGGCCATGGGTCCGTTACTCAATACTAGTGCACGTAAGTGGTGTGGCAGAGTTATTTAAACGATGGTAACTGTGGCCCTGTGATGAGAGCGCAGTAACCCGGTCGACGGGCACTCCACGACTAACAGGTAGTTTGTGAAGTAGACATTTAGGGCTCAATAATCAATCATTATAAAATACGCCGCATAAGATTTTAGATGCACAATAAAAGCATTCTTCACTGTTATAACAGTTTATTGATGTTTGTATAAGATTACAAATTGCTTACATCGCCAGCTACAAGTATGCGTCTTTAAAAATATTTTTTAAAAGAAGCATAATTTAAAAAAATACTTTGAAAGTATGCGTCGACTGCTTTGAGTATTTAAACCGTCGACTGCCTCGATGGCGCGGTTGTAATTGCGCATGCGTTACGATTGCTGTAACGGTCTCGGGTTCAATCCCGGGTCGGGTAAAGTCATATAGAGTTTTTCTATTTAGAAATACTCAGAGTCAGCCCGGAGTCTGGAATAGAGCCCCGTATGGCCTTAGACTCGCCCCCTATCACATTATGGGACCGTAATAAATTCAGCGAAAAGTGGGTGTAATAGTTACACATCTGTCTACCCCTTCGGGGTTTACATGCGTGAGTATATATGTATGTAAAAAAACTAGATATAACTGGAATTCATTTTTTTTAACAGTTCTAATGGATGGAAGGCGAAGATCTAGATATATGCACACACTATGATATATATTATTGAAATAAAATTTAAATATATTACACGCAATAAATATTCTGTACATCAATCGAAACTGCTTAACTGAAATAAATTTCGGAGTCCATGACCTCTAGTTTTGCTTTAATTACCAGGTCAAGGCACATCGGGCATTTTAACATCAAAATTTTACTTATCTCCAGTAGGTTGTCTAAAATACAGAGTGCTTTCTCCGGGTCAGTCGCAAACGAGCATACCTATTTATAACGGTAGGACAGCATCTTGTAGGTCGCGTAAATATTTTATACCTGGTAGATTAGATAGTTCTTACCATATAAGGCTTTTGCGACATTCTTTTTGGCGGAAAGGTAAATAGTCTGCTTCTTGTTTAAGCATTAATGATAAAAAGCACAGAAAAACATATTATGTGAATGAAGGTAAATACTCGTACTGTATGAAATTAGTGTTTGTAAACAATAATTTTTATCTTTTTTTTTATCCTGGCACGTCAAAATGACCACACTGCACCTGATGGTAAGCGCAGTGCCGTCCAATAAGAGTATCGAGTAGCGGAAGACAATCTTTCTCCCGCTACTCAATACAAGCCGGCCTTTTACACTACGCCATGGGCAAGAAGGTGAAGAAGCAGTCGAAGGTCTAAAGTCAGAGTACTCAGAAGGCCGCAAAACGGCCAAACATCGTACCCCAACTCTAAACCCCCGACAAAAACCGGACGTACTCTGGCTGATCCCGGAACTCGACACACTTGCGTGTGCCACTATGGCGGGTTTTACACCCTGTGTACGGTGGTCGCTATCCGGGCGGATTTGAATATTCTACCACCAGTAAATATGTGTTATTTTTCAATCAGTATTATTAATTTTAAAGTAACAATTATAGCTATAATATTATTTGTAATTGCGTCAGTATCTAAGAAGTAATACCATGAAGTAACTTGGTGTCCCTGGTGATAAAGATGTTGCCGATATTTGTTCTCAGATAAAAAGCGTGAATGCGTAAACTTTGATAAATACTAAGACCATTTGTATCCTATCTGGCGTAATTAAATCTGCCCATTTACGCGCGTGTCAGAAATTTGGGACAGTTTTTAACAGTTACGTTGAGTATCTGTAATTTTCAACATTGTTTTCCAAACGTTTAGCCTCGTAAGGAATTAATTAATATGAGTCATTATGTACTTAAATGTTAAAAGGCAAAAACGACGAATTAATACTTCAGTAACAAAAAGTTTAAATTTTCTTTGGTTGACCACCAAAATAAAGAATAGTAACTATTACGAGCAAACTAATGATCAGATCATTTTTTCATTTCTATTTCATTCATTTCTAAGAAAACCGGCACGGAAAGCGCAAAAATGACCGTTTGAAAATATACACTAGTTGGTCATTAAGTGCCCATTAGTTTTAATGATATGAATAAAGCATAGGTAGGTAGGTATAATTGTGGCAAAGCTGTATACAGCTAATATAACTAATAAGCACTGAGCTCGCCAACTATATTAGCGCGGTATCATCAAATTGATTCATGAACTCCCTCCTTATTTAATACCAATAAAAAAATAATCTAAGAAACTCTTACTAACATGTCAAACAAACAAGTTATTCATCTTAGTATTCATCCAAAAAGCAAATTTTTTGTTCAAAGAACAAGAAAATAATAGACGCATCAAGTCCATAGATAATAATATAAGACCAATTCATTGATTGAATATTTAATTTTAATTAGCTCGTGTTGCAAATTCAAACAAATTTAACAGTCTTTGTGTTAATTAAAGATCATTTTGGGTCAATGACAAGTGTAAAAACGTTGTCATTCAAACTTGACTACGATCAATGAAACAAAAACAATAATCTGATTCATTTCAGAACTGTTCTTTGTGAACAGTTAACAGAGCTTATAGACTTTTTATGTGAGATTTCGAGTTGCCCTTATCACATTGTAAGTATTTAAATAAGTGGAGAAAGCAGACAGGCGAGTCGTTAGCTATTTCATTACGTTTCATAAGACGATGATGTGAATTTAATTGGTGGATTAGGTTTAATTCACTATATTGATGAAATTTGTAACTCATTAAAATAATATTAGTAAAATTTTGGATAGATAATTGATACCTATATTTTTACTTTTCAATAATATTCATTATATTTTAAATAAAACGTACACATGATAATTCTATTTATTCTAGGAATAGATGGTGATATGGACGTGTGATTGTTTATGAACGAAGGTGCATCGTCAAGGCATCCGCGCCCACACACGTGCACTTGTGAAGCCCTATTACACTAACCCTATTTACTAGCCCACAACACAGTAATAGGCACGACCTAAATTTAAATCTATTCATATAATTATCTACCCACCCTGTCTATAGATTAAAATAGAGCTATGTTTTAGTTCTCTATAAGATGATTATCATAAATCAAGGTAATCTAATAATAGATTCATGATAAGAATCATCATCATTATATTACCTAACTTCTACATTTTACTAAAAGTAGAAGTTAGTCATTTCACCGATTCTATTTGGATACCCAATTAAATTAGACTACCTGAAAGCAGAAAGTATAGCTAATAGTGATTAAAGAATTATTTTTAAGCAATGGTAATAGAAGAAAAACTTATATAACGAGTACGTAATTTCGGAAGGTGAATCTAAAATGATGTCTTAGCATGACAAAGCTGTTGTAACAGACCAAAACAATTCCAATACATAAAATGTAAAGAAATGACACGTGTATAGAGAAAAAGAAATTGAAAGTAAAGAGTACAAGTGCTGAGTAATAAAGCTACAATCGAATATTTCGCCGAGAGTCCAGTGGTGTTCGGGAATAGAAAACGCTAAACAAGCTCTACAGGCCGTGTTGCGGAAGTCAACGTTTGGGATAAATATCAAGTATCGATAGGCTACAAAGAACTAACTATGTTTAAGAAGATATCCTTTCTCAGATAGAAAGGGGCTCAGGAAGAAGTAGCTATTAGAAACACAATTACCTAACGCATCATTACAATCAAAGTTTGTGATAAAGTTGAGCACTAGAGATCAAAACGAAGATGAACACTCCAAAAACAGGTTGGCATTGGTTTAGGACTTTGCAGAAACTTGTATGCAAGTTGCTCCCTAAATATTCGTTAAAGCTTTATACCAGAGTACCGGTTTCAAACATGAATCCGAAACAGCGTGATAGCAAATATTTCTGATGGAGATTTTTTCCTCCAACGAGCAAACCTGTCTGTTATGCCCGTCTAAATTATACATATTTCAATGACGTATTCGATCTAGGTATGTGTTATACACCTACTTTTGTAGACGATACACTTATAAGGAAAGTTGTAGATTACAATAAAGCCTTTTTATATGAAATGATATTTAATATTATTTTATAAAACCAACTTCTTCCAATATGTTCACTTTAAAAGTTCTTGTTTGTATTTTCCTCCATAGTCTATTCTGAGAAAACTATTCCTTACTGTGTACGCAAGACTGTCTTATAGTTAACTTTTTACATTTATTATAAATATAATTTGATAAAAACCACGAATGAATAGCCGAACCTCTGTGATCGCATGTTTGCTGAACTTTTATTTTTATATACTATACAAAGACGTGATGGATTGAACTTGATAAAAACATTTAAAACCTAGTTTATGAATTAAAAAGTATTTTAAGTTAACGGAACATTCGATAGTTAGAACATTGAGGCTACAGAGTCGTCACCCGCTGGTATAACACAAAATAACACACTTAGAAATGTATTTACCGTGATTGACAAGTCATCACAGAAACCGATGGATTGCGGTGGAGCACTAGGATCAAGGGCTACTTTCCATGTAGGTAGACGGAACAGTCACTCACACACGGCCACGGCTTCCACCTCACCGCAGGCGTTGCACGCGATCAAAAGAAAAAATAACACGGTTCTTTTACAATCAAACTAACAATCCAAGTTCTCGGCACTTCAGCCGGAGGTCTCACAGTACACCATAAAATGTCAATATTGTAAAGGTTCACGGGATAATTAAGTCACCAGTTATTTTCGACGGAGAAGTTTGTTGACAGTTAGCGTGTGCAGACGGACGAGACGTTCTCGCCGCGCTCGCGCATACTCCGGTGTGAAGTCGGCTGCAGTCAGTAGCATGGCCAGGCCACGCTCGGGCCGCTTCGGCCGGCCTCGGCGGAACTCGGCTGGAATGCGCGGCACGCGGGCCCAGAGGCTGCAGCTTCGGCTTGTCCGTTGAGATCTACGCAACGCCCGCTTCGCTTCGCATATACAAAATATAATTAAATTGCAACAGCCGATCGCCATCACAGCGCTATAATGTACACTTGCCTAAGATCAAGTTCTGTCCAAAGTCGGCATTAAGTCAACGGGAAAGTACAGTTAGGTGCAGGCGCGGGAATGCGTGAGCGAGGTCACAGAACTAGTTGTAAATGACAAGCCTTCCGAGGAACACTATTCTGCTCGAATTGTAACCCAGTTAGCAACTAATGATGTTTAGACAATTAATCACCTCCACGTGATGATATTCGAATATCTATTATATCCTCCTCTGCATAATAGATATATAATTCTATACTAAGTTACCAACAGTAAATAATTAAGGTACCTACAAATAGAAATTCAAAATTCTAAACTTAATAGTTGCGTATGTAAATTTTATAGAATTTATCAAACAATGGTGCTCGAATTGTTAAATCAGGCCTGAACAGTTCTGCTACCTGCTGAATGCGGATCCGCAAGTTTTGCGGGTCATTGACGCATCAACCGCCCACGCAACAATTCGCATCAGTGCAGCCCTAAAACACGCAAAATTTATTTTCAGGAATTATATGGATAAACCTTAAGTAGAACATAAACCAATATATTGTAACTTAATACGGATCTCAGTTACGGACAAATACGATCCAAAAATGTTTGCGGACACGTGTGTCGGTTCATTCGTCCTTCATTTTTCTGTGTGCTCATAATGTTTGATTTGCTTTGAAGGTTCCGCTGTGTGCACAAAACACGTGTGGCTGTTTAAAGAAACATTTTTTTATTCAATCTTTTTTCCGACTATTCATAAATCCTATGCTAAGAGCACGTGATTTCAAATCTTTTTATTTTGATTAGTTTAAATACACGATCACTTTTATTTCTGTGAAAACCTTTTGAGAAATAACATCAATATAAATGGTTATGACCATATTACTTAACGTTATAGTATACTATACAATCTACTCTCTTTTTTAATTTATTATTAAAGATTTTGTTTTGTAATATTTCAACTTCGTTAATGACATCAACGAATTTTATTATAATTTTAATCATGAATTGTGATTATTTTGTTTACGAGAGGCAAATAATATATATTTAGCTTATTACATTTAATATTTATTCATTTGAAGTTTCGATGGAGCATACAATTTATCAAAATTATGGTTACATTGAAATACAATACATTATTAAAGCATATTCATAATCTGATAAAAATCCATGTATTAAAACGATCACAATAAAATTTCCTGAATTATCTCTCACAAAACATTAATAAAGAAGTATTAAGAATAAGACAAATAAGACACTGGATTAGCGTGAATCAGATCTGAATTGTGAGTCAGGTATGACTCAGCACGTCGCACCGCAAAGAAAGCCTCGACGAGGTTGATAGCGGTGGCGCGCGCTCAAAACACCCCAGGAATCCCATTGTAAGCGCCGCACAATTTATTACCTTATCTAGTACTATACTACTGACTATTGCATAGCTAAATGCATAATAAACTTTGTTCACAATTTAATTGAATGCGAATTATTAAGAATTCGATCGTGCTGTGGTTGTACAAATCTCGGCAATTGGCTGCAGTTGTGCAAGTGCATCAGCGCGTACGTAACATGAGAACAGGTGGTAAGATAGCAGGTATTTGCGAAAACTCGCGTGTGTCGGCACAAAAAGCAAGTCGCGGCAATGTCGTCTCAAACGCCGAGCCGTCAGTGAAATCGCGCGTGTAGAAAGCAGAACTGGGAGGGGCGATCGACGATGCCTCACATTTACTGTCGTCGATACAGTAGCAAATGAGTGTCTTATGAAACAAACAATTGATTTGTACATTACGTACGGAAAGAACACTTGATATATAAGTCCAATAATAACATACGCAATTAAGATTACACTCAAAGATGACATCAACATTTAACCTTACGCAAAATTGGAATATGAATAATAATTAAGGCGTGACTTGATATGCGAACACCCGAACACCCACGATTATCTACTCATTAGTGGAAATGTTGAAGAAAGCAAACACAAATCTGTTTGCTGCATACTTAAAGTGACATTCATCAATCAACGAAATGTGTACTCGAATACCGTTAGACGTTTCGCCATTACCAAGGCTGAGGGCAGGACGAACCGACTCCATTAACAAATAAAGCATCGACAACATCAATTATGTAATAAAACATCACGACGGACGTTTCACATTAATTTACCGTTACTGTTTACCTCGTGAAGCTTTTTAAAAGTACTCAACATTACAATTAAACACTCTATGTCATAGTCTATGAGATTTAAAAAGGATTTCACTCCTTAGAAAGCACGAGACGTATCACGCATGTTTATCAAAGAGACATAAATTTCTTTACAATTATAGTTTAATGATGATACATCGTAAGAAAATAACCATTACGTTTATTTATATTAGGAGAAATCTATTTGGACCCTGACAAAACAAGGGCCAAGGTAAGCCAGATCAAGAAAAATCGTGCTGTGAGGTCCGTTAAAATAGCTGTCTAGTATATAAACAATTTATACAAAGTTACCATAGTAAACCACTCGATTCTATAATTGGAGATTGTATGTAGATTTTGAAAATTCGAAGTTACGAACAACAATATACTTATATTTTTGACAGCCTCCGTGGCGCAGTAGGTGTGACTTTTGAGTGTTATTTATTTATATTTATCTTTTAATTTTGTCGAATAATCTTATATTTATAAATAAAAAGCAAAATACAAAATAGCTGCAATGGATTAAACAACTACAGCTAATATTGATAGCTAATGAAGGTGCTAATCGTACTATCCTACTTATGCACGCTTCCTATGGGATAGCAAAATATAGAAAGGTGTAATAGCTTAAGATGCCTTCATAGATTATATATCTTTTCTTACAAAAATAATCTCCACGCGGGCGGAGCCGCGGGCAACATCTAGTGTATTATAAATAAGTACAAAAATATCTAGTTTTTTTCTTAATAATATATTGCTGTATGCTTTGTAACATAACGCAGTAGGTAAGTATTACAGTTATATTATCATACATAATACAAGACCTACACCATTGTCATAGTAATAAATAATCCTTTAAGCAGCTTCAAATTAATCAGCTTAGTTGTTTTGCTGTGATTAAACAAGTGGACAGATAAGGCAGTCTTAGTTATCAGGCATTATATTGGAATTAAGCAGCGATAGCCTAGTTGGTTGCGGTACGGACTGCCAAGACGAAAGTCGTAGGTTCGAAACCCAAGTGGCATACACCTCTGACTTTTCTAAAGTTATGTGTGTATTAAAATGTTAATTATCGCTTGCCGTTAAATGAAGGAAAACATCGTGAGAAAACCTGCATATCTGAGAATTTTTCGAAGGTATGAGAAGTCTGCCAACCCGCATCAGGCCAGCGTGGTGGACTAAGGCCTAACCCCTCTCATTAGTAGAGGAGGCCCGTGCCCAGCAGTGGGACAATGTTTAATACAGGGCTAATATTATTATTATTATTTATATTGGAATTATAGTTGCTTCTTTCGCCTCAATGATCAAATATCAATGGTATTACTATCGACGCACTTAACATTTAGAAATACGGGCTTCCCAGTTGATGAAATTTTACTAGGCGTGTTCTTTTACGAAAAGCTTAGTGTCGAAACAAGTCTTGAGAAATACCGATCATTTAAGAAGATTAACATATTTTTAGGCTGGGCACGTCACATCGCAAATCCAAGCACCACACGGCTCGCATTGAGTAACGCATAGACGTTCGTAGTTGAAATGTAAAATACGAATAAAAAATCAATTCTGATGATCCATCGTACCTATGGACGCTGTTGGGAACCGGTTTAACGGATGGTTTTCAGCTTTTTATAAAGTATGGGTGTACTTCGCAAAGGTTATACAGTAGAATAAATTATTTTTGACTTCACTGTTTTAAGTTTAACGGTAGGCAGCGGCTTTGCTGTGCACTGGCATTACAGAAGTCTATGGGCGGCGGTGACTACTTACCATCAGGTGGCCCGTCTGCTCGTCTGTCTATCGAGGCACTAAAAAAAAAAGTTTAGTCGCTAATATGAATAAAGCTTTATATTGTAAACTTATACTGTTGCGGAACATATTATACATTTTTAGCTTCCAATATAGACGCTAGTGAATTCTTATTTGAAATATACTGAGTCTAGTAAATCCTTAACTATTCTCGGAATGTCCGTTCCGGATGTTACGTTCGGAACCTATCCAACAGAATAAAGATGAAGTATGTAACAGAATCTACTTGTTTAGTAATGTAAAATATACAATAAACATATACATTCACGCCTGTAATCCCCGAAGGGGTAAGCAGAGGAGTAACTAGAACACCCACTTTTCGCCGAATATATTACGGCCCCATAATGTAATAGGGGACAAGCCTATACGGGTCACAATTCCAGACTCCAAACTGATACTGAGTATTTCTAAATAGAAAAACCCAATATTACTTTACCCGACCCGGGGATCGAAGCGGAGACCTCAGCACAGCAGTCGTAACGCATGCGCAATTACAACTCCGCCACCGAGGCTATCTGTTAGTCAGACAGTCGAATGTAAAATGCCAACATTAATTTGAGTATTTTCGATCTACAGATATCTGTGTACTGTTTAATGGTGTCATAATAACTCTATTCAAAGTATATTTCAAATATTTAATCTATTGACTATAAACTCGAAACCCGCATAAATACTTAGATATACCGACATGGCAAGCGAAGTCACTGAAATTGTAACCAGGGATTTTTTTATGTGATTATACGATCGGAGTTCTTATACTAATCTGAGAAATCAGAGTACTTCTCGCGTTCTGTAATCAGCGCGATCTAAAAAGGTGTTTGTCGCACGTATACTATTATCTTATACGGTATGTATAGACAAAATGGAATGTTGCGGCATCTAAGCATCTAGATTGCAGGGTTCTGTACATCGTTTAGCATTCCGTTCACGAACCTACGTGCTATGTGTTCACACTTGCGCTTGCGCGGACGAATATTCTGATTGTGGAGTCTATTTGAAAACACGTAAGATCAAAATATTCGTTTTAAACAGTCACTAATATTAGTGTTATAAAAGAAATATTTTTTTATAATTGATCCTGGCAAACGAACAAGTAAGTCACCTAACAGTAAGTGCCTATGAACACCAATCAAATCAAATATTAATTGAATCCATGAAACGTTATACATTATTTAGATTAGGTCAATCTTTTATACTCTACCGCCAATTCACAGTTTCACTGGAGAAGAACAGGCAAGAAACTCTAGCGTAGCTCTTTTCGAACATCGGTGAAGAATATTTGGTCTACAATTAATATACGATTTAAGTTTACATTAGATTAGAGCAGTTCAATGTATGTTAATTAAGTTGCCTTATTGCAATATTGGAATAATTCTGGAAGAATCTTTATTGCATTTTCGACCTTAAAATCAGGGGTTCGGAGTAGAGAAGGGATTTCGGGGTCTCTGGAAATCTTGGTCACCACAAAAAAATCTATAAGCTGACAATCTGCCACTTCATTTAAGTTATCTGTGAGTTAATTGTACTAACCCCGAAACTACTACATTCAGGCTCCAGAAAAAGTTTTATAGTTTGGCTCTACCACTTAGACTTTTCTACAATTCTATACATTCAAGAATAATATCTGCTTCGCAGTATATACTGTCCTACAACGGTAGGCAGCGGCTTTGCTGTGCCCTGGTATTGCAGAAGTCTATGGGCGGCGGTGACTACTTACCATCAGGTGGCCCGTCTGCTCGTCTGCCTATTGAGGCACTAAAAAAAGTACAAAGGTAGTAGAGGTTAGTAGATAAGGCACAGGGCTTATCTACTACAAAGCCATTCTTATACCTTAATTAATTTAAGGAATCGTGCAGGAAAACTGTATTAAGGTGAATTGAGGGTGATACCTAATAAATAATAATAATATGCGAAATGAAAATTTCTTATAAATTATTATTAATGTTAATATTTTCATTTTGTATTACTTGGTGCCTACAATGTAGTTTTATTTGATTGTCAGTAAAACCAAAAGCCTATCCTGCGATATAAGTAAAAGTGTCTGCCCAGCAGTAAAATACAATACTTATGAGTTGATCATGTTTCATAATCACTCATAGCATACGCATCAGCATTAACTAGCCATTAATTTCAATATACAAACATGCAATGGCACGTACTTAAATACGTAATTTATAATAATTATTATAGAGTAATTAATTATTAATTACACGAGGCGCGCACCAAATAAGCAATCTGTTTAAATAGTGTATGTATATGTAGTGTTTATTAAACGCTCACTGGCGAAACAAGAGAGCTAAGAGAATAAGCAGTAATTATCAATTGAATAATAAGTTTCATATTCGTAACATATTATCTATTGTATTTAATATGATTGAGCATGTTCCTGGAGGACGGTCCGGTAGCATTTTAAATGTAAGCGTAAGCGAAACATAAAGATACTATTACATTTATATAGGAAAGAACATACACTCGTTAGTATTAAATAATTTTACTATTAAATTTCGCAGTGCGCGCGAATCCATAGGGCGATAAATTTATAATAAAATTTTGTTGATTGTCATGTGTGATAAAATCATCCAATTTCGTTGATCGAATGGCCATTGGACAAACTATATTGGACCAGCGCCACACCACCTATGTTTAATAAGCGACTTGTCACGACGAAAACAGTCATTATTTAAATATTGTCTGTAGTCATTGACGCTTGACTTCTCTGACGCCTCCAGTATGGCGTTTACCGACAATGCTATAACTGACGCGCCCTCTGCACCCGGACTAGTAAGTAAGTAAAGAAGTTTTAAAATAACATTGTATCTAAAAAGATGGTTATATTAGGGCTTCAAAACTGTTTTTAGAGCATTGTGTTCTAGAATATTCCTTAAGGTTTAAGGATGCGTTGTGTTGTTACAGCATAGTTTATGAATAACAGCACCAACATGAGATAAAGTATTAAGAAAATAATATAATCACTTCAATAGCAATATAAAATTACGTTGAATTCGTATTTATTTTTACTGTTACTTAACCTTTTATTCGAAGATTTTCACCCATAGTATGTTATATCTGCATGCATAAATTTTGCTTCGTGCTCAAAGGGAATAAATATATTCATTCTGACACTACAGTCAATGTATTTATGTTTAAAACCTTGGATGCAGGTCGAGAGACATCGCCAACAACAATCGTTGGTATTCGAAATATATACTTAGTGATTTCAAATTTTTAGTATATTATTATTTTTGACATAAAAATAAGATATATAGAAACACAGTTGTCATACAATTTTTATTGTGGATATTGGATGTGAACTGTAATATTTTGTAGAGTTAACTAATGTGAACTCAGGTATTAAATATATTACTGAGTGCAATCGATTATCATGCAAAGAAATAAACCAATAAAAATATGTGAGAAAAGACTTCTAAAAAACATCTAGCGAATCAACTTTCTATTATAATTAGAAAAAAACTAGGAAATTACCATTACGTAAGAAGTATCACATTTATACATAATATGTATTTCACTATCAATATTATTAATTAATTTTACTACAGATAATTTTAACTAAATAGGTTTGATGTACATATTTATAACGTAACGCTAATTTCATCGATATAGTTTAAAACATTAATAGTTACACAGTCTACTGAGCAATACCTACTTTACCTATAATCCAAATACCTATGACTATTATGACTTACACCTTTGAAAATACTTTCATAGATGTAAGTCATAATTTGTTAACAAGCTTTAATCAATGCATTGTTTTGTAAGTCAAATGGTACTAATATCCAAAATGATAACATATCTATATACAAACAGCACTGCCACAGTAAAACATTACTATAACTTTTTGCAACTCTATTTGAAAACAGCAATTCGTACGATGGTGTTAGCCAAGATATATATATTCATGTGTGAAGCGTAGCGAAATGTAGGGCTGTTGCGGCAGTGCCCAGGGAAATCAAACCCATCATCAACTACAGAGAGAGCTACACGTGCACTCTTCCGGTCCATTAGCATTGAATGAGCGGTGCTTGTGCTTGTAGTGACTATTATTGTCACCCGGCCACTATTAAAGCCGAAGCTTGATCTAAATCAATCTTCTGGAACAACGTTCTTCTCTGCATTGTTCTCGTTTCCATGGTCAATTATAAGTAATGACCACATTTGACACGTTCATTACATTCGATTCGACCGATCTTTCTTACGTAAGTTACCGCAACAGACATTCATCCTAACGGTGAACTCGACAATGGGTTAAATTCACTTCACTTATATTCCGGAATACGCTTATTAAAATATATAATTACTCAAAGTACTTACCGGTAGCTCGAGGTATTCTGCAATGGTGAACTTAGCGGCACCGCGTCTGATGTCGGCTAAAGCAGCAAAATGTTCATCGCGACGGGCTTTTCGACGGAGAAGAGCGCGAGCGTATGGATACGCTGCCAAATATTCACCATAGGCGTCCATCAATTCACCCATAAAAAGCTGCTTCAAAAGAATAGTACTCTCATTCGCGCCGTCTTCAATGGGCGGAGGTGGTAATTCTCGACTTTTCAGAGATTCTGGTAGAGTTTTCGTAGTAAACATACTTATGCCACTTGTTGATTCGCACGAAGTGAATGCATCAGTAGAATCACTCGAACCACATTTCGAGAATGGAAACGCAGATGAGGTCCCGCTTTTTTCACTACTCGCAGAACTCTGACGAGTAGTGCTTGCTTTTTCGTAATAATCTGGATATTGCGGCTCCAAATGGCCTTCGGTGGAGGGCGATGACTCGTCTGCTGCGGGACTCGTATAATGTGCATTCTTAATGCAGTCATACAGGTCTTCAATAGATTCGTATGGAGTTATACTTCCACACGATTCGGCTTCGGTATCCTGCAATCTTTCGTATAAATCTTCGTTTTTCCTAGGTGCCACAGGAGTAATAGCGGAATCGGAATGACTTCGTTTTACACTTCTAACTTGATCATAACCAAAATCATTAGGATTTAGAAAATCCCACTTTACATTCGCCCATACATTATCTGTGACATCAGCAGATATCCTGTGGTCGGCACAACATTGTCCACCTCCTCTGATAGATACAGTTGTGATGTCGTCGCTAGCTTCTATATTAGTACTATCAGCGACTGACTCATTGCAATCTATAGGGATGTCTACAATGACTTTACGAAGACTAGCGTTAATTGACGACACGCTAGAAACATCATCGAATTTCCGATTGTCTTGAGATTCATTCAATTCCGAGTTTGTCATTACCGAGCAAGCATCGACATCCTGTTGAGATAATACACCTTCTTGTATAAGTTCTGTAAGTAAACTTTTAGGTTCGTCCTCGGTGACTGACTTAACAGAAGTATTTGAATGTTCTTCTTCTTCTTCATCTTTAATAACTTTGTTTAATAACCCAGAATCAATGTATTTCCTCATTCTTTCTGTCAAAGCTTCACTGGCTTCAGAAACAGATTCTAAATAGTAGAATAATAGATGGTATTCTTCTTTTGTTATGGCTGCAGCCCGCAACAACGGCTTTCCATACAGCTCTACAGCAGAGAACAAAGTTGAAGCTGCAACAATAAATTTATTGAAATCAATTAATAACGCCAGACATAAGAAGAATTTTCTGTTTCTTGATATGGATTTGTCCTTTAAGCGTAGTGTGAAGAAGCTACTCAGCAGGCCGGCAAGGTTGTGTCAAGCAGCGAGGTCTCTTGCTACTTTATACTCTAACTGGACGGCACTACGCTTACCATCAGGTGCAGTATGATCACTTTGCCGTGGCAGTACAAAAAAAGAGGTATTTTTGGAATCAATTTTATCAATTTTGTTTTGTAATAAAAATTCTTCGTGGTTCTTATATTGTCTTCAGCACAATACATTGGCACACATTAGAGTGCCATCAACGAACTACAAAATATATTTAAAGATGTGGAAATTTCCTTACACTGTAAGATACGAGGTAAAGAAATAAGTTTCGAAATTTCACAAAGACAACCGTTAAACGTCGGTTGAATATAAATCCCCATCTTTGGATTTTCGAGTTTGTTTTTTAAGTTTTCACAGGTATATAACAAAATATAAATAAATACATTTTTAAGGATAACGTTTCTTGACACAATTATTACTGTGGATATTCATTGCCAGGAGTCAAACTGCTTTTGATTTTATTATAAGGACATTTTGGAAACGAAAAATGTAGTAGATTCTCCACCCCAGGAGATAATAAAATATTTTTTTATCTTATATGATTAACATGAGTGTCACGATGTTTGCAGACCGAATGTATAAGTGTAATCAACTTCTACGAAAGATTACCGGACAATGGATGGCATGCGTAGTATTATTGCCAAACCGCTTTCTACAAACATCGCTGCGTTTGCTAGTGGAATACTAAATGTAGATACGGCATCGTTTCGTATTGGCAACGAGGATTTCAACGGTCTGATGAGGAAAGTTGCTTATTTTTACATTCTTAGCTTATGCGTATAAGTCTTTTATTTAAGAAATATCTATTTGGTTATTTTACATTTTGGAAATATCAAAACTATTTCATAGAGGGAACAACAACTGTTGTTAACAGCAAGGACTATGAGTCAGTTACTTACATAGAATTTAAACATTACATTACGTTAGACATTAGAAATTTCGTAAAACTCTATGTCAAATAAATCTAGAAATAATCTAGAGAACTAACCATAAATTTTCTCCCATGCAATAAAAGTTTCCAAATCTCGGCCGTCCCATTGTAAAGGTTGATACTCCACAACAAGAACTTCACCCTCTAAAACAGTGGCCGATGATCTTGGTTCAACTGGTGCTTTGGAACCTCCGAGAAAAAGTAGAGCTGCTGGTGGCGCAGGTGGCGAAGCGGCATCAGGTGGAGGTAGTGATCCACCCAAAGGAAAAGACAATGGCGCAGATAGTGGGCCTGATGGTATACCAGCTACTACAGCACCGGCCTCTTGTAAGGGTTCGCAAACGACTTCGGCTACTGTATTGTGTCCCCATACAGTCACCTGAGGACAAATAGGAAGATGGTTATTATACCTAGAATTAAGTATAAAATACACATACTTATTGTATTTAAATTTTTTATTCAATTTGTTCCAATCAGTAGTACCTGCAAATGTTAACCAATTTTATTTGGTACGAACATTCTAGAACAATTTACTTTGTATTATCCTTATACTGTTTAACCATTATGTACCTAATCGATAGTCAATATCAAGTTTGGTATTTTGCATTCCATGATCTAATAATGGATTGCTCAATCTGATTAATACAGCCGCAGGAACAGTTGCACCAGACACTAATGACGAATTACCTACAAGGTTCGAAGTTTTGACTTCCGAAATGACAAAACTTACAGGGCTATGACTAAATGTTCAAAGAGTACATTAAATATTTCGAAGAGAATATAAAGCTTAACAATAAGTGATTCATAAGTATCTAATTAAGTTTAAAGTGGTAGAGCCACGCTGTAGTTACTTTATCTGAGCAACGAATGAGCCGGTTCGTACCGGGGTATTACCAATGTTTCAGAAAAACGACGTGAAGTAGATTGTGTATGGTAACATATGTAAGGTTTTTACCAAAAATCTTGGCCCAAATCCCCATCCTTCGCATTCCTTTCCCTCAAGGTCGGTAAAATATCAATCATTATTTTGATGTTAACATTTATAGGCGGTAAAGACTTCTCAGTATAAGGAAACCTGAAACTAGGGCACTAGTTTCAGGTTTCCGACATATACTATAAAAATGTCTAACATAAACCACGAATCCCTAGGGTAACCATTACAAACAACGTTTATGTCATTTACATAACGGAAATGCCGTCCAAATGTTTCCATGAAATATGTTACAGTAACATCGTAAAGAATAGTAGGTAGATAAGGTCTTGGAAATAATTTTGCGACATCAAGCTCTATGACTTACCTACTTTTTAACAAGAATTTATTCTCCGTTCTTTGCTTTTTATTGTACAGAGTAAATAAACTAACGGTAAAAATAGAGTAGTAATTGGAATATCTCAACCTAATTTATTATTCAGATAAAACATAAAACACTTTTATACGATCATAAAATATTAATCAGTAAAGTTATTTCAGGAACGAAAATGGCGTTCTCACGTGATGCATTTTAGATAATTTGGTCAAAACAAATGCGGGTATGATAAATGCCTTAATATCTCAAAGCTATTTCTCCGAGCAAATACCGAACGGTGAGCGGATCCTTTTTATTGTGTTAGTATAACAACGCTGTGCAGAAGTCTCAGAGGCCTTGACTGCTTGGGTTCATGGCGTTTTTTACCAGACCCACGTGTGACGTCACGACGAAGATATGCGCACGCGCTCGTTCCCCACTCCCCAAACCCCGCCACGCCCAATGCCTCCAGGATAATGCATCTGATACATCTTCAACGAGAAAAAAACAAAACAAGATGCAGCGGACAAGGGGCAGTCGATTTACACGGACAACGTTTTTTCGTTTTACAAAACCAGAAAGATGAATGTCAGTTGTTATTTTTTGATGGATATGTTTTTTGTAGTTTATACATCGGAGTACGGCTAATAAGAAATATTATATTATTATGTAGGCATACTCATCTACTTGGTATTATTTATAATAGTCTTACCAGCATATTATACTTATTACACATTCCTTAACATGTTATTCAAAGGAAGCAAGTTCTGTGTGCCGTTAGTGAACCTACTAGTAGGTAGGAGCATATGTGTGTATAATATACAAATATACATTTTTAGATCCTTTTTAAACATTTCAAAATGAGTAATAAAAATATTCAGATGAGAAGTGCATAGCAAGTTTTTGTAACCATATTTTTATCGCCATCTATGTTTCGAGTTAAATATTAATGAACTAATTTGTAACGCCATCTTACGGACGACAAGTTCCAACTCTGTAAAAAGTAACAAGACCGCGCCCCACTCTCATCGTCGCGGCTTTTATTTTGATGCTTTAGTATAGATGGCGTGTTTAAAAAACATTCATTCTTTCACTTTATGATGTAATTTAAATAAATCTCTATATAAACATTAATAAATAGCTAATTTGAACAAAATTAAAAATAATTCAGTGTCTTTTTCTTCGATAAAAAAGAGTTTATATTTTTTTAATTATTACATTCAAATTTAATACGGTTAGCATTTACGGAAAAATACAACTGACGATCCTATGATATAGTTCTTAGTTTCCTGAAAATAAATAAACTGTGTTACGGCCTTGGTGGCGCAGTTGTAATTGCGCTGAAGTCTCGGATTCGATCCCCGGGTCGGGTAAAGTGATATTGGGTTTTTCTATCTAGAAATTTCTATTTTTCTATTTCTTATTATATTTTCTATTTTTCTGTGCCCGGCGATAGGCTCGCCCTCCATCACATTATGGGACCGAAATTCGGCGAAAAGTGGGTGTACTGGATACACCTCTTCCTACCCCTTCGGGGATTACAGGCGTGAGAGTATATGTATTTATGTAAACTGTGTTAAAATGTTGTGTAAACGAAACGTTTTACATCGTGTAGTAAAAATGTAATGTAGTTTCTTAGAAATATTAAACATTACGGTAAAACTTTAGGGTTAGTAGGTAGGCTAGCGCTAGCTAGAGCAATGGCGCGGTCGCCGGCGTGGGGTTATGGCGCTATTTAGAAATCTCTCTAGTATTTTGTAATGTTTTTTGACTGGTTACGAAAATCAGAAGTTAGTCTTCTATGAGGCTCAGTTTTAGTGCCACTAATAACATCGCAAGTACATATGACAAAGTTAATAGATTATGATTTGTTTCAATGCATTGTGATTGCATTGTATGACAGCCTCCGTGGTGCAGTAGGCGAGTAAATGGCTGAGAAACGAGAGGCCGTGGGTTCGATTCCCATACCGGGACAAATGTTTGTGTGACAGACAGATATTTGCGACCGGGGTCTGGGTGCTGTGAGACCGAAAGTCTCTCGTAGTCACTGATACCCACAACACAAGACTGGTATCGTAGTCTACTGTTAGGTGTTAATTATTTATTGTAAAGTCTAGTCTTGTCATTTTATAGTCTATAATATTAACTCTATAATATAATCTATGATATAAACTAATTAAATAAATGAATATTGTAGCAAAAATATCAATTCTATTTTTAGCAGTATCTTCAATAAATCGCGAAATTATATTTAATAAAAATAATAATTAGACTAGCCCTGTGTTAAACTTATCCCACTGCTGTGCAGGGGCTCTACTAATGAGAGGGGATAGGCCTTAGACCACCACGCTGACCTAATTCAGGTTGGTGGATTTCACATACGTTTGAAATTCGCATGAGAATTCTCAGGTATGCAGGTTTCCTCACGATGTTTTCCTTCACCGTCAAGCAAGCGATAATTAACAAGGAATATACACGTAAGTTTAGAAAAGTCAGAGGCGTATACCATTTGGCTGGTTTAGAGCATACGACTGTCGTCTTGACAGTCCGTACCGCAACAAACTAGGCTATCGCTGCTAATTATATTATGCGTGATAAATTACAATACATATATTTCAATCAACCTGTCCGTTTTTCTGGTAGGAGGGTACCTGGTATATTACCTAATTGTATTTTGTACGCGACTGGATAGTATTTACCGTCCACAAGGTAAAAATTCACCATAATAACTCGTTCCGTCGAGTCGGGTAACGCGTTCCGCCATCAGTCAGTTTCCAGTTATTTCTGTCCGGCATAACTTAGCAGACAATTAAGAGACTTCATGTCTCACGATTAGTATGTCAGCCGTATACTTGGTCCGAACTGCACTTACTATCAAGTGAAGTCACTCTACGATAAAAAATATATATTAAAAGGAAGCAGTGATAGTCTAGTTGGTTGCGGTACGGGCTGTCAAGACGAAAGTCGAATGTTCGAAACCCACATGGCATACATCTCTAACTTATCTAAAGTTACGTGTGTATTAAACGTTAATTATCGCTAGCTTTAATGGTGAAGGAAAACATCGCGAGGAAACCTGCATACCCGAGAATTCTCATAAGAGTTTCGAAGGTATATGAAGTCTACCAATCCGCATTAGACTAGCGTGGTACTAAGGCCTAACCCCTCTCATTAGTAGAGGAGGCCCGTGCCCAGCAGTGGGACAATGTTCAGTACAGGGCTAGTATTATATTATATATTAAAATAAAATTAAAGATCCATTCTCGATGTATGTAAAGACGTTCGTTTTTTTATCCTCGATAAAGTTATGGAACACAGCCAAACCTTTGCAAAATTGAAAACCACAACATGCCTGCAGACTTGTGGATTCGCTTTATATTAATAGTAGAGTTTCTGTGCTTCATTTATCATAATAACATGCAGGTATTTTTACAAATATTCGTGGCATAAGGGCAATGTGAAATTATGTGCCTTTGTAATGTATATATCATATAAATTGAAAAAAAACTAATAAGTAATTATATAGTTTTCAAAAATCTTAATTAGTTTTTGAAATATTTGCAAAAAACCAAACCCCCTTTTTCCGGTAAATTGTTCATAGCTTTTGCAATTTTGCGCGTAAAACTTTATTTGTTTTATCAAAAATCATCTACATTCTATTCCGAATCGAATAATACCTTGTTCATATTTTTCCGAGACTTCTGGAAAAAGTGTACAAAAAAGCATGTTGACTAGACTAATAGGGCATCGTATAAAATTATAAGTAAGTTTTTTAATTCATAAAAAGACTGCCTTGGTGGCGCAGTTGTAATTGCGCATGCGTTACAACCGCTGTGCTGAGTTCTCGGGTTCGATCCCCGGGTCGGGTAAAGTGATATTGGGTTTTTCTATCTAGAAATTCTCAGTATTAGCCCGGAGTCTGGAACCTGTGCCCGGTATGGCGATAGGCTCGCCCCCTATCACATTATGGGACCGAAATTCGGCGAAAAGTGGGTGTACTGGTTACACCTCTGCCTACCCCTTCGAGGATTATAGGCGTGAGTGTATATGTATGTAAAAAGTACACCGACTTCAATAAAAAACAAATTATGTGTCACTATAAAATTTGAGGGTTAACCTTGAGATTTTTCTGAGATCCCATCATCAGATCCTGACTTGGTGCCAATGGGACCACCTGGGAAGTATACCCTTTTAAACAAAAAAATAATTTCTCGAATCGGTCCAGGCGTCTTCGAGTAATCGGGTAACATACATAAAAAAAAAAGATTCCGACGAATTGTTAACCTTCTCCTTTTTTTGAAGTCGGTTAAAAAGTAATTATAATTCTTATACATTTAAGAAAATAATGATAGAGCAGATCCTTTGAGTAGGCAACCAATACTCTAAGAGCAGATCAATATAAATCCTGACCAAGCGAACAATCAAGAAATTCCTAAAAAAATATGTCGGTTATTTCAGTTAAACATTTTTAAACCGACACACGATATCTGTTTAAACAACACAATGTTACGATAATTTAGATAGCATTGTGTGATTGTCGTAGCGCAGTGGAAATACTATCTCTTAAACGTATGTGGTCAGGTCGCCGACTGACACACTTTCGACGTTTGCCGATGTTATAATTACATTTATCAATATGCGATACGCACATGGTTTGGTTGTATTTCGTCTGCCTATAACCGTCTGTTATTTTCGTAAACGATCGATAATTTATTCATAACTTTTCACATTCTAATAAATATTAAACTTTCTTATTGTAGCTAAACTTATAAATAGATTGGAGGTAGTGATTTCCTTGTCCTTATAAATGTTACTAACCCAAGTTTATAAGTGTTGAAATAATGTTACTTAAATTCCAATTACGAGCAGTGCAAGTATAATTTTCAAATTGAAAAATTCAAGTCCTTTTTTTTAGTACCCGGATAAGCAGACGAGCAGACGGGCCACATGATGGTAAGTAGTCACTGCCGCCCATAGACTTCTGCAATGCCAGAGAACAGCAGATCCGCTGCCTACCGTAAATGACTCTTGAATGAAAATTGTCTTTATGACTTCTTGAAGGATGACTACAATGATATGTAATTAGCATTAAAGTATTATTATCTAAAAGTTACTAAAACCAAAAAATAGCCATAAAAAGTCACATCAACTCATGAGTTCGGAATGCACCGCTTCCTATACCATTGTGAGAAAATAACACGCAGGTTGAATAATAAACAAGAAAATAAATATTGAAATACGCTGATGGTATATTATTTTTATTTCGTATGCCATTACGTATGTGCTTATAATTTAAATATTTCAAATTTCATTGTTGGAACATTTTAACAAAAATATTCGTTTAATCGTGAACTCCGTATTTTACACAAAAACAGATACATTTTCTATTACTCACTTGGGTAATAATAAACTCATTATCTAATAGCAATGATACACAAAAAATACATAAATTAAAAATAAATTTAACGGTAGGCAGCGGCTTTGCTGTGCCCTGGTATTGCAGAAGTCTATGGGCGGCGGTGACTACTTACCATCAGGTGGCCCGACTGCTCGTCTGCCTATCGAGGCACTAAAAAAAAAATACAACAGAAACTTTGTTGTCTACGTAATAATGTTTGGAAACTGATTTCATTTGTTTGTTTCGGCGACTGATTCTTCAAGGGTCGTTAGTCGTTGAATGAAAATCGCTTCCGACCTTTGTCAACTTTAGGTCACTTTCTAGAGTTTCTATCGTAAATGTGCCAAATGTTTGGCAACGGATGTGTTTCGCTCTCATTCATCCATTGCTTGTTCTATGAGTCGAATCTTGTCTTCATTTTTAAGATAAGTTTATTTGTATTTGTGTCAGATTGAATCCCCGCACTGATGCCAAGTTTTAGATATTTACAAAAAAAATGATAATCTGTCAATTTGAGGGCAAAGACGTGTGAATTAATGAGTGTTTATATATTAAAAAGAATATTCTTAGTTTGGTCAAAAATATTTTATCTACAGCATGAGTCCGCAAGTGTCAGCGAAAATTAAAATCATCAAAGTACGAAACTTTCATGCCCAGGATTTCGTACAGCCGATTACTAAATCGAAGATCCCTTTCATTTCAGTCAAAAAAATTATTGCTTAGCAGCATTAGCGTACATATGCACATTGTAAATAAACCTAAGATCCTAAATACTTAAATTTCTACCATAAATAAACCCTTTCCACCTGCCAGATAATTTTATTCATTTATATGCTACTAGCTGTTTTTTCATGCGTTTAACTTAAAAATGTCGGATTTTCATACAAACTTTCATTCCCTATTTTACCCCCTTAGGGGCGGAATTTCCAAAAATCCTGAAACATATATTTTTTATTTTTAACTAAAATGACAAATACTAATTTTCATGAATTTAACTTCAAAAACGACGGATTTTCATACAAACTTTCATCCCCTATTTTACCCCCTTAGGGGTGGTATTTCCAAAAACCCTCCCTTAGTGAATGCCTACGTGATTAAAGGTACCTACTGTCAAAATTTCAAGTCTCTAACCCCAGCCGTTTAGGCTGTGCGTTGATCGATCAGTCAGTCAGTCAATCAGTCAGTCAGTCAGTTTCTTCTTTTATATATATACAGATTATTTGAATGCATTAATAAATTTATATGCTGCTAACACTATGGGCTCATGTCTGAAATAAATCATTTAAATTTGAATTTAATTTAATTTTCGAGTTCAAAATAATCATATTACACGCATGAAGCATAGTCATTTGTGTAGGCAACGATGCCGATCAGCCGCTGAATCATCCGCATTAAATGGTCTTTCTGCATGGTTGCTCTATCGATATTATTATAAAGAATTCTAAACATTGCTGAACTTCGTACTCGCTTGTGTATTATTTCTTCATCTTAATTATTCTCATTAAAATAATTATAGAAATTAACTAAGGTGTCATGATTATAATTCGTGTAAAATTTATGTACCTTGTTTTATAATTCATAGTTGTTGCTCGCGGCTCCGCCCGCGTGGAGGTCATGTTTGGGGGAAAAAGTATACAATATAAAATACCAATATTCATGCGTTTAACTTAAAAATGACGGATTTTCATACAAACTTTCATTCCCTATTTTACCCACTAAGAGGCGGAATTTCCAAAAATCCTGAAACATATATTTTTTATTTTAACTAAAATGCCAAATACTAATTTTCATGAATTTAACTTCAAAAATGACGGATTTTCATACAAACTTTGATCCCCTATTTTACCCCCTTAGGGGTGGTATTTCCAAAAACCCTTCCTTAGTGGATGCCTACGTGATAAAAGGTACCTACTGTCAAAATTTCAAGTCTCTAACCCCAGCCGTTTAGGCTGTGCGTTGATCGATCAGTCAGTCAGTCAGTCAGTCAGTCAGTTTCTTCTTTTATATATACAGATTACTTTTTGGTCTCTCTATTATACTAGGAGATCTTTTATATAATACAACATTGTCATAAAACCAGTTTTAATATTCATTCAGTAGTAGTTAAACAGTATCTCCTTATAACATTAAATGCAATTTAAAAATTCTCAGGAATTATTTTGTCACTGCTCCAATATTAATGACAGATTAGGACACATGCCAATAAACAATCACGCTGATATGATGAAAAAATAGCTGTGAGTATATAAGTCACAGCTATTTTTTGCTATGGAGTTGTTGAATACAATGCATGTCTTAGTAATCTCTGATTTCATGCAATACGAAAATGTTACTTACAATTTCAACTTAGATGATGTGTAATCCCTGAAGTGGTAGGCAGAGGTGTAACTAGTACTCCCCACTTTTCGCCGAATTTATTACGGTCCCATAATGTGATAGGGGCGAGCCTATCGCCATAATAGGCATAATTCCAGACTCCGGGCTGATACTGAGTATTTCTTAATAGAAAAAGCAATAATCACTTTAACCGACCGAGGCAGATAGAATAGATAATGTAATTAACGTTTTAGCTAACCCAATTTAATTAATAGATAAATTAAGTTCTTTATATGTTTAAAGCGACAGTTTTAAAATGTAAAAGTCGCTATAAATAGTTAAATAAAATACACATGTACATACTTTTTTATTTTTTTATAATAACACCCAACAGTCACACACATAGCCCCGACCCCACACTAAGATAAGAGTCTTGTGTTGTGGGTATCAGGGACTACGAGAGACGCTCGGTCTCACAACACCCAGACCCCGGACCCAAATATCTGTTTGTCACACAAACATTTGTCCCGGTGTGGGAATCGAACCCACGGCCTCTCGTTTCACAGCCGGCTACTCGCCAACTGCACCACCGAGGCTGAGACTGTTACTTACATACAAATGCTCAAACTTCTTTCCTCGACAAGGAAGTGCATCTAATGCCCCCACACTTCACCAAGCTTATTTTCGTCTCATGATGTGATAAGTGGCGAGCCTATCACCATATAGGGCGAATAGAATTACGAACAGTGCATGTATTCAGAATGAAAAATTCAAGTCCTCATTATGACTTCCCGGCCTGAGATTTAAACACATTACGTATATCTAAGTTTAAGTGCGCTACCACTTGACTAATGAGGTTGTAAAAAGTCAGAAAAAAGAACTTTACTCTTGAAAATACTAAGTGGTATAATACACTTTTTTGAAGAAATCTATACTAATATTTTAAAGAGGAAAGATTTGTATGTAAGCAATGATATTGTATTAAAAAGATGTAAGTATGTTTGTAACGAATTGGCTCAAAAAGTACTGGACCGATTTTAAAAATTCTTTCACCATTTGAATGCTACATTATCACTGACTGATGATTATTTTAATTGCATGAAAAAAAATCCTATATACTTACTTTCCTGTATACTTCTGCTCTCGAAAATAACCTCCACGCGGGTGGAGCCGCGAGCAACAGCTAGTGAAATATAAAAGCAAAGTGGCAAGAGGTAAACAAAGTCAAAGTAAGGTATAACTTCTACAATATTTTTTTACTTAGTGGGATAGATAACCTACAGCAAAATATAATTCTAAAACCGTGATAAAAATAGTATGTTTTTCCTATATCTGACAGGTTCATAATGCTTCACAGATTCATTATATTTAAGTTTCATGTTCCAAATCCTTCCTGAGTATAGACCGCATCATGTCATATTAAAACCACGATAGGTTTATAGTAAAATCAAGTAATAGTACGGGACCGAACTTCTTAAAATGCTCTCAGCAGGCCTTAATACGCGACAAATAAAATACACATTTTTGATTCTGTTTACATGTTATAAGTTCGTCTCGACGGGTTAAAGCTTGATAGAACAATAGAGTACAAAGGAACATCAATCAGTGATTACAATTGACACCACATCTGAATCACCTATCAACATGAATAACATGCTGTTTTATTCCGTATTACATAGCAATAGGTTTGATATTTCTATAAAAATATTGATTGGTAGGCTTGTATTTTATGGTATGAAGATATCGGTCGATCGTGGATGCAAACGATCGAATTGTCGTTGCTTGATACAAATAGAAATGAGGTTTGGTTGAACTGTATTAATCGGTCACTTATTGTAGACACAATGGTCTCAAAAAACTATCATTCTAAAGGTCTATTGCGTAAATATGCTGTAATTTTGCGATTGTATTTTATTATCAATGTATACGTCATGTCGCCTAAATATTTACCGCAGAACAGATGTATTATCAAAAGATTTACCATAACTTCATATACAACACTTCAGTCGCAATCAAATTGCGTGTATGTCGCTAATATTATTATTAATTACTTAGTTTTTCGAACATGGCTATTTTTGGGTAAAGGCTCTTGAATTTTTCTTTCTTTCATCATGATGAGCCATGCATAAAAAACATTATTCGATAATTTAAGATTTTTATTGATTTTTGCTTTATCACTCATTACCTAGGCTACTGTATAATATTTTGTATGTTTGATTCTTATTATATAGATATAAAAAATAAAATTAATGTATTTAAGTGTCTATGACAAATATTTGCTTAATTAAATTGTAAGTGATAAAATATGCATTTGATACTTTATCTATCAAACGATGTGTGACGCAGTAATCATACAAGGGGGTTTAATTAAAACATTTTATCAAGTAATCAATAAACTGTAACCAAAACGCGACATGTCACTTAGATAATTTTTAATTAATATTTTAGTCTCTCGTGTCACTTACGTATTAATTTTTTTTTAGTGCCTCGATAGGCAGACTAGCAGACGGGCCACCTGATGGTAAGTAGTCACCGCCACCCATAGACTTCTGCAATGCCGGGGCACAGCAAATCCGCTGCCTACCGTTAAACCCATGCTTTATGGTAAATCCATACTGGAGGCTTTTTGTCTGCAGTATGAATAGACCTTAGCCTGATTGGGATTATCATTCCTCTTATAAGGTGTGGGTAGTTTTGGTGTTATGTTTCAGGAAATATGCTGGGTTTTTTTTATTTATTTGAAGTTCCAACGTTTGTTTACATTAATATGTACATTTCCAAGAGAAACACACTAAAAACAAAATGAGATAAATGTAACGAAACAATTACAAGTAAACACAGCGTGCTTCAATACACTAGCTAGCTAAATAGCTTGAAAATATGTAAATTTTTTCTTCATAGATCGGCATCACATACACAATTCCATTAACATTGTCAGCGCTCAATAGTATTCACGAGAGGGCAATAGTATTCATTACTAGACCCGTAGTTAACGCTAGACACAACTGAGTTATTATTATTCTGTAGAACCTTAACTTTTTTTGTAGGACGAAATATCGGAATCTCACTTCGGATTGATGACCACTGGCTATGATACTGGTAATTTGCCGCGCCAGAATAATAAAAAAAAACATAGATTATTTTAATGCTACGAGTTATAAAATTACATGAATTTAATAAAATCATTTTTTTAAATCATTAATATGTTTAAATTCACATACCAAGGTATCGTTAAAATTATTACTAAGAAAATTCAAATGAACGTACAGATACTAAATGTTTAGTAGTAATTTTAAATTGCATATTTAAAATTGCATCACTTTAGCTGTTACACATGGATTTGATCACCTGATTATACGCCTAAAGTAGACGGTTCGGTTCGTATTAGGGTTGCCAGATATAAACTTATAATGTCCGGGACTAATTTAGAATAACGGCGTCGTGCCGGGGCCATAGTAAAAAATATATGAAAATTAATAGGTAGGTATCTAATATGTATTTTAAAGGAAAATGCTATTTATTTTAAAATACATGCTTTTATTGGTATGGTATATGGCTTATATGGTATGTAAAAGTTAATTACTAAGCAGGTAATTAACGCCAGTTATAATATTATGATGAAGCTCTTAGTGTAGGTTTTCGGATTCTGGGACAAAAAAGTCTAATTACTGGTAACGGGACAAGACGCAAAATTCCGGGACATTCCCGGATTTCCCAGCCATCTGGCAAGCGTAGGTCGTATAGATGTTGTCGTACGGGACCGACATCGAAAACCAGTTTACAAGATTCTGCGAATGTTGCTTCTACAGGACTAGTTTTTAAACTTGACTTCGTCGGCAATAAAATCAAAACCTATCCTTATATCTCTATGCTGCGATAAAAATAAGAAGAGATAAATGTGTTAATGACGGTGGAATAAAGGTATTAAAAAAACAGTTCCACAAGTACACCTGCCGTAGGTTTTTAAATTTCAACACATGGACCTTCTTTATAGCTTTAGAAATAATAAGATTAAACAAAAAAAAAGAAATTTCATAGACCAGAGGAATTTGATAGAGACGCCACATTGAGTCAAGCCTGTATGTTTCCGGATGCTTGACGGTTGGTTACACAAAAAATAAACGAAGCCCAACTCGCTTATGTCTTAAGTTATCTAAAGATTAAACTGTATGCAATATTTTCTATTCGAAGTTATCGTGGGATAAACAAGACAATATTGTTGTGTAATTGATGTAATACCTAACCGGTTATACCAAAGGGACCGTAATAAGCAGTCGCTTGAGTAAACGATTGTGAATAATGTAAGAACATTAAACGATAGGGAAGTCGTACCTTTAACTGATGGTATACACATTACTATACATATACCTACATTTTTGTTATACATACTAATATATACTAAAATTATACTGTAATAACTTAAGTATTGCTTACGTATTTGTAACTGATTTGTAAAAACCTTTATTTCCCTCGATATAAAGTTCATTTTATTTGATAAGGGATTCCGTTTGCTGTCACGTTTAAAAGGCCTTAGCACCTGGATTTATGTTTCAATTTCGTTTGTTTTGCATGTTTTATACAGAATGACTGTTATTAATTTATTCTAATGAATTTTGGAAAAATTACCTATATTAAAGATTACTGAAATCGATTTGAAGCGCATTATTAAAAAACTATTTTCAGGGTGTGTGTTTATTTTGTTACATTTTAAAGAAAATCTAAAAATATTTTTTAATACGTTCCAGTGTTGGCAACATTGGACACCCTAGTCGACATATGAAACTTTTTGACCGATAAGCAGTGGGATAAATAGAAGAACGCGGACGATACGGGCATTGTTTCATTGATATACTACTACTAGATATAATAGTAGAAGTACACCTTTTTTTTTTTGTCGCGGGGAAAGCGTTTTATTACTACCGCCCGTTCCGGGGGGAAGCGGAATAAGAATAAAACGGTTATGCTGGACTAGCCGGTCTTACGACCCAGCATCCCCCTCGCCCGGATGATGGCTATCCGGGCAGCCGCTGGGCCGAGTCCCTACCCCTATGTACACCCCACCCGACACTACCAGCTAAAATCCCGCGGTGGCCTTCTTGGGCGCTTACGGAGCAATCCCGGGGTATTCTAAGGAGTGCTAGAATTGCTGCCGGAACCGCCCCTGCGCGGTGCTGCGTCGCAGCCCATCTCCATGGAGTAGAAGTACACCTGAGTCTAGCTTGCGAATACTAGGTAATATTATTCTGATATAAGTGGTCAATTTTATATCTATTCATTTATTCCGAAGTAGAGCGTATCGAAGTGTAGTCAATACAATCGTACATGAGCCCAAGGTCAACAAGCTACACTGAACCGAACATGCCTATCCGCTAAAATATAATTACAATAGTCGACAAAAACTTATCCGAACGTAATATCGCAGTTGATTTCTATTCAATGTAAAAAAAATACAGCGATAAATAAAGCAATTTTATATACAGACAATTATTTATTGATGGCAGATGGAAACGATTATTACAACATACCAGGTGATTATATTGTTCAATTAAAAGTTTGTGCCATTCAATTGAATTCTATTTGTAAAGTTTCATTATCCTCCTGAGCTCACGAGGATAATTTATATAACCAAGAATACTACAGGCAATTTTTGCACAACATAATACCATACCGCTGTAAGTAGAAACACGCTTTTAGAAGTGGTAGAGCCACGCTGTAGACATATTTGTCTACAGCACGAATGGGCTGGCTCGACCAGGGTAGTACCACTGTCTCACAGAAAACCAAGGTAAAGTGACAGTTTACTGTCGCGTTTCGTATGATAAGTGAGATATCCGGAGGCCCAGATTCCCCCTTCCCTTCCCTAATCCCTATTCCTGTTCTTTTAAGGCTGACAGCGCATACATGACACTTTTGGTATTGTGGATGTTCATGGGCGGTGGAGATCACTTAACATCAGATGACCCACTGGCTCGTTTGTCGGACTATGCTATAAAAAAAATTAAATAAATTAAAACTCAAATGTTGTTTTATGTGTACGGTGATGAACTCTTTTCCAGAATATCTATGATATTATGTATTTTTTTTAGCTAGCCTGTTTTATGTCCCTCTGCTAGGCAAAGACCTCCCCTCTATTCTTCCACTTCATTCTGTCTTCCGTGATATTGCGCCATTCTCTATCGAATGCATCTAGCTCATCTCTCCATCTCTTCTTTGGTCGTCAACGTTTCCTATGACCATCCGCCGGGATCCAGACTGTAATTTCTTTTGCCCCTTTTTTTGTTATATTATGTATACCTAACAGAAAACCTAACATTAAACTTTCAGTAAAAATTATAGATTTTTTAATGGATTTGATAAATAAATATGACCTAAAAACAAATATTTAGAAAGCGGTCGCATGCGATCAATAAGTAGGTAAGTAATTTTTTCAAAATGACTTGGACTATGTCGAAGTTTGCTTTACAATATATATGGGCCTAAATAGTTATCTTCCCTCAAATCATGTTACGGTTTATCCTCAGTCTATCCCGCTCTCCAATACAAACCTTCAATGGCTTCTCTGAAACTCTGAGCCAATTAATTAACGGAACAACATCAGCAGTTTGCTGTATACCACACGGTTTGTCAATTTCTGAAATGTAATATTTTTAGACTATGGTTCTAAGTAAATGATTCGTGAAATTTTTTACACGTCTTCCTCACAATCCTAAACGCCGAATTACTTATGCAATTACCTCTTATAATTTAACGCATGCAAAATTGACATTTAATAATAGTTGCATCATTAATTATTTACCATGTATTATTATAGATTGTTAATTACTTGATACATTTATAAAATGATAACTAATAATTTCTAAAACTTGTTCATTATACGCATTTGGCACATTAGCACTTTATACCGGTATTTTAGAACGCTAATCTGTGACTCAATTAAACAAGTAAATCTATATCTATACTAATATAGCTGTTGCTCGCGGCTCCGCCCGCGTGGAGGTTATTTTCGGGAGAAGAAGTATACAATCCAAGGAGTTGTCCTCTGCTCTGAGGCACCTGTAGCGATTGTCCAGCCTCTCAGTTGTTGTGCCTGAATCTTGAGATAGCATGTAAAGAATACCTCATAAGTTTAACCTCACTTTGCCCCTTTCAGGGATGATGTTTTCAAAAACTTTGAAATATGTGTTTCTTT
The DNA here is from genome assembly GCA_905220505.1 of Laothoe populi. Taxonomy (NCBI): domain Eukaryota; kingdom Metazoa; phylum Arthropoda; class Insecta; order Lepidoptera; family Sphingidae; genus Laothoe; species Laothoe populi. Next base: position 9,954,371 of record HG992164.1, on the reverse strand, counting down.
ATTTCCTACCAAAAGCCTAAATATGAATTTTCAGATCCCTAACTTGAGGAATGATAGATTTTCCATAGAAATATTGAACTCCTATTTGACCCCTTTCAAAGTTGTGTTTAGAGAAAAAAGATAGCCTATGTCCTTCAGGATATAATCTATCTCCTTGCCAAATTTCATCACAATCCGGTCAGCCGTTTAGTCGTGAAAAGGTAACAAACAAACTAACAAACAAACAGACAGAGATACTTTCGCATTTATAGTATTAGTATGGATTATAAAGAGGAAAGATTTGTATGTAAGTATGTTTGTAACGAATTGCCTCAAAAACTACTGGACCGATTTTAAAAATTCTTTCACCATTTGAATGCTACATTATCACTGATTAATATAGGCTAGACAAATCCTTGGATTGTATACTTCTACTCCCGAAAATAACCTCCACGCGGGTTGAGCCGCGAGCAACAGCTAGTAAAGTATACATTAAAAACAGGATGCTTGTACACAACGTCTTACAAGATTGCAACAAAACGTTATGTTGTCATACACATATTAATCACAAACCTGTTGCTACGACCAAGCAACATATGAAACGAGAGCACGGCCATGAAATTATTCGTAGAATACGCACCTCCTTAAAATATCATGCATCCAAACATTGACATAATAACTTATTAAAGTTTCAGGAAAAATTTAATAATTACAGCGACTAGATTAATTTCATTTCAATCTATTAAATTAAAATGAACTTACATCAAACAGTCAACCATATAATCGTAAGGGTGTGTTTTTTTACTGTAGTACGGCAAACTTCACCTGATGTTAAAAGCAGTGCCGTTCAATTAGTGTATCAAGTAAAGTAAGTAAAGAGTGTAACCTCACTACACGACACAATCATGCTGGTCTGCTGAGTAAGAAAGAAAGAAGCTTTGCACTACACCTAAAAGATCCGGAATCATGTGCCAACTAATAGTGGCCACACATAAAAGTAACATGTATCAGGAATTACAAAAGGCTTACGACCCTGGTTCATAAGTAGTCACGAAACAAGTACTGGTGGATCAAACAAACATGCACCTAGGTGCGGAGAACATGGGTCTCTTGTTCCACATGTCCACTCCGCCACGATGAATATCATTTCTTTTATATTGATAATATAACATTGCATGTTTTTATATGCAACGTATTAAACAGCATATAATAAATAAATTAGCTCTGGTATAATTGATGAAGTAAATATTTCGAAGATTTGTAATCAAATTATTCATGAATTATTAATATTTATAAAAGTGATTATGCATCTCTCAATTCTTCGTCCGTTTCTGCGTGTTCATTAATCTTTTCAACGTTCGAACCAATTTCAAACACTCTTTAAATTACTACCATTGATGTTCAGACTGAACTTCATAATTAATCATGTATTATATTTTATATATTGGCGGTCATACTCTACACGTTGGTCCAACATGCTGGCCCAGCACTTAGGTCGAAATGTTTCAATCGTAGTCGAGTTATGTCTATTTTTACCCAACTGCCAAAGAAGGGTTATTAAAGTCTTTTCATAATGCAACGTCATCGCACAAGTCCCTTGTTACACTTGAGTATTTGTTATAAAAATAGAATATAAAGAAATCTGGCTATTGTTGAAACTACATAATGATATTATATTTGAATAAGGAAAAGACTTTAACAATATTTCATGACATAGAGACGCATTGAAAGATCAAAATATGTAATCCGTAAGTTCTTCTAAAATAAACAATAACAACCAAACGAAATATCTACATTTGTTACTTTATAAGTAAAAATAGACTTCGCATGGTGCCTTGAAGTGTCAGAGGCTTGCGTCAGTGACATTAATAAATAAATAATACCCAACAGTCATACACATAGCCCCGACCCCACACTAAGATACGAGTCTTGTGTAGTCACTGATACCCATCAGTGACTACGAGAGACTTTCGGTCTCACAACACCCAGACTTCGGACACAAATATCTGTCTGTCACACAAAATTTTGTCCCGGTGTGGGAATCGAAACTACGGCTTCTCGTTTCACAGCCGGCTACTCGCCTACTGCGCCACGGAGGCTGTCAGTTGTCACATCGTCATCCGTTAATACCGAAATACAGTTCTAGTGACGTGACGCTATTAGAAGATTGAGTCCACAAATCGGATTATTGTTACGAGATTACCTGTGGATAAACAAATGAAAACCACAAGAAAATCCACAAACAAGATCGCATATCATAGACATATATGTTCATTTAAAACCAACTTAATTTACATGTCAACGTAGTTAATAAATAAGTAAATCTACGACCAAGAAGTCTTCAAATACGCAACCTATCTTGCATCCTATGGTATTCACCATTTATGAGAATACCGATAACCATAACTCCGTTTTTTCTTATCTTTCTGGCACGGCAAAATGACCATACTGCGCCTGATGGTAAGCGCAGTGCCGCGCCATCCAATTAGAGTATAACAAGATATACCCCGCTACTCAACACAATCATGCCGGCCTGCTGTGTAGTTTCTTAACACTACTCCATGGGCAAGAAGGTAAAGAAGCGGTTAAGGGTCTAGTGTCAGAGTACTCAGAAGGCCGCAACATGGCCAATCATCGTATCTCAACTCTAGACTCCCGAAAAAAACCGGATGTACACTGGCTGATCCCGGAACGCGACACACTTGCGTGTGCCACTATGGCGGGTTTTACATCCTCTGTACGGTGGTCGCTGTCCGGGCGGGTATGAATATCCTGCCACCAGCAAATTTAATACCTCGGATATCAGAGTTCAAATATATACCTACTGCACTAAGATATTTTGTCAGTTTTACTGTTTATTGTACCATTTGCATGTACGAGTATATTGTAGTCCATTTCGTGTATAATTAATAATGTAACATTGGTTAGCATTTTAACAATTAGTAACACAATCGTACACAATTCAATACTTAAAAGGAACAAGATAGTTTCGTATCTATTGTCCGCCATAAACGTATACAAGCGAAAGTCATACCTACTTGGTTCGCGTCACAAAGCGTTTCAGGACACGACATTGCTAATAAAAATGCAAGGCATATCTCACCTTGGAAAATTAAGTAACAAGCAATTCTCTTTAACAACCTGTGTGGTAAAGATTTTTCTTATTATCTTTTACTTAATTAAACGGTATTTAGAAATTACTAAGTATAATTTAATGACGCGGATGCCGGATCAAAGATAGAAAACTTATTTACATTTCGATTTATTTTTCATACCATGACCTTGTCTTAACCAATATTTTAAAGTTTAATATAACAGTGTATATTAATTTCGCTGTCTGTTGCAGTAAAATAGTGACTAATTGGTTTATATAAATTCAATTAATTACTCTCTTTCGCCGACGCATTATAAATCTATATAAAGAGCCTCTACCTCTTTGTGTTTAACAACAATGCTATTTATATGCCATGATGTATTAACTTACTGAAATGATCATCGAATGAAGTTTCACAATTACCAATAAAGTATACACTCACGCCTGTAATCCCCGAAGGGATAGGCAGAGGTGTAACCACACCCATTTTCGCAAAAAAAATTCTGTCGCATAATGTGATAGGGAGCGAGCCTATCTCCATACCGGGCACAAATTCCATACTCCGGGCTAATACTGAGAGTTTCTACATAGCAAAACCCAATATCACTTTAACCGACCCGGGGATCGAACCCGAAACCTCAGCACAGCAGTCGTAACGCAACGCATGCGCAATTACGCGCCACCGCGGCAGTCAAAAACCAATAACACTAAATAGTTGCATGCTAACAATGAGAGACCGTGCTCTATACAAAAGACTCATTTTAAAGTCGCATGAGTTCACCTCTGTTGACATTTTAACGGAAAGACGGCCATAAGATAATGGAACCAGTTCTTTTCGTACACGACACTTAAACATATTTTAATTTGGTTTTATTTACATACGCGGAAAACATTTTTGCCGGTAGAATTTTTCGATAGTCGTAATGTTTGTTTAATAAAACAAATTTAAAAATATTCTAGGGTAATTTTGTATCGTACAGTAAGTTCTAGAGCGCATTCTGCTCCCTATTGTACTTAAAAATAGGAAACAGGCAAGATTTTAATACATCTATTTATTAATTACTTTAAGTCAAAAGGTAGATAGGGCATTTATGTGGAAATCTATGAATAAATTGAACCACGAATTGTGTAAATTATTTTTTAAATCACTATTGCTATCAGTCTAGAGTTAAAAGTATGTGCCCTGAACCTAGCACGGTAAGAAAAAAATCATAATAATAATCTAATTGAAAAAATGTAATAAGTATACTTAACAAATTTCAGGTTTACGATGCAACTTTTTTTAGATACAACGTAATAACAGCGTTTTAATAAAAAAAATCCGTGAACGATCGATCTGTTACCGCGACATGCAACAGTTAACCACTACGGTAATTTCTCGGTAGGTTGCGTGATCGAACCATCCATATCACGAAAGTCGGGCAAAAATTATAACACAGAACCAAACTGATGAACTCATTGCATAAGTGGTTCCGGATTGCATAATAACAGGAAAAATGGGTAAGAACGCTTCTGTATGGATAAGAATGATTGATTTTGACATGTTTTTTTCAACCACTACATACAGTAATGTTAATAATACTGAACATGAAAAGTACTGATATTTCGCCTGCAAGGATAAAACAGGAATACAACTATTTTATTAGAATTATTCGGTTTGGTTTTCTCACAGTTAGCCTATTCACACAATATGAGTAAATAAAAGTTTTTTAATCCATAAAAAGTACACCGCCTTTAATAAAAAAACAAATTATGCGTCACTATAAAATTTGATTTGATCGATTTTTCTGAGCTCCCATCATCAAATCCTGACTTAGTGCCATGGGACCACCTGGGAAGTATACGCTTTTAACACGTTGACTGCGGCGCACACACACGGTGTGTTTTTGATTTTGCTACGCGCATGCGGCCGTCACACGCTAGGTGCGTTTTAAAAAAAAACATACAAGGATGCGGGCGCACACGCCAGGTGTGTTTTTTATTGCGCGACGCCAGTGCGGCCGGCACACGCTAGGTGCGTTTTACAAGAATATATACAATGATGGTGGCTTCACCTACATTATTTTATGTAATATTTTATTACTTGTCTTGGATAGTCATGGTTTGATTTATATTTATAGGAATGATTATTCTAAATGTAGCTTTGAACATTAAGCGAGTTATTTCGATCAATCAATTGCATAAATAACATTTATTATAAGAACAATCAAGATATATATTTTTATTACACTTAAAAAAGAAACACAAATTTTAACAAATTACAATAACAGCTTTGGTAGTTGTTACTTTAGAGCATGGATATTTAAAGAGTAACTTTGTACAAAACTATGCGAAATTACTGTGTTGCAAGTAACTCACCAGTACCCTAAATATGAGGAAAAAAATCCTTCTAAATCTTTTAAATACCAATAAATAAATTGGTTCCCAATGCTATTGTACATGCACAAATATAATCATTGACATTATTTTATCTTGTACTTTTCACTGATGCTGTCGGATTATTATCGTGATATCATAAAATTATATTAGTTTTATATATGAATACTTTGGTAATATCATTTCATATTGTATCACTAAATGTTTGAGGATATTACAACCGTCCGCGTAAATATGTAGGTAATCGATTCCATTATACTATTAAAACTACGATTTTATTTTTACTATTGCACGTCCTCAGTTCAACGTAAGAACAGATGTCATTTACGATGAAATTTACATTATTGGTTCAAAATGTGTTTTTATGAGCGGCTAATGCTTTGTCGGACGTCGAGCTCATTGTTTGCCGATATAATTTAACCGAATTTGAAGAAACAGCGCACATTAATTATTATTAATATTTCACGGCGACGCGGCCGCGGCGGGCATTAAAACCCCCTCTCTATAACTAAAAATAATATACTTTTATGAGGATGCTATTATTCATTACATTTTTACTTAAAATAAATATTGAACATTGAACTGGGTTTTAAAAAATCATATAATGGTAATATTTTCCTTCGTAATGGTTTTATGTTTATACGAATATTACACATTGATATAATACTAATTTTACAGATTTTATCGCAGTTTGTAAAATCCGTAAAATTAGTTTTATGTCAATTTTAATACGTATTGAAGGTTATTTTTATTAAAATAATAATGCACGTATTTTGTTTACCGTTTTATTTAAAATAAACTATTTTTTAAAAAAACACACCGTATGTGTTTTGGCCGCATGCTCGTAGCGCTAATTTCAACACGCCCGGCGCGTGATGCCGCACTGGCGTTCGGGATTGTTACGCGAGTGCGGGAAACGCACCTAGCGTGTGCTAGCCGCATAGGCTATCATCGCATAATTTCGCGCCGCAGTCAACGTGTTAAACAAAAAAAGAATTTCTGGAATCGGTCCAGGCGTCTTCGAGTAATCGGGGAACATACATAAAAAAAGATTCCGACGAATTGTTAACCTCCTCCTTTTTTGAAGTCGGTTAATAAATCAAATTTGCTATTTTTGGATTCTGAATATTGCACAAAAATAAGAACATTTTGCAGATAAAGCCAGTTCAAGCCTGTATCTCTGATTTACATCTCTTTTATCTGTGTTACGTTATTTTTCCAATAAGTCAAATATGTACAAGAAGGCATGAAAGCTTAAAGTATTTTCTTTGTATATATACATACACATCTGCATAAATGTTGCTTAATCAGAGCTAAGAAATTAAGTAAATTTTATATATAGTATATCCCAAGTATTCCCAATTTTATGGCTAAGAACGTCATATCTAAGATCATATACCTAATATAATAAAAATACTAGCCCTGTATTTTAATATACATTTATACTTTAGCTTGTAAAGCCCTCTGCTAGGCCCATGCCTCCTCTACTAATGGGAGGGGTTAGGCCTCAGTCCACCACGCTGGCTTATTGTGGGTTGGTATAGTTCACATACCTTCGAAATTCTTCTAAGAATTCGTAGATTTGCAGGTTTCCTCACGATGTTTTCCTCCACCGTTAAAGCAAGCATATACCTAAGCGTTTTAATATTTAGAGCAGAAAGGTTTTAATGTCAATATTTTTTACACCATGAAGTACAGACTTCTATGCAAAGCACGGAGCGTGAAATGATGCGCTAGCTTACAACACCAGGTAATAACACTGTATTAGACATTAAATGACTTGCCTTTGGCAGCCAATTATTACTCTCACTAGAATTTTATGATAATAACCATTTCCCAAGAACTTAATCTAGTGACCGACTGAATCTATAATATTCAGAATGTATAACTTTTACTTTTTAATCAACAGAAATGTTGGAAAGTGTTACTTTGAGGTTAATTTAAAGTTTTAATTGACATAAATACCATGTTAAGTATGGTAATAGATTAAGTTTTAATATCATTAAAACGATCAATACATGCATACGCACTCACACTTCATACGAAATCCTCGAAAGGGTTGGCAGAGGTGTACAATACGAATACACCCACATTTCTCCAAGATATTTTCCGTCCCATGATTTGATAGGGGGCGAGGCCTTTCGCCAAACTGGGCACAATTCCAGACTCATGGCTGTTACTGAATATTTCGACCCAAGGATCGAACCCGCATCGATCGAATAGCATTTATTTTATTAATTAATTAATTAATTTATTTATTTATTTATTTATTTATTTATTTATTTATTTATTTATTTATTTATTTATTTATTTATTTATTTATTTATTTATTTATTTATTTATTTATTTATTTATTTATTTATTTATTTATTTATTTATTTATTTATTTATTTATTTATTTATTTATTTATTTATTTATTTATTTATTTATTTATTTATTTATTTATTTATTTATTTATTTATTTATTTATTTATTTATTTATTTATTTATTTATTTATTTATTTATTTATTTATTTATTTATTTATTTATTTATTTATTTATTTATTTATTTATTTATTTATTTATTTATTTATTTATTTATTTATTTATTTATTTATTTATTTATTTATTTATTTATTTATTTATTTATTTATTTATTTATTTATTTATTTATTTATTTATTTATTTATTTATTTATTTATTTATTTATTTATTTATTTATTTATTTATTTATTTATTTATTTATTTATTTATTTATTTATTTATTTATTTATTTATTTATTTATTTATTTATTTATTTATTTATTTATTTATTTATTTATTTATTTATTTATTTATTTATTTATTTATTTATTTATTTATTTATTTATTTATTTATTTATTTATTTATTTATTTATTTATTTATTTATTTATTTATTTATTTATTTATTTATTTATTTATTTATTTATTTATTTATTTATTTATTTATTTATTTATTTATTTATTTATTTATTTATTTATTTATTTATTTATTTATTTATTTATTTATTTATTTATTTATTTATTTATTTATTTATTTATTTATTTATTTATTTATTTATTTATTTATTTATTTATTTATTTATTTATTTATTTATTTATTTATTTATTTATTTATTTATTTATTTATTTATTTATTTATTTATTTATTTATTTATTTATTTATTTATTTATTTATTTATTTATTTATTTATTTATTTATTTATTTATTTATTTATTTATTTATTTATTTATTTATTTATTTATTTATTTATTTATTTATTTATTTATTTATTTATTTATTTATTTATTTATTTATTTATTTATTTATTTATTTATTTATTTATTTATTTATTTATTTATTTATTTATTTATTTATTTATTTATTTATTTATTTATTTATTTATTTATTTATTTATTTATTTATTTATTTATTTATTTATTTATTTATTTATTTATTTATTTATTTATTTATTTATTTATTTATTTATTTATTTATTTATTTATTTATTTATTTATTTATTTATTTATTTATTTATTTATTTATTTATTTATTTATTTATTTATTTATTTATTTATTTATTTATTTATTTATTTATTTATTTATTTATTTATTTATTTATTTATTTATTTATTTATTTATTTATTTATTTATTTATTTATTTATTTATTTATTTATTTATTTATTTATTTATTTATTTATTTATTTATTTATTTATTTATTTATTTATTTATTTATTTATTTATTTATTTATTTATTTATTTATTTATTTATTTATTTATTTATTTATTTATTTATTTATTTATTTATTTATTTATTTATTTATTTATTTATTTATTTATTTATTTATTTATTTATTTATTTATTTATTTATTTATTTATTTATTTATTTATTTATTTATTTATTTATTTATTTATTTATTTATTTATTTATTTATTTATTTATTTATTTATTTATTTATTTATTTATTTATTTATTTATTTATTTATTTATTTATTTATTTATTTATTTATTTATTTATTTATTTATTTATTTATTTATTTATTTATTGAACAGCACGGTAACAAAACCACTTACACTATTCACTATTTGTGTATTTGAGACATTACATTTGATTAATTAATTTGATTAGATTAATTTATGAGATTAATAAATAATAATAATAGTAAATTGATAAACATAGTAATAATTAAATATAAAATTATAGTAAAATTATAAAATAAAATTATTACAGACACCCAAAAATCACACATAGAGTCCTGACCCTACACTACGTGAAACCTTTATCGTGGGTGTTGCCAGACCAGACACAAATATCTGTCTATCACACAATATCTATCAAATAATGTCTCGGTGCGGGAATTGAACCCACGGCTTCTCTTTTCATAGCTTGCTACTTACTTGCCCGCTGCACAACGGAGGCTGTAATTTTTTTTTTAAACGTATAATAACTACTGCTGCACTGCACTGCTGGTGGTAGGATATTTATATCCGCCCGGATAGCGACCACCGTACACAGGGCGAAAAACCCGCCATAGTGGCACACGCAAGTGTGTCGCGTTCCAGGATCAGCCAGTGTATGTCCGGTTATCGTCGGGGGGCTAGAGTCGGGGTACGATGTTTGGCCGTGCAGGTATTAGCCGGTTCACAGTCGGTTAGAGGTGTATTGATCCGTCGGCCAGGGAGACCTGTAGAAACGGTTGTACCGCTGGCCGCCCGCGGTACAGTACAGGGGCCCAATCGTGACTAACCACCACGAGAGGCTGCCCCACCATGCCGCGCATAATCTTGGGTGGGTCCGTCGTGCCGGTTGGTGACCGGATGTGGGGTCCCGGCGGCCTATCCCGGGAGGGTACGGGGGCCCTTCCGTCCGGCGGATCAGCTTACCTCCTCTCGGCTCTTGTAGTGGACCGGCGCTTGTTGCGGCCTTCTGATTACTCTGACACTAGACCCTCGACCGCTTCTTCACCTCCTCCCCCCATCAACTCCATGACAGTGCCTAAAAAGAGAAAAGGACCTACAACGGTGCGTAACCCCACCACCGCTTTCACAATGGAGTTCGCTAACATCCGCGGACTCCATTCGAACCTTAATGCCGTCCACCACCATCTTGAGACGGCCCGGCCTGCTCTTCTCTTCCTGACGGAGACGCAGATTTGTAGTCCGACCGATACCACATACTTGCTTTACCCCGGCTACTCACTTGAAGAAAGCTTCAGGCCGAGGGCCGGGGTATGTCTGTATGTTCGGTCGGACGTCTGCTGTCGCCGTCTGCGCTGCATGGAGGACCCCTCCTTCTCCACCCTGTGGGTGCACGTCGACCTCGGCTCCCAGAGTCGGGTTTACGTGTGCCTTTACAGGTCACACGACGGGGACGTGGAGACAACTCGGCTATTTGATTACATTAGCCAGGCGACAGACGACGTGCAGGAGCAGTTACCAACAGCGGAATTGGTTGTTCTGGGGGACTTCAACGCACACCATGAGTTGTGGTTGGGCTCCTCCAGAACTGACCATGCTGGCAGAACTGCTCATGCATTCGCCTTGACTCATGGCTTGACACAGCTGGTGAACCAGCCTACCAGGATCCCAGATGTGGCGAGTCATGCGCCCTCTCTGCTGGACCTTCTGTTGACGAGTCACCCGACCGGGTATACGGTGTCGGTTGGTGCTCCTCTGGGGACCTCCGATCACTGGCTGGTTGGGACGTCAGTACCTCGCGCTTTGCCTCCACGTCCCGTGAAGGTCAAGCGCAGGGTCTGGCACTACTCGTCGGCAGATTGGGATGGTATGCGTGGTAGCTGCGTAGGGATATTTCCTCGCTTAGCGTGTTCTACCGTCTGTATCATGGCGAATGCTCTGAAGAATTGTTTGATCTTATCCCATCCTCTCCCTTCCATACCAGAACCACGCGTACTGGATTGCGGAGCCACAGCTTCGTGGTATCTACTACCCCGGCCCGAACCAAGAGGTTCGCAAACTCGTATTTTTGCCGCACCATCAAGCTGTGGAACAGTTTGCCAGCTACCGTGTTCCCTCCTTCCTATGATCCTGGGTCCTTTAGGCGTAGTGTGAAGAAGCTAAACAGCAGGCCGGCATGATTGTGTTGAGTAGCGAGGGATAGACTGTCTCTTGCTACTTTATACTCTATCTGGACGGCACTGCGCTTACCATCAGGTGCAGTGTGGTCACTTTGCCGCGCCAGAATAAAAAAAAAAAAAAAACTACTTACTTTTAATTCATTCCGGGCTATTTATTAATTGACGCACATCTAATTATGAGTTAACTACTTTAATAATTAATAAAACGACACAAAGTTCAACGTGCTGTTAAAATCTAAATTATACTAAGCAGTACCAATCGATATTTTTGTATAATATGTTACATTGGACACTGTAAGAATTTATCTGGAAGTAGTAGTAAGATAAATTTTGCTCGTTCCTCGGCGCATCATCATAAAGAGCTTGCTACACGCTACAACGGTACCCACACCATATACGTGGGCAGAAACAAACGGACCACTAATCGTGGTTTTTGCTTAATTCATTTACATTTCTTCGACAAACACGCACTTCTACAACTGATTTCATTTTATATTATAGTTTTTCATTTATTTGCAAGCTTATGATTAATTTGTACAATACATAAAGCATAGTCTATATAGTTCAAGATTTGATATGGCGGTATCCAAATATATACAAAAGTGTAATTTGTTAACATTACCTGAACTATCAGACGAAAAATAAATGTAAGGAATTCGATAGCAAGATATATTATATGACATCAGTAGAGCTTCAAAAAAACATTTTGAACTAACTACAAGATGTTTAAGTAAAAAGATTCAAATTCTTCGCTATTAGAACATGTCAAACAATACTATCCGCAAATTATTTTGTATCAAAAGTTGGTTATACAGTGATATCTGTATTACTGGGATCTCAAGGGACCTAGGTTGTTTTATCACTTATAGAGGATTTTCATTAACCCAGTTTCCTAAATAGTCAGGTTTGACATGAAAGTTCGCTTATTTATAGAGGGTTTCGCTAAGAGGGGTCGAAATTTAACGTTGTTGTAAGATTTGAAAATTCCCTGTAACAGAGGTGTTTCAATACAAAAATGTCGGGACCTCATTATAATTATTAGTAGCAGAGGTTTCTCACATATCCAGGGCCCACTTAACCAGGTTTCACTGTATTTGTTTTCTTAGATTTTGTCTCCACTGTCAAAAAAGTGTCATCTCTCCAAAAGGTATCAAATTGTAAATGTTCTCAGAACGATTTTAATGTCTTGAGGCTTCATGCAAACATTGTTTCATATTTGTATTTATTCACAGAAAAAACGTGCATTTAGCACGTGGTTATACTCGTAGAAATTGCAGGCAGATAAATGTAAATAAAATTATCAGTTTTATCAATAAACAAAGAAAATATTTCACTAGGTATATTTGACATAGCGGCACGTGTAAATGGCAAGTAATCACATAGATGTCTACTGAGACTGCTCTGTATCTTTAAAAGTTTAAAAAATCGTAGCTAATTATTAGTATTATCATGTTTACACTAACATTTGAGTGGCAGGGTTTCTGACGTGACTTCTGATTCTATAAAAATACTAGTTACTGCTTCGCTCGATTTTCCTCTGAATCCGAAAGTTTGATTTTATCGTAGATAGATAATAAACTGACAAAAAAAGATTCCGACTAATCAAGAACCTCCTCCTTTTTGAAGTTGGTTAAAAATAGAATGGAAGCCAATTGATGACTAGTAGGGTTTAATTCGACATCAACGTCATCTAGTTGAAGTCGGAACAAAACTGTACAAAATCTTTAAAATAATATTGTGATTTTATAAATTATTCCACAGTATTGCAGTACCGGCACAAAAGGAACCTTAAATATTAATCCAGGTTATAGTATATGAGTGCCAAATTATGTTCAAATTAATTCAAATACATTTGCAACATAACATATTTATAATATTATTAAGATCATTAAATTATCCATGCATTAAATATGTAAAGTTAGATGAATTTCCGCCGGTAGTGTGTATCACAATTCCATAAAAACCGTGTTGAATCATAACAAAATGGTTTTTAAATGCTCATACAGGATATAAATTATCAGTAGTTTAAACGTGATGCGTGCAATAATATAAAAACCGTTGTATTATCAACTCCCGGGTTTTTTTTATATCCAGCTCTATGTCTAAAACTGAATTCATATCTATACATTATTTTTTATTCCTCAAATCTGTTGGATCTGTTTACTTATTTCACTGATACATTTCCTACTGAAAAATATATTTATGGCTAGGATCTACTAGGAAATTTAGACACACAAAAATTCCTTTATTCTCTCAAAAAAAACAATAATATTAGCTCATCTATACTTATAAAGCTGAAGAGTTTGTTTGTTTCTTTGAACGCGCTAATCTCAGGAACTACTGGTTCGAATTGAAAAATTCTTTTAGTGTTGGATAACCCATTTATCGAAGAACGCTATAGGTTATATATATCACGCTATGAACAATAGGAGCGGAGCAGCAATCAAAAATTTGCAAAGACGGGAAAAATTTATTCCTTTTGAGAGCTCCGTTGCGTAAACGGTTAAAGTTACGTAACAATCATATATCACGGAATTGTAAATCTTATAAATTTCTAAAAAAAAGTCCACGATAGCATATGTCTATCTTTTTCGGTAGGGTCACTATAACCTTTTTAATGGTAATCAATTTTGTTCTAAAATAATGCTTTATTTGCAAAGGGGTTTTTATATAAACATGGTATCAATCCTTATCCAAATAAATATTTACTAATTATCTTGATACTTGAGAATACATTTGAAAAAGCATCAAGAAATATATCTAATATAATATATACTCTGATCGAGAGTACTAGGTACAATCAATTTGATACAGAATCTATCTAGGAAAAGTCGGTTATAATGCTGCAAATTGTTTAATAACAAGTTGGGATCGTGATATTTAAAGAGGCAAATGTTGGCTACTTTATAATGTAGATCTCATTATAAAACTATCTAGTTTGTTTTTATGCCAGTTTAGGATTGCGAAAGATGAAAATTATAAAAAAGTCATGAAATGGTCTCTACCAATTCTTCTCCGGCAAATAACTTCCGAGTAGCCAGATATAATTAATTTGTCAAAAATTATACTTATAAACGAAAAAATACATCAAAATAAATCATCAAAATTGACCGCCTCCGTGGCGCAGTTGGTGAGCAGCTGGCTGCAAAACGAGAGGCCGTGGGTTCGATTCCCACACCGGGACAAATGTTGTGACAGACAGGTATTTGTGTCCAGGGTCTGAGTGTTGTAAGACCGTGCGTCTCTCGTTGTCCCTGTTACCAACAACACAAAACTCGTATCTTAGTGTAGGGTCGGGGCTATGTGGGTAACTGTTGGGTATTATTTATTTATTTATACATTCTGTAGCTGAATGTCTTATACATTCAGCTACAGAATGTAACAAATAGTAGTTTTTAAAAGTAACCTTGTGCATTGTCTGCTGAGTTCTCTTTGCCAGTAGCCTTATTTAAAGGACATTACCCACGCCTACAATACTGCTAAAAGCCGTTCCACTTTCCGTATTCTGACTGCACAGTGCACATAAAAGGCAGAGAACATTTGCATTTAGGCGTCCAACATGAAGTGTGTAGGTGTGAAGTAAATGTTTTAACTAACATTCAATTTGAATGCTGTATTATTTAGGAAGAACAAGATAGGTTTACATGTTACTTAATTACTAATGCTGGTGGGAGGAACCCGAATACATTCGTGTGCCCACCCACTGTACACGTGTTAAAAACTCGTCATTATATTCAGTCAATGAATGCCCAATATGAGGTCGCCATAACAAAGTAATTGAGACGATATTATTTATCATTTTAATCAATAAGTTAGGATTCTCCGTAGCGCACCGGGCGAGTAGCCGGCTGTGAAACGAGAAGCCGTGGGTTCGATTACCGCACCGAGGCAAATGTTTTTGTGACAGACAGTTATTTGTTTCGGGCCTGGGTGTTGTGGGATCCTAGCCCCTCGTAGTACGATACAGGTTTTACCGAGTGTGGGGTCTATGTGTGTGACTATTATGTGTATTTACTTATACATAAACCTCTTTGCACAAAGCATTTCACAAATCTGCTCATTATCAAAGTTAGAAGCCATCCGAAACTGGTGGAAGATTGAAGATGACAGAAAAAGAATGCACGATATTTTTGAGTAGTTATTCGGGACATAACTACTCGAAGTGGCCATTACATGCGTACGAGGGAGTTAGCGAGATAATCCCACTAGGTATCAAATCTTGTTTATATTATTTTTATTTATTGAGGAATAACAAACAATTGTACATTACAAAATTACAACACAGTATAGGCCAATATACAATCCAATAAACACTAAAACAAACTTGAAACATGTGATTCTTACAGCATAATATCAAAGATAGAATTTGATAACGTTTACATAATTCTAAAGCGAACTCATCAAAGTACGAACCTTGTTATTCTATGTTGCGTGAAGTTGAATAACTTGTAATACAATCAGGGTCTTCATATTTTCGGCGCCATTCGATTAAATTATGATATTAAATTATTATATGTTGAAAACTCTAAGCTGTACTCGTATATGAATTCTGAAGAAATACTGAAAAGTGTTTCGTAATTTTTAGTTCTGTATATCCTTCATATTTAACACAAAGTATTCGCAATATATATATATTTTTTTTAATCTGGCGCGGCAAAGTGACCACACTGCACCTGATGGTAAGCGCAGTGCCGTCCAGATAGAGTATCAAGTAGCGAGAGACAGTCTATCCCCCGCTACTCAACACAATCATGCCGGCCTGCTGTTTAGCTTCTTCACATTACGCCTAAAGGACCCAGGATCATAGGAAGGAGGGAACACGGTAGCTGGCAAACTGTTCATACATATATACATATATAACATACATAGGTGCTCGGTTAGTAAAGTATATTTAATAATTATTATAATAAAAATAAATAACACACAACAGTCATATACCATAGTCATAACATATTCCTGATCCCACACAAAGAGCCTTGTGTCGTGGATATTAGGAACAACAAGAGACTTTTGGCTTCAAAACCTGGTGGCGGGATTAAACCCATGGCCTATCGTTTCACAGCTTGCTTCTCACCTAATGCGCTAAGTTAACCACAAAGCTGGTGACGAGTAGAACATTACGTTTCATTTTAATTACTAAAATAAGTTAAATCCTCAACTAGAAAATAAAAGTTTAGAAATTAATTTCATGTTAACATTTCTAGCTGTACCTGTATTAATCAATAGTTTTTAATATAAATCTACAAATGCGCACAATGTGCCCAGTCTTACTTTATTATTTAATTAGTAAGCATCTATCCAAATGTTTGACAAGTGAAAAGCCTGTGGTTTAAATCCTTACGTATATGTAGCCTTTAGAAATTTAATCACCGAGTTATATAAGCATGATAATAGGCAGCAAAGGAAAGTGTTAGAACCTGTGTTTTAGGAATATGATTTCTAATGATTACCACGTACAATGTATGAACCATGCATACATTATTATATCGAAAGCAAAATATACTCACAGTAAATGATAATAGTGTAGGTTATTATGTTCAATGTCACAGTTTTTCTTTTTTTTTTTTCGTGCGACAAACGAGCCAGTAGGTCACCTGATGTTAAGTGATCTCCACCGCCCATGAACATCCACAATACCGAAAGTATCATGTATGCGCTATCGGCCTTATAGGACAGGAATAGGGATTAGGGAAGGGAAGGGGGAATCTGGGCTTCCGGATATCTCACTTGCCATATGAAACGCGACAGTAAACTGTCACTTTACGTTGGTTTTCTGTGAGACAGTGGTAGAGCCGGCCCATTCATGCTGTAGACATATTTGTCTACAGCGTGGCTATACCACTATTCAGTAGTAGTTCAGTGTTAACAGAGTGCCCTCCCCTCTTTCTTATCCCTTTTTAAAAAATTCCATCCCAAGACCGCCAATTGTAATATTAATAATTTTTTGGTGTGCTTTTAATATTATAACTTTTTGTGTACAATAAATAAACACTATAAATAAATAAATAAAATGTGTGCAGAAAAACGGTGCTAATAAAGGTTCCACATAAAGAGTAAGTGATAAGTCACTTATTAGTAAAGATCAAAAAAATATTGGAAAATGTTTTTTTTGAGTTTTTATGGCGTGATTTTAAATTTGTATTGTTTGTTGTTTTTAAAACAAAGTATTAATTCGTTAACTAAGGATTAAATAGACACTACAAAAAAAGTCCGTTTGCATTTACTATTGGCTTCCGGGATCATAAAATAAATAAATGCATAAAAATTTCAAATTCCAATTACTCAGTTAAAATGAGGTTTACGGGATTTTC
This sequence comes from Laothoe populi, assembly GCA_905220505.1. NCBI lineage: Eukaryota > Metazoa > Arthropoda > Insecta > Lepidoptera > Sphingidae > Laothoe > Laothoe populi. The sequence continues at coordinate 9,936,528 of HG992164.1, read as the reverse complement.
AACTTTACCAATAAGTTAACAATCACCTTCGATTTACGGCGTATTCGCATGTATGAGCACATTTCTGGAACAATGTGTATGAGCATTGAGCGTTAGAGAATGAATATTAATAATTGATCATTATGTTTGAAAAGCTACATTCAATACAGTTCATTCAGAAGTCATCGAAGATACGTCATTTATAGTAACATGGAAATTGTTTGGCCGTATACAGCACACAGTACACTACTGGAATTATAATAGATAGCAAAATTCTTGTTGTGACTCAATAATATGTGATTCATGGATACACGTTATTGAGTCATTATAAGCGGTGCAATTTCTGTTGTATCTCACTAAATGAAATATCTCTAAATTCTCATAGTTTAGACATTTCAAAGAAGCTATTTTGTTGTTACATCAGGTCCGATGTTGACTTTATGAAAGCACCAAACTTGATTCCAACGTCACTAATAAATTCAATGTTACAAGTATTTTTATTATCTAAGAATACAGAAATGTGAAACCGCTACGGAATAAACTAAAATGTGTACTTTATATCACGTTAGGCGAAAGTAGGTTTACTCGTGTCACTTAAGATTATTTGGATAAAAATCTTCACGAATACAAGGCCGTTTTTTACTTAACTCCACGAAGTAACTATCAACAAATCCTTTATTTTGTTGGTGAAAATAGTGATTTGAGTAACAAAATTGCAATTTAGTTGGCGCGTCACCGAATCCTAAAACATACGCACATGGGTAATCGTTAACATATAAATGCATAGTTAACTGTATTTATAAATATGCTTGGTGAAAAGATCCAAACGCGTCCAAACAGATGTTTGCTTTTTGTACATTCATGCTTTATCTTATTTTTCCTTTTTTTTCTGGCACGGCAAAGCATTGCACCTGATGGTAAGCGTAGTGCGGTCCAGTTAGAGTATCAAATAGCGAGCGTCAACTATCCCTTGCTTCTCGACACAATCATGGCCGCCTTCTATGTAGCTTCCTCACACTACGCCTAATCACTTTATAACATCTTATTTATGTTATCCACTTTTCAGTTGCTGTGCCAAAGTAATGGTGTATGTGTGTGCCGCCTGCTTTGTAACGTAATTCACTATGAAAATTATGAACATATGTATATTTTATATTAAGAAGTATGTAAGATTTACGAACACTTTATGTGTAACGTTACATCCTTAATACTGTTTCGGTGTAGCCGTTGGAACCGGTATTGACCCAGATTCTGAAATTTAGCGCATGACGAGTTTGCATACGTATATTAAATTATTATGATCATTCAAGTACATTGCATTCATATACAAAATCTTATAATAAGTTTCTCTACTAGAGCATTGTGGGATTCTTATAATAAATAAATAAATAATAATAGCAGCCCTACTGCTAGGCACGGACGGGCCTCCTCTACTAACGAGAGGAATTAGGCCTTAGTCCACCACGCTGGCCTAATGCGTGTTGGTAGACTTCACATACCTTTGAAATTCATATAAGAATTCTCAGATTCAACATTTGATCAAGCGATAATTATCAATGAATATACACTAGAAAAGTCAAAGGCGTATGCCATTTTGTACTGGTCTCGAACATACGACTTTCGTCTCTAAAGTCCGTACTTCTTCTAATATTATAATATAAATAATTTAACTTATTTGTACACGAAATTATATTTGCGTAATATTGTGTTTGTATTAATAGAGACAGTTTAGTGTGCATTTACATTTCAATAAAATCAAAATATTTTTATATTTATTAGCCGAAAAAGCCAATGCCAACTACATATCTTCATAGAACGTTGACCCTTCCGCGAATAATTTTATTATACTATAATAAGCAATTTATAAACTTACTATCAAATAAAAATAAATTTCAAACCAGTTGAATACAATATATAAATTCGACATAAAGAATGAATTGAAAGAATGCATTGAATTATGAAATAGTGTTATAGTATATTTGATATAATATAATTCTGATGCCTGCCTCGGTGGCGCAGTTGTAATTGCGCATGCGTTACAACATGCGTTACGGTTAGTGTGCTGAGGTCTCGGGTTTGATCCCCGGGTCGGGAAAAGTGATATTGGTTTTTTCTATCTAGAAATTTCTCATTATTAGCCCGGAGTCTGGAATCTGTACCCGGTATGGCGATAGGCTCGCCCCTTATCACACTATGGGACCGAAATTCGGCAAAAAGTGGGTGTACTGGTTACACCTCTGTCTTCGGGGATTACATGCGTGAGTGTATGTGTGTGTGTGTGTGTAATATAATTCGCTGTTTACGGTATTTTTGTATTTGGGTATGGCCTACTTCCTAACTGATTGTTTTATTTCCTTTCATGAAAATAAAATACATTTTAAAATTTTGTGTGTTCAATAATTTAAAAGAACTTTTTTACAATAAACTCCACTTATACGATAATCAATACAATATCTGCATGGACTACAATATATTTTTTTAAATAACAACATAATATTGCCAGTTTTCCTTTAGACTTTTATGTCCAGAGTAGGTACGCATGTGTCACGAAATATAAAATTAACTTAATTATTGGTTAAGGTAATTCTCAAAACTATTCTGTGTCGTTCATTTACATAAAACGTGGGCTTTATTTATCGACTTAAATTGTATGAAATATAAGTATTCATAAAAGACAATAAATATATTTTATTCAATTTCGGTCATATAGTATAATCAGGCAAAAAATATATTATTTATAACTATTGTTGCTTTAAAATGTTTCATCCTAATAAAAGCGTTCATGCATTGTACAACATGTAACATGATTAATGCACACTCTGAAAGTAGTTTGCTCAGAATAGGTACGCGACTGAATCGATATCAACAAATTTTGAATAGAAGATTTTTTTTCAAAAATAATTAACACTCAGGTAATAATAGTCATCCTTTAATTTAACGTCCAAGACAAACGAAACTGAAACATAACTCGATGCGATAAAGTCTTTTATAAATGCAATAATAAACGAACACTTTAAAAAATCTAATAATTAAAATTACGAACTTTATGTCGAAAATTAGTACAAATAATTTCATAAAAAACAATATTTATATTCATCGCAGTCTAATTTCAATACATAAATTATGATTGCAATAATATTTTTAAATTGGGGTGTCTGAGGATGTGTGTTATTCCCGTTACACGTAGTATAAATCAGTTTTATGGTCATAGTTAACAAAATTTTACCACATATAATAGACACCGCGGTTTTCTTTCAAAAAAGATATTATTAAACGTTGATTAATATAAATATCAATAACCCAGACTTCTTCGGTAGCGCAGTTGTAATTGCGTACGCGACGTACGACTGCTGTGCTGAGGTCTCGGGGTCGACCCCGGGTCGGGTAAAAATGATACTGGGTTTGTCTATCACGAAATACTGAGTATCAGCCCGGAGTCTGGAATAGTGCCCAATATAGCAATAGGCTCGCCCCTTATCACATCTTGGGACGGTAATGGGGCGAAATGTGGGTTTACTGATTACACCTCTGCCTACACCTCAATTCCGACAATCACTGCCTATCAATATACATATATAATAGCATATATCACAGTTGATAGTAATATTCAAATTCTATTTTACCAACAGTGATAATTTACGAGTACATCGAAATTATAATACTTTTTTTTAGTGCCTTGATAGGCAGACGGGCCACCTGATGGTAAGTAGTCACCGCCGCCCATAGACTTCTGCAATGCCAGAGCACAGCAGAGACGCTGCCTACCTTTCACACAATATGTAATATGACACAGAGTAAATAAACAAACATTACATACGTCTTTATTATATCAGCCATAAAAACTAAAACACAATGAAATAATGAATGAGTAACGCTTATTATTTCAGAATTCGCAAATGTTTCTCAGTAGGTCGACGGGGGTCAATAACATGACTTTCTTTGCATTTTTATGACTGTGTTAAATAATAATTACCACAAGAAAAATGTGGACGTTACTGTGATAATAAATTGATGTTGTGAGATAATATTTATTTTAATTGCAGTGAAAGTGTTAACATGTACGATATTTATATCACTTGGTATGTTAGTCATAATATAATGTGCTGTAATTCATTTGAAAGATCTATATAACTAAAAGTAACTAATAAAACCAGTTAAATTTGTTAATAATGAATACACATAATTTATTTGCGTGCGTATGTATTTAGCTGTTAAAGCCAATTGAGGCACTGATCAAAATTTAGAAATAATTTTATCCTCTCGATAATGCATTAGATAACGAATTTTTTCCACACCATCAAGCTGTTGAAGTTTGCCAGCTTCCGTGTTCCCTCCTTCCTATGATCCTGGGTCCTTTAGGCGTAGTGTGAAGAAGCTACACAGCAGGCCGGCATGATTGTGTTAGAGTAGCGGGGGATAGGTTGTCACTCGCTACTTGATACTCTAACTTAGGTTGCCAACCCCGAAATTCAAATACCAGGATTTTAAGCTTTTTAAGTTAGAAAAACAGGACGCATCTTTTGCGAGCCAAGACGCCCCCCCCCCCCCCCCCCTAGAAAAAGTGGTGTCCTAATTTTAAAATACAGGCGCTTTAAAAATCTGTGACGCTGCTTAAAAACCCAGGACGCTGCTTTAAAACCCAGGAAGCTACTTAAAAACTATCCAGGACGTCCCAGGACACTCTAAAAACCAAGACATGTCCTGGGAAAACAGGACGGTTGGCAACTCTACTCTAACTGGACAGCACTGCGCTTACCATCACGTGCAGTGTCACTTTGCCGTGCCAGAATAAAAAAAAGAATTTAGGAACCATCAAAGCATGCGCTTCTTTGTATATTTTAAGAACGTGATACTTTTTTATTTTGTGGTTTTATGTTTAATCTCGTAAATAGTATTTAGTCGGACACCGTATAACAGGTCTATATTACAATAAATCGAAGGCGATAGAAGTCTTCTTCATACACATCCTATTATTTAATTACCTTTTTGGGCTACTTATAATTTACTATATAATTTCGACGTATGTTATCAATATATCTACAATGCACTTATCAACCATAATAGAAAAACGTTTGTACCTAATGGTGAAAAAAATTATTAAATTTTGATTAAAAAAAATCTTGAAGAGAAGAAAAGGTCCAAATAGAACCCAGTCAATTCCACGTTACGATTATATTATTGTAAGACAGATTTAACAGGATTTCACTGAGATAATTTTAAATTTTAAAAATGTCGCGCCACTAGCCTGGTTTCTATTTAGTTTAATTATAATAATAATAGGATAAAATACGATCCTTTATTTCCATTGGACCATGTGATCGTTCTATACTCACTAGTTCTATCTGCCTAAAATATGTTACTGTAAATATTTTTACATATTCTCGTTCATTCTAAAAGTCATTTCAGCAATACAAGTTCATCATGCTTACCATAGAATTACCGATGTAATTTGAATGCAGTGTACTGTTATTATTGTTCACTACTGTCCGTTGACTGACCACGACCTTGCCAGATAAAATTATACCTAGAAATCAAGGAAAATAAAACCGATTTCATTACTTTATACATATCAACTGGGAAATATTATGCTAACCTGTCCCGTTACTGTGTATAGAAAATTGACCTCATATTGATTTTATTGCCAACCACCACAAGAACGATTAAAGCAGAGGGTTCGGGTTCTTTTCGGGGGATTTTTAAGAAAGTCGTAAATTCAACTAGCCTCGTATTTTAGTATGTTACAAAACTTATTTTAATGTAGGACACAATATGTCTAGTATTTATAGAATGACAAGACTTAAAGACAAATTGTATTACAAACCAATATCATTCAATTAAAATATTTCTACAGTTTATGAGAACGCTTTTAAAAATTCTATCGAAGCAGAAAGTTTTTGGATGAGGCTATATTAATATATTTTTATATTGCGATATCCAGACTATCACTTTCTACATACTCATCCGCAATGCAGTTTTACTTTAAAAAAGTGGTTCAGATGCGGCCTACTCTAAAATAAGTTTTGCGACAGTCTTAAAAAAACACTTAAAAAAAATCTGCCATCTAGCTGCATCTCAGTTGCGTTTTGAAGGCATGCCTTAAGATCTTTGCCGTTTAGTATTATTAACCGTGATGTTAGGTACTATTAAAAACATATTTAATTATTACACTAACTACACAGCTCAAGGCCAAAGGTCATCTGGAAATATATCTTATAAAACATCTTATTACCTTTTCTAATTAAAGAATCTCTCTAAAACATATGAAAGACGTGAAAGCTGTAACCATACGTATACTAGAAACGATACCAAACGTTACTTTCACCCAATATTTGTTATGAATAGCACAACATTGGCATGATTTTTTTAAGACACTTATTCCATATATACCATAAAATATCATGTTCAAAAAAACGCAAAGAAGCATTGTTTAATTTATTTTCCATGACAACATCCTAAATAACCTTACGCTTAAGGGCACGCATAATAACAAAGCAATAATGGCGAGGTTTCCTTGACAATGCAACATTACTACATTATGATAAGTTGAACAATAATCATTTGACACTAGTTAAAAGTGATAGCCATACCGTAGATAATTTTGTCTCCAGCATAGAAAACCTGGCTCAACCGGGTCATTACCACTGTCTCACGGAAAACCGGCAAGCTGTTACTTCACGCCGTTTCGTGCGATCAGTGAGAAATCCGGCGCATATCCATATCATTCTTTTAATGACGGCAACGTGATTTTGTGGTATTGATGATATTCATGGGCGATAAATTCTTACATCAGATGAGCCACTTTCAGGACTGATATCTTACTTTAGAGGTATAATCAGACTCTCTACTACGATAATTAATCTATGGCTATAAGAAAACAGTAGACAGGGCGCTGTTGTCTGTCTGTAATTTAAAAGGCCATTCAAATAAAAAGCTAAATAAAATTTATTTAGGTGTAAACAGTTAAGCGAAACTTCAAGAAATTTCTTGAACTCAGAAAAGACTATCACGAAGCGCCTAAACAACAGCTAGTGAATAATAACCTATTGAAAAAAAAACATTTTTTAGTTTCGAATCTACTTGTTTTACTTTCAATTTAATTAACAATGTGAGTATATAATAAATTATTCACAGACATACTATCGTTTGTAACAAAGTGCGAATACGACATTTAGCTTGTAATTGAATACGTAACATAAATTACACGGCGTGCGTGTTTCATTTTCAAATCATGAATACACATTCATTGTTCCACGCTCAGTACGCATTGGTTCCTATTCGTTCGTAATCCCGCGAGGCCAGATATAATCGGTTCTCGATTTACAAGTTACTTTTAAAAGTCACTGCTCATTATGATCATTGCATTTCAGCATATTTTTAATAATCAGTAAAGCCACATACATGGTTTGTCAGTGCCTATGGACATCAAAATATGAAACTGGATAAAATATATATGTCGACATAATAAGAATAAGGGAATTATAGCTTAAATACAACAATATACTACTCTAAAGATTAGCGCTGAAAACTACAGCTACATATATGAAGTTATACACGTCATAAGAATTAACTTCATTAAAGTGACACTAGCAAAAATAAAGAATTTAAAAGTTAATCTATGACTCACATTAACCATTGTTTGTCAATCTATAATTAGGTGTCGTTAAATTTTATTGTGACGGCAATTTATGCGCACGATTAAAATACCGAAAATAATGACATCGCAACTTTAAAGCAATTTTATTTGACCATTCAAATGATTTTATAACTCTCTATCTTATTACAAAAGAACAAGAAAATTTTGAATTATTCCAGTGGCTGAAATTATGCGTAATGAAATATGTCAGTAAATTAATATTGCCATTAATAAAATAATTATTTAAAACTCTTCGTATGTTACTATTAATAATAGAATTGTCTATAATTGACACCTTTAAAAACATTCTCTTTCCACGTCTGTTGCAACAAGCATGGTGTTTCCTAACAATTAGTGTAATCAAATTAACAAACAATACAAGAGTTCTCGCACAGTTCCCACTATTTACTTCCACTTTCATTCAAGATGGTGTGAAAATTTCATTGACTGATATAATTGTACCATCAATGATAAAAGTGACGCACAAGCCAACATTAAACCGACCGATTTGAAGAAAGGTTTGTCACGACATACACAAGGAAGACAGGTAACGATAGGCAGTAGCTTTGCTGTGCCCTGGCATTGCATAAGTCTATGGGCGGCGGCGTCTACTTACGCCCGGCCCGTCTGCCTATCTATAATGAGTCCCCCTTGAGAATTTTAAAAATATCTCTGTTATATATATTTAATTTATTTATATGACAAACTTTACAATTTTAAATAAACCTTGAAATTAGTGAACCCGTCATTGTTATGTTCTTTGGTTACCTACTCTAAGTTATGTTCAGATCGTTCTATCCAACACAATGACAACAAATGTTACATGCTCGCACATGTGAACAATAGTTCTTTTGGCGGCAAATTCTAAACACGGCCGTACCAGCTGCTTTCATTTTTGTTTTGACTCTTGCCTTTGTAGTTGGATCTTACTTTCGACTGTATACTGTATTGTTTATTTACATCATATTATAGCAAATGATGTGAAATATACTGGTCACGATAAATATCATACTCGTAATCAATTCTTCGTAGTAAAATCTGTATTATATTAATATATAATACAGTGTTCGTAAAATATCATTACATATAATATGTACTTCGACATACTTAATAAAAATAAGAATGCCTAAACTAACCAACTTCATGGCAACTAACAAGTATTGCTCGTCAGACAGTTCGACAATACGTGCTAAACAAAATCATAAATAATCAGACCTTGAAGATTGCCCCAATACATATCTTTGTTTAACCTTGTTCTTATTCCTTTAAGGAGCGGAGTTTTCATAACATTAGATAAATAAGTTGCGTCTATAACTATATAAACTCATTTGCAAAAAAAACGGGCGGTTTTGTTTTTTTTTTTTTTTTTTTTTTTTTTTTTTTTTTTTTTTTTTTTTTTTTTTTTTTTTTTTTTTTTTTTTAGTGCCTCGATAGGCAGACGAGCAGACGGGCCACCTGATGGTAAGTAGTCACCGCCGCCCATAGACTTCTGCAATACCAGGGCACAGCAAAGCCGCTGCCTACCGTTGAAGGACTACTCTCTTTAAGCCTCGTTTAAAGAAGGACATGTCATAGCGCTCAGGGAACACCGCAGCAGGGAGTTCATTCCAGAGCTTGCACGTACGTAGTAAAAATGAACGCCGGAAACGAACCGTGCTAGACGGAATCGTTTCCAGGTGGTATGGATGAACTCTGTTGCGGTGTCGGGTGGTGCGATGATAAAATGGTGAAGTAGGCACCATTTTAAACAGTTCCTCGGAGCACTCCCCGTGGAACAACCGATAGAACAAGCAGAGAGACCCGAAGTCTCTCCGCAGCCCCAACGGTTCCAGGCTATCCGTAATATCAGGATCCCCGACAATCCGAACGGCCCGCCTCTGTAAGGAGTCAAGTGGGTCCAGCAAGTATTTTGGGGCCCCTGCCCAGAGATGAGAACAGTACTCCACGTGGGGCCGGACTTGCGCTTTATAAAGCGCCAATCTATGGCCCGACGTGAAATACCGCCTCGCTCTGTTCAGGATCCCCAATTTTTTGCTTGCCAATTTGGCTTTGTCCTCCACTTGACTCCTAAACTGGACCGTGTTAGATATATTGACGCCGAGGATCCCAATACCCTCGGAAACCTGGAGAGTGACTCCTTGAAACTGTGGCGCCATGACAAATGGGTCCTTCTTAGCGGTGAACGCGCAAACTTGTGTCTTCGTGGGGTTGAAGTGAACTAGGTTCCTTTCACCCCATTCAGAGGCCCGCCCTAGAGAGCTCTCGATTTCCGACACAAGTTCTAACCGTCTTTCTTCCAAAGTGCTCCGAGGGATACCCTGCTGGCCGGTGTATCGCACGTCGATAGTACTATCATCTGCATAGCAATGCATGCTATCAATAGACAGCATGTCATTGATATGCAGTATGAATAGTGTCGGCGACAACACCGAGCCTTGTGGAACGCCAGCATTAATGGATAAAGCGTCGGAGCAGTAGCCGTCTACGACGACTTTAATGCTCCGACCATCCAAAAAACTAGCGATCCAGTTGCAGAGCCCCTCGGGGATTCCATATGATGGAAGCTTCGACAGAAGGCCCCCATGCCATACCCGATCAAACGCCTTCGCGATGTCTAGACCGACGGCCATAGCCTCACCCTTGCTCTCTATAGCCTCCGCCCAGCGATGTGTGAGGTAAACAAGAAGATCACCAGCCGAGCGACCGTGACGGAAACCGTACTGACGATCGCTAATCAGCTGGTGCTCCTCCAGATACCCCATAAGCTGGGCGTTAATTATTCTCTCCATGACTTTAGAGAGCAAGGATGTGATGGCTATCGGTCTATAACACGAAGGGTCGGACCGGTCACCTTTTTTAGGGATCGGATGGACATGGGCAACCTTCCACGAAGCGGGAACCCTTCTGGAGTTGTACGAAAGACGATAAAGGCGCGTGAGAATGGGGGTCAACTCAGGGGCGCACGTCTTAAGAACCACTGCGGGGATGCAGTCCGGCCCACTCGACTTTCGGATGTTAAGGAGCCTAAGCTCCCGCCTGACCGCACGCTGATTGATGCGGATTTCAGGCAGGGAGTACTCGCACCGGGGAAGTTTTGGTGGAGTGGCTCCTCCATCATCCAAAGTCGAGTTCGAGGCAAAGGATTGGGCCAAGATATCGGCCTTTTCCTTTGCACTATGGACCAAACTGTCATCAGTCTTACGCAGTGGCGGGAGACTGGACAGGCAGAAGTTACCTTGGACAGCCTTGGCGAGCGACCAGAAGGCCCGACTGCCAGACGGATAACTCTCTAGCCGCTCACCAATTCTGCCAATATGTTCTGCCTTGGCCTTGGCTATAGCCCTTTTGTTGGACCTAGAAGCGGCATTAAATTTCCGCCTCTCCTCCTTCGCGCTTGGACCCTGATGCTTTTGGGCATCGTTCCACGCCCCGTATGCGGACCGCTTAAGGCGTGCAGCTTCGGCACAGGTACTATTATACCAGGGCCGGCTGCGACGCCCGACAGGTACCCTGGAATTGGGGATGAACAGATCCATCCCCATGACCACCAGGTCCCTGACGCGGTCCGCACAAGCATCAGGATCTTCGGAAGAGAAGCAGAACCGCTTCCATGGGAAGGACGCAAAGAATTCACGCATCCCTTCCCAATCCGCTGATCCATACCGCCAAACCCTGCGGAACCCAGTCGCTGAGGAGCGATCGGGATAAACCGCAGGGGCTGAGGTTCGAATAAGGCAGTGGTCTGATGACCCCAAAGGGGGATCGACCACTACCTTGTATCCCTCAGGATTTGTGGTCAGCAGAAGGTCCAACAGAGAGGGCTCATGGGTCTCAACATCTGGAACTCGGGTGGGCTGAGCTACCAATTGTGTGAGACCGTAAACCAAAGCCATCTCATAAGCAGACCGACCCGCAGCGTTAGTGGTCCGAGAACCCAACCACTCAGCATGATGAGCGTTGAAGTCCCCAAGGACCACCACTTCCGCGGATGGGTACTGCTCTAGAGATCGGCCAGTCCCCATTTGGACGTTCTCGAATAAATGAGAAGACCCCGTTTCACCGGCATGGGACCTGTAAAGGCAAGCGTACACTCGGGTACGACCCCCGTACTCTACGCATAGCCACAAGATTGACAGGTCCCGATGCTCGAGGCCCCGAAGGCGGCGACAACATATATCATCCCTGACGAAAACGCACACCCCGGCTTTACGTAGGAACGAATGTTCCAGTACGTAACCGGGGTAATTAAGGTACGAGATATCGTCAGGGGTAGATATCTGAGTCTCAGTTAAAAAGAGTAGGGCAGGCCGCGCCGACTCTAGGTGGTAATGTACAGCGTCCAGGTTACTGTGCAGACCCCTGACATTGCAGAAGTCTACTGTTAAAGTGGATATGGTATCCGCCGAAGTACGCTTACTCTTTTTTTTATTTGCCTTCATTTTAAAATTTTTGATTTGGTAGTGGGGGAAAGGAGATGTGAGGGGGCAGTGAAATTTAGACGGCACTCGAAACATAAAGTCGCAGAACAAGGTGCAGGATGGTTACGCAGGTAATGCGAGGAGCCAGCGCGAAGCACGGAAGGGCCCCCGATGCCCCCCTGTATACAGTCGCCGGGATCCACTCCAGTCTCCCACGCTGGCACGACGACTGTATTACAGGATTTTCGCCAGTTGGCGGGACAGCTTCCCGGGGAGGGAATTTTTGAAAAGTGTATCCCCGGGTTCAGGTCCCCTACTGACTGGCAGGCGGCCGGCGGTGGCCGTTCCCATCGGGTCTCCCTGTACCCCACGCCAGCCCCCCACAGATGATACCCACGCGACGACCAACACCAAAGTTCTGCATATTACGAGTACCGTCCAAACTGCACCACCAGGGAAAGGAGAGGAGAGAGGGAACGGCTATCTAGCCCTTCCGCCGGAACGCATTTCTACTTCGCGGCAGAAATAGGCTGGACGGTGGTACCAATCCGTTCGGGCCCAACTCTAAGTAAATAAAATTCACTCAAAGTTAAGCCCTACCACCAGTAACGGGACGGGAAGGGATGGAGGAGGACATCAGAGCCACGGGTGGAGTGATGGAACGCGGCACTGACGGCTCAAGTGGCCGGGGTTGCACTCCCGAACCGCTCTAAATGACAACCGGACAGACTGACATAAGAACGGCCTCTGGCACTAAATTTTAATTCTTCTTTAAAAAAATACGGTACCAAAATGATTTCAATCATTTGTACATGTTACTGGCCGGTTTTAAAAATGCCGTGGTGTTTAAAACTGTACGTTCTAAATTAAAATTTTCGTTTGATGCTCGTTTTTACAGAAAACCACTTTTTATCCTACATTTTTGGTGCGAAGTTCCAAAAGATAATATCGGTTTTCATAACTTTTAGTAAATTTTTATGAATTTATTTCATATTCTTAATTGTCAAAGCTTCATTTATTGATGTTTAGCTGTCTCAATAATGTTAGAGAAAGTGGTAAAAGCTACCAAAATTATTGCGCTGCTCGAAGAGGGTTGCAGCCAATGCTTCGTGGCTCAGAGGCTTAGTGTGAGTCGCTCGACGGTTCAAAGGACCTGGCAGCGGTATCAAGATACCGGTTCCGTCGAGAGAAGGCCTGGTTCTGGAAGAAAACCATGTACCCAACCACGGGTGATCATTTTCTTGTGAGTCGCGCATTGAGAAATCGCAAGTCTTCGTATGTGGACCTTAAGAACAACCTCGAAGAAGTAAGAAATGTGCATATTAGTCTATGGACGGTCAGGAGGAGGCTTCTCGCGGCCAATATACGCAGTCATCGCCCGGCCCGCAACCCTAAGTTACTCCGTGAGCACAGAGTTGCCAGGCTTAGGTTTGTTCGAAAATGTGAGTCATGGACTCAAGAAGACTGGAATAGGGTATTGTTCTCTGATGAAGCCAGGATATCTCTGTTCGGTGAAGATCGACGTCGGCGAGTGCTACGAAGACGAGGAGAACGCTTTGCAGAGGCTTGTTTTGAAGAAATCACACCTTATGGTGGGGGCTCTGTTATGTTTTGGGCAGGAATAAATTCAATGGATCGTACAGAGTTAGTCTTCATTGAAAACGGCTCACTGACTGGACATCGATACATAACGGAAGTTCTAATTCCTCATGCACAACCCGCATTGGCTGCTTTAGGCGAAGACTCAATTTTTATGGACGACAACGCTCGCGCCCACCGGTCTGGCGATGTGGAAGCGTATGTGCAAGAGGTCGGCATTAGTCGTTTGGATTGGCCAGCTCGAAGTCCCGACCTCAATCCTATAGAGCATGTCTGGGACGTTCTGAAACGACGCGTGAGATCAGTACAACCGGTTCCGCAGACCATCAGAGAGCTGAAGAATGTGATTACCGCGGAGTGGGAACGTATTCCGCAAGCAAGTATCCGGGATATCCTCGCTAGCATACCCAGACGAATTCAAGCTGTGATTTCAGCTAGAGGGGGTCACACTCGATACTAAACATTTATCTGCTTTTACTTTATTAAAGAAAAAACAAACAAAAATCTTTGTTAACTTTTACTTCACAAGCATATGCACTACTAGCGAGCATACACTACTAGTGAACTTAACATTAAAACCCATAAATTTTATCAAAATTTTATGATAATACTGACGAAAACGATTATTTGCTTATTCATTTACAAAATTGTGAAAGTAAAACTACCTATAATTATCAAACAAACCAATAGTAACATTTGAAATGGTTCATTGCTTAGGTGCCCGTTTTTTTTGCAAATGAGTGTATATTAAATGGGTACAAATGCAACTTATTTAACTTTAATATTATAAGTTATATTTATATTCAGATAAAAAAACCTTTACTCGGTTATACATAGAGTTACCTCATTCTTTATCGGAAATATTTCATTAAAATGATATTAATTTATTACTAATACGCTTTTAAAATTACTAGTGAAACAGTAACTAGAGATTATATAATGGTTTCTTATGTTTACGCGAATATTATACATTGTAATAAAACGAAATTTACGGATTCTATCGCGGTTTATTTTACTTTTTTAACCCGACGTTTCGAGTTTAGAGATTATATTTTGTCGCGTTCTATAGACTTGTTAATGTAAGTGTAAGGTAAAAATTACATAGTGTCAATAATATTATTAAATAAGCTAATAAAACCCCTGTTAAAAACGAGATTTAATCAAAAATATTTTGATGTTGGTGTAACAAATTTTATGAATTATACTAATAATATACATATTGTTCCGATCCATGAACATACCTGTTACTTTTTTGTTCCCAGGGGGAAAATCAATTTAACACCGCCCCGCTGGGAGGGAGGCAGGACGCACGGTTATGTTGGGATCATCGGTATTACAACCCAGCGTTGAGCTGCCCGTGAGAGATTTTAACATCCCAAGGACTGCTGGGCCGAGTTATTTTACACTACATGTTTACACCCTATAATGGCGAATTATATTATATTTAAAAAAATATAATATCATTGACACCGGCAATACCGACAAAACATCCCGTGGTGGCCCTCATTGCAACACCAACAATTTATACTACGCTAACTCAAATTCTAGGTAAATTCGTTTATTTATGCCAAGTTGCTTAAAATGTGGTTATTTGTATGTAATAACAAACGAATTTACCTAAAATTCGAGTTAGCGTAGTATAAATTGTTGGTGTCGATCGGTGCATTTGAGACGGCCCTAGTTTCCGGAGACGTGAAGGGCCCCGGCCTCAACATACCTATTTCACCATATTAATTTTAAAACCACTAAATAATTATGTGATGTGCCAGTGAGAATATATGCCAGGTTACAAATGGTTTTGAGGGAGAGACAGCGTATTAGTAGACATTAGGGACGGAGCGGAACACGACGGGGTTCGGCCGGTCCTCTAGGGACGTCTGGCAAATGAATCTGACGAGCCGAAGCTCGAACGATCCGTAAAAAGATACTAGTACTTATCATTAATAATAACGAAAGACTTAGATTCTTATTTCACTCTATAGGACTAATAAATACCTTTATACATACAACAATTAACTGTAATTCACGTACCACAATCGGCCCAAACTATAAAACATCTAGTCAAGTGATAAGCGTGGGTTTCGGCGTGGTTGCATGTCTGTCGGATAATAAAGGTCTATTAATTAAGTGTGACGGGGTGACCTCGAAATTACGCCAACCTCTACTTACCGAGTCAATATCGAGATAAAACAGTTAAACCAGAATGATTCAGTATATTTAACGGTTTTATTTTATTATGCAATACTCTTTATTGAGAGTATAAACCACAATTTATTTGAAGAATATACTATATTCATAAAATATCTAGTAGTTTATTATGTTTCGAATTGGAATAAAAATAATATAATATATTTTTAATTAAAAACAATAAATCTACACCCTTATTTACAAACTAACTAGTCATGTATCATTCGCTTGCCGGTTAGCAGAAAAATACTGGCAACAGTCGCCGTTCTTCCCTGCAATTTTGAACGTTAATATTATGGAAATAAAAATGATTTTGGCTGGTACTTATTACCTTAATAATTGTTAAATTGTTTATTTACTTTTATAATTTTCATATTTTTGATTACATCTTCTTATTTCGAGCTGAATATTAAATATTAATGGAAAATTTTACTTAGTCGAATCAGTACTAGATCATAACTACATAATAATACAAGTACGAGTGATAAAAATCGGATGCAAGCCCGGCAACAGCCAAGTATTAAAAGCAATTAGCACAACCACTGCAATTACATAAAGAGTAGATGTTTCAGGTTGTTTTGACGCTCAAACAAAACAACTACTAATTATATGATTTGTGAGTGGGGTTACCAGAGCCACTACAAATGACCTGATTGCAGAAAAGTGAAACCTTACCTGAATCAAAACCACTATTGAAAATACGAGAGCAGCAAAGATTAGTCAAGTGAATGGAGACATAAGAACTTTGATGTTTTATCTAATTATATAATCCATAGAAATATTTGTGATTTACAAAAAGCAAAGCACTGATATTCATTGGTAATTTAATAAAGATGTGGTCATTAGTCAAACTCATTTTGTTTTTGTTATCCAAACTAATAACACGCTATGTCTTCATACTAATGAACAAAAAATAGTTTTGCAACTCCTCAATGATGTTTATTCAATTTTTAGTGTAGAAAAATTTAGGATAATGCTGTTATACGCTATAATATTATTATAACATTGTAATATTTTACCTATGTATATATCTATTATTAATCAAGTAGAATAAGGCTGGATAATTCTAACAATAAAAGACATTGTACTCAAATTTTTCCCAATAATTTGTTTTGTAAATAAAAGCATTCCGATAAAAGTCAATCAACTGTGCATACTTTAATAAGTATAACTAATTACGCAACAACTGTTAATGCAAGACGAAAACAATATTTTCAATATTTACTTTACTGTTAACATAATATAGCCGTTTGAGTCACCTTATAGTTTAGATCGTGAACATAGCAAACAAATTCAGTTCTATGCATTTGTATATTATGTATAAGGCATCATCTACCTGCCCTTATTCCACACTAAGTGGGTCGGCACCAACGGTTTGAACCCTCCACGCAGCCCTATCATCCGTCAAATCGGCATTCACCCCTTTCATGCGCATGTCCTCATTCACGCAATCCATCCATCTCTTTTTTTGGTCTCCCATGACTCTTTCGTCCATCCACATTCATATTGACAACCAGTCTTGTCACATGCATTTCATCCCTCCTTTCATACCCATACCAAGCTAACCTAGCACTCCTCATCTTTTATAGTAAATTGGTTTTAGTTGCAAATATATATATTTTTTGGGTAAAATCTGTCAAATATAACTTCCTTTATATGTGAGTATGGCATTTGTTGTTGTGTCTTTGAAGTATTTACCATGCCATTCACTAAGTTGTTTTTCACAATGTCATTGTCAAAATCTTTTTACAATAACTCAGTTAAATTTATTTCATTTTTAATTTATATACTCACACTTATGTTCTCAAAGACTGGGACAACTATAAGTGCACTCGAAGTTTTTGTTTCATAATGTGGCAGGAGGTTAACTTAAAACTGTTCCGCGCATAAATTCTAAGCCAACTAATGTATATTTTTTGAATAAAAAAACCGAAGGACTTAACTGCTTGATCTGGGTAGTTACCCCAAGACTTCATCGTTTTCACAATGTCTTTATGTTGCCCCATAGCACAGTAATAAATTAATTAAAACTTAAACTAAAAAAAGTTATTCAATTTAAGCAAAAGACATTATCCGTTAACAAACGTTATATATAAAAATATAACATCAAAGATACATTCACCTAATGCCCCTAATATTATTTTTGTAGGCAGCGTCTATGTGTGTGCCTGATAAAGAAGCTCGTTTCTTTTTATAAAGTACTAGTGGCCCCGGGCAGACGTTGTCCTGCCATAAACCACCTTCTCTGTGGACCGAATTTTCCTTAAAATAAGAAATTCAGATCTCGACCACAGCGCCACCTATTGGATCTAAAACTATTCTATCTTTTAAGTTGGACCTAACCACATACATACACAAAATGTCAATGAAATCGGTTGAGTGGTTACAAAGTCTCTAATGGACATACGTAGAAACACTTTTTATGTTATATGTATAGTTGAAACATCATCTCGTTAGTATAGACTATAGAGTAGTGTAGACGTATCGATACACGATACCCGTAGAATGTAGACCTAAGGTCAGCAAAACAAGTCTACGGGTGTCGGGTACTTATATCACGTAACATAATACTATACTGATATAATTGCATTTATTACCAAGCTTCGTATGCATTGTCAGTATTGTTTTGTCTTGATACTGTTCTATCTATGCATGCCTAGCAAAAATATTTTTAATTCTCGGCAAATTAACTGCACTATATCTTATAGCATAGAGCAGCGATGGCCTAGTTAGTTGCGGTACGGATTGTCAAGACGAAAGTCGTATGCTCGAAACCCCAATGGCATACGCCTCTGACTTTTCTAAAGTTACGTGTGTATTTATTGTCAATTATCGCTTGAAAGTATGGAAAGTCTACCAAACCGCATTAGGCCAGCGTCGTGGACTAAGGCCTAACCCTTCTCATTAGTAGAGGATAGTACCAGTAGCGGGACAATGTTTAATACAGGGCTAGTATCATTATATCTTATAGCAAGTGCAGTGCTATCAAAATTAAGGTAAAAATCCATTAATTCTAACTCACTGCAAATGTAGAGTTTCATTATGATTCATGTATGTTTCATGTATGTTTCATGTAATTCATGTTTGAAAGTCGTATGTTCGAAACCCAAGTGGCATACACCTCTGACTTTTCTAAAGTTATGTGTGTATTAAATGTTAATTATCGCTTGCTTTAACGGTGAAGGATAACATCGTGAGGAAACCTGCATATCTGAGAATTCTTATACGAATTTCGAAGGTATGTGAAGTCTACCAACCCGCATTAAGCCAGCGTGGTGGACTAAGGCTTAACCCCTCTCATTAGTAGAGGAGGCCCGTTCCCAGCAGTGGGACAATGTTTAATACAGGGCTAGTATTATTATTTACATATCATGTATGTACATACTCCCTAGTCACGTGTCACAAAATGGTGGACGATTCTTACAATTTAGTAAAGTGTGTATTTTCGTGATAATGTACGTAACACTAAATGTGACTCAAACATAATTTAAATAAAAACAGTGTGTAAACATATGTGTAAACAGGTCAACATCTAAGTACAAATTGATTTCATGATACGACATTCTTACCATAACAATAAGCGGTATGTATATGTGATATAATGTAATATCGAAATATTTGATGTACATCAACAACAACAACAACGCGACAGGCAAACTACTCAAATTTAAGTATTAAAATAAAACGCTATAAATATATAATCTATTCGATTTAGACCACATCAAATAACTCCATATTCAATTTGCGTGTCTACTTCGTCATATAAAGAGAAACACGGATGATACCTTATTTCAACGTGCATATAATAAAAAGATTTGCGAGCCATTCGCAACACATTCCTGTTTTATTCCGGTATCCAACGGACGGTGTAACGAATAAGGCGCGTGCGAAGTCGCAAACGCGAAGCAACTCCGTGGTAAACGCAAACTGCCTATTTATCTTTATTCTAAGGAAATGGGCGAGTCGCGGTTATATAATTTTCTATAAAAGTCTAAATGCTATCTGTAATTGGTTGAAACAATGTTGCGAACGACTAATGCGTGCATGACGTTTATGCAATGGTAAGAAGACAATATATCACACGTTTTAGTTTGCTACTAAACGTGAGGTTTCACTGATTTGTGGTAAAACCAGGCTTTCAAATGAATACATGTGACGTTAGTTATATTTATATAGGTTTTTTCCTTAGAGTTAGTTACCAAACAAAGGATTTTTCTAAGCAAATAGCTACTTATTTGTATTATACGACACTATATTGTATGTCGTTCATGCCTGTATCCTAGAAGAGTTAAGCAGAAGTGCAACTTGTGCACTGACGATTTGCTAAGCTAATAAGGAAGATAATAACTTCCCATAAAGATACCCGTTCACTTTACCGGGCATAAACTCCTATCCCAAGCACCTATTTTTTTATCTAATTTCGAATAACTCGATTCGACACAACGCTATGCTAAGAAAACGGTTTAAGTACATAAATCTGTTTTGTTAATAACATAATTCGATTCATGATCACGTGACGGACCGATAGTACATTTTTTTAGAAAGGATTATATCTTTATTATAATGTTTATAAACATACAGAATTATGGAATGGAGAGATTGTAATGGAGAGATATGTTTTAGCAAAATCAACACTCAGCAGAGAGTTTAAAAAAAACAGAAGAGTATAGTTTAATGTTTTCTTCTACATTGTATGTAAATGTTGCGGTACGTGTACTGGCTATATAGCTAGATCATTAGCTCCATCGCATACTCTGACTTTCCTGTCAGTTAAGTGAAAAATTGATGTAGTGACATACAAGTATGTCCTTTAGAATTCAACTCAATGGGTATTTTATCTCCAATATAGACAACAACATCGCAAGAGGGTGACAGTTTGGGCATCCATAGATACCTTTCAGATAGCACCCACCTCCCATATGTCTTTATTTATTTCCGTTGTTAATGAAATAATCATTATTAAAAATATACCTTAATATTTTATTTAAATACAATTTTTTTCTTATGTCAACTACTTCAAAAGTTATTATCAGAATTGGCATTTCATCGAAAATGTTAATTTTCGCGATACAATAACATAAGTTTTATTAAAACTAATTAACATTGGAAGTCAAGTATAACATTATGTTACGTGTATCTTAGGATACCTGTGTACCCCAATCATAAAAGAGAACATTTAAGTAAATTATACCGATATTAAAAAATCTGTTTTATTATTGAATTGTAGGAAATTAATATTATTATTTACTTTTTTTCGAAAATTCTTATTTAATTTTATATTTTATTCTGATTTCTATTTTGCACATTCTGTCTTTGTCTATTGCATATAAATTCCATTATAATAACCCAACCGCAACGTGTCCTGTGCGTAGAAACGTTAACTTTTTTATTTGTGCTCCGTTTTAAAATCTTAAACAAATTATGTTTGTGAGATAACGTACAAAAAACTCCGACAAAACCCGTTCACACTCGGCAGAGAATTAAAAAGCACAAAAAATACATGTGGAATGAGAAATATACATTTTTGTAAAAGTTAAAAATGTCTCTTTTATCGAATAGTATCCATATTAAATGGTCGAGTCGGTCGAAAAGAATCGTAGTTAGGTAAATAACATCTTATTCCTCAATAAGTTTCACGTTTCCACGAGGAACCAAATGATAAGGATCCATTTATGTTATTATTTACAATATAAATTCTTCTTCTTTTTTACCAGTATGGTATCAATGGTATGCTAGCGCGCAATAAATGCTGGCAACACTCGCCGTTCTTACATGCTATTTTCAACTTTAATATTGTGGAAATAAAGTTGATTTTGGCTTCTATTTACTCTACTACCTTACCTTTTTAATATCCTTTTGATACACGAGTGGTTAAAATATATGGCTCCACCGTAACAATGTAAATTATTTAGCCCCTAATACGACATACATACCTACCCACTACATATTAATATCACGAAATAAGGTTAAGGATTATAAACGACCAATTTCCTACTTACTGCTACAAGTCGTTCTGTTGTTTACTAAACGGCATTGGCCCGCCTTGTGGCTGAGTCGAGAAGGACATACTTCGCCATTCTCTTTGCTTATTTCATAACTGCACCATCTTCTACTACAGGTTATGGACAGCTCCATATTTACAAAAAAAACTTTCCTAAATTAAACGAAATAAATTAATAATGGTGTAATATGTGGTACATCAAATCCATAGAGGGATTTACTTGTAAATTCACTTTCAACCTTTTTCCAAATTGTTATTTAAATAGATACTAAAAATGGATCTGTACGCGGGTTCAGATTCTACTAAGAACTCCATTCTCTCTGAATCTAATGTGTGTCAAGTAATTTAAGCCGCAAATATAAAAAAATTCGCAAACGCAAAATAAATACTGGCCGACATAAATGAGTGGGACATGAAATTACATAACTGCCTTCCCTGTAAAATTAACACATCTTTCATGTGACATTTTTCAAGTCGCCGCCGAGCCACTTTGCAACAAATTTATGACGTCGCTTAAACATTTCGCGTAAATATTTGCGATGATTCTTAATTTATGTTTGGTATTCGGGACTATTACCGAGAGTGACCCAAAACTGCCGTGGCGAGTTTTCATCATGTCAAGAAAATAACATACGCGTATGTCAACTTTCTCCGACAGACAAAAGCGTTCTATTTCAGTTCGGGCCGACATAATTTTTTAATAAATCCGCCTACGGGTTGCCAGCACCTGGAAAAATCCATTGTTATATCACATTTGGTGACGTCACGGGAATTATATAAGTCTATTTTTAACATCGTTTAATGCTGTTGTTTCCTCGTATCGACAATGAACGGTATTACCTTGTGGATTACATGAGCAATTCTCACACCTTCATCCACTGGTATTATTTAGGAACATGTCGTCACGGCTGTGATAGAAAAGCGTACAAAGTTTTATATGTGCATAGTCAGTGATGGATACGAAACTATTTTTAAATTTATTTATCTGTAAATTGAGGATTGATCCCCGGTTAATATACTACGTGTAACGGGAATAACGCACATCGTCAGACACCCCAATTTAAAAAATATTATAACAATCATAATTCATGTATTGAAATTAGAATGCGATGAATATAAATATTGTTTTTTTAGATTAGTTGTACTAATTTTAATTATTTGATTTTTTAAAGCGTTCGTTTTAGAAAAGACTTTATCGCATCGAGTTATGTTTCAGTTTCGTTTGTGTTGAACGTTAAATTAAAGGGTGACTATTATTTACCTGAGGGTTAATTATTTTTGGAATAATAAATCGTCTATTAAAAATTGTTGATATCGATTCAGTCGCTTATTCTGAACAAACTACTTTCAGAGTGTGCGTTAATCATGTTACATGTTGTATATAGCAATGTTAACAAATGTATAGCTCACATCCCTTATTATTAAAGCATAAATATTCACATCATCATTAATCATACTTATCAAAATCCATGCAACATTATCCCATATTCTCATTTCAAGCTAAATATAGCGCATAGTTTCTACCACGTGTGTACACATGTTACGTGTGTATGAGCAAGTAAGAAGCATAAGCCTAATGCCCCTGAAAACCAGCCACTCGTTAGTTATTTTATGCTTTAATAGACATCAAAGAGTTTCCTCTCGATTAAATCACTGATCGATTAACCACCAGGCGTATAAAAAAATGTTTGTGCCACGATTTTTCACATCGCTTATAGTTCTTGTAGGGACAAAGGCATATTATGGGTGAAGGTGACTTGAATACAATGTAGGTATTTTATAGTCATTACTTAGTCAATTGTTAGCCATTCGTGGTCGCTTGCCATAGAAAACTAAGTAAGTAACTAACAATATGAAAAAAACTATCTTCGCAATTTGAAATGGTTGAAAAATCCTTCTATAAAGCTATATTAATAATTACACGATTTATATTAGCTTTACCTGTATCTATGTAATATGTATGTTTGTATGATATTTGTATGTAACGGAAGCTTATGACGTAATTTTTATTCATGGTGGTAGAGCCACGCTGTAGACATATTTGTCTACAGCATGAATGGGCCGGCTCGACCGGGGTAGTACCACTGTCTCACAGAAAACAAACGTAAAGTGACAGTTCACTGTCGCGTTTCGTATGGTAAGTGAGATATCCGGAGGCCCAGATTCCCCATTCCCTTCCCTAACCCCTATTCCTGTCCGTTAAGGCCAGAAGAAGGTACAGCGCATACGTAATACTTTCGGTATTGTGGATGTTCATGGGCGGTGGAGATCACTTAACATCAGGTGACCCACTGGCTCGTTTGTCGGACTATGATATAAAAAAAAACACCACTTTCCAGACAATACAATATTTTCATAACTTTAGCATTATCCTAACCAGGAGCACCAAGATAATAAAAAATGTAAAAATTGTATTATTTTTTGATGATATTAAAAGCAATATAGTAGTATGGCGGCTTATTTAAGTTTTGTAAAATAAATTTCATTCAAAAACATGTTTGTACTTTCATCAATTTATTTTTAACATTGTGCACACGATTATAATTCCATCGTGAAAATCGGTAAACAACATTACGATACAAACGTAAAACTCCTCAGCGATTCCATCCATTTTATTGCAAAAGAAGTTGTTATTTACTAGCCTCTGTCAGTGTAATACTAACTTTTGCTTGTGGCTTCACATGCGTGAGAGTATTTTGGGGAAAAAAATAGCTCATATCATTCAGTGAAAGAAGTAATTCAGTTATTATTGATGAA
This sequence comes from Laothoe populi, assembly GCA_905220505.1. Taxonomy (NCBI): domain Eukaryota; kingdom Metazoa; phylum Arthropoda; class Insecta; order Lepidoptera; family Sphingidae; genus Laothoe; species Laothoe populi. The sequence goes on along the minus strand of HG992164.1, from coordinate 9,911,954 downwards.
GAGCAGTAACCTTACGTTTTAAATAAATCTGAACCTTAGAGTAGGGTTAAATACTATACTATAATCAAAGATCTAAGCAGAAACGTGTTAGTTCCCATATAAATTCTCCCACTCACTTTTAGGATTAGAATTTCAATTACATGTTTCGTCAATTTTGTTTAATACGAAGAATATGGTTTCTTAAATTTCTAATACCAAATAATCATTCCTATTGATTAATTATTTATCAAAGACGCTGTAAAAATTTCAGACTTTTAGTTCCAGCAATTTGGACTAAACGTTGATGTACAGTCAAACATTTGATTTTATATGTATAGATTATTTTATGAATCCAAACTTTATTTTTAGCAACCAACGATATTATAAACACTTCGTAAATAATTAATATCAGTTATCAAGCATAATACAAGCAATACTTCTTCAAGAATAAATGACGTTATGAAAGAAGTGAGATTTATACATTTTACGTGCATGACACAAACCAATTTTTTTATAAAACCATTTGACACCTTGATTTTTACAAATGGACCCTGTTGAGCAGAAATAATCCAACTAATTTTTTTTATGTAATCGAGTTTAATACATAGTCATAATCTCATAATCAAGTTTTAGTGCACAAAAGATCCAGTTTGATGACATTTACCTAAAAAAACTTGTCATGTTTTATTACCCAACAAATTTTCAATTAGTTCCGGCCTAGCACTATTTTTAAATTCGCTGTCAAACTTTTAGCTGCATTTACTCAAAAGTATGAAAACATCAGTTGGATCTTTTCTGCTTAACAGAGTCCAAATATAATTAGTTTTTGTTACTAATATAAGTATTTACAATACGGAATATTTAAAACTTATACACACAATATGTGTAAAGGCGGACTTAATGCCATAGACATTCTCTACCAGTCTACCTATGTATGATGCAGAGACGAGACAATGTGGGGGTATATAAATCACGGTAAAGAAAATATTAAGAGTGTACTAGACAAGATACTTAATAATCTCACTACAGCACGTAGGACAAAGAGTTTGGCGCGTTTCATTCGTCACACGGCACTCACTGTTTCACATAATTGAGGTCGTATTTGTGCAAAACTGTTTTCCGATCGGCTACACTATTAGCCTTATTTTAGTCCGTTCTACATACCCCGTCTGTAGAAAGTAAAATATACATTACTAACTTTTATATTTACTAAAGAAATAAAAAACTGCAATGTAAACCATCAAGTTTCGAATTATAAACAGATATATATATAAAATAAGCACCACCGATCATTTAATTTTAGTAAACACCAATATGCCCAAAAAGTTCCATGCACGACTAGGATGGATGGCCCCATAGTATACCCACCCTTCGCTTATCTAATTTCGGGAAATTAAGTATTTTATTATTCTTATTCTTTACAGTACATACAGTACAGATCTATAACTTCTTATTATTCGGTAGTGGGTATTATGTACCATCAGGTGACCCACTTGATGGTTTGTCGGTCTTTCCTAAAATACCTATTTAGCCTATATTTATAGGCTTCAAAGCTCAAAGCGCCTTAAATAATATAATTTACGTAGAAAATTAATTTTAAGTTTATAGATCTGATCTATAACCAAATCATCACCATCTGAATTTTAACCAAAAATTAAAATTCCTCTTGTTCTTAAACAAAGAATTGTTGGACGTAACGAAGTAGCAAACTATAGAAAGAAAAGACACTTCAAATTTAATTAGCGCATCTAAGAAAAATACCACAACAATGACTTTCGATAGAGTTCTAGAAACATGATTTATATTCGTCTTACGATGGCAAATACAAAATGACGTAAGCGGCGACACACTATACGCTTTGTATCTACATTTAAAACACTATCCTCAACTTGGGTAAAAGCCAACCAAAATAATAATGATAGTAGATACACTGTAGATTTTTATGCTGATTTAAATACTACAAGTATAAATATTTATTCTTATATTTAACGTATAACTTAACATAAGCGCGTCCCTGAAGCGGTAGGCAGAGTACAGCTAGTGCACCCACTCACGTTTCGCCGATTTAAGACTACATTAATTAAATAGGACGCATTTATAATTGTTTTAAGATTTTGGTGAATGTTTCCATCATACGGATGTGAAATGTATGTCAGAGGAATTAGGTAGTGTAAAATACATAATCTATAATAACAGGAAGCGTCACCTAATGCGGAATGCTTTCATTTAGTTTCATTATTACATTACAACTAACTTCGATAGTAAAAAATGCTAATTAATAATCGGGTATTAAACTTTTATTTAAGACCGACAGATTAACCAAAGAATCAATTACGCTGGTATCAAATATGGTCGAATGAAAATAAAATAATTCTGGGGTGTTTAACAAAAGTATACTCTGTGCCATTATAAAAAGGACCGCTTATGGCCTTTGAAAACTTCTCAGCGGAGTTATAGACAGTAATTAGATGTGGTAGAGCACACTTACCAGGTTTAACTACAGAGCGAATGGGCCGGATCAGTCAGAAAAAGCCATTGTGAAGTAACAGTTTTGCTAATGTCTATTTATTCCAATAATAAGAAATACAAGTACATACACGGTAGTATATCATTACATGAATAGACTTGTGTGCAGCAGTGAGACAATGCAGGGGCGGTCTTCATTTTTTTCATTATGGGTATTATATTCGCATTCGATGTGATTGGCGCAGGTCGTCCAAATCCACTATTTCGTTAAATTCTCTTTGTTGTCAATTGGGCGGTAATACTTCACCATCATCACACCTCCTTAATATTTAGGTGGCTTGAGGCTATTTACATGGCTTTTATATATCCAATTAAATATCACACATTAGAAATATATAACTTACACACATTACATACCTTTCCATTTATTATATTCTAAACGCATAGTTTATATACATGAATTTAAATTTTCTGCGATAATATGTTTTCGACATTTATAACAATACATCAATATTCACTTTCACGTATTATGCATCAAATATATATTATTTGCCATATCCTTTCACTAAATTTGCATAACGATGGAATGAGCGATCAACTTACATCTAACAGTCCTGACCGGTTTAACTTTTTGTTTTATCCATAGAATAGTAAATGGATAATGATTTGTTGCAAGTGTTGTGAAAGAAAGATAACTACCATGGTAAAAGAAAAAAATAGCCAATTTACAACAGACAGAAATATATTATTTGAATACATTTTCGTTTTCATTCTCTGATGTCTAAAATATTGTTCACTGTCCGGATAAATTATCTCTAATTCTATTTAACACTAGATGTTGTAGGTCATTTTTGGAAGAAAAGGTATACAATCCATGGAGGCATCTTAAGCTATTACACCTTTCTATCCTTATTTTTCTTGCAATTAAAATATTAATCAGCCTATATTAATCAGTGATAATGTAGCATTCAAATGGTGAAAGAATTTTTAAAATCGGTCCAGTACTTTTTGAGCCAATTCGTTACAAACATACATACAAATCTTTCCTCTTTATAATATTAGTATAGATTTACAATTAGTTATTCTATTTATCTATGTATAGTAGATGTCGATCTAGGCGGGGTTATCAAGAACTACGAAGAACTTGCGCGTAATTTACCAATAGCTATAGATAGTTGAACTCAATTTTCCGCACGGGCTGTATGCGTAATGTGTTTGTAGTTTTGTTGTAGTTGTTTTGTAGACAAAATCCCCATGTGTTCATCTCAATAGATATAAGACGATGAAACAACTTCTCATACACACTTATAGCTTACTTTAAGATGCTGAACAGATTCTTGGACTCAAAACCAGAGTGTGACATATTTACGTGTGACAGACGATTATTTTTGTTAGAATGCCTGAGGTTTTGCGAGTACGATACATGAATGAATCATTTAATTATAACTATGTGTTTTAATGTTATTAATCTTATCAATTAATTAAATCAAATTAATTAATCAAATATAATGTCAAAAAGAACCACGGTGAATAGTGTAAATGGTGTTATTACCGTGCTATTCAATAAATAAATAGCAAAACCAGCACAAATATTTTGAACCATCCATACTTAGACTAATAAATTATTATTATGCCTCTTATAGTAACACTGACCAATACAATTTAATAGACAAAGTCTGAAAGGGTCTATAGGGTTCGTTAAGAAATTCCGCAGAGGACCTATTATATATTAGAGATCGCACATTGGTCCATACTGTTACGGAGCATAATGCACTCACCACACCAACGAGGATTGCTCAGTTGGTACCCAAAGCCTCGGGACCGGTTTAACGGCTACTTTAGATACAGAAAAGTGATAGTCATCGTAGTTTCAAGACCTTGCATTGATCAACATAGCTTTCCTTATTACATTCAGCGTAAATTCGTGCCTCAGATTAGTAATATAATTAAACAAACAATAGCGACAATTAAATATATTAATAATTCAAAAGCTATTTAGAACTACTTAAAATAAATAATGTAAGGTACAAAATGTAAGGTAAAAGCAAGCAATACAGGACACAACTCCATAATATCTTATCTGATTAGACATTTGTATTAACGTTTTTACAAAGATAAATAAATCAAGCCGATAGCTTTTTTGGATCATTATTACTGATACTGTATTATCGAGAATATCCAAAATCATTAGAATCAATGACAAATTATACCAAATCAAGTTTTAGTATATGGTCCATTACTATACAAAGGAAATATAGGTCGTGGCATTTTGAATGCATTCGTCCATACAAATACAAGATATAGATATACAATACAGAAACTTAAATGTCACTGCCTGAACTACCACTGGGCACGTTTTAGAATGGACAATTCCGGAAGTATCAACAATGCCAAGTTTAAAAATGAGAGAAATATCAGCATTAAAATAGATTCTAACGAAACAAGTGTAGGCTACGTTTACATTATGACAATTCTGTAAAATCTTTCACATAAGTGATGAAGAACCGAACGAATACACGAAATGACCACTATATCTTGTAATTGCCTTTTGTAAATATGTGACTTCTCAATAAAATATGAGTCGTCATATGTAAATAACATAGAACCAGTCTCAAAGTAGGGCCGACCTATTTTTTGGCAAATTAAAAAATCTGATAACTTTCGGTAAAGTGGTAAGACAATTTTAATGATTATTATATTTTAATCTTAGGAGATATTTAATTTAATCAACAACAATGATAAAAAATTAAGCTAAGCCGTGAATAATCTTATTAAATTTTCTAGATTGCCGAGTTTGATTCCAACTAAGGTAAGATGGACGGCTTTGCTACTGTAAACTTGCCAGTTTGTCATTTTTGATTGGTCATTGACTTCATGAGAAATAGGATTGTTGACTTGACAGATGCTTCTGATCAGTTGATAGTGAAAGATTGCCGACTTTGGTTCTAAAGCAACTCTTGTTTTGTGCTGTAGCAGGGTTTATAGCCGTTTTTAATTATAAATCATTGCAATAGTCGATGTAGATTTTAACTTCCTATATTGCCATATATTTATCTCATTTTTGCCCAACTACCTACTTTGCCGATTTTGGTGCTATACTCATATTTAACAATGAATATTTTGTATTTAACCAGGCAACAAATTGTGCTTAGAGTAACATAATGTACGTAGATATGCACTTATTCTAATTTAATGTTAACGAACGCTAAAAAAAATGTAGGTTAACTAGTCTCAGTCGTATTAAATATCACTTTCAAACCGGAAGAATGAATATTTAATAAAAAAATCAATCATGCATAACCATTAACTAATTGTTATTCGTCTTTATAGTGGCTAAAAGTTAGGTTAAATAAATGCAACTGATTTTTATAGGAAATGTTAATCAAGATAATCTCCTCATTGATATAGTGGCAAGAGGTGGAAAATCGGCGACGCCCTGGGTCGAACCCAGGTCGGATAATAGGGTAGTTGACACCATTTATTTTATTAATTTAATCAACAAGTTACATTACCTAAAACCTATTTAGAATTTTATGAATCCGAACAAAAATAAGTAACTTAGACGCCATTCAAATCTGCTGGAAGGGGTAGTTGTCAAATGACAGTAAAAGGATGCATGATCAGTGACGTCACGGTTCTCAGAATAGCCATTACTGTGCCATTTTCACATCTTGCGAGGGAGATAGTGATATGTTCCCACTACGCAACCATTTTTTTCATACCAATATTTAAAATAAATATTGAGACCTAAATTTTCAAGCAATATTGAAAAAATATTCAAGAATTTTGATTTCGCATTCTGTTTTCGCAAAAGGATTTCTTGCGTATTATATTCGGTTGCATATCGAATAATGTACAAAATTAAACACAGGAACCCACCCTATTATAATTTGTGTTTAAGCTTTGATAAAATATAATACATGAGACACACGGAATTAAAAGTTGGGCCTGATATGACCTTAGAGACTCGACTCTAATCGCATAACGAAAAGTAAATAAGCTTGACAAACCATGTGTGTTCTAGTTGCGCCTCTGCTTACCTCGTCGAAGACACAGGCGTGAGCAATTTGTATGTGTGTCATAGTCAAGAATTTTAGTATTTATCACTTATCAAGATCTAGAAACCGCATATCTTACTGTAAAAACGTGTGCACCTACAAAAGTATTACTCTACCTCCACAGTAATGTCTACCTATGCAATTGCAGAATCAACTGTTTCTTAAGCGGCGTTAAATGACATTCCGGACATAAGAGAAATAGCTCTGCTCTGCACTTTTAAGTAACGTATCATGTCCTGAATATTAAATTCAAGTAAAATATACTCAATGCAATGTTAGTTTTGTTAGTGCTTGACGCCAACAATCCTAATATTATAAATACGAAAGTAACTCTACCTGTCTGTTACGATTTCACCAAACCGATTGTGATGAAATTTTGTTCGAAGAAAGCTTGAACACTAAGGACAGACAGAAGCTATATTTTCTCTCATAGACACTTAGAGGGGCGAAATAAGGGATGATATAATATGGACATATGGATATGACAATTTTTATTTAGGCATTGATAAAAAAAATTAAAATTACATTACAATTATGGCGTTAGACTCGCCCCCTATCACAATTTTGGGACCGTAATAAACTCGGCTAAAAGTGGGTGTACTGGTTACACCTCTGCCTACACTTCGGGGATTACAGGCGTGAGTGTATATAATAATAATAATAGAAGCCTGTATTAAACAATATCCCACTGCTTGGCACGGGCCTCCGTGCCAAGCAGTAGGATATTGTTTCTAGTCATATGACTTTCGTCATAGCAGTACGTACCGCAACCAACTAGGCTATCGCTTGTGAGTGTATATGTATGTAAAAAATTACGTGTTTCAGCTTTTTTGCGCCTAATATCTATAATATAAAAACGGCATTGATATTTACATAACTAGTCAGTTGAAGTCATCGTAGCAAAATTATCATAGCGCAGATCACAATGGAACACTATTATGACGTAACGTCGGTCGTACATAAAAACATATAGTAAAATGATGTCGCTTGTAGTCTGTGGATGATCAATGAAATGGCAACACTCCAATGGACCATTATTTACAAACGTCTGAAGGACTAGTATCCATGGACATGAATAAATAAAAAAAAAAAAAAAACCATTATTTACAAACACAATAACGAATACAAACGTGGCTGCACCCGCGTTGTTCGATGTATGGGAACAGCTTTAGTTTCGGATAAAGAATGTATAGTAGGTAGGTATGTATAAAGAATAACCAAACATCGTTCATTTATACTAATAATATTATAAAGAGGAAAGATTTGTATGTAAGTATGTTTGTAACGAATTGGCTCAAAAAGTACTGAACCGATTTCAAAAATTCTTTTACCATTTGAATGCTACATTATCACGGATTAATATAGGCTATTTTAATTGCAAGAAAAAATAAGGATCCCTACTAAAACTACAATAACCTCCACGCGGGTAGAGCCGCGAGCAACAGCTAGTATTCAATAAAAGGTGGATTGATAATATTGCAATATGTTGTTGAAAAATCGAAATGTGTTTATTATGTATATAATTTAAAATATTAGCATGTTATCTTGTACCTCTTAAAATAGTCAGAAATGTATAGTAACTATTTTGATTCATAATTTATTTCCGTCTCGTGATGTTATAGGAGCGAGCCTTTATCGCCATGTCATATTGAGCACACATTCCAATCCCGGACAACCCACGTTTATTTTACGACTCATTTAATCATTATTGCCCAGCTTGAAAATTGAACCCAGGATCACATTAGTTTCACAGCCCAGCCCAACACAGTTTCAACAAGGTTATAATGTCAAACCTTGTCAACAAAACAAAGCCAATGTGTTTGGATATAAAAACATTACATCTTGCCAAAAAAATCAGTTACATTGCTCCAGATTCGACTCGCGACTATGTTATTTTATGAAGAATATGGTTCCTAAATTACAATTATTATCATACTTCTGACATTTCGCAATATTTTTTTCAATTAGATATGTTACGGAGTATCATATGAGACGTGTTTCCGCCCACACATGTCTAGACTCTATAATCTTATATCCATTTTTTTTATTAGGATCATATTACTTATATTATTAAATCTAAAACGTACATCACCAAATCAAATCTGTACCCAAAATAGTTAGTTAAACCTTTATCGACTGCAATATTGTGTAAAGTATTTCCAACAGCACAATAAAATCCATACATATTTATAATTGTTATGTACCAGCACTTGGCTATTGTAACACCAAAACTAAATACCAGACGAAAATAACAAATTGATCATTTTGTGCCAAATCATAGGTACGTCAACTGTATTCATCAATAGTTTTCAACGTGACCGTTGTTAATTGCGATTGTGTAAACACGATCTGTATTATTTCCTACCTCCATATAGAATTATATGAAACAATAGTCTATCTAATTTAGGGTTGCCATCCCCGAAATTCAAATACTAGGATTTGAAGTTAGAAAAAACCAGGACATTTCAATTTAAAAACAGGACGCATCTTTAGCGAGCCGAGACGCACCCCCCCCCCTTTGTCAGGGTGCTTTAAAAACCCAGGACGCTGCTTAAAAAACCAGGACATGTCCTGGGAAAACAGGACGGTTGGCAACTCTAATCTAATTGAACGTTATAAAACCAGAAGCCCGCATATGACAACGGCACGCTAGTTAACAGTCGAATACCTACTTGACGCCCGTATGCGTTGCGACATCACTTTCTCTTGCGATTTACTACTCATATCTATAACTATGTTTTTGTGCAACTTTTGTGCTCATTAGTGTCATTTTTCATTATAAATCTAAGAAGATTTTATGTTCAACAATTTTTTAATTTAATTATCCATCTTCATGTACATTATTTACGTTATATTGATAGAATATTTTTTTCTTCGACATCAACAATTATGTTTCAAACAACCAATAGCATTTTTTTGTCTGTCCTAATATTTTTTTTCATAAGGTCCAATTTTGTTACGTATTTCATTATATCTACTGATATATACAATTACTTGATATTGTAATACCATGGTCATACCCAACAATTTGCAAAACCTAAAAATAGGGACATGAGGAACGTCAATAAAATCTTATTAAAAAAATTGTTACAAATTATTGATTAAGATGACAAAATAATATAAAATCCTGTTTTAAAGATATTTCTATTCACGTTTAAATGCCTCGACAAAAAACTTCACACAATTTATTCAAAATATTTATTTAGCATTGATTCGGTTGCTAATAATTTAAATATACAAAATTCCATAACTGCTAATTTTTTAACCATATACATATTTTTAATAATACTTGCAAATACAAAATCTTTGCTTCGCTAATTCCCAATACAAAGTGTATCTCATAACAAAGCAAACTCCATACAGAGCCAGATAATTTTCGTCTTAACTTACGAGATTCGCATTTCCGTCAAATGCATTGCAGACGTGTGGGCGTACCTATTTCCTCATTTAATCCAAACGAAGACGCGACGAGACGTCTCCACACACCGCATGATTAAAACAATAGAATGATAAGTGAATGTTACTATATTTCATTCACGTGTAAGTTATAAAAGGTAAATTCGCATAAAGAATACATTTGGTGAGTAGCATTTATATTCCTATAGTAGAGTTCATCTACACAGGTGAATACAATATAAAAGCCTGACAAATCCGTTATTTGTCATTGTATTGTTACAAACAAGGATCTGAATAGAAGGTGAAACAAAGAGTCAAGTCTTCCATACTCGTAATCTGTTTAGCATGTAAAAAATGTGAAGGGTCAACAAACAGTACGATTTATTTAAAATAGGCATAAAATAAATTTATTAAGTTTATTAAATATTTGTTAAACCAATAAAAAGTTTGACTGTGGGGACAAATTAAAATACCAAATGTTGATTTTTGGACATATTTCTTACAGTCTTGAGCGCGGTCAGGATTTTTAGTTCTTAATTACTATTTATTCAACATATTCATTTAGTCAATGTCCACCTTATTGTTTTCTTATAAATGTATTATTCAGAAAATATCAGATGAATAAGTCCAGTCAGAAGTATCGTTAAAAAATGCAAACCCCGCTATTAGGTCGCCGATTCAGTTGATGGTAATTAATTAATCACGCTCTCTACCGGAACCGATTCTGTCCTCTACGTATCAGGAAGCATTCAAAACTTAAAATATGACGTTATTATATTACCATGGCCTTTAATCGACAGAAACTGAACTTAGCGCCGTATCTCATGTAATACGCACATCTGAGCCTGCTTATCACTGAAGCTGTTTGTTGTACAACTTTCTTGATGCAATCATCTGTTAATATCAGTAGTTGAGTATTAATAACTTTGTGCAGTCCACAACGTACCTATTATACAATTCCCAATTCTTCGGTTGACTAACAATGGCCGGCCATTTTTGATGGCAATACAAAATGCAACGACAACTGCACCCATTATTGTACCAATAAAGAAATCGGTGGCATACGCGCGAATTTGTAGAGCTGAGCACCACCAGCTAAATTGATGTGTTTAGCATTTGTATAGTAGACTGTGCTAGTAAATATTACTCCAGTGCATTACGAACACCGTAAACTTGTCGTAAATTATAACATGTGAAGTAAATCTTTATTACTCTAGGAACAATCTGTTCAGAATTATCAAAATTATTAATTATATAAAGTAGATAATTGGCAATAAAATTATTTATTTATGGCAGGTACTGTATAACTATATATTCGTAGATATATCGTTTCATCTGTTTCTTTCACCTACCCCTGAACCTTCTAAATGAATATGAGTACTCTTAAGGCCTACTACTCTTAAGTACCCCACGCCAATTAGTTTGATTATTTGAGGTTTCGGACACGGGATCCATTGGTTTGTTATGAAAAAATATATATGTAGACCCATATTTTTAGGATGTCATAACATTTATTTTAGTGCACATACAGGATACACGTGAATAGACCTTCGTACTACGAAGGTAGAAAACTACGAAGTTCGTAGTTTTCCAGACAATTTGTATTTAAAAAATTGGTACCATCTCTACATTTAAAAATTTTTCTACATTATTAAAGAGCAATATAATTCTAGAAGTTCTATTGAGACAAACAGTTTCGTAATAAAGCCATATTTAAAAGATATCTTTTATATAACGATTTGTTTAGCAGACCGCTCAGCAATTTCCTCGAATTTGGCGCAATTTTAATGTTTTGTGCGACGAACAGACATAATATAATAGTCTATACAGAATAAGCTTAATTTGTTCTGTTATCTGTTCATTGATTTCGATAACAATATTTTGCAATGTAGATAATTAACTTTTCTTATCTTAACAGAATATAACGCTGATTGGTAAATTTTATTTTTAGTCCGATAATAGTCGATTCAACTGCACTGAATGAGTTTCTAAATGTTTTTTGCTAATTAAAATTAAATTCACACCGTCATTGACTCAGTATCTTCACAAACATTACATTAGCTTTGATTCTGTACAATATTTACCTGTTTTTGCGTTTTGTCCGGTAGTATAATCGAAAGCTCGAATGATCTATTTTTCTTATCCCGACTAGCAGTTCGCATCAGCTTGGTTGACGTTCGTGTGATGCTTTGTGCCTTCTCAGGCAACTTTAGCGCAACAATTGACATGCTGCGTGAGAGCCGCCGCCCCAGCTTACGAGTACGCAGAGACATGGACCCACTGAGCCCACGCTTGCCGCGCTCCTCGACCGTCGAGCTTGGCGCGCTCTCCTCGACACTGCCACCGTCTTCACTAGCACCAGCCATCACACTGACTTCACACCACCGATTTCAAATTCAACGTCAATATTCACATCTCCAACACAATCCGTTCACAAAACAACACCGCACACTCCTTAAGTTTCACTTCAATGAATCATCTTTACACGAACGTGTCCACAGTAAATAACGAAATCCTTCAACAGATGATTGGCATCGTGACAGTGCACGGATATCAGAAATCAGGGCCGTGCAGTTCCAGATCAACGCAGATCATATGGTCACGAAGCCGGTTAGGATCACCGCGCCAAATGATCTCACAATTTAGGACACCGGGTCGTTTGGTAACTATAGATCCATATTAGTATGTGTGAATGAAGCGGATTGTGTAGCTAGACAGTTTGTTATGTTTGAAACGAGACGTGTTATCGTAATGCGAGAGGTGAATGCGCGCTGACGCGACGTGTGCGCGGCGGATCGCGATCAGACTGACTAGAGGCGCGGGCCGCGGCGAAACGGTCGTAGACTCGACTCGAGACTCGAGAACGACGCAACAATGCGCCGTACGGCCAAAAGACAAGCGCGTAACCACCCCCACCGCGGCGCCTATCACTGGCACAACATAACTTAAATAAAATTACTTATCGAAATGCTTTGTCGTTAAATATTGTCGCTAAACAAACGCTTCGTACAATAAGCCATACTCTACAATCGCTCCCACGAGTGGATTGACTCTATCGTGACTATTATCATGGTTGCAAATTACTGTGAAGGCTCGTTTTTTACAACTTAACGGGACCCGTTCCTATTAGAACTTTTATTTATAACGCTTTTGTGTGACGAAGATTATGTCCAGTCATTTTTAAAGTATAAGGTATCTATGTGAGAAAATGAATGCTCAGGTAATAGAAAGATACAGACTCAGCCAGTCGTTACAGATCAATTCATCTCAAGGTGATCACGTTTTTAAATGCGACTATTGTGGGTACGTGTTGTGTTTGCTATTTTTCGTTAAATAATTTTATCCTATTGCTAAACTTGTATGATCTTTCATACAAAATAAACAAAGTACCTAATAATAATGATCACATATACAACGTATAACTTTAAGTAGAGCTGTGATCCGGGTCTTTAAAGGAAAAAAATCGTGGTGGAAACCAAGATTGAACATTTAAACGCTAAATATTTAATGAGAAACCTCACTAGATCATCGGCCACTTCTGTTTTTAATTGGAGATTACAGCTCAGTGTGTTATGAAATCAGCATTATGACTCAAATAAAAACAAATAATAAATCACTAATGATTACAGACATTACTTATACATACCTTATATTTCTGAGTTATTGTATTCTTTATACTTAGATAATATTATTATTATTTACCTGGCTTTGTTTGCATAGAAACCATTAATTATATATTATTATTAAAAGACAAATTATACGTGTATTACAAATGTACCTTCAGTAATGTTATATTTATTTAATGAAACCGTAGTAGTTGTACTCATTCCACGAGAGGTTACTCCACAGGACTGCTGCACCACGAGGGCTTGATCACCAGGTCAATGAACTAAGTTACATTATAATACTAGCCCTGTATTAAACATTGTCCCACTGCTGGGCACGGGCCTCCTCTACTAATGAGAGGGGTTAGGCCGTAGTCCACCACGCTGGCCTAATGCGGGTTGGCAGACTTCACATACCTTCGAAACTCGTATGAGAATTCTCAGGTATGCCAGGTTTCCTCACGATGTTTTCCTTCACCGTTAAAGTAAGCGATAATTAACATTTTAATACACACATAACTTCAGAAAAGTCAGAGGTGTATGCCACTTGGGTTTCGAACCTACGACTTGCGTCTTGGCAGTCCGTACCGCAACCAACTAGGCTATCGCTGCTAAGTTACATTATGAATAGGTAAAATAAAAATCCTACTAATATTATAAATGCGAATGTATAGATGGATGGATTGATGTTTGTTACTCAATCACGCTACAACGGCTGGACGACTATAGTTAAAATTTGGTAAAGAGATAGATTATAGTCTAGAATAGTACATCGGCTACTTTTTATTCCGGAAAAATGTACAGTTCCCGTGAGATTCTATAGTTTTTCACAGCGCAAGGGATCGACATGATGTTTTGCATAGAGGGTGTTTAGGGATCAGAAAATGACATAGGCTTTTTATCCCGAAAAAATGCACGCTTCCTATGGGATAGTAAAATATAGAAAGGTGTAGTAGCTTATTATTTATTTATTTATTCTTTATTCAACACACACAGTCATTACAGTATATACCCAATTCGAACTGGCCTCCATGGATTGTATACCTTTTCTTCTAAAAATAACCACCACGCGGGCGGAGCCACGAGCAACATCTAGTATTCCATATATTTAAAAATATGAAATGCCCTATTTCCGTTGTATACGCATTTACATGATTAAATACTATTTGGAGATTTTCAAAATGTCATTTATGATTGACAAGTGCTCTATCTAAGACGCCCTCCTGCTAGATGGAATGACGATCTGCGCAAGGCTGCAGGTAGACATTGGATGCATAGAACCGAAGATCGGGTTCAATGGCGAATCTTGGGGGAGGCCTATGTCCAGCAGTGGACTGCGATAGGCTGATGATGATGATGATGATGATGAAGTGCTCTATGTTCAACGCCATATTGTTTATTAATAAACTAGCTTCCGAAACTAACAAATGTTTTAATTATGGTCTATAAATTTCACTCTACCATTTAATTTTAGGGTTTATGTATATACCAAGCCCAAAAGCTTTAATTTTTTGCATGTGTTAGGAATATATTGTAATGAAACAGATTCATATATGAATATGCTCAAAGCTCGCTTAAAATATAATATTTCATCAATAACTCAATACCATAAAAATTCGCCCTCTAGAATCAGAAGTACGTAACCACAAAGTAAATGAGTCATGACTAACAGAATAGCAATCTCAATAAATCTTTTAAGGAGAGATCACTTGTATTTCAAGAATAAATAATATTTCTGTACTAAAGCAGTAATTAAACGTTTCTAACAAAAAGCATATCCTTTTAAAGTTTAGTAAAAAAATCAGTACTTTATAGTATAATACTCTTTGATCAGTACCAATCAAAACGAAAATACAAACACTGTAGGAAGAGACAAAGTGAATGTGCGGCAAATACCTATTTCTTTCTCTCCTGCAAGTCTGTGACGAAGACTAATCAAAATTCTAAAAAAGAAGAATTCTGGCCGCACGCTCGCTTTATCTCTCTCACATTTTTCTGCCAGTATTCATTTAATAACTGGATAGAAAGTGCTCAGTCCTTTCTCTATAACTATATTTTCTACCTATCATATGCCAAATCAAAAAGTTTTTAGTACATTATAACTAAGTGCCAAATTGTCAGTGTCAATACAAATTTTGAAGGATTTAAGAAAATATAATTTATTTTATTTTTAATGGAATATATATGATTACTTTGTTTTTCATAAAGATTAGTACTGTAAGAATTCAAAATGCAGTAAGTACCTACATAAAAAAACAGGAGGAAACAAATTTGTTTACTGTATGCCACGTCACGTCGTCTTAAAACATTACGACTTTTTTTCTGATGAAACTACAAAGAAACTATATGTAAACACAAAACTTTATGATTTATTGAACGATCACGTCGTACTAAAACTCCTTTTGTTACTGCGGTTTTAAGACCGCAAAGAACCTTGGATAAAGGGAGTACAGGCGTAATGGATGATGACGAAAAACTGAACTACAAACGCAGTGTTGTGACACGTGAAACAATTTCCGTACACATTAATATCTCTATATAAGTGTTTAAAATTTAATTTATTGTAATCTTAATTAAGCAAACAAAGTAAAGAAAGGTTTTCTTAATTATTTTTAATAACTGGCTATAATAAGTATGTCGTAGATTTCTCATTTTTTTTTATATTTCCAGAAAAGTTGAAACTGCTTGGCGGAATAATGGTGACTGGAAATGCCGCTACTCAAAACTGTACTCTACTGGACGAGTTTCATTGTATGTAAAGACACGAAGTATTCCATGATACAAACCAATGATGTTTACATTGACCTTTTAAATGGGTTTACCACATTTGTACTTTAGCTTTTGGAGCGGCGATTTCTGAAAAGTAATAATTTATAGACGTGATAAAAGTAGTGGAAAGTTTTAATAAAGAACAACTAAAGGTCATGTAAGTCATATAAGTAAACCAATAATCCGATGATGATCTACTTATAGCCAATTTCAATAAGCAATCTCAATCCGCATTTCCAAATCGAACCAGAAACTAAACCAATCAAACTATGTAATTCGTAGGCGTGGCATTCAAACCTGGGTATCTTCAAGTCAAGAGTGAATAGGTATCTTCTAGGCAAGCGTGCTCCACCGTAGACCACATCATCACTTACCATCAAGCGAGATAGTGGTCAAACGCAAGCCTATTTCGGAAAAAAAATCTTACTCATTTGTCGAAACGATCTGTAGTATAGAATAAGGATCGTTTATTGAAATTGGCCATTAGTCAATTCAACTGGAAAATATCAACCTACTTTTATACACAAGATGTGTGTGTGTGTGTGTGTTTTTTTGTAGCAATTTATGTGGCAAATATTACTATATTTTACATAGCAGGTTAAGACTATTTTACAAGGATTTATAATCCATACTATTATATATACTATTTATTTGAATACATCTTAAAAGCATTTCACGAGTAATCACTGAGTAGTTATGGCGAGCAATTAAATAACAGAATTGAAGCGTAATTGCTCAGAAGAATTAGTCGTATCGTGATAGGTTCCAAATTCTACGTAAAATCGAGTTGTACTCACTTATTTTCTACAAAGGTCCTCTACCCTATAGCTATGTATATATGTATCGTATAGCAATGATTCACAATCGTAAGGCCGCGCCGCCTCGTCGTGACTCATGGAGTCAGTGAAAAAGTCAAACCAGCATCAACGTTTCTCCATCACGATCTTTTACTTTCGCTCCTTGTCATAAAATGGAAAATAATTGTTTATCGTTTTATACATTAATAACCTTTCAGCTAAAGCCATTGTCGGTGCATTTATTTTGTTTTAACATTAAAGCACATAGTTCTGGACAGTTACTACTTATTTGAATTGAATTTATAAATATAATGACAAAAAAATTGAAAATTTTGTAAATATGTTCTCATTTTCTCGAGTAAAATAACGGTGCCTACACTGTGAACAGATAACGAACCAGAATGCAGAACCATTTCGAAAACAATTAGCAGCTTTTTAAGAATACATTACGGTATTATAATGATTTTTACAAAAAAAAACATGCGCTTTTATAAATAATTTCTATGCGGTGTGTATCTTATTAGTATCTACTTATTGGTATTATTGTGTACACTGTATATTCACTGTGTATTCTTTGCATATATAGGTTTTTTGAATAGTAGCGATTTTTTTTCATATTATGTTATGTACTGATAATACCTTATTACCTTTTACCTATAAAGGTCACAAGAGGAAGAGCCACGGGGCATTTCGTTCATGAGCAATGATTCTACGCCCTACTCGTCCCTACTAACAAGGATGCGCGCCAACCAACGGGACTCAATATGTGACTCCGAGGACACCTCTTCCAGATATCTTGGTTCAATATTGTCTCAACGAAGTGATTTTTATAATAGCTACCGAAGTAGTATACAGTGAGTGTCGCTTCAAAGGTATTAAAATGTAAGACACTAGGATTTATTATAGACCCCGCGCAACTGCTAGTCACTTTCTATGTAGGTATGTTAGCGTCAGAATGCAGATGCAATAAAAAACAGTCACACGCATAGTTCTGACCCCACACTAGGTAAAACCAGTATCGTGGGTATTAAGAACTATGAGGGACTACGGTTTCACAACACCCAGACCCGAAACAAATACCTGTCTGTCACACAAACATTTGTCTCGGTGCGGGAATGGAACCAGCGGCCTCTAGTTTCACAGCCTACTACTCGCCCCAGTGTTGCCAACTTGACGGATTTCCCGCCAGTTCTGACGGTTGGACGAATGGAAAACGGGAAACAATGTGGTCTGACGGCTGACGGATTTTTTGACGGATTCATATTTTGGGAATTTGGTACTCGATTGTCATACTAAATATGTAGAAATTAAAGGTGATGTTAATATCGTGTAATAATAATTAACAAATGTGCTGTCTCACACAGTACGAGGTAACCCTCAAACACCCCCCAGGGAACGGAAAAACTGTTTGACGGGTTTTTGACGGAATTTCTTACTTAAGTTGGCGGGATTGAAAAATTATTGTTGGTAACACTGACTCGCCCGCTGCGCCTCGGAAGCTGTCAAATGTGAGCAAACAGAAGTATTATGGGTCGCATAGTTATATCATCTATTGTAGGAAGAGGGACTCTCGCAAGCGGTAATGTGATAATGACATACTCTCTCGACACATGGCTTCATGAGGTGACCAGCAGTTGCTCGCGAATGTCTACAGAGTATGTAATAACTAAATCAGCCGTGAGGGGTCATTCAAGTGTTACATAAGCAGAATTTTAGTCATTTTCAACCTCTTCCTTCCTCTTGTCAGCAAATGTAAACAAAGTTATTACCCCTCCCCCTACGCTTACGTAAGCATTGGTATAATTTTGTTAAAATCTACGACATAAACATCCTTTCAGCATTTAAGCATAGACTAGTAGGATTGCCATATATACGTTCAAATCAAAATCAGAACAGCCCCTGAGTGCCCTGTGACTACAATTTAGCTTATCACACTCGTGGTGATAGACTCGCCACTGATCACATATATTATGTTACCTATGTTAAAAAAGAGGTTATTTACAGATACAGAGATGATTTGGGCGGCAACGAGACACTGCTTTTGGATATGGTCCGCGCCCGAAATGGCCAATCAATGGAAGAATCTCCAGATAAATCTCTTAACTTGCATTCGGATGATGCATCAGATGAGTGAGATTACAATTTTTAACACTTATATCAGAATTTCCAAGAGCCAGGAATAAGAAAATAAATCCGAACACATTTTTTTATTACATTGACCTAGAGTCACTTACCACTTACGCAGTCTAGAAAGTTGTGACGCTTCCAAATGACTAGACATAATTTTATTCTGTCTGTAAGGAAATATAAAAAAAATGACTAAGGAAGCCGCATAATTTAAAAAAAAACATAACTAATGAGCGTTGCGTAAAATGAATTTATAAAAACTGAATATTCAAAGTAACGTATTTTATTTTTTAAGATAATCATATCATATGAAATCTAACCAAAAAGCCAATAAACAAATGTTCCCTTTCCCACATCACTTTCACTGACAATTCTATTACGTGTATTTAACTTTGTAGTTAAAACTTTCTCACACTCTTCTTAGATGAATAAAGTTCTTTGAGCCTAGCTACAATTGATGTATAATAATTGTTTCACATTAGCTTCGCTTTTATTTGTAATGGAACTTAAATTATACCTAGATGAAATAGTTATTTTTTGAGACGGGATACTATGGCACTTAACTATGGTGACTATTAGTTATCTGTATATATAAAAGAAGAAATAACTTATAAAAGTAGAGAACAATGTAGGCACTATTGTTGAAACAACGCAATAATTTTGTATTCAACTATGGAAAAAGATTTGAAGAGTAGTATAAGTGGTTACGGTTGAAACACACAGCTTAAGCTTAACTAGTGATAAATAAACAATGTTACAATAAGCCCGGTTAAATTTCAGTGTGTATTTAACATACTGAATTTCCATAGCCCTAATATATAAGGTGGGACATCTCGGGATCGATCATTAGCAGATATCTCGATAATTCTTTGAAGAAAAAAGGAATTAATATTTCTAATATTTTAAGATATATTTATTGTAATCACTATTCACCTATAAACAAAATAGCGTCGTATCGATTGTACATTAATGTGGACCCTGGTATGGAAATAAGTAATTAATATAATGGTTCTTTTCTATAGATCTTCGTGAAATAGTTGCGAATCATTTAAAATTTGTCACGATGTCATATTTAATATACCCATTTTTGTTTTTAGTATATATAAATGACCTTCCTTATATGGTAGAGAGGATTTCAAACATTGTCTTATTCGCTGACGACACATCTTTAATATTTAAAGTAAATCGTAAGGATAAAGACCTAGTTACGCCCAATAATGTTTTAAAATTAATTTCAAGTTGGTTTTCTGCTAACAATCTCTTACTAAATGCAGGGAAAACAAAATGCATTCGGTTTGCATTACCTAATGTACAAAATATCAATTCGTGTATTAAATTAAACGGAGAATCACTAGATTCAGTCTCTTCAACTGTATTTTTAGGAATAACTCTAGATAGTAAATTGCAATGGGGTCCTCAAATAGAAAGGTTATCCGTTAAATTAAGTGCTGCAGCTTTTGCAGTCCGGAAAATAAAACGCCTAACAGATGTTTCAACGGCTAGGTTGGTATATTTCGCATACTTCCACAGTATTATGTCTTACGGCATTCTATTGTGGGGATCAGCTGCTGATATAAATACTATATTTATTTTACAAAAAAGAGCAGTCCGAGCTATATACGATCTACGTAGTCGGGATTCTTTACGATCAGTATTCAAGGATAGTAATATATTAACTGTGCCGTCTGAATACATCTATCAAAATATCATGTACGTTCGTAAAAATATAAGCAATTTCTATAAAAATAGTGATATTCACAATATTAATACAAGAAACAGAAACAAACTTACAGTACCCTCCTTTAGAGTAGTAAGATCTAAAAAGTCTTTTATGGGTAACTGTGTTAAATTTTATAACAAAATCCCCAATAACGTAATTGATTGCCCAATAAAATGTTTAAGACTCATATTAAACGTGTTCTTATGGACAGGGGCTTTTATAATGTTCAACAATATCTAGAGGATAGGGATGTCTGGCATTCGGTTCCTTCCTGCACACTGCGACCTGGCGCCCTGTAGCTTACACTATGTTAGTATATACAAATAGTATAACAAAATATAATAAAAACTAAATTCATAAAATATGAATAAATGACATGTTGTAATATTATATACACTTAAAAAATAATAAACTATGACGACCGATCGCGTATAAAATAAAATAATAAATTGGCAATGTAATTTGTGACAGGTCATCTACTAGAAATAATGAACCGGACCTAAAACAAGCCCGCTGAGTTTGATTTGCTGGATTCTCTCAGGACTGGGTCGCGCCGCGTAGTATCCAGCGGTAATGTAAGCCCGCTGAGTTTGTTTCGCCGGGTCTTCTCAGGCGGGGTCGCGTTTGGATCCGGTGGTAGCTTTTAAAACAAGCGACGTCTCGGAAATACCCATGGTCCATATCAAACCCATTTAAATATATATATATATTTGACCGGTATTACCTTGAATAATATTAATTCATAATATAAAAATAAAAAATAATTAATAATAAATAAATAATAATTATAATGTTAAATACCTTATGAATAATTAATTGCTAGTGTATTGATGATGCTATGTATGTTATGTATACATAAGCTGATATGCTTTTCTTAAAATTTCTTTACTTTTTTTAATGTTCTGACTTGTCATAAGAGCTATATAATTGCCTACTTGATCAATAAACGATTTCATTTCATTTCATTTCATACTAATTTGTACTATTTAGCCAGTCCAGCGACGCGTGCATCCACGGTCTCAGCTTACGAATGACAGAACGGAGCGTATCTAGATCCCGGCTTTCTCGGATATCAACCCGTAGAGACATGGACATACCTTCTATACTAGCATTCACCACTACCGCAACAGCACCTGTAAGGATGCTACTAATCTCATATTATTTATATATCCTAGGCATTTATGTAGCTGTTAAGTGTAAATACACATATTTTATGGCTAAGTGCATAATTATTGCGTAGTGAGGCATTGTCAAAATTTTAAGCATACAGGCATCAGACAGTCAACTAAGGATAGGCGAGGCCTTGAGTACGGGATTATGGTGTACAATTTTTATGTAAATAGTATATTATATACTTCCCTTCTTCCTATAAACTCACAAAATCGCTTGATATTTTAGGTACATATTGCATATACGAGTATCAGGATTATTGTTGCAATATTTTCTACAACCATAATACTTCAACCGGAAGGGAAAAAAAACCACCGGAATATCCTTCATAAAGATAAATCTTTGAATTTTGATGTATTTCCGTTGCAGGCACAAATAGAAATCCCAGCTTTTCAAAAGGTAAATACACCTCAACACGAAGATATCCCGCGATGGTCTATTCGTCGTTCCGTGTGTCCCGTTTGTTCTCAGAAATGGAAAGATCGAAGCACTATTCGAAATGTTAGGAATTCTGGTACGCAGCAGCTAATACTATACCTCTTTGATTCTAGTTTGTTTTACTAAGAATAGGTATAATAATTAAGTAATTAATGATAAAAATAACTGTTAATAATTTTACTTTTAATAACGCTTGTATGTTAGTGTTGTCAAAAATATTGACTATTTTCTATTAGATAACTGAGTATTACGCATTAGAAAATAAAATAACAAGAATCTGATCAAAATATATTTTAGGTTTGAAAAGGAATTCTTCAATGGAGCTGCCTACAATAACAGCTTCGGCTAGATTAAAGACATCCATTACATTGGCATAGTGAGTAGTATATTTATTATTGTTCCATTTTACGTCCTGAGATCATTGACTGAAAAATATATTACTGTGGCTAAATTTAATTAATTTATTTTATTGCTACTATGATATCTATAAATATTTTCTTCATTCTTTACGTAAGAATTTCGGAATTGAAATTAATAAGTTTAATTTAACTTTAAAAACCGACTTCAATGTTTAACACATCTGTATATATAAAAGAAGAAACTGACTGACTGACTGACTGATCGATCATCGCACAGCCTAAACGGCTGGGGTTAGAGACTTGAAATTTTGACAGTAGGTACCTTTTATCACGTAGGCATCCACTAAAGAAGGGTTTTTGGAAATACCACCCTAAAGGGGGTAAAATAGGGGATGAAAGTTTGTATGAAAATCCGTAATTTTTTAAGTTAAACGCATGGAAATTGGTATTTTGTATTGTACACTTTTTCTCCCAAACATGACCTCCACGCGGGCGGAGCCGCGAGGAATTTCTTATATGATAGAATTAGAGATAATTACTTTCGCTACTTTTTGAGCGTTCATTTTATGAGACGGTTTTTAAGTTTACTTTTTTTTATTTACCAAGACATCTGATCATCTAATAACTCTTCATCCATGTTTCACTGCACTATTTTTAAAGTAAAGGACATAAAAAAGTAAGTGGGACACAGGATGTAAAATAATTTTCAATGCCCGTAAACATCCAAAATATAGAAGAATCATGGGTGTATTGTTGAACTTAAAAAAATTAGGATTGGAAAGAGGCGTTTGGGCTTTCGCACATCTCATTCTGTCACTTTTCTTTAGGTCGATATGTGGTCCCGTATCAATTAGCTGATTATGATGAATACGAAGAATTAAGAAACTCCTTTTTTCAAGTTGGCTAATAACGTATATTGTTATTATTGTCAAGTACTCATATTTATATACGCCAATGGCAGAAATAATAGCAAAACTTAAAAACTCCGTTGATAGGTTTATTCAACATAATTTTCAGCGTACCTCGACCTGTCCTCGCTGTTGTTGACGAAGAAGTAGGTGTGGGTCGCGGTTCAATGCGCAACACAAGCACGGCCTGGCAACTAACACGCGCACGTCGGCTGCGCATGCCTAAACCGCAGATACCACCTCCTGAAGCCACCGCGCCACCTAGTGCGACAGCGCCCTTAGCTCGCAAAGATCTCGACATCCGCGTTAACAAGTTTCTGAACGACGAAGTCCTCGCTCATCCACACTAATACATTTATATGAAAATCAAATGTAATAAAGATTTAACACTGAACTTTTATATTACCTACTCTAGTTTTTAATTTAATTTATCAATTATTGGAATATTCATTTGCTGGTGGTGGAATATTCATATCCGCCCGGATAGCGACCACCGTACATAGCTTGTAAAACCCGCTATAATATCACACGCAATTGTGTCGGGACTCGGGGGTCAGTGTTCATCCGGTTTTCGTCGGGGGTCTAGAGTTAGGGTACGATGTTTGGCCGTGTTGCGGAATACTCTGACATTAGACCGTCGACGGCTTCTTCACCTCCTTGCCCCATGACGTAGTGTGAAGAAGCTACAGAGCAGCATTGTCTCTCGCTACTTGGTACAGTACTTGGTACTCTCACAGGGCGGCACTGCGCTTACCACCAGGTGCAGTGTGGTCACTTTGCCGTGCCAGGATAAAAAATACCATTATTCTATTTACCACAAATTATTTTTAATTACAAACGCTCTTTAGAAGTTCATAGTCAGTCAGTGCACCTCACAATTTGAGTAACTTCAACATTACTCATAATAGACAGAATTTTGATTTAATTGACAACCTCCGTAGTACAGCGGGCGAGTAGCTGGCTGTAAAACGAGAGGCCGTGGGTTCGATTCCCGCACCGAGACAAATGTTCGTGTGACAGGTATTAATTCGGTTTTGGGTTTTGTGGGGCCGTAGTCCGTGTTGATCTAGCGGGGCCACTCGAGCTAGACTGCCAAAACTAGTGGCAATGCTTTGCTTGTTCAATGTACCTCAACTATTTTGATAGAAATTATAATAAATCGCCTCATCCACCCAGCGGGGTCCACGGTTGTATTACGCTCGGAATACATAAAAATAATACTGATTACATGAAATAACATCATTGGTAATCCATAACAGTGGTGTGCTTTTTTGCATGTATGAATTTAAATTACAAAGGGCCCTGCTGGGCGGACAAATTTTTCTTGCTGAATTTCTCCTGTTCTGTTAAATATACCTTGGAGTTAATACATGAATTGAAAGGTACATTGGCTCAAGATACAGTCAGTAGTATTTCGTGAGGTACATTGAACAAGCAAAGCATTACCACTAGTTTTGTCGGTCTAGCTCGAGTGGCCCCGCTAGATCGATACAAACCCGTAGTCCCTTGTAATTCTTGATACCTACCCGCCTAGGCAGAGTCAATTTCAAGCAAAACAATACACATCTGAGTAAATTAGTGATGAATTTACTGGAAGTTTCTTTGCGGCAACTTTCTGTGGTGAATCTTGGAGGCAGGTAGAAAAAACACTTAAGTACACAGCATTTTAATTTTGCCAACATTTTGCCAACACTAATGCTTAAAGAAGAGTTTAATTAGTAAATTAACACAATTGAAAATCAAAGAAACAGAACAAATTTTTGTAAATATATACAAAGCTTTTAGTGACATGTCCACGTCCCCGCTAAAACTTCCCTTTCCAGTTACAGTTCATTCATTTTTGGTTATTGCTAATAGGGTAGTTGAGTAAGTGAAAACCTGATAGAATTTTGATTTTTTATAATAGTATTGAGTCTAAAAATAGCGAAAATTAAACCAATTTGTTAATTTGTATGTGATTATTTAATATTTTCATGAAACAAATATGCAAAAATAAAGCATTTTGTCATGTGACATCAAACATAAACAGTCATGCATGACGTCACCGTTCGAAACATCTATTAAACGCTGAGCAAAACATCTATTACTTTTGCGGATGTTCACGTCACACGAGAGGCCATGACGGTTGGCAGCGTTTTGGTAGGAAAAATAAAATTGGCTATATAATATGGTATAAGTAAATATTGAAAACTCATGTTTTATGTTTATTAATGATCATATTTTATCAATATAGACCATGAAGAATAAAATAAAACGGTTTCCCAAAAACAGTCAACTAGCCTAATCTAAAGGCTGGGAATTCCCCCTTTTTTATGAAATATACTAAAAGCGTAGATAGGTATACCTACTTGAAAAAAAATCTGAAAATCCTACAAACGAAACCGGAATATGAGATATTTTAAGAAATACTAAAAATACCGTTTTAAAGTTGTATTAAGGTTTGTCACACCGTAATCACGGGACTATAGAGTCCCGGACATTTGGAAGGCGTGCGTGGGGCTGAAGCCAACACGTAGAGGGCGGCCCGTTAGACTATTTTAATTTAGTTTTGTGACACCAGCCGACGGTTATCCCTGTATACACTATACAAGTGCACCCAAGTACAAACCGTTATTATTATAATGTTATTTCTAGCTGGTTTCCACATTTATTTGACACCCCCAGTAATAATATTCCTCTAAGGCATTTTCTCAACAAACATAATTCTCGTTTCATTCAAAGAATTACACTCAGTTACTTTTATCACCTATTATATAAAAAAGTTATCAAAATAGGAAGAGTTGACAGTTAGTAAACAATGAGACACCAAAATGAAAATCCTGCCGCAGCGTATTTTCTTGAAACATAGTAAAAATTTTATCATGTAGGTATGGTTCGGGGTAAAATATAGCTGTCCTTTTCTTACATAAATATGTATTGCTTGATAGAGCCTTTGGGCACTATGTTTGTGTTTCAGAATAATAATAACTATATTAATGTAATATGTAAAAACTTCAAGTCCTTGTTTAATAGGTTTTCTACCTCATTGGAAATATATATTGAAAATACTGCACATCAATATACTCAGCATCATCAATTGTCATTCAAAATAGCGATTTTAGTTTCCGGTTATCCTTCTCCGGATTTCCCTCGAGAATCTCCGTATTTACGAGTTACAGATCATAAATAATTAATATATCGCTGCAATGATCAGTCATTTTAATTTCATAAATGTACAAAAGTATTTTTACAAATCAAGAACATGAATACCATTTTAGACTCAGAATACAGAACAAACCAGAAACCGCGCTCAATAATAATTACATACCCCGCGCTGTGTCCAAAACCAATACGTACGCCCCGCGCCTGCCCCACCTCCCACCCGCGTAATGTTGCTAGCTCGGAGCGGTTTCCCACTTTTTGGGGTAATCTTATAACACTAAAGAAAATATATTTATTAAAAAATATTAACTGATATTTGTAAGTAGGATAAGTAAACTAACGTTGTACACAACTACGCGACTAGTGTTCAAACATTTTATGCACTTGCTATAGAATATGATAACTAGAGAGGTGTCCAACGTGAGTTATACCAACTTTAAATAAAACACAGCTTTAAAAAGTTAAGATTTTATTATTTTCAAATCAAATGTAGCGATTGTTTTTTATTTTGTTTAAAATACTCTTTAGAGATTCGTACTTCTTGGCAAGTCTATTGTGTTTTTGCTGTATTGTTTTAAAACGTCGAACATGACGCTCACAAAATATTTGTTTTCGTCGTAATTGAGATTTTAGTTTGACCTTTCTCGGCGTATCAAACACAGATTCTAAATCAGAAATATTGACTTCACCAATCTCTGAGTTTGATCGCGCAGGTGATTGTGGTTGTGTAACCTGAAACGAAAAATCTTAAGTTTATCATAAAATAGAAAAACAAAAAGTTTAATCAAATGCGTTAAATTTCTGTCGTACAAGGCATGACATTTCAGTCCTCATGGATGGCAACGCATTAGTAATAGCACTTTGTGCCTGATTGAAAATTTTCATGAGCCTTAGTTTACTTGTAACTATCTATATAGATTAATTGCCTAATTTTACTTCCTACAGTACAAAAAATAATGTATACAGTTGAAACATTTATTATAGGTGGGTACGCACATTGTCCGATGTCGAAGGTTTAGATGTTCCTATGTGCAACTCGGAAAACTCTGGTGTCAAGGCCAAATGCTGAAATATAACGTTACTATTAGATTATTCATATATTTAAATCACCGAAGTTTCATTAGCCCGAAGTCTGGAATTTGTGCCCGGTTTAGGCTTCCCTCCTATCACGCCGTGGGATGGATAAGCTCGGCGAAAAGTGGGCGTACTTGATACACCTTTGCCTTTGTTGACCAAAACCTTACTTCAAAATACATGACGAATATACTGAACAGGAGGGATACAATATAAATAAAGTAATTATTATGACTATATCTACCCTAGTTGGAATAGCTGCTTGCCTCAGTCTTTTTTCTTCTTTTTCTTTTCTTTTTTGTCTTTCTTCACCTTTTGTGTCATAAAAATA
Organism: Laothoe populi; assembly: GCA_905220505.1. Taxonomy (NCBI): domain Eukaryota; kingdom Metazoa; phylum Arthropoda; class Insecta; order Lepidoptera; family Sphingidae; genus Laothoe; species Laothoe populi. The sequence goes on along the minus strand of HG992164.1, from coordinate 9,883,616 downwards.
TTGCTCTTCAAAATGAATTGAGCAAATTACACTCCGGCGTGATAGTTTCCAAAACTCATCTAGCCGAGCTCTTTGTATGATTTTCATCCAGTCCGATTTTCTCTTTTCATCAGCAGGGAAACTAAAATTACAAAGAACTATATACAATAGAACTATATACACAAAAATAGTGAGTATTCTATAAAAGTATTAAAAATATAAGTGGGTTAAATTTGCGATCAAAATAAAATGGCAACACTCAAAAAATGGACGCGTCATGTTCTAAGACGATCACAATAAGTAAAAGAAATTCAATAATTAAATAAATATACTTTTGAATGCGCTACTTACAGATGAAATGTGATCCCATCCTGTTTTTTTGTAATCCCAGCAGCATTTTTACATGTAGGGACAACACAAGACGGCATTTTTTAATTAAAATTGACACTCGTACAATACGTCACGACGCGCTTGCTGCAAAGGAGTGACTAATCGCAAAAACTTCAAACCACTCTGTTTTAGAGTGGTTTTTGTTGCTTCAGTCTTAAGCGCGCTGGCGGTTTCTGGTTTTTTCTGTATTCTGAGATTTTAGAACAGCATTTACAAGTTTATCACTATTATTATTATCAGCCATGGTCGTCCCACTGCAGGGCAAAGGCCTCCCTACCCTCTTTCCACTCGTCTCGACTTTGAGCTGCAGCATGCCAATCCCTTAAGTGGGAGTCAAGCTCATCTCGCCATCGCCTTCTGGGCCGTCCTTGTCGCCGCTTTATCAATGGAACCCATTGTGTGGTGATCTTTGACCACATGTCATTACGCATACGGCAGACGTGTCCAGCCCAGTTCCATTTCCGACTAGCGGCTTCGTAGCCAACATCCGTTATTTTGATTTTTGAGCGTAGTATACTGTTTCTTATTTTATCCGAGATTTTGACTTTCAGCATACTACGCTCCATAGCTCGCTGGCATTACTTAAATATTTTGATACGGGAGCTAATTATGGAAAATCTGAGCATCAACTCCAACACAAGATAGGAGACTCCAACACAAGAAGAAGGATAATAACCTTTGAACAAAGAAATTCCTTTTTGCTGGTGGTAGGATATCATTATCCTACCACCCACACAGGGTGTAAAACCCGCCACAGTGGCACACGCAAGTGTGTCGCGTTCCGGGATCAGCTAGTGTACATCCGGTTTTCGTCGAGGGTCTAGAGTTGGGGTACAATGTTTGGCCGTTTTGCGGCCTTCTGTGTACTCTGACACTAAACCCTCGGCCGCTTCTTCACCTTCTTGCCCATGGCGTAGTGTGAAGAAGCAGGCCGGCTTGATTGTTTCTCGCTACTCCATACCTTATTTGGTCGGCACTGCGCTTACCATTAGGTGCAGTGTGGTCTCCTTTCCGTACGAGGATAAAAAAAAATTTAAACAAGGGACAGATTACATTATTGGTAAAAAAAATAGAATACTAGCTTTCGTGATTACATTTATCGGCACCGTAGGGGACTGTGCCCTAAACAATAAATAAGTAAACCCAACATTTTCTTTCATAAAAATATCGTTCCCTGTGACAGAATTGAACCCATAGCTAAAAATAGCCGGTATTTTGATCCGGGTTATATTGTGCCTTATAAGATTTAAATCAGTCCAATAGTTTTTGAATGATGCGTGAATTCCATTCTCATTTTATTTATATAGGTTAATAATTTTAGCAGAAAAATATAAATATAAAATATAAATATAATATGTAATTAAAAAACTGTTGGTCGCAAAATTTATAATCTCCGAAGATTTTCCGTATTTTTTCTCTCCGCATCAGCAATCTGCAAAACCCTAATTCAAATGAATGTCAGAAATGTCATCTGCCAAGCATTGCAGAAATTGCAGATAAACTTTACCAAAGCCCGGAATTATAAAATTATCAATTACTAAAGTAAGAAAGTTACATATTATTTCTGAAAAATGACCCTCTTACCGTATACAAAATGTTTGCTCTCTGCAGCTAAGTGTTACGCAAAAAATGGCATTAACACTAAAGTTGCTGCTAGGAATTTAATGTCAAAGCAGTTGGTTTATAGTGAATTTGGAGATCCATTGCATGTAGTAAAATTCGTGGAACGCGAAGTTCCTCCAATAGGCAGCCAGGAGGTGCTAGTCCGAATGCTTGCGGCTCCAGTAAACCCAGCTGACATAAATACTATTCAAGGTACATATATGTTTTAGTTTTGATAAATCATTATTTTACAACAGGAATCCTATTTGTAATAATCATCTACCAAGATTAATCTTAACAAGGTATTCCAACTTTTATTTCATAATGCATTTCTTATTTCTAAAAATATTTCACACTGAATCTATTCATAATTTTCTATGTTGTTTTAGGAAAGTATCCAGTGAAAGTGAATCTGCCGTGTATACCAGGCAACGAGGGTGTGGGTGTTGTTGAGGAAATAGGCAAAAGTGTTGAAGGAATTTGTCCCGGAAACAAAGTCATTGTTACAAAACCAGTTCAAGGCACTTGGAGGGACATTGCTACATTCCACAAAGATGTACTCAAAGTTGTCCCTGATAACTTGGGTATTGTAGAAGCTGCTACACTCACTGTAAACCCCTGCACTGCTTACAGAATGTTATCCGATTTTAAGCATGTTGTTGAAGATGGACTAGTGGTAATACAAAATGGAGCTAACAGTGCTTGTGGTCAAAATGTAATACAAATTTGCAAAGCTTGGGGTGTGAAAAATATTAATATTGTAAGAAACAGACCTGAAATAAATGATTTGAAGAAGTACCTAGAATGTCTGGGAGCTACATATGTACTGACTGAAGACGAACTGCGGTCAACAACTATTTTTAAAGATAAGAAGATTGACCGACCATCTTTAGCATTAAATTGCGTTGGTGGGAAAAGTTCATTAGAAATGTTGAGATATTTACAACATTCAGGCTCAATGGTCACATATGGTGGAATGTCCAGGGACCCAGTCACTATTCCCACATCAGCATTTATTTTCAAAAATTTATCATTCTATGGGTTCTGGATGACAACATGGAGGGAAAATGCAAGTCCTGCTGAAATAAACAAAATGATGTCGGATATTATATCATTGATGTGTGATAAAAAGTTGCAAGGCCCAGTACACAAGATAGTTAAATTTGATAATTATAAGGATGCTTTAGAAAATGCACTGACTATGAAAGGTTTTACTGGATGTAAATATATTCTAGATTTTAATTGTTAACTAGTTGTGTATTTTATATATGATGTGTGTAAATAATAATGAATAAAAGTATATTGTTACCAAAAAAATATTTTATTTTAATAACATTTTGATGGGTACATTTTAAGAGTAACATTTATTAAGTTACCTTATAAAATATCCAAACTATATTCAATTTACAATTAATAAATTAATGATAACTGCAGATTAAAAATAATATGGTTATTAGAATCTGGTTTGACTTCACATAAAAAAAGACTTATTACATTGTATCCATATTTTGCTTTCATTTCCATTTCAGGAAAAATCTATGTCTCCCTTCTTTACCAAGTATCCCAGGAGATGAAGGTGTGGGAGAAGTGTTAGAAATAGGGAAACATGTCTGCACAGTTGAACCTGGTAACAGAGTAGTAGTAACTTCAAGATCGCTTGGTACTTGGAGATATTATGGAATATACCGTGAAAGAGATGTTCATATAATCTCACCTAATTTAGCACTACCAGAAGCATCAATGATAAAAGATTTCAGATACATACAGCCTGGTGAAACAATTATACAGAATGCTGCGAACAGCCCTTGAGGACAATGTGTAATTCAATTGTGTAAGGCATAGGGAATCCATACTTTGAATCTAGTTGCTAATCACTGTGGTTATACAGCCGTGAAGGAATATCTGATGAGCATCGGCGCTACCGCGATCTACACTTTCGAAGAGGCTGAAGAGTTAACTTGTTTCAATACGTCATTAACAAGGCCTGTTTTGGCTTTAAACTGCTTGGGGGAAAGATATGAAGACGTGGTATACTATGGATCTGGTTTCGATGTCCCCATGATAAAACAAGAGTTACTACGTTCTGATGCAAAATTCTATAAATTTCATTTATGTGACTGGGATTCACGGGCAACATGTGTTCAAAAATATATAATGTTAGATGAAATCGTGAAGGTAATGGTAGTGAGAAAATTTAAAGCCCCGGTCTATGTGCCACTAGAACTCAAAAGCTATATTCACGCTTTTAGAAATATCGTCCATAATGAAGCGTTTTCAACGATCAATTTTGTATTCGATTTTACATTGCCTTAGAAATTGAATGTATGTTTAATAAAAACTACTATTTATTACGTATATTTAAAAAGGTTATTCTGAACGCGACAAAATTGTCGTATTGCCAGTACAAATATTTTGACAACATAAACAGCTGATCCATAAATTCCTATCAATGTTGAAGAATGTATACTAGCATTATTGGGTTACGATTATTAAAAATAATACTAATAACTGTCGAATAACTCGCGCACATTACGACACAATATTATTTTTTTATTAAAAAGTCAATTGATATACAATAATAACTGATTATATAGCTACTAACTAAAGGTGAAGAGCAAAAACCAACTTGTGATATCTTTAGCAACATTAAATTGTAATCAATGGATAAAGAAACATACGCAACCTACGAATTCTTACCCACTAACAACGTTGCAAATGAATCTGATCAATACCTTGTTGTACAAGACGATGGCACTTTTCTTAGTAAGTAAAACAAATAACAGTTTATCAATAATTGTAATACCAGCCCTTTAAACTATACCACTACTGGCCTCTAGCCTTCTCTTTAAATCAGAGTAGTTAGCTATTATTTTAATATGCTAGCTTATTGCAAGTTATTAGACTTTACATACGTATAGACCTTTGAAATCTTACGGTGGATTCTCAGATATTATGAAGGTTTCACCACGTTTTCTTTTCACCGATAAAGCAATTGACTTCTGTTTTGGCAATCCAAACAATTTAAACTGAGCTATTGCTGCCCTAAATGGTCTAAACATAGGTTTATAATAGTTTATTACTATCATATAAAGTGCCAAAAGTGTGGTGTACTAGTTATACCTCTGCCTACCCCTTTATGGATCACGGGCGTAAGCGTATATGTACATATGTAAAAAAAAGTCAACTAACTAAACCTGTATAAGAATCATTGCAAGTAAAAAAGAAGCTAGCATTTGGTGAATGATGATTAAGTGTTTAAACAAATTACAAGTAGCAATTTTTTTCATTTCACAAGTTCTCATTGTTTAGATAAATAAAGTATTAATATTTTTAGTTACAAAACAAATACAGTATGTTACACCAGAACAGGATAATAAGGAAATACCCGAGAGTTCTGTTCCAGTGTATGATGTACAATCACAGCAGTACTTTGTAAATGTTAACAACTCCACTGAGCTCGTAGTGCCTGGTAAGTTGAATTTGTAACATCATATACAGTTACTTCTGTAATGATGCTCAACGGGCTGAGAACTTGAAAAATAAAGCAAATATCACAAAGTTGCAATATAAAAAAATTTTATCACTTCAAATGTTTAATGGCACTTTTAACCAACTTCAAAAAAGGTGGTGGTTCTCAATTCGTCGGAATCTTTTTTAATCAGAGCATTTTAATGCAACTTTTTGGGATTTGAATAATGATTATCAATATAGTATGTTTTAACAAACTAACTCTAGTTTGTGGTACAATTAATGCAAATATATTTTTTAAGGTGAAATTACAAAATCAAAGTAATTTTGTATATTATACAAAGTTTGTTTCTATATTATTTAGGGAATTCAAATGAATTAATATCTTATTAAATTTTTTACACATGATAATATGTTGAGTTAAATGGTGGCTCTATGTACAATTTCGATAAATATTAGTGAATTTAAAGATATTTCACATTATACATTTTGATTACCAAATATTTTCGGCACAATTGACAATAATCTATGAAACCATAAGTAAAATTTTATTTCAATATACAGCATGATTTTTTTATAATTTTCAGAGCAACTTATACTGCCCAATGGAAGTAACAATTTATATACCAACAATAGTAGTTTTCTTTTACAAACTGAAGGCACTACAAACACTGAACAGGTGTGTAAAAAATCTAATAAAATAGTAAAATCTTTAGATCCCCTAAAAAAAACTCTTTTAAAACCATATTTATTTGTTTGTTCTAAATGCATATTTTTTCATTAATGATATTCTTTTTTCCAGATTGAAGATAATATAACAGATCAATACAAAGAAGCAAACACGGAAGTTGCAATTGATACAAAACAAGAGAAGCAAACAAATAATTGCACTGAGGTATAATAATTATAAAAATAAATTAGTTTTAATTTAATAAATGGTAGGTTTTTAAGGAGAATAGTGAAATTGCCGTAATACAATTGAGTATCTTTGATTTTTATTGTATACTAGCTGCACCCGGTATGTGTTGCAATGCCACATAAAGTAAGTTTGATTTATTGCGATCGGTTGAAAGGCATTGAAGTTGATGTTCTGCAGCGCCATCTAGCGAGTTGTTTTTATTTTTTGGGCCAAGAACCATCGCGGGCGTATGAAGAACAACTCACGAAAGTTTCATCATAATTGGATGAATAGTTTAGGAGTCCATAGAGTACAAACATTGAGTTTTATTTATATATATTACATTTTTTTATAGATTACTTTAAGTGATGAACAGTACCACACATTAGAACAGAAAGGCTGGATTTTATTAGAGTCAAATGACAAAATATTTGTGTTGAATACATTGGGATTGCATGACATAACATCTAATGACAGTATGTATATTTTCTATTAAAATCTAATGCCTGCTTATAATAATAGCGTTAAGTCCGCACTCAACTTCTAGTCACATCCAGTAGCAGTATGTTAGTGTTGAAAATATGTGTTACATAGTAAATATTGTGCCAGTAGCCCAGTAAGAATATATCATATTTCCAATAGGTTATTAAATTTTGCAACATGTTCTAAAACAAACAGAACAAGTGAAATCTATCCGACTAAATTAAGCAAAATTAGTAAATATATTTTTCATAGACTTCTTATTAAAAATTTAATTAGCTATGCTTTAACCAACAGTATATTTATTTATTACTATTAGTAAAACAAGCAAAAAATATTTTCTTTTCAGAATTAATACACAAATTAAGGAATGAAATTCAGAATAACTCAAATATTGAAATAATATCTGGGTATATACATTTTCTTGAGTTCATAGCCAATTATTTTTAGTATTCATAATTATAAAACATTATTTTGTAACAGCTGTAACAATACTGATGTCATTCCGAATGATAATCAAGATCTGACAACAAAACAAGCACCAGTTGAATTTGTTATTGCAAAAGATGAAGGGGTACAAAATGTTTGCTTTGTAGTTGATAAAGAAGGTGAGGTACTTTTGAATTTAACAACAGTGCCATATTTCGTTGAGCCCAAAGCCGCGCCGAAATGTGTGTACATTCGTAAGGCTTAGGCATACCAGCGCCAGGCAGTACTTTACTACCTGGCAAATGAGCCTATGGCCTTTTTGGTCATACTTTAGACACAGGTGTTCCAAATTGAGGAGTAGGGGGTGTACTTAGGGTCTATAATTGTATTTTGTTTTTGTTGTATTTTTTTTTTGTACTCCTTGTGTTTTTAATTTGTATGTCATCTAAAGTGTTGTTGGTTGACCAAATATATTTTTTTCTCTTTTTTTTCGTTACAATTTACATAATAAATCGTGTAGATAGGTTGTCAAATGGCTTAAAAAACTTTGTCTACACAGGAGAGTTCATTATAAAACCTGTCGCACAAACACATTTATGTCCCAATTTGATAATTAACAATATTAGTATTTTAATTATATGCTATGTAATATTTCAAAATTAACTGTAGTCACAGGAGATGAAACAAAAGAAGATGAGTTTGATGATAAAAAACAGATCCCATCTCCAAACGCCGCAGTACAAGATGAGACCATTGAAGTTTTTAGGGAACAAGATAGCAATTCTATAAAAATCAAAACAAAATTTGTATTTGAAAGTAAGTCCCTTATTTATGCTGAACAGTAAATAATAAGTGTAAAATGACTTTCCCGCTCTGAAATTAGTTTTCAGAACAGTTATACAGGTAAATTGAATTATTTACCGACTTACCAATCGAGTATAAAATGTAAAAATGCAACTGAGCCCGTAAATCTATCCTATTCGCGAATGCGCACTAGTGTTTTTGTGGTAATATTGACTATATGATAAACATTTACAGCGTACACATAAATGTGTCATTTACAAATATTTGCTTTGGGTCTGGATGTTGTGAGACCGAAAGTCTCTCGTAGTCCCTGATACTAACGACACAAGACTCATACCTTAGTGTGAGGTCTGACTGTTGGTTGTTATTTATTTATCTACTGTACCAGTTTATATGTAAACAATATTATGTAAAATAAATACACCCAACAGTCAAACACATAGTTCTGACCCCACACTAGGTAAAGGTACATTTGCATCGTGAGTATCAACAACTACGAGGGACTAAGTTCCTACCAACACCGAGACCCGAAACAAATATCTGTCACACAAACATTTGCCTTGGTGCGGGAATCGAACCCACAGTCTCTCGTTTGACAGCCGGCTACTCGCCCGCTGCGCCACGGAGGCTGTCAAAATGTCAATTGTAGTTTTATTATAGTTGTTTATATTGTTCCTCGCCCAGTTTATGCAGTGTTAGTCCTTGCATGTAAAACTGAGTGATACTTCCTAGATAAAAACAATCGCAAAGCTAAGCTTGCAATTTATGATTGTTATACCTTTTTAGATATTCCAAATAAAATAATACTGGGAAAAACTGCAAACGGCAAAAGAATTGTGGCGAAAGTGGTTAAGAAAAATAAACCTGTCACTGTATATGAGAAAATAATGGAGAACAATCATTTTGGTAGGTATATACCAAACTATGTATACTAATATAATAAATGCGAAAGTGACTGTTTGGTCTGTTACTTTTTCACGACGATCACGACTAACGGCTGAATGGATCGTAATGAAATTTACCAAGGAGATAGATTATATTATGGGGCCTTCCCCATGATATAATCTATCTCCTTGCTAAATTACGAAGGGCATAGATCATCATTTTTGTCAAAAAATAATCTTTTTTTTTTTAGTGCCTCGTTAGGCAGACATGCAGACGAGCCACCTGATGGCAAGTAGTCACCGCCGCTCATAGACTTCTGCAATACCAGGGCACACCAAAACCGCTGCCTACCGTTAAAGAGGGGTTAAAAGTTTGTATGGGCAATCCATAATTCCTCAAGGTAGGGATCTGAAAATTCATATTTAGGCTTTTGTTATAAAGAAACCGTGTTTCAACTTTTTGCTTAATCATCCCTAAAGGGGGCAACGAATTTAAATTATGAGATATTTTTTACACACACTCTCAAGATTCAGGCATAACTGAGGTAGGATGGTCGCCACAGGTGCGTCAGGGCAGGAGAAAACACCTTGGATTGTATACTTTTGTACCATAAATAACCTCAAGGCAGATCTGCGGTCAACAGCTAGTTTTATAATTATTTTAAAAAATATAAGTTTTATAAAAATATAAGAGTATTTTAGATCTTAAAATATTATTGTTTTTTCTCAGGTGAATTAGATCTCAGTGAATCCCAGTTTTTGGCTCTAGTTCATCAGGCACTGCGCTCATATTCAGATACGTTTTATGCCGAAGATGTCACCACAGCGAACGCAGTTATTCTGCAGTTACTCAAACTACCCGCACTGAGGCAATCTATCATCGGACAGAATATAATTGTGACTAAAGTATGTTTATTTTCACTCTAATAGATTATTTTTATGATTACTGAGCAGAAATTACTGTGCATTTATGACTTTTACACTAGTGTGTCATGGGGCGTCATATAAACCATCGTGTAATACCTAAATTAACAAAGTTGACAAGTAAATATATTTATACCCACCCGGGTACTGACAACCGTACATAGGGTGTAAAACCCCCCATAGTGGCACACGCAAATGTGTCGCGTTCCGGGGTCAGCCAGTGTACATCCGATTTTTGTCGGGGGTCTAGAGTTGGAGCACTACGATGTTTGGCCGTGTCGCGGCCTTCCGAGTACTCGCGACACTTGAGGGTCTAGTGTGAAGAAGCAGGCCGGCATGATTGTGTTGAGTAGCGGGGGATAGATCGTCTCTCGCTCCTCGCTACTCTAATTGGACGGCACTGCGCTTACCATCAGGTGCTGTGTAGTCACTTAGCCGTGACAGGATAACAAAAAAATATCGTGAAGCAGCGGCCGGGTAACTGACGGTGAAACGAGAGGTTGCGGGTTCGTACCCCACACTAAGATGATTATGTGATTTATAAATATTTCATCGGATCTAGATGTTGTGGGACCGTAGTTCTTTGTAGTTTTTGATACACACGAGATATGTTTGACATAATGTTAGGTCAATAATGTATATTCTTTTACAGACTAGAACTCATAAAGATAAAAATGGCAAAGTATTCAAAAATAAGACATCACTTGTTACGGGGAGAATTCGTTTAACCAATGATAAAGAAGAATGCTTTACACACATAACTGATTTGCTACATAACTTGTTGTTAAAACAAGGTAAATATTTTTTATCTCTGATTATTTAAAGTCTTATAATAACTTATTTTCTATCTCGGCAAAATTACTACTCTGCATTTGATGAAAGTAAATATGCCTAACGTTGACTGCCGAAAGATATGCGCCGTTTCGAAGGTCGTATAATTATTATATCTTCCAGTTCTTTCTTATTGAATAAAACAACAGTTTTTTTTCTTTTGATGAGTAATGTGTGGTTCTTTTTTACAAGCTTATAATATGTCCAGTGTTGGGCAAGGGTCCTCTATTTACTTTTCCATTTCGTTCTGTCCTCTTCAGCTTTCACAATTCTACCTTGAAAATAGGTCTTGCTCAATTAACATCATTATTTAAAAACAGCTTCGTGGGTTCAATTCCCGCACGGAGACAAAGAAATGTGTGTGAAAGACGGATAATAGTTCCTCCTCTGGGTGTTATGGGCCCGTAGTCCTCGTAGTTGTTGATACCCACGATACATCATCCAGTGTACATCCGGTTTTTGTCGGGGGTCTAGAGTCAGGGTACGTTTTTTGGCCTTTTTGCGGCCTTCTGAGTACTCTGACACTAGACCCTCGACCGCTTCTTCACCATCTTCAAGAAGCAGACCGGCATGATTGTGTTGAGTAGCGGGAGATAGATCGTCTCCCGCTAATTGAACGGCACTGCGCTTATCTGATGGTAAGCGCAGTGCGGTTTAGTGTGGTCACTTTGCAGTGCCAGGATAAAAAAACAGGTTTTACCTGCTGCGGGGTCAGATCTATGTGTGTGACTGTTGGGTCAATTTATTATTTACTTTCGTCCTATCAAACGTAACGTGTCAATCGATATATCAAACTTCATCAAAATGAGTTCAGAGCGTTTTAGTTTTAAAATGTAGCAGTTACCTATGTACTTTCGTATTTTTAAGTATGAATAATATATTATGTTTGTAGATATCACTCTGCCTTCTGATACCTACTGCTTTAATTACCCTATAATTAAAGGAAGGACAAGTAATTACTTGTCTAGTGTAAAATATTTTTCATTTCAGATTCCACGACACCGAATAATTCTAATATTGCTGAGGCAACTTTGATAGAAAACGATCTCTCGATTTTTCATATCCACGTGTCAGAGGTAGTCTGTGAAGACAATGTTATCCGAGTCCACGTCAATTTAGCCAAACGCCGTATGTATTGTAACGCCTTTTTAGGCGTCAAAATATTATTTATGTTGCTATTTAAATAATAATTAATTTCAGCCCTGCAAAATTACAGCAAGCTTAATAATAAGCTCATAATTTTAATGAAACTTTTAAAAAACTGCATGAAAACTATTGAGAAGTCCGCATATTTACGACGAAAATATAGAATGGCCCTTTTTATCTCAGTTGCAGCAGATAATAAAAATAAGCCTCTAAATTTATAGCAAATAAGTAGGTCCAATGAAGGAAACCATCGAGATGAAATTTCAAATGTATATGAAGTCTACCAAACCGCATTAGCTTTCTACGGTAGAGTTGTCAACCGTCCTGTTTTCCCTGTTGTTTCTGTGCGTCTCGGCTCGCAAAAGATGCGTCCTGTTTTTAAAATAGATTTGTCCTGGTTTTTCTATGTTCAAAAAAAAAACTAAAATCCTGGTATTTGAATTTCGGGGTTGGCAACCCTATTCTACGCCAGCATGGTGGACTATGGCCCATCTCCTCACATTGACGATATTCCCCCCTGTGCCTGCACGACTGACAATCGGAGCGGACAATATGCGGATTTTGCCCACCATAGCCAGTCACGACAAACTTTTGGTCCCATGCGCTTTATAAGTCGTACGCGTCGTGTCCGCGTCGTCTGAACCGCGCGTGTGGACGCGCTTTAATAGCCTCATATAGAGTTGCCAACCGTCCTGTTTTCCCAGGACATGTCCTGGTTTTTAGAGTGTCCTGGGATGTCCTGGATAGTTTTTAAGCAGCGTCCTGTATTTTAAAATTAGCACACCACTTTTGCAATCCTTACTTTAGGGGCGGCCTCTAGGCTCGCAATTGTTTGTTTTACACAACTGTTTATTGTACAACTCGCTTGTTCACGCTATTTTAAAACATAGATGCGTCCGGTTTTTAAACTGAATTGTCCTGGTTTTTCTAACTTCAAATCCTAGTATTTGAATTCCGGGGTTGGTAACCCTAGCCTAATAGGATACAGTCGGTTTTAATACATTTCAGAATTTGCCATCGATTCTGTCCTGGACTATAAGTTACGAAGGTCACAGACAACGTACGCCTGCGGAGGATGCGCCACTATGTTCAACACAACGGAAGCTCTAAAAGAACATCAAGAGGTATGTACTGATTTATTGAAATTCTTACCATTTATTTGTGTGCGAAAAGTTGATATGGTAGTGTGATATTTAAATATATTTGTATAAAATTATTGAACCTTAATAACTTACCTAACCCGAGTATTAAATTCGGGTTATCTGATTCAAGCAGCATTACCTAAGTCATAGAAAAATTGATATGCAAAACCATGACAATAAAAACTTATATTTTCAGTGTCAATGTATGGAAACAGAAGACAGCCTCTCTATAGATATAAACTTTCTCAATAAGAATAAGGAAACTTATTCAGTGGTCAAAATTGGAAAAGAAAAATTTTACAGCTGTCTACAGTGTGATGTGAGTGTTGTGACCAATATTATCTAAAACTAATACTTGCCTATACAGTTAATAATGATGCATTACATGCTATATTATAATACTACTAGCAGGCCCGGCAGACGTCGTCCTGCCCGTAAAAGCAGCGCCATCTGCCGGGCTGATTTGTGAATCTAAACAATCCAGGGCGCCACCCAAACGCATACAAAAAAAAATCATTCAAATCGGTCCAGCCGTTTAAAACAGTGAAATGAGCAAATGTCAAATAAATCAGATTAAATAGAACGTAAAATACCATAAATTTTTATTTCTTTAAAACCCTCAACTATTATGTTATTTTATTAAAATTAAAACCTATATGACAGCCTCAGTCTCAAACGGGAGGCAGTGGGCTCGATTCTCATAACAAAGTTACCGAATGTTATCGTTCCAGACTAATGTTTGTTTCGGGTCTGGATGTTGTGGGACCATATTCCTTCGTAGTTCTCGATACCCACGATATAGGTTTGACGTAGTGTGGGGTCAGAAATATGTGTGTGACTTTTTGGTGTATTATTTATATGTACCTTTATTATTACAAATTATAATGACAACAATGTCAATTATTACTCATTTTTAACGTTCAGTGAAATAAGTTGCAATATGAATGAAAGTAATCACGTCTTTTATATACTACTCGCTGCTGCTCGAGGCTTCGCCCGCGTGGAGGTCATTTTCGGGAGCAAAAGTATACAATAAATACCAAGTTTATAAAAACCCCTTCGCAAATAATGTATTGTTTTAGGACAAATTTCATTACCATTAAAATAGCAGAGGCAGGTTAAGGTGAACTAACCGAAAAAGATAGATATATATATGCTATCGCGGACTTGTTTTATAACTTTTTAAGAGGAACAATTCATACAAGATTGTTGCGTAACTTTAACTGTATACTCAGCGCACGCAAAACAAGCTCTCAAAAGGAATATATTTTCCCGTTTTTGCAACATTTTTCATTGCTGCTCGGTTCCTATTAGTCATAGCGTGATGTTATATAGCCTATAGCGTTCCCAGATAAATGGGATATCCAAAACTAAAAGAATTTTAGAATTAGAAACAGTACTTCTTGAGATTAGCGCGTTCAAACAAACAAATAAACGTACACGTATTTTTTTTACTGTAGCCTCTAAAATGGTCAATTAGTAGTGGTTGAAAGTTTTCTTTTTGTTACATTTCACGACTGAACTGAAAACACTGAACCGATTTTTATGAAAAAAAATTTTTTTTATCCTGTGCGTTGGGAGTGGAACACCTGTAAGAACGGGGACGTGAGGAAACAGGGATTTCTTGCACGAGAACACGATCACCTAGGTTTTCTTACAGATCTCAACCCGATTCCTGAGAAAAATAAACATGAGATCTAGGGTCTGGTTGGTTGAGCTGAATGATAAGATCCTCGCGTATTCTCACGGTATCCGCTCGGCAATGGTTACTAGACATATTCATATAGATGTAATAGCTTAAGCTAGCTAAGCTAAGCTAGACTAGGGATTACACCCATCTCTACCAAATCCGTCCAGTTTCCTTTTGATTTTACCCTCCCATTCTTTACCCTTCTCGCGATCATCATCTCCCGTCACTTCTCTTGATCTTCGGTAAAGGAAGTGTATCCTTTCGATATTTGATTTCGGGAGCCAACTTGGACTTCTTGTTTCGCAACCGACTAAACGTCCACTGCACAATGCAGACCGTCTAGTATGAATTGTCATAAATCCGTTGAATTTTGAGTTCTATGATCAAAATAATAGAACTCAATATATTGTAAATTGAATTAATAATGTTAATATAATATTTCGTTGTGGAATAAAAACTTTTTCGTTGGTATGAATGAATATTATTAGAAAAAAATATTCTGTCAAAACAAAAAGTAATATCAATTGTCATAGTAATAGAAAATCGATATCAAGAATTAAAAAAAATATCTGTTTGTCTATTTACTATTTTGTCAGGGTGGCTCCGATGATGATGGAATCTGATATTTTTTTTATCCTGGCAAAGTGACGACACTGCACTAGATGGTAAGCGCAGTGTCGTCCAGTTAAAGTACCAACTAGCGAGAGACAATCTATGCCTCGCTACTCAACACAATCAATGTCGGCCTGATGTTCAGTTTTTCATACTACGCCAAGGGGCAAGGAGGTGAAGAAGCGGTTGAGGGTCTAGTGTCAGAGTACTCAGAAAAACACGGCCAAACATCATACCCCAACTCTAGACCCCGAAAAAAACCAGAGGTACACTGGCTGACCCCGGAACGCGACACACTTGCGTGTGCCACTACCTAGTCAGGTCATAAGTATTGTCACACAGTAAAAACTTTTATTTTAGAATGCTGGCCACAAAAAAGTTTATTGAATTCGAATTTCAAATTGTTCATGAAAATAAAAATGTATACTTTTTAGAATTTTAAATATGGAGTGGACGCTTAAAGGAGACCGTGTTGCAGTAATTGCGTTGCATCGTTGCGGTTACGCGCCAATTCAAATTTTTGACATACTGAAAAATTTGAATATAACCAAAAGATTCGTTTATCGTACCATCAAACGATACAATGAAGACTCTAGTGTAGATGACAGGTCAAGAAGTGGTCGCCCTCGGTCTGTTAGGACTCCAGCAGTGATAAAAGCTGTGAAGGCGCGAATTCAAAGAAATCCCAAACGTAAGCAGAAACTGTTGGCCCTTCAGATGGGGTTAAGCAGAACCACGGTGAAAAGGGTGTTAAATGAAGACTTAGGGCTTCGGGCATATCGAAGAAAAACAGGACATCGTTTGAATGCTCGTCTAATGGACCTGAGACTGAAGAGATGCCGCGCTTTGTTGAAGCGGTACGCGGGAAAAAAATATCGGGAAATTCTTTTTTCAGATGAAAAAATTTTTACCTTAGAAGAGAGCTACAACAAACAAAATGATAAGGTGTACGCACACAGTAGTGAAGAAGCGAGCAACCGTATTCCGCGTGTCCAACGAGGTCATTTTCCATCCTCGCTCATGGTATGGTTGGGAGTTTCTTATTGGGGCTTAACAGAGGTACATTTTTGTGAGAGAGGTGTAAAAACGAATGCAGTTGTGTATCAAAATACAGTCCTGACGAACCTTGTGGAACCTGTTTCTCATACCATGTTCAATAACAGGCACTGGGTATTCCAACAAGATTCGGGGCCAGCTCATAGAGCGAAGAGCACACAAGACTGGCTGGCGGCGCGTGAAATCGACTTCACCCGGCACGAAGACTGGCCCTCCTTCAGTCCAGATTTGAATCCGTTAGATTACAAGATATGGCAACACTTGGAGGAAAAGGCGTGCTCAAAGCCTCATCCCAATTTGGAGTCACTCAAGACATCCTTGATTAAGGCAGCCGCCGATATTGACATGGACCTCGTTCGTGCTGGGATAGACAACTGGCCGCGCAGATTGAAGGCCTGTATTCAAAATCACGGAGGTCATTTTGAATAAACTTTAGTGTCATAAGAATCTATGTTTTGTTAAGTTCATTTTGGTATATAAATTGTTACATAATGAATAAACTTGTTTCAATTATTTTATATTAAACATGTGACAGAATTTATGACCTGACTAGGTATAGCGGGTTTTATACTCTGTGTACGGTGGTCGCTATCCTGGCGGATATGAATATCCTACCACCAGCAGGTATCGAGATAAGTGAAACTGAATAGGGTAATTTTTATACGAAAAAGTAACAGCGATATCATAGGATTAAAATTGGCTATGGAAATTATAATAGTAACTCATTGCCATAAACAAGTGAGAAAATGTATAGATATTATTTGATAGGAGTGGAGCCGGGTAAAAAGTATATATCTTCAGTTGATGCATTTTCCGCTAGATTTTCCGAAATCATAAATTTTGCAAGATCTATTCTTCTGACAATTAATATTGTCATCCATATCTGACGTCATGCACGAAATGACAAGAATAGTTATATATTATTTCTCTTTTACCGACACGAACACAATAACGTATAATCGATCGTCCGCCGAACACAAACGAGTACTGTAAAACGTATTGTCTGTCAAACTGCTAAATTAATATAATAATGAACTTTGTAGTCGCCCGCCTTAGACTTTAATTGTTATTATCGTGTTTTAGTCTTGCGCAATCAGTATAAAATAAATATAGCAGAACTTATGATATATAATTGAAAGAAATTCAAAGTGCTGTATCCAAAGCTGTTATTTACGATTATAGTCTTCGAGCTCTAGGGATCTGGTAATCAGTCGCAATGGTAGTGGGAAATAGTATGAGCCCGCTGATGACGGTTTTCATTTCTAACAAAATAATAATCAAATTTGGACATAAGTTAGTCATTTCTTGACAGCCTCCTGGCGCAGCGGGCGATTAGTAAGTTGTGAAAGGAGAGGCCGTGGGTCCGATTCCCGCACAGAGTCAAATGTTTGTGTGACAGACTGACATTTGTTTAGGATCTGGGTGTTGTGTGACCATTGTCCCTCGTAGTTCATGATACCCAGGATACAAGTTTGACCTAGTGTGGGGTCAGGACTATGTGTGTGTCGGTTGGTTGTATTTATTTTATATTTCTACATCTATTTAGGACATAAACTGTTGGTTCCTCTCGTCTCGCGAACACCAATATTTTAATAATGGTATTGATTAAATAATACTAGTGTTAATTTATATCGATTATTATCAAAAACAGTTCAGTGGTTTAACCATGCAACCTTACAAACTGGAAGACTCACTTTCGTAATTATAATATTACTATATTTTTGTTATATCAAGTATCGTACCATAATTTTATTCTCAAATAGTTTGTTCAAATCACTCAACCTGTATTCACGACTTTTGATAAGAATTGACAGTCATTATGATAAATGAAATATATATCGTTTGAAATTATTATGATAAGTTAAATATATTTGATTATATTCAATATATTATCATGAGTTAGTGTTATTTGTGAATACTTTATGTCATATTCATCATGTTTTCACAAAAAATATTTTTGACAGCGCGAGCGAAAAATCGCATATACGTCTGCTCTCAACACGGCCCAATTGCCGTCTGACAAGTCTCGCACATGCGCCTCATGTTTAAAAATAATTTCAACATGGAGACAACTGCCATTTCATGTTTCGTAATTTTAAAACATTTATTTCTTTGTATTTATAAATGAAATGTGATAAAATATTCACACACTCGTTTAATGCAGTTCATTGAAAATTATAGAAAAATTTCGTTTCAATATTTTTCTTTATAACCGTATACTACGGATTCATTTGGGGTCGTGTGGATTGAAATTTTAAAATTTCGATGCATCTTTGAGAATATTTTCTATCGAGCCAACTTTAATGAATCGTGTATCGAGAAGCACAATCGTTTTGTAAATATGTTCATCTTTCATGGCTAATTTTTATATTGTTAATATTTTTAGTTTTTAACATCGAATAATTAGTTTAAAAATGTAGTCTGAACTGAACTGTCTGAGCCTACCTCACCTTAACGTATTACTGTCGAGTGCGTTGACATCACCTGCTGTACTTTTGTGCGTATCGTATGTGCGGCCGGCACACAACAGGCGTTTACAAAAATCTATTCAAGCATGCGGCATTATAACAAAAAATATACACAGGTGTGGCCCCACAAACGTTTTGATTTTTTATCCTGGCACGGCAAAGTGACCACACTGCATCTGCTGGAAAGCGCAGTGCCGTCGAATTAGAGTATCGTGTAGCGATAGACAATCTATCCCCCGCTACTTAACACAATCATGCCGGCCTGCTTCTTCACACTACGCCACGGGGAAGAAGATGAAGAAGCGGTCGAGGGTCTAGTGTCATAGTATTCCGAAGGCCGCAAAACGGCCAAATATCGTACCCCAACTCTAGATACCGCCGCATAGGCGATCGTATCTAGCGTGTTGCACAGCATGCGTGTGTTATTAAATACCAATTATTGTAGGAGCCGTAAAATGTTAAACAAAACATTTGTATCTAATTACAGGCAAAATTCGGAAGAATAAGTCACTGCCAGAAGCATGTAAAAACTCATTTTGCTCCACCAAGTCCTATACATTCAGAAACTGAAACAGCCAATACCGAACAAATGAATGTTGAAAAGGATGTGTACAAATGTAAAATGTGTCCAGCCACATTTTACCACCCGTCAACACTGTCCAGGCATATTGTCACAAGGCATATTAAATTAAAGACAAAATAAATAAACTTAATTACTATGTATACAACAAATTTTTATTTCAAAAATCAATATTATATATGTAACCTAGTAATAATAGTAATGGTATTTATCAGATTTAAGAAGTATTGTGTTTGGTGTTATAAATTGTTGAACGAGTAAGCTCCAAGCATAGTCTGAAAAGATTTCAAAATATATCTTCGGAAAATATGCTATCTAAACCATCCAATATATTGTTTCCACTGGCATCTAGTTCATTGTTTAAATCTGCATCAAAACATATGTCTGAAACAAGGTAATTTAAATTTAAAATAAAAATGGAAAATAATACTGGAAGTGTTTTTGAAGTTATACTTCTTATGGCGCGATGGAGAAAAATGATGAGAGTGAATTTTTACGATGCGATGACATCGTGAAGTTAGTTCTAGGTGGCATGAAAATCGATATGTAACTATGTTCAAGTTGTATATATTCTAGTATTTTTATATTTAGAACACGTGTTTCGTAACAGTAAAATTTTTCCTGAGTACCAGGCTAGCAGAAATGTAAGGATACCGTTTGATACCGTTTTTATACAACTGATATAATAGTGACTTCCTTAAGAGCTAGAAGCTTCGGAATATAGATATGGCCAGTACGTTATGGTATTATGAAATACCGAATTAGTACTATACAGTAATACACTCATTTGCAAAAAAAACGGGCACCTAAGCAATGAACCATTTCAAATGTTACTATTAGTTTGTTTGATAATTATAGGTAGTTTTACTTTCACAATTTTGTAAATTAATAAGCAAATAATCGTTTTCGTCAGTATTATCATAAAATTTTGATAAAATTTATGGGTTTTAATGCTTAAGTTCACTAGTAGTGTATGCTCGCTAGTAGTGCATATGCTCGTGAAGTAAAAGTTAACAAAGATTTTTGTTTGTTTTTTCTTTAATAAAGTAAAAGCAGATAAATGTTTAGTATTGAGTGTGACCCCCTCTAGCTGAAATCACAGCTTGAATTCGTCTGGGTATGCTAGCGAGGATATCCCGGATACTTGCTTGCAGAATACGTTCCCACTCCGCGGTAATCACATTCTTCAGCTCTCTGATGGTCTGCGGAGCCGGTTGTACTGATCTCACGCGTCGTTTCAGAACGTCCCAGACATGCTCTATAGGATTGAGGTCGGGACTTCGAGCTGGCCAATCCAAACGACGAATGCCGACCTCTTGCACATACGCTTCCACATCGCCAGACCGGTGGGCGCGAGCGCTGTCGTCCATAAAAATTGAGTCTTCGCCTAAAGCAGCCAATGCGGGTTGTGCATGAGGAATTAGAACTTCCGTTATGTATCGATGTCCAGTCAGTGAGCCGTTTTCAATGAAGACTAACTCTGTACGATCCATTGAATTTATTCCTGCCCAAAACATAACAGAGCCCCCACCATAAGGTGTGATTTCTTCAAAACAAGCCTCTGCAAAGCGTTCTCCTCGTCTTCGTAGCACTCGCCGACGTCGATCTTCACCTAACAGAGATATCCTGGCTTCATTGGAGAACAATACCCTATTCCAGTCTTCTTGAGTCCATGACTCACAATTTCGAGCAAACCTAAGCCTGGCAACTCTGTGCTCACGGAGTAACTTAGGGCCGCGGGCCGGGCGATGACTGCGTATATTGGCCGCGAGAAGCCTCCTCCTGACCGTTCATAGACTAATATGCACATTTCTTACTTCTTCGAGGTTGTTCTTAAGGTCCACATACGAAGACTTGCGATTTCTCAATGCGCGACTTACAAGAAAACGATCATCCCGTGGTTGGGTACATGGTTTTCTTCCAGAACCAGGCCTTCTCTCGACGGAACCGGTGTCTTGATACCGCTGCCAGGTCCTTTGAACCGTCGAGTGACTCACACTTAGCCTCTGAGCCACGAAGCATTGGCTGCTACCCTCTTCGAGCAGCGCAATAATTTTGGTAGCTTTTACCACTTTCTCTAACATTATTGAGACAGCTAGACAGCAATAAATGAAGCTTTGACAATTAAGAATATGAAATTTTACTTTATTAAAGAAAAAACAAACAAAAATCTTTGTTAACTTTTACTTCACGAGCATATGCACTACTAGCGAGCATACACTACTAGTGAACTTTACATTAAAACCCATAAATTTTATCAAAATTTTATGATAATTCTGACGAAAACGATTATTTGCTTATTAATTTACAAAATTGTTAAAGTAAAACTACCTATAATTATCAAACAAACCAATAGTAACATTTGAAATGGTTCATTGCTTAGGTGCCCGTTTTTTTGCAAATGAGTTTATTATTTAGGTCTTTCATGATACTGTAAAAAGTATTGGCCATTGAGCTTATGGTACATGACTGGCTAGTCACTTCTAGGTAGATAAACCTTGCATTTTCATTGAAGTTATACTTGTTTAGGCGCGTTATGAATATATATATATATATATTATCATAATTTTTAATGAGGCCAAAGAAGTATAACTTCTCACGCGCGTACATAAGTACACACATAACTTTTTTTTATGGAATTTCAGTGTCCTACATTACCAATGAACATATTGAAGCTGAGGAAAAAAGCTTGTTAAAAATATAATCAATATATGACATATTACATTTTTTAAACACCAAAGGTTTGTATTTAACCCTTAAACAAGTTAATACATTGAGTGGGGCGCAATAAACCTGTTGCGTAAGTGACCATTGCATATGTGGTTGGTACATACCAGATCTTTTTTTTTATAGCATAGGCCGACAAACGAGTCAGTGGGTCACCTGATGTTAAGTGACCTCCACCGCCCATGAACATCCACAATACCGAAAGTGTCATGTATGCGCTGTCGGCCTTAAAGGACAGGAATAGGGATTATGGAAGGGAAGGGGGAATCTGGGCCTCCGGATATCTCACTTACCATACAAAACGCGACAGTAAACTGTCACTTTACGTTTGTTTTCTGTGAGACAGTGGTACTACCCCGGTCGAGCCGGCCCATTCATGGTGTAAACAGATATGACTACAGAGTGGCTCTACCACTTCTATATCTCTACAAGGATTCGGTGACATAAGCCAGGAGCGTAAAAAGTATACACAAATGTTGCACCATACACAATTATTTGCCGGACCTACGCAAACATCATGTTGGTTAGGCTGCATGCTCATAGTGTAAATACTACTATGTACATACAGCCTGATGTCTGATACACAAGTGATACATATCGAGCATGTCTCAGACTACATAAATTTTTATTCATTATCTTTATGCACCTACCCTACTTATCTCTGCACCACCTTAAGGTTGACTGGGAGAGAATGCCTTTGGCATTAAGTCCGCCTATATACGATGTATATAAAGTGTATAAAAAAAAACTATAATAATATGCATTCCAGTCAAACTGTTATATTGATACTTACTTGCTGAGTGGTTACATTTTATCACAGTGAAATCTTCTTCATACACAATATTAAAACCTTCACATAATTCTTTCCTTTCTGGATCATCATTCAACACAGCTGAGCTGTATATTGCATAGATATTACTTAACGTGATATTTAAATAATATTTTTTAAAGGCACTTCCTGTAATCAATACTGTTGGTTTGCACAACACTAGGACACAGTATTGTGATACAATATATGATGAAAACTGAGACCATGCATCCCTGTGTAATGTGCACTTTATTGATCCTGAAAATATCAACAAGTTCAGATAAGATTTGTGAAAGTAATAACAAGGTAAGACTGTAGATTTTGAAAAAGAAGTATAGATTTCCATTAGTAGGGACTTTATCATTACTTTTATGTCTATGAAACATATCATGCAGCTAATGGTAAAAAAAACAGAATCTATTCTTAATAATCCAAAAATGAGTCCATACAAATTACATACTCTATTTCTTTATAATATTGTGAAGATGAATAATGTTGTTTTATTAATAATTAATAATATAATAATTCTCAAACAAATCTTAAAAATTGTAACACATTGACTATAGCATTAAATATTATTAAGCCTCTTGGCCCACTATAATTTTTGACAGTATCTTGATACAACATGCATTTTATAACCTCCCACGAGAAGTGTGTGTTATATTCAATTAAATAATATGTTGTCAGAATTACAGTACTAACCGCTTGCATCTCTGAGTATAACTAAAGGATCTATAGCAGACCTATCAACCATCTCTATAAATGCAGTAATCGTTTGGGCTTTCCTTCTCTTCAAGTTTCCACTTATGGCTTGTTGTTTAATACTTTTTATTGAATCAATATTATTTAGATTCCATTTTTTCACATCATCCAACAATCTACTCCATAGGGGTGATGCAAATACATTTCTTTGTAGATTGTTTTGTGAGAAATCTATATCCTGCAAAAACATATAGCACTATATAGTATACTATGATAGACAAATTATTAATTATTTGACTTAAATTAATATAAAAAACATATAGCACTATATAGTATACTATGATAGACAATTTATTAATTATTTGACTTAAATTAACATTAGATACTTAATAAAATTATAAAACTCTAAAAAAAGTATAATACTCAAATGTTTTTAGCAATTGAAATATTTAGAAACCCATACAACTCATAGGCCAAGAATGCATACCAAAAAAATATAAAGAAGTTTTTTTTTACTGCCTGGATAGACAGACGAGCAGACGGGCCACCTGATGGTAAGTAGACACCATCGCCCATAGACTTCTGCAATGCCAGACTAAACTTAAACAGCAGAGCCGCTGCCTACAGCTGTATAAATTTAGCCTACTTTTGTTAATCAACATATTTACCTGAGAAAGCAATTCCATATGCCCAATACTGTGATCTTCAGGCTCCTGAAAGCTACTATTTAATATGCCAGCAGGACCAGGAAACTTTCTTTTACTTTTATGATCAAAATATGAATTGATAATTTTCCGTTTAGTGTGCTTAGGGGATATTACTTGATCTCTGGAAACATTGTTGTTAATGGGTGCTTTTAAATGTTCATGTTCAGTTAATAATTTACATGAATTAGCATCTGCTACTATGTTATCTGGCTTTTTTGTGTGACCAAATGTTTTTTCTTCTTCCAAAGGATTTTGCTTGGAAGGAACATCAGGTATCTCAAACTGGGAAAGGATCTGTAATATAAAAATGTTATGTTTTGATCTAGATTTTTTTCAATAGCGTAAATACAGAGTAATTAGAATGAAGCACATTCCCACACCATGGCAAATGTTTGTGGGCAAATTTTTGTGTGACAGACAGATATTTGTATCCGGGGTCTGGGTGTTGTGACACCGAAAGTCTATAATAGTCCCTGATACCCACAACACAAGACTCATATCTTATTGTGGGATTCTATGTGCGATAACACAACATAGAACTTGACGAAACCGAACTAACTAAAGAAAATAATAGAAATAAGATATGCGACTGGCTTATTGTACTGCTGTCCAAAGTGATCAGACTATAGTTGGCTTGATTGTTAAATATTTAGAGAAAAAAAATGTAAAGATTTTACCTGGTCATAATCATCCGATTCAAACATTGTAAAAAGTTATTTGTTCTATATTAGCTGGGTTCTAAGACACACAAAACATTATAAAATAAAATATATAAAGTTTATTAATAAAATGATAAAGTTCATTTTGTTCTATACCGAAAGGTTCTACCAACAACAAAATTCGTAACTTTCAGTAGTATTATATTGCTCCAAAGAGTATTATACTATATACGGAAATAGAGATACAACTTCACGCTATTTTCAGCCAATCAACAATCCTTGTCAAATTATAAGGGTCTTTGGCCTGCCAAGAGGGATGGAGCTGTTGACGTTTAGTTCTTAATAAAATCAGCAGATGGCAGCATAAACACTTGTCTATTTTAATTCGCATAATAATCTTATGTATGTTTTCTAAATGACAGCCCCCGTGACACAGTGGGCGAGTAGCCCGATGTAAAACGAGAGGCCGCAGATTCGATATTTGCACCAAGACAAATCTGTCATAGCCTGACAAAGCCTTTGTGAACCACAATTATTCGTTTCGGGTCTGCATGTTGTGTCTGCGTAGGTTTGCTGTGTGTGACTATCGGGTGTATTTTTCACTAACATCGAACCAAAATCAATTAAGAATTGGATGAATGAAGAATATTTAATGGTGGCAAGCTTAACTTTAATTACTAAAATGACATCTTCCCTTATTCCAATAGTCCCATAGTAATGGTACATACTCTACAATCAAAGTCATAAAAACCTTATTTTTAAATGTAGTAAATTTTATTTTATCCCCCAATTTAGACATAAAACGTAAGTAAGGCATAATAAAAAACTATTCATGACTGTAAATATATAAATAAATAATCATTATTTAATATTATAAACAGAATGTGTTATCTAGAGTAGGTACAGAATGGGAAAACTTGGCGAACTGTAAATTATAATTTCTAATTCAACACAAGTCATTTCTAATAATTTATTTCAGTTTTAATATTATATGCTGACCACAATAAAATGTTCAGATTGGCCGATACTTACATAATAAAGACGGGATATACAAATGGTATATATAAACAATACACTTTTTATGATTATTAAAAATATTGTGCATCAAAAATATTTATTTTTTGTTTTTTGAAATAAAATTATTCTTACAACATTTATTTGTCTTCCTAGTAACATTATAAATTTTGATCTTCTTTTCTCGATAATCTTTATTACCAATAAACTGTATCAAAAGCAATAAGTAATATTATAATTATTTATAGTGTTAATTTATACGTTATTTGAGAACAGAAATTCTATTGAGAAAATAAGTATCGCAATAACAGTTGTTACAACAACAGTGGCACTTTTGTAATATTTTACGTGTCCCTTTAAAACGCTGCATAATTACTCACTTTATTAGCATTTTTAGTTAGTGATTAAAAAAACATAAGCGACATATATCACTCCGGATTTTTAATATTATTTACGTATCATACGCCGTTTTCCATCTTGGTCTACTTGTGAGACTATAACTATGCTCCTGAGTAATATTTACACGCCACCTGAAAGTTATGAATATTTTAAAATATAAATCGAAAAATGAATCCAATTGATATTAGTCAAAAAAACAGTGTAACTCAATATTGTAAGTCTAGCCATAAATGTAAAGTAAACTGCATTGTTATATGAAGCCAAGGGTTAGGTGGCTTGACTAGTTCAATTATTTAATAAAACCTAATGGTTATATCAGGAGAATTGTCTTGGTATACTGGTGTAATAATTGTAGTTACTCATAAAGTAATGGCAATATTTAATTAGTGGAAATTTTAACTCATTAAATAAAATTCCGGACACAAGGTTTCAGGACATCCCTATATGTTGTTCTAAAACAAAACGAAAATTCGTGTGATATATATTTACATGATAATAAATATAGAATAAGGATTACATACATAAATATACACTAACTGATGTTATGGGGGCAAGCCTATCACCATACCGGACACAATTCCAGACTCCGGGCTGATACTGAGCATTACGTGATAGAAAAACCCAATATCACTTTACGCGACCCGGGGATCGAACCCGAGACTTCAGCACAGCAGTCGTACCGCGTATGCAATTACAACTACGTAACACCAAGGCAGGCAGAATTAGGATTATAAAATAAATAATGATAGTGTAAATTAGTGAGAAGTATAATAATACCTGAAGTAATATTCCCGAGACACTCCATGGTTAAACAGTTTCGAGGGTGTCGAGAGTCAGACTAGCCTGAAATAAATTATATAATATGTGTATGTTTTTATATACAAAGATCAGTTATGTCATCTGATACGAAATCTGAGCATTTTTAAAAATGGCTACTTACCGTTATATATACAATTTAAATACTTCTGCTCTCTTTTATTTATTCTCTTTAAATATAAAATACATTGAAAACATAGTTTACGTGAATATCTGAATCATTTTTGTAGTTCAAATTCATTCCAACGATTTTTTTATGAAATATATATTTAAATAAAACCCACAATGACAAGATTTTAAAAATTTTGCAACAGAATTTATGAAACGCACAAAGTTTCTACTTAAAATTACAATTAATCTACCATATTTTTACAAAGTCTGTTCTATTAGTAAATAAAAATAAAATAAATATATGGAAGTATACACTTATTTTATTTTTATGAAATGAATAAGAAATATCGACTTATTATAAAATTACATGTAAATCAACTAAATTCCGTCATTTATTCACAACTTTAAATTCTACTACTATTAAAATTTTGTCATAAAATTTGGCAACTCGAGATGTTTTGTCGTTGATGACATTTCCGTAAGTACAATTGCTATTTAAAATTCAGACATACGCAGAATGGTACCCAAAACAGTTAATTAAGTTGGAAATAAAAAGTATATTAATTTATTTTAGTTATATTATTAAAAAAACCACAAATCACCTAAAATATAATTACTTTTTTATAATGTGGTATCATATTTTATAATTTTCATCTTTTGTATAATAATGTCATCTAAATGGGTAAGCCCCAATTTTATTTTAAATAAAGAACGGCTGTGACAGTTGTCTATGGTTTATTCTAAGTGGCACCCCCCTGTATTGCTCTTTGATTAGTAACAATACTTTTTTTTTTCGTATTATTCGTCCAAAGGACAGGCTATAGTCATTCGACCATACTGCCTAGTATTACGTTTAGTAACAATACCTAAAATCTAAATTCTTCTTCTTTTTTTAAATTTAAAATCTAAAAAAAACAAAATCAAAATTAAAGAAAGTATAGACAACTGACATTTGACAGTTCAACTTTTATTGTCATCCTTCATCATCATCATCATCACATAAATTTTATTTACTTATTTAACTTTTTATTACGTGACATTGGCAAAATTGTGGAGTTGTTCCTCCGCAGAGGCCATTAAAGCAAGAAGAAGAAGAAGTATTAAAAGTTATAGCTGTAGGTATCGTATTGAAGTTATCTGTACTCATGAGTAATAAAGTATAGTACTCACAAAAGTATGGATACACCTTAGAGTAGTGATACACTGACGTATAATAGACGTCAGTGTATGGATACCTCAAAGTATCGATACAAAATGAAACTTGAATGAAACACAGGAAACTACTCTATTGTGCATGAAGTCCCTTAAGTGTGTACAATGCATTGATATATAGAAGGGGATAAGCACTTATTTGCCTATATAATTTCTAGTTAAACAAATATGTTGCACAGTTGCTACAGTTCAAAGCTTTTACAGTATTGTAAATGAAATTATCTATAAAAACTTACCTCATACAAAGAGAGGATCACATTGTTTTCCCATTTGGTTTAGTGCGCCGCTTAAGAAATGTTTACTTGAAAAAAAAAATACTACGCCAGATACAAAAAGTATAAAAACCCTAGAGACTATGACACGTTTGATTTACTTAGGGCCAGAAGTAAATTGCTGATAAAATCATGTTACAATGAATTTATTTCCAATATCGAAGATAATCTGGGTCATAATATAAAGACGTTTTGGACATTCGTCAAAACCATGCAAAAAATTTGTTCTTTTGCATTTTTGCGTCTTCATGAATGCGTATAACATTTTAGATTGTTCATAGAAGTACGTATTTTGACCTACACACGATATTGTAATTATCTCCTTTCTTCTAGACCAGCATATAAAATTTTATTATTATGGGTATACAATATTAATAGATCTACAAGTATTGTTTTCAGGGAGTACTTAACAATGAAAGAGTTATACTTTGAAATAAAACTAATTTTTTTTATTATATCGCGGTTTATTTTACTTATTTATTTGAATTATTTAATTTTATACTCTTTGAATTATATGCCAAATGTCATCGCTTTCAATTTTTTGATTATACCAATAAAATTCTTGTTTTAATTTTGTTCAAGGCAACTTTAGTAAAATAAAATTAGTCATGAATACATTAAATGTATTAAATCCCTTAAAAGATATAACACCAAGGTTTACAGAGGAACAAATGAATGAAATCATTGAATGGTTTGATACAAATTCAAAACCGCAGGTGGTAATAAACCAAGCGGAGCCTGTCATAACTATTGAGAAATTCATGAATTTTTTGTCGCTTAAAAAGTTAATAACGCTCATTTATAACCATGTAATAACCTAATCTAGGTTGTCTAATTCTAAACTATATGAAAATGTTATCTGTGTTGTAGTTTTGGCATAATATTTATTACAAAAAGCTGCAAAGTATTAGCTCTTGAATTCAGTTCTCAGATTAGGGTGCTATTTGTATGGGTTTTTCCAACATTATTTACCTGGGATTGGATGCCTATGAGAAGATTGAAATAAACCAGGCGTAAACATATAAAGTAGAATAGTGATAGAAAACTTAAGTTGTAGGAGAAATAACATCATCTATTTTTATAGATTTCACAGACGAAACTTCCACTATCCTAGCTACTTCGAAATAATGACTGAAGCAGAAAACTTAAAAGCTGGTACGACTAAAATGTTATCAAAGAATCAATTTATTTATATGCTGAATAAATGGATTATTGAACCAAGTATTACACACGAATTGCTATTAGCATTTAAGGTTTGATATACCTAAAAAAAGATGGTTCATTTATAATTTAAGTCGACGAGATTGAAAATAGTGTGTCGTTGTTTTACAGATTTTTGACACGGAAAACCGAGATTTTTTAGAAATAGACGATCTGCAACTTATCGTGACTGGATTCGGGGATGTATTCAATAAAGCCGAAACCAAAGAAATGTTACGAGATGCTAACGTACGGGGAGACGGGAATATTTTCTATAAACATTTTATTCAAAGTATGTTCTGTATAGCACCAGAGCTTAAAGATATGAAAGTAATTTACTTGTTTTTTCTACTTATACGTGCTGTGCATAAAGGCAATCCTAATACACAGGTGAACACAAGCACATGGTTTATTTCCAGATTGAATATTTATATGATAACCCGGATGAAGATCCCTCCGTGCCACCTGAACCTTTTATTGAAGTTGAAGAACCAACACCAATACCGCCCGAAAACCCAGCACCGACATCATTGCCATCGTCACCTCCGGCACCCGATGCAAAAGAACAAAAATAACGCCAAAACGCAAATTTTATAACATTATTTATTACTATCGTCATATAAAATATGTGACCATTAATTGTGTTACATTTTGTCAGTCATGCCAACAAATATACAATCTTATAACATAAAATAAACTAATGCCTACAAGTAGTACCTAAATGTTTTAAGATTTTATAGGTGAAATCTACGGCTCCGCCCGCGTGGTAGTTATTTTTTAAAGAAAACGTAAGTTCGTGGAGTCATCTTATTATATTTTGCTATCCCATAGGAACGGTGCATTTTTTCGGAATAAAAAATAGCCTATGTCATTCTCTAATCCCTAGACTACAGATCAAATAAAAATCATTCGACCCCTTGCTCTGTGAAATACAAAAACTATCCCGCTGCAACCTTACATTTTTCTAACCCCTTACCTACCAATCAAATAAAAATCATATCGATCCCTTGATATGTTTTTTAGTTTAACGATCAGAGAAAGACATAGGCTACTTTTTAACCCAGAAAATGGATGGTTCCCGCGGGTTAGTTCTTTGTTTTGCACAGAGCAAGGGATCGACATGATTTTTTGCATAGTGGTAGTTTTGTTTTATCCTGGCACGGCTAAGTGACCACACTGCACCTGATGGTAAGCGCAGTGCCGTAGAGTTAGAGTATCAAGTAGCGAGATATAATCTACCCCTTGCTACTCAACAAAAAGGTGAAGAAGCGGTCAAGGGTCTAGTGTCAGAGTACTCAGAAGGCCGCAACACGAGCAAATATCTTACCCCAACTCTAGAAACCTACAAAAACCGTATTTACACTGGCTGATCCCGGAACGCGGCACACTTGCGTGTGCCACTATGGTAGGTTTTACACCCTGTGTACGGTGGTCGCTATCTGGACTGATATGAATATCCTACCACCAGCCGTCTGTGAAAAACAAAAACTATCCCGTGGGAACCAGGACATTTTTCCGGGATAAAAAATAGCCTATAATTTGCTCTAACAGTATTCTAAATTTCAAGATGATTGGTCAAGCCGTTTTTGAGTTAATCCCTCCAGTCAGGAAGGATATTAAAAAAAAAAGTCGGGAGTAAAGCAACAAGCTTTTATTAATTGCATGCAAGAACGGCGAGTGTTGCTAGCGTTACGCGCCGCCGGCGTGTCTATCCGTCATGACAGGACTGGACAAACATACAGTCAGTATTTTTTTTTTTATTGCAGAATTGTGATCAGTAATAAAATGTATATTTCACGCAAAATCCGATAAATTCATCTAATATACAGACATACGCTACAGATTTATATATTAGTATAGATAACGTTTCTATGAGAGAGAAAATCATGTTTCACAACATATTCAACCATTTCATTCACGTGATAAAATAATAACTATTGTGACATGGAGATGTTGGTTCAATTAATAAAATTATCTCTTAGAGTATTTAACACTGGAGACGCCATTGAGCGCTTACCCCGTATGACAAATGTAAGAGCACGGTGCTCATACACGTTCTATAAAACGAGTTGCGCTTCGTGATCCGCCACTAAAAAAGTGACATCACGTGCGAATGGAGCTCCCTGAAAACGCGAGCTTGTAGCGGTATTAACATGTAAAAATAGATCTGGCACATCAAACTTACAAAAATACAACATTATTTTTTTAAAGTAATATTATCCTTAAAAGCCATAAAACATATAATCTCTAAAAATTATCATCGGGTAATAAATGTTGCCATGTTAAACTTTTAGCCACAGTAGTGCAAAATTTATTTGCATTCAATATCTTAAACGCAAGTTGTTTTTTTAATATTCATTTTTAACTAATGTTGCCCGCGGCTCCGCCCGCGTTTAGGTCTTGGAGCATTTTAACCTTCTATATTTTGCTATCCTATAAGAAGCGTGCATTTTTTCGAGTTGAAAGTGATCTTTGTCATTTTCTGATCCCTAAACTGCCACTATGCAAAAAATCATGTCGATCCTTTGCTCTGTGAAAAACTAAACTATCCCATGGGAACTGTACATTTCTCCGGGATAAAAAGTAGCCTATGTGCTTTTCCAGACTATAATCTATCTCTGTGCCAAATTTTCAGTAGATCCGTCCAGCCGTTGTAGCGTGATTGGATATCAAACAACCATGCATCCATCCAAACATACGCATTTATAATATTAGTAGGATTACTTTATTTATGCTTCTTAATTTATAATTTAAAAATATTAGGAGAGTTGACATATCGACTAAGTTTACAATTTCATAAACTTTATGCCAGTGTAGCATTTTGGGTGGTTTATGTGGTAACACTGTCGTTTATGCAAGACTCAAATAGTGTTGTAGATAAACTTATAAAGGTTATCGATAAAATTACTAATCCATCTGGACTGTCTTCTAAACACATACTTTTAATGTAAATAGTTCTAACACACTAGGAATGTCACAAAATATGACAAAACCAGAATAAAGTTTTTGACAAAAAAAGTGATCCTAAAATTGTATCCGGTATATTTAAAAAATATTTAGGTATGAATTTTGGCGCCATTCATTTATTACGTAAGATGATGTAGGGGGGGAGTCGATCATGTCTTATTTTTTCTTACAAGGGGTGGGAGGGAGTCTTAATAGTTCTTACGTAAGATCACACAAATGCGCAAAGTTAGGATTATACTTTGAAAAAACGCGGGCCATGCCTATAATTTTAAAAACAAGCAACTTAGAATTTTTAAAATGTTTTTTGTTAACCGGTATGACTTGCCTTTTCACCCGGTTCCGGCTTGACGTCGACTTTTGGGACACCCTGTATTCATGTCGAGATCTCAAGCCCTTTTTAAATACTCTTCATAATAGATAGCCGTTAGCTGGCTACCACACCAAAACAGGCGATAATCGCTCTCAATGACATACAATAATTTCATTCACAGCATTTGCTAATCGCATTCGTTACCAGTAACACTGTATTTCTTGGCTCCGCTTATTTAATTTGAAATTTTATGGAATAACAGAACACTCCATTTTCTTACAAACTATATACCATTGGAAAGGTCGTGTTGTGTACTTTCCGGTGGTATATTTGCTGAGGTATAATCGGAATACCTCAAAACGAGTGAGTAATCAACATTTTAAAATAATTTGCAACGGCCGTCATTGTTGTGTTGCATGTGCTGACATACCTGAAAAACGCTACTCTACAATTAGTGTTGACCAAAAATAATGGAAGTGTCACGGATGATGTGCAAAGCAACCAAAAACTGATAACGGTAATACACCTTTACGTCCCATTGACTCACCCGGGAAGTCGAGGAACAATAATGACTCGCTATCTTTTAATGACAATATTACGCATCGAAAAAAGCCACTGTTGATACTAGCGCAATTAGTGGAAGTTCCGGCTTAAACTCTTCCGCGTCAGTTATTACAAAGATAGACGCTAGGGAAATAATAAGAGAAGAATTCAATGTCATGAAATTGGCTTTAGCACAGGAGCTTAACCAAACACTTAAGCAGATGGTGAGAACCGAATTTCAATCTCGAAAATCAATTCATAAAACAGGAAATAACTGCTTTGGATAATAATGTTTGTTTCTGAATGAAAATTATGAAACCACCAAATCCGCCATCGCCAAATACCAAGACACACTGGGAGAGCTAAAGAAATAGAACGTTCAGTTAACATATACGTTACAGGATCTTTTTTTTTTTTTGTTTTCGCGGGGAAAGCGTTTTATTACTGCCGCCCGCTCCGGAGGGAAGCGGATTAAGAATAAAACGGGTATGCTGGACTAGCCGGTCTTACGACCCAGCATCCCCCTCGCACGGATGATGGCTATCCGTGCTGCCGCTGGGCCGAGTCCCTAACCCCTATATACAACCCACCCGACACTACCAGCTAAAACCCCGCGGTGGCCTTCTTCGGCGCTTACGGAGCGATCCCGGGGTATTCTAAGGAGTGCTAGAATTGCAGCCGGAATCGCCCCTGCGCGGTGCTGCGTAGCAGCCCATCTCCATGGAGGGCTAAGGAGCCCCCGCGCACCGAACAACGACAGCGAACGAGGCCTTACCACACGCGCTGCCGTCCATCTCGGGGTCGCACGATGCTCCGAATTTGGGAGTGCATCGATACGGGCTGACAGCCCTCCGCTGCGCGCCCGCGACCCCCGATGGCCCCTATTAGTCGCCTCGTACGACAGGCAGGGGTTACCGTGGTGGAATTCAAACGCCCCCATTCCACAGGGCGGGAGACGCTGGTCAGTCGTCCACCTGGCGCCTCCTACGTCTTCTCTGGCGGCGGGAGGGATCAAATCGTTCCCGATCCCTCTCAGCACTCTCCTTCTGCGAGATGACGTTCTCGCAGAAGTGGGCCACCGCACGCCAGGACCTCCGGCTGGCGACCATGGACGACACCACGGCCGGCAGCGAGAGGTCTCCTCCGACGTTACAGGATCTGCAAATCAGGGTTCAGGTTGCTGAGCAGCATAACCGTTCTAACAATCTTGAGATAGAGTGTGTCCCCGAGCACAAACAGTAAAACTTGCTATCTATAATTACTCAGCTGTCTATCGTATCCTGCAACTTGAAAGAATCCGACATTCATCATTGCACTCGTGTGGTAAAAAGTAACAGAGACGACAAGAGACCTCGCTCAATCATTGTTAAATTGGCTACCTCTAGGCTTCGGGATACATTTTAGCGAAAACAATAAATTTTAATAAGGCAAATCCAAACGACAAGCTCAGTACTGCTCACATAGGCATTGGAGGTAATAAATCGACGCTTTACATTGTTGAGCACCTTTCACCTAAAAACAAATTACACGCAGCGGCTCGCCAGATCGTCAAAGAAAAAGAGTACAAATTCGTGTAGATTAAGCAAGGTCGTGTTTTCATTAGGAAAACAGAAGAAGACGAGTTTACTTATATAAGAAACCAAGAGACCAGAACCGACCTAAAACAATTCTCTGCCATATCCATACTAGCTGTTGCTCGCGGCTCCGCCCCCGTGGAGTTTATTTTCGGGAGCAGAAGTATCAATGCACGGAGTTGTCTTCTGCACTGAGACACCTATAGCGATCGTCCTGAATCTCAGGTGTTGTGACTGTCTAGATGGCTAGACAGGCACAACTTCTAACTTAAACTTCTAGCACTCCTTATAATACCCAGGGATCACTCCGTAAGTGTCGAAGAAGGCCACCGCGGGGTTTTAGCTGGTAGTGTCCGGTTGGGTGTACATAAGTAGTAGGGACTCGGCCCAGCCGCAGCCCGGATAGCCATCATCCGGGCGAGGGGGTGCTGGGTCGTAAGACCGGCTAGTCCAGCATAACCGTTTTAATCTCATTTCGCTTCCCCCCGAAGCGGACGGCAGTAATAAAATGCTTTCCCCGCGACAAAAAAAAAGTGTTGTGCCTGAAGCTTGAGATTACATTTAAAGAATACCTCATAAGTTAACTCCTCACTTCGCCCTTTAAGGGATGATTTGGTAAAAACGTTGAAACACGTATTTCTTTATTTTTTACCTAAAGCCTAAATATGAATTTTCAGATCCCTAAGTTGAAGTATTACGGATTGCCCATACAAACTTTTAACCTCTATTTCACCCCTTTCAAGATATTTTTTTGAGACAAAAGATACCCTATGTCCTTCCCTAGGATATAATCTATCCTTCTACTGAATTTCATTAGGATTTGTTCACCCGTTTAGTCATGAAAAGGTAAGAAACAGACATACACACAACAATATTAATTTTGCTGCGGAGAAATTTTAAACTGTAATATCTCCTAAGATATTCATTGAAATCAAATGACGTAAAGGGCAACTTTGTTCAAAATTAAATACTTGTGATGAATAAAGTATTTATTTGGATAAGGATTAATACCATGTTTATAAAAACCCCTTTCCAAATAATACATTGTTTCAGAACAAATTCGATAACCATTAAAAAGGTTATAGTGAGCCAACCGAAATAGATAGACATATGCTATCGCGGACTTTTTTTAGAACTTTTTAAGAGGAACAATTTCGTCGTATATGATTGTTATGTAACTTTAACCGTTAACGCAGCGTACGCAACGGAAGCTCTCAAAAGGAATCAATTTTCCCCGTTTTTGCAACATTTTTCATTGCTGCTCCGCTCCTATTGGTGATAGCGTGATGTTATATACCCTATAGCGCTTCTCGATAAATGGGCTATCCGAAACTAAAAGATTTTTTCAATTCGAACCAGTAGTTCCTGAGATTAGCCCGTTCAAATAAACAAACAAACTCTTCAGCTTTATATAATAGTATAGATTAAATAAATTAAAGGCGTATTATTTAAAAAAAAATCTAAAAAATAAAGTTTTTATTTTTGCTTATTTGGCTTGTATTTTTCTCAGTACTCATTACCTTTATTATCTTTACAGTATTTCGATTAAATTATAAATATTAATTTACACTATTTTTAACTATACCTCTCTACTTCCGTCCCTTTTCACGAAATCACACCCAGAGATTGCAAGAAAGCGATAGAAAAGATGATACACATAAAAAAATATCTTAAAACATTTAATAAATTATAATTGTTTTATTTTATCTATCGATAGATAAGGACAACGCTATCTATACCTCGTGTCGACATTGCTACGCTCTACTGTTTTTACACAGTTGTCAATATATGACACTGTAAATATATTTCACAACAAGATAAAGTTGTAACTGTGTGCATAAATTTGCCAGTGTTGTATGAAATGGTGTAGTGTGCGTGCGTAGCGACGTGATTACATTTTGCATTTGTGTGCACATGTTTATTTGTAGTTGTACGAAGCCCCCCACCGACATTGCTGAATTTTTTGTTCAAGATTCGAGCGTAATGCCGTCTCCTTTTGGTTGCCTACTCTAAGAATTATCTACATGAAAAACAAAATGAATTTCAAGTAAAGGTTCGGTTTCCGAAACCTGCTAATTGACTGATAGGTAAAAAAAAATTATAAAATAATTGCAAATGTAAATTTTTTATAATGCGTAGGAACACATGCGTTTAATTACAGCTACATTTGCCCTATTAGTCTTGTTTCAGCAGATAACAAATCGTAATAGTAAATAGTAATCAGTCGATAATGTAAATAATAGGCCACAAAAATGTATGACAACCTGCCGCAGCTAAGTCAATGACGAAAAAAGGTTTCTAGTATTTTCATAGAGGGATATAGGAAATGTAGTCAATCAGTTTAGATATATAAACTAGCTATAGTTATCCTTTTTTACGCACATAAATTTATATTATCTTGATAGAGATGGCACTATACAATATCGTATCGTTATGTATACAATATCGTATGCTTCTATATTTATTGCTAATGATTCTATAGCTAAACACTTCAAGCCCTTTTGAAACCAAACCTATGTTTGGCCAAAGTTGGCCAACGAAAAAATGCTGTCCTGACAGTTCGTGATCGAACAGACGACGTAATTTGAAGTGGCGCTAAATTTAATTTTGCATACTATAGGATAATTTAATGTGAATTAATTATTTCAGACATGGCTGCGGCTTTAGAATGGAATAAGTTAAAGTTTTTAAATACATAAAAAGTACACCGACTTCAATAAAAAACAAATTATGCGTCACTATAAATTTTGAGGGTTGCCCTTGATTTTTCTGAGATCCCATCATCAGATCCTGGCTTGGTGCCAACGGAACCCTGGGAAGAACACTCTTCTTAACAAAACAATAATTTCTCGAATGGGTTCAGGTATTTTCGAGTAATCGGGGAACATACATAAAAAAAAGATTCCGACGAATTGTTAACCTCCTCCTTTTTTGAAGTCGATTAAAAATCCGGACATGGCTTCCCCCTTTTAAATGGATAAAAACTACAGACATGGCTTTGGCATTTTGTATAAGTTAAAACCAGAGAACAAGAAGACTTTCAATTTTGGCCCAGATTTAAAAACGACAGACAAGGCTACATGGTGGAGAACCTGTGCCTTCTATTTTATAGAGAGAATGTGTTAAAAAAAATGAAACAGTTACTTTTTTCAGTTAATCTTAATTATTTCCCATCACTAGTCATGACCAACGGACAAACGTCAAGATCGCATTCTTTCGTTGGCCGTTTTATTAGTTATAAGTTTACTGTAATCTTTAAACGTAAGACTAGGCAGTATGGTCGATTGATTATAGCCTGTCCTTTGGACGAATAAAACAAAAAAAAATTTACTGTAATCTGTTTTTTATGAATATATTTTGTCTATGGACTATGCCTAGCAAACGTATGACATATAGATGTGCCAACTCGGGTTAAAACACGACACGAGTTAACTCGAGTTGAAATTCATGTAACTCGAGTTAACTAGATGAAATTAAATGTTTTTTTTATTCTGGCACGGCAAAGTGACCACACTGCACCTGATGGTAAGTGCAGTGCCGTCCAGTTAAAGTATCAAGTAGCGAGAGACAATCTATCCCTCGCTACTCAATATAATTATGCCGGCCTGCTGTGTAGCTTCTTCACACTACGCCTAAATGACCCAGGATCATAGGAAGGAGGGAACACGGTAGCTGGCAAACTGTTCCACAGCTTTATGCGGTGCGGCAAAAATACGAATTTGCGAACCTCTTGGTTCGGGCCGGGGTAGTAGACACCACGAAGCTGTGGCTCCGCATCTGTGACTCCTTGGATTAAGATCGCAGTGGATATCCATATCTAGGACACTTAGGTCATTCCGCAGTGACGTAGCTATAGCTTTGATTTGGACTTTGGATGGATGAAAATCTGCCGTAGATTTTCATTCATTTTTGTTTTATTGTTTACATAACAACTGTCAAAACATCAAGTGTCAAGTGAAATCAATATATTTTTGGTAAATAACTATTTTAATGTTGCTTATTATCAAGATGAGATGTTAGAACTCAGGGAGAAAATTCTCACGCACTCGAATCAACTTCGTATACGAAAAATAATTCAAATTCGAACTTTTTTCGAGTGAATGTAAAGTTAAGCTATTATGGAAATGTCGAGTCCCGTGTTTCTCGAAGGTCTTGATGGTACGAATATAATGTCAAATGTATTGTTCATAAATAAATTATTTTAAAAATAGAATTCGAAATCAAAATATTCTATTTGAGCTATTCTAAAAATTACCATTCGAACATTTCTCGAAGGTTATCGCTCGAACTGCTTCGACTGGTACAGACCGGTCGAGACGTACATCTCGAATTCGAACCATTCAATATTGTGTCCTAACTTAATGATAATGATGATGTCCTCCAAGAAGTATCCTTCGA
This sequence comes from Laothoe populi, assembly GCA_905220505.1. Lineage (NCBI taxonomy): Eukaryota > Metazoa > Arthropoda > Insecta > Lepidoptera > Sphingidae > Laothoe > Laothoe populi. The sequence goes on along the minus strand of HG992164.1, from coordinate 9,843,814 downwards.
CGGCGAACCTTGCATTTTTGGAACAAGTTTTTTTCGCCAATGTGAGCATATGTGACTAGCTACCCCTAATTATGTTTTAAAAGCCCTGTCACAGGACGTACAGAACAGTTGTCTAGAAGAGTAGCTGTAAGAGTCAACTCAAACTGGCGCAGAGTCGAAACGTTGCGTCACGTCCTATTTTTCAACTACAATGTATGGCGACGCGCGTCGTGTACACTTAGGGCCAACCCTATGTGTACACAGTTTTAGGTCTTATTTATTGCAGCTCACGCTGGGCGTCAAGGAATTGGATACATACATGTTTCCTCAAAATGTGCACATGATTTTCATACTGAGCCACGCCATTCGGTCTAGTGACACGAAAGTTCTTCCCAGCAGTCGCAGGGTACGTCGCAAGATGCTAAGTAACGCTTGATGATATTGTAGTAGGTAGAAAATGACATCCAGGCTTACGCCATTCTTGAGCGAGTTTGCCTTAAACCACTGAAACCTAATGGTGTCTAAACCATATGGCGTCTTGACAAATTTCATATGAACTGCATCAGGTGAATTCTCCAGATAAAGTGGCAATATTGTTTCCTTAACATTAATATTTTACGACGTTTATAGCTAAGCGGCAAAGAGTCTATGCGCTTGGAGGTGGTGCGGTAATGTTGTACGTATGAAGACCTCTAGACACCCAAAGATATTGTTTTATTTTGGTCCTAACTTACTGCGTATATGATGCCATATGCTGATGTGTTTACCCATAAAAAGACTCAATCTCGTGTTTTTATTATGATTTAACTAAAAGTCTTAGAAAGATAAAATACTTGGAAGAGTCCAAAAACATGTCCAAGAACTGGATAGTGGATGCACATTTGATGAGGTCCGTGACACTATGGATGTTAAAATACTTATAGATTTTTAGTTCGAAATTCAAATTTTTTAGTAGAATCTCATAGTAAAGACTCGAATTCAAATGGATATGGATGCAACATTCGAACAATATAACTTCATAGTTCGAAATTATGTAATAGAGAAATTATTCGAACTGAAGATTCGAGTACGAAATTATTTTTAATGAACGGAGAATTGCCCTCCAGGTACTTATGGTACATCATATACCATCACACTCATCACTACTAAGTAGTCACTACTTAAGACTCGGTCGTATTTTTTTAAATAGATGTGCCCTGAAAAAAAGCAGTCTTGTTTTACCAGTTGATTTAAGCGCTAAAAAGTACACGAAAAAAATTAAACTAGGCTCAAAAGTCGTAGAAAAATCTGTTAATTCCAAATATGCATATAGCTGAATGCTGCAAAAATTGTCACTTAAATCAAATAGCCTGCTAACCGTCTATATTATCCGCTATCAATAATTCGCGGTTTTTTTATTATGTCGTAGGCTAAGGGGGGTGTCCGGACCCCCTGGACCCCCCCCTTATATACGCCCATGTCATTCCGCATTGCGAGTGGAACACCCTGAAGAACGGGAATGGGAGAAAACGGGGATTTATTGCACGAAAACGCGCTCACCTGAGTTTTCTTGGTATTAAACTCAACCCGATTCCTGGTACCTCATGATGATATGAAATCCAAGGCCTGGTTGAGCTCCATGACAAGATCCTCGCGTCTCCTCTCAGTATCTGCCCGGCAACCAGGAGGCTTGCTGCAATAACGCCCATGAACCGTGCTGTCATCTGCATAGCAATGAATGTTGCCAACCGACAACATATCATTAATATGCAGAATAAACAAGGTGGGCGAAAGCACAGAGCCTTGTGGTACTCCGACATTTACTGACATGCAGACATTAACCTAAAATCTGCATTGAAGTGACTTTAAGTGTCATTGACATAATAATTTGTCTGTAGCATATACATTCACGCCTGTAATCCCCGAAGGGGTAGGTAGAGGTGTAACCAGTACACACACTTTTCGCCGAATTTCGGTTCCATAATGTGATAGGGGGCGAGCCTATCACCATACCGGGCAGAGGTTCCAGACTCCGGGCTAATACTGAGAATTTCTAGATAGGAAAACCCAATATCGCTTTACCCGACCCGGGGATCGAACTCGAGACCTCAGCATAGCAGTCCACCAGCACCATCGAGGCAGTCTAGCTTAATAAATATAGTCACACGCGCGTTATCCGCGCGCATTGATCATTTGTGAGACAGAGTGAGTGTGTCAATCAGTTCGCTTCTTCATTTACCGCAGCAATCTAACTCGAGTTAGGAAGAATTCCACTCGAGTCAACTCGATTTAAGCGCAACTCGAGTTAGTAACTCGAGTTGACCATCACTAGAGTATGATATGCATGTCATATAGTTCTGTATGCATTCGTGAATTTTGTAATGCAAATAAAATATTAGAACTAAACACATATTTAAAACCCTTCACTTTCTTTAAAAATAATTAATAATGTTTTAAATTTGCGTTTATGTGCAAGTTTATGTATTACAATAACTGTAGTGTACTATAATCGGTGTCTTTATTCATAAATAAGTTGTAAATAGAATTAGGCCAATGGATCTTGAAGACAATGCTTTGGGTTTGACCCACGAGCAAACTGATAAAATATTACAGTTTCAAGATTTAACCGGCATAGAAGATATGTCAATATGTCGAGACGTATTGCAAAGGCATCAGTGGGATTTGGAGGTAATACTTTTTTTTACGCCCTTTTAAACCATATATACCTACCTAATTTACGAAGTTTAATGCTAAAAATTTATTATATTAAATTCATAAGCGCATTAGATTTATCTCAAGCTTTGTAAACAAAATGTATGTTTCAGGTGGCAATACAGGAGCAATTGAACATCAGAGAAGGAAGACCTTCAGTATTTGCGACAGAAGCTCGTGCACCTCCCGTAGTCCATGATCATATAGGACAGCAGGTGTTCACAGATGAACCACCAGAGGGACCTGGGGGTGTACGAGGATTACTGCGCTATGTTGTTAACTTTGTAGTATCCATGTGCTATAGTACAATTACATCTGTGTTAAATTTACTCTTAAGTTTTGTTCGTAATGATGACAGGCGGTGTAAGTACTGTTAACTGTTTATTATTCCTTAATATGTCACAGGACATATTTAGCTATTATTTTGCTCAATAACTTTATAATACATATGAACATTAGCTTACAAATCTTATTTTTGTTCGAACATTTAGTGATGCTCATCTAAATAGGGTTTGAAATGATAATTATATTGATTTATATAAATATGTTTTGGTTTAACTTTGTTGATATTGTACTACTGCTTTTTATTGTGAAGGTGAACAATACCACCAGGTGGATATTCTGATGGTAAATATTCTTTACTGCCCATAAACTTTCACAGTAAAAGAATAGGCATTATTATGATAATTACTTACATAGCAGTTTAAATATTCTAATAATATCTTTTCACTATTAGAGGAATAGAAATAATTTCCTTATAAATATAATTTTATGAATAAGTGTTATTAGTAAGATTTAAAAAATCTAATGCTATTTAAATATATTTTATTTTAGTGGTCACCGACTCCCTGGGGGATGTTGTGAGCTTTATAACCAGTTACACATCAAGGTTCAACCCTCATCCAGTGTTCTACCAGGGTACATACGCCCAGGCACTTAATGATGCTAAGAATGAGTTGCGTTTTCTTGTTGTATACCTTCACTCAGATTCAGCTACTGAAACACAAAACTTCTGCAGGTGTGTATACTGCATTATGTCTTGCAAATCTTCAACATATTGTGTGCTAATGATTGGAATGAATGTTGTCTAAATGCGATGTTGGTACACAAATGTGTACACTTGTGCAGCTTTATTTTAGTAGTTGTCAAATGTGCTTGTGAGTCTCTGATGGTAAGAAAATCCACACTACAAGACTAATCATGGATGTATTGTGGCCTTAAAAGATAGGAATGGAGATTCGAAAAGGTGAAGGGGATTTGTCCTCATAAATCTCACCCAACGCATAAAATGCAACAGCAAGCTTACACATTCGTTTTATGTGAGACTGGCACTGAGCTGGTTGAACCGAATTACTGCTATATTGTCTAAGTGTACCGATTCAAAAAATATATAGCTTGGCTCTCACAAATATAGTACACTCATTTATTCATTTTGTGTGATGTAAATGCATGAACATTTCATTAATTTAATCATTCATTTCTTAAACTTGCACATGCACAAATTACAGTAAAACAACAAAGATGTGTATATTTTCAAACATATGACATTGTGATTTTGCTATTTTGCAGGACAACCCTGGCTGACCAGGAAGTAATTGAGTACATAAACACGCATGCATTGTTCTGGGGATGTTCAGTGGAGAGTGGTGAAGGTTGGCGCGTGGCGCAGTCAGTGGGCGGCCGACGATACCCTTTGCTTTGTGTAGTGTGCGTGCGCGAGCACCGCATGACGGTTGTGGCACGGAGTGAGGGGTCGTGCACTCCCCAGCAACTGTTGCAGCGCTTGCGCAGAGTGGTCTCTGATAATGAAGCGCACCTATCAGCTGCAAGGGCAGACAGGTACATTGGACATGTTTACAAAAGTTCTAACTTTAAGGGTATAATTGAAGAGTCATCACTCTATTATTGATTTGTCAACATTGCTAGTTTTTTTTCCTATTTGTTTATAATATGACATAAACTAATCTATTTATTAAACATGTACAAGACACGAAACTGAATAAACAATTGAAGTTATAAACATAGACAGAAAAAATATTTTAGGACCATGAAAATTATGAGTAAACTACAGCAAGTTATCCAGAAATGATCATATTTATGTGTATTATCGAACTCGCCGCTTCGTTTCACAATTAGTTGGCCACTACGAGGAATGCCCGAAAGAAGTGCTTATAACTCAATTCTATGTTATTATAATAGTTAATGTCAGCAGTTGGTATATACCGATGATCATGCTTGCCAACAATATATAATTATATGTACTATGCTAATATCAATAACGTGTGGGTAGTCCGACCATATCCGATCTCTGTCTACCTTCTGAATAAATGAGTAGATTTTTATATTATCGTTATGCATGAGTTTCATTGCACTTCGTCATTTAGTTATCTGTTGGGTGTTTACCACGAGCGACGAGCTCGGTGTAATACAGTATTGTGTTTAGTTATGGTTGTTTGTTTGTTAAGAGTGGAGCGTGAGGTGACGGCCCGGCTGCGAGCGTCGCAGGACGAGGCGTACGCCGAGTCGCTCGCCGCCGACCAGGAGAAGGAGCGGCGCCGCGCGGCCGACCGAGCCGCCAGGAAGGTGCTCGAGAACGAATATCTGCAGCGGCTGCAGCTCGAGGAGAAACAACGACAGGACGTACGTTTTTTTTGTAAATACTATACCTCTATAAACTGTACAGTTCACCACCAGTACCAACATGTAATCACCCTCCATATAATCACCTTGTTAAAACTTCTCAAATACAACAAATATAACAACAATATTATATACAAAATATATAGTTTGATCAACTTTTCTGATTAAAAAAAAATGTGCGTCTCGGGACGCTCGACAGTAGTGACAACTTAAACTAATCTAAGTTAAACTATTTAATATTGAAATAGTTTAACTTGAGAAAAGCTTAGGTTATTACTTAAACTTTATTATATTAATATGATAATGTGAGGAAAGGTTATTTATTCATAAAATGTTTTATTGATTCCACTCAAATCAAATTACGATGATTCTAAAGAAGTTTCACTTCAAAAAAATATAGCACAGTGATTATGGAACGACACAAATAGAAATTAATAAAGAAGCCAGACAGACGGGCGAAGTAAGAATGCGTAACGTTACAGCGGTTTACCCTCCCATAAGAAGTTATCACTTCAATAGAAAATTATCCTATTTTTTATGAATGTGTATATTGCACAATGATGTGAGTAATTTCTCCCATTGTAATCATTTTATATTTATAGTTGGTAGAGGCTCGCGCGGCGATGGCGGCGCGGCTGCCTCCTGAACCGGCCGCGAGCGTCGACACCGTGGCGCTGCTCATCCGACTGCCCGGCGGCGAGCGACTCACGCGCCGCTTCACACTCAACCACACCACGCAGGTATCACACTGAGCCACCACACACTGTGTCACCACAGGGAGCCCCCATCTGCCTGTCCTGCTGGACCGACCCCGTACATCCCAATGTAGGGGGTCGGTCCAGTACTACCAACTAAACTGGGAAGAACTAGCGCATCATCGTACCTAATGGCGTAGCACTGTACAAAAATCATGCACAGTTTGAGGAAACACGTATCCAACGCATTGACGCCCAGCGTGAACTACTAAAGTTTAGACCTAAAACTGTTTACACATACACCCTCAACTCTTCTGGACAACTATTTTGTGCGTCTTGTGACAGGACTTTTAAAACAAAGTCAGGGCTAGCTAGTCACATTGGCGAAAATAAATCAATAATTGAATCCAAAAGTGCAAGGTTCGCTGTCGACGGGCACGTCGAGGAGGACATCACCACCCAAAACCGCGGTGGGTTGCTGCAGCACTTGCAAAACGGTCCCGGGGTATCCTGAGATAGACAAGGATTGCTGCAGGAACTGCCCAGCGCAGTGTCACCTTTGGCCCCTCTCGGTGTGTAGGGGACTCATAAAGCCTCGCGAACGGAAGGACCCGGTCACCGGCGGCGATACCTTTATCATATCATTGCCATCTTGGGGTCGCACAATGTACTGAATTTCTTAGTGCGCCGATACGGGCGCTACGACAGCGTTTTTTTTTTAAACCCTGGATAGGCAGACGAGCAGACGGGCCACCTGATGGTAAGTAGTCATCGCTGCCCATAGACTTCTGCAATGCCAAGGCACTGCCTACCGTTACCTAGTTTTGAACACATGTTTTAATATTAAAAATAATAAAATCCAAATTACTGTCATAATATAATGCATTTAGTTGTTCATTTAATACCTACAGTTTATTTCACAATTGATGCCCCAGAATGCAAGACATGTATAAAAAGTTCTTTTCGAATAAATTCGTGATCTTAATAAATGTACTTTGCAGGATTTATACGACTTCGTATTCAGCCACCCGCAGGCGCCTGAAGAGTTTGAGATCACGACCAACTTCCCCAAGCGTGTGGTGTCGCGCGGCTCACACAACCTGTTCGATTCCGGTTTGAAGGACCGCGACGTACTGTTTGTCAACGATATTAACGCATAAATACTACCTACTAGTTACTACTCTATAATAAATATCACTCATTTTTTTATCCTGGCACGGCAAAGTGACCACACTGCACCTGATGGTAAGCGCAGTGCTGTTCAGAGTAGCGAGAAACAATCTATTCCCCGTCTACTCAATATAATCATGCCGGCCTGCTGTGTAGCTTCTTCACACTACGCCATGGGCAAGAAGGTGAAGAAGTGGTCGAGGGTCTAGTGTCAGAGTACCCAAAAGGTTGCAAAACGGCCAAACAGTGTACCCTAACTTTAGACCCACGACAAAAATTCAGTTTACTCCAATTCACTCATACTTCAGCGTCACGAACAGTTTGCGATGTACCCTCAAATTCATAATTCATGCAGTAGGCCTACTTGAAATCAATTCCAATCTCGAACTCAATACAGTTTCAATTCCAATCTAGAAGATATTGAAACTCTAACTCACACAACTAAATGTAAAAGAATATTTATGAACATTTATGAACTAGCGTTCGTAAATACTCTATTTAATTTAGTTACTAAAAATTCCGCCGTTCTCAGTTAAATCGTGCGCTGGTGTTGCGTTCAAGAGTGCCAGTTGTACAGTTTTCGAACCCAATCCCAAGTTTAAATTGGAATCGAGTGTCAAGAGTAACCCTCCAGGAAACAGTTCACTTTCGAGTATTTGTTATTATACTTTAGAAGGTCTATTGTCAACAATGAAAACATTAAATTCTGTCCACTCCCGAACGATTTGTAAATAAAAAATTAGTATATCAAATTTGACCATATACAAAGACTTTCAGCTATTGGACAGATGTTAATTATTACAAGTATCTCGATGTTAATTAGGATTTAGTCAGTATACATTTTAAACATTCATAGTTATAGATCAATACATTTAAAAGACTATAATAAACAAGATATCTTTGGACATAAAATAACGATTAAGTCTTACTATTAAGGGTTTTACTGAAAATTACAGGAGAATGGCATGTTACAGTCTTATTAGTACTGTACTTGGTATGTATACTATTGTAAGAAATTATTTCATGGAAATTATAAAAAAGTATACATATTATTAATTTAGAAATTAGATAACTTCTTATTGTCTAATTTAACAATGTGTTATGTTATGAGAAAAAGTTTAACCGTATATGTGTTTATTTTATACATCAAATCTAATCACATTTGATTTGAAACCTACATATTAATTTGGTACCTACATGCTGTTTGGAATAATTTATATATATAATAACCAACATAATTTATTATTAGTGTTTTATTATTGACAGCTTCCGTGGCGCAGTTGGCGAGTAGCCGCCTGTGAAACGAGAGGCCGTGGGTTCGATTCCCACACCGGGACAAATGTTTGTGTGTAAGACAGATATTTGTGTCCGGGGTTTGGGTGTTGTGAGACCATGCGTCTCCCGTAGTCTCTGCTACCCACAACACAAGACTCGTATCTTAGTGTGGGGTCCGGGTTATGTGTGTGACTGTTGGGTGTTATATTATATTAACTATAATATTCAAAATATGGATTGGTGGATTTACACATGAATGGATGTTAAATGGACATCTTTCTATTCAAAAATGAAATAATGGATATTCTGTATATTTTGTTTCATACACTGTTTAAATGAACAATCATTCTCAGTATGATAATTTAAACTTCGCTCAAAAAATTTACACATTCAATAATTATGTTCCTATATTTCATCCTTTTTCTTTAGACCGTGTTATCTTAGGCTTGTGTTATTTTTAATGTGATTGGGTATACCTTTTTCATTTGCATTTCCAGATAGTAGTATACAGATATTTTCCACAACTAGGAACAGAGTGAACGCTAGGTTCAAATATCTGATTCCAATTAGACATTAAGAAAGGCAGTATAGCCGACATAGTGTACTCTGTCTATATATAATACAATATATAAACCACGCCGCTTGGGATTTCTAAGCTTAAATGACAAAACCAGTAGGCCAAGTCAAAAGCCCTACAAGCCATGCAAATTGCATCCTTTGTGTATCAGACGACAGGACTTTATCGACTTTAACGGTAGGCAGCGGCTCTGCTGTGCCCTGGTATTGCAGAAGTCTATGGGCGGCGGTGACTTACCATCAGGTGGCCCGTGTGCTCGCCTGCCTATCCACCAAAAAAAAGCCAATATCATTTTTTAACAACTTGATAAGAATGCTTAAAGCAACTTAATTTCCTTCTGTTGATACTTTACGCAATTTTTCTGTTATCACTAGTATTAAAGACACGTCGTACGACGACAGTTACTATTTTTATTTGTAATTTTTATGTTGGTGTATTAAGTACATTGTTCGAATAAAACAGTTTATTTAGTTTGGTTGTAAATCTGTACAATAGAAGATATTTTGTTATAAATAGTTGTAGTTTCCATACCTACTTAACTATATTATGTAGTTGTACATCAATTTGGTAAAATGTTTTGGTTTGAAATTGTTATTAAAATATATGTATGTGAAAAATCCTGTTTTAAGCATAAATTATTCGTTATTTTGTTTGTACGAATGTATGAGTATGCATAATGTATTGTTTTGCCGTGCATTTATTTTGTCTCTCTTATGTTATGCTGTATCTTGAACATTGTCACACTGCACACATCGTGTTTAGTTTGGTTATTTGGTTATATTAGGTTATTGTTTGGTTGTGTAATAGCGGTATAACTGTTGTAGCCCTTGCATAAATGTAACATCTTTTACGACGTGTCAATGACGCAATGTCATTGGATTCCAACCTCTCACCTCGTGCATACCGCAAGTATATCGTCGGTTGTCGGGCTATTTGATTAAAACGATGTTTTGGAAAAGTTAGGTTGTTTTTCGAAAAAATATTCACTATAAAAAAACTATTGAGTGGATTTTATATATTGTGTACGCACGTACTGCATCTTTGACTTATTTTCATGTTATACGTGTTGTGTTCCGGGATCAGCCAGTGTACATCCGGTTTTTGTCGGGAGTCTAGCAATTAGGGTACGATGTTTGGCCGTTGTGCGGCCTTCTAAGTACTCTGAAATAGACCTTCGACCGCTTCTTCACCTTCTTGCCCATGGCGTAGTGTGAAGAAGCAGGCCGGCATTGTTGTGTTGAGTAGCGGGGATAGATTGTCTCTCGCTACTCGATACTCTCATTGGACGGCACTGCGCTTACGATCAGGTGCAGTGTGGTCCACTTTACCGTGCCGGGCCGATATATATATTTTGTAAAATATGAGCCTTGTTTTACCAGTTGATTGAGAAGAGTTCACAAAAAAATCAAAACTCTGCTCCAAGATGCGGAAAAATTTGCCATTTCCGAATATGCATATATCAGTATAGCAAAAAATTACGTTTAAATCAAATATTACGACAGCCGTTGATATCATGACAGCACTTCGCTCGAACTGTAACTGCTGTCTCATTTAAAACAAACACAATCTTCAACAAACTCGGCGGTAAAATAAAAATAAAGATCAGAGTTTATTATTTTATTTATTCACCTATAGATCAACAACACATCAAAACATACACCTGGAATGTAGGCACTTTATAAATATTTACAACACTAAAAAATAAACGCATTATTTTATGAAAATTACAATTCACCGACTTCATTATAAGTTATAGCTACATCTATATCACACCAAAATTAGGTAACAAAGGTGATAATGTACATATTTATTTTATGTACAGTTATATTATGTAATAAAATATTATTGCAAAGTACAGATGTCAAATTTTATCTCCTGTGCCCATTACTAATACTTAAATTATTCCGTGAGATCCAGTACAATTATACAATCAAAATATATTTATAAATTTAAATATATTGTGGATGGAGTTTTAGCTGGTGGAAACAACTGTAGCAAACATGAGATCTTCACAAGACAGTGATAGATATGTAGCTGGTACTCGGTGCAAGGATTGTTGTATTACCCTGGACATTTGTTTACTAATGGCCAATGTCAATAAGCAATCTCAATCTGCAATGTCAGATCGAACCAGAAAATAAACCAAGCCAACTATAGCATTTGTAGGCGAGGCATTCAAAACCTAATTCTTACTGGTTCGTTTTAGTTTGTTTATTGAAATTGGACTGCTTTGGTTGTAATACGTTACAACTGCTGCTGTGCTGAGGTCTCAGGTTCGATCCCCGGGTCGGGTAAAGTGATATTAGGTTTTTCTATTTAGAAAGTCTCAGTATTAGCCTGGAGAATGTAATTTGTGCCCGGTATGGCGATAGGCTCGCCCCCTCGCGAAAAGTGGGTGTACTGGTTACACCTTTGCCTAGCCCTTCGGGGATTGCAGGCGTGTGTGTGTATTGAAATTGGTCGTAAATGAAAAGTATCGGGGCGACGGTTTTCTACGGAGACTTGATTTAAGCTAAGTGGTTCGTTCCTTTGTTTTCGAGTGGAGTACCAACAGATAGTGCCGAGCATGGTTTATGGCAGGCAGACGGATGGTCGAATAATTATTTATTAAATAAAACGGTAAGTCAGTGTGAACTGTTATATTTTAATTTCATTTTTTGTTATTTCAAATAAACACATTTCGCAGAAATAAAAATGTTAATACTAATAAAGCCGTAAATATTGCTTTTCCATTTTATTTATTAGGAATTGATTTGATATTGTTGAAAATGTTAATAATATACAGTATAGGTGTTTAGTACTCGATGAGGATTGGTCGTTTGACGTAATTTTTGTTTGTACATGACCAGATATAATAAATACTATGTCTTTCTGTACATTGAGCTATTTCATCAGTAATCACAATAAATGCCTATGCTAATTACAATCATTACAAAATTAATGTTAAGATAATTTTATCATTACCTAAAAACTAAACTACTCATCTCACTCTTTAATTAATTTTGCGTGTAGAAAACTATTTACTTAGAGGTTCTGTGGTACCCAAAGTGCATATTTAAGAACGGTACTTAGATTAACTAGGCAGATACCAACTTAAAGTAGCGAAATCTCACTCTTAAGACATATTGTAATTATTTTTAATATTCTTAGGTAGGTACTGAACTAATGAACTACACATTTAAATCGAAAAATTTAGTCCGGTCATTTTAGACAATTGAAATAAAGAAAATTCCGACAGAGCCAAATCTTCGTAGAGACCTTAGGTTTACCACAAGGAATAAAGTGTCAAAAGTCCCCATCAGTCCCATGTGAGCTTAGGGACTTATTCGGGGCCCAAGGTAAAAATTTTAGGTTTTTTGGATTTTTCTCGAAAACGGTAAGTTTTATCGAAAAAGTACCTCAGAGCAAAGTTGTAGATCTTAAAATTCTCTATAAAAATGGTCCCTATGATTTTTTCTCTAAGACCCACTATTTCCCAGATATTACGCTTGTAAGAATCACGTTCTACATAGTATGCACACATATGCCACGTATATACATATTTAGGTACTCAAGCAAGCAAAAATGCCTACTCGTGTCTCTTTTATGTATACATTATACTATTCTAAGAAAATTTACTCTAAAATCACCGCCGGTCCCTTACCGAATCCCCTCTACTTGAATAACATCTGGCCTTGAAAAACATCTGCCTATTCTTTTGTCCATGTGGTGTCGTTCACGTATACCTGCTTCTTTTAGTGTTGAACGAGCAGTTCGAGTGACTATACGTATTTATTACAAGCGTCTACTATTGAAGTTAGTGCTGATTAATATTTAAAAAAAAATGACACAATTTTGCTTTATTTGTAATAAACTTTTGACTGAAGATGAAACTGTTGTGGTCAGTCGTGGAATGCCAACTTTAATCGATGCAAGTGTCGCGAGAAGTGATGAGTTTGCTGATTATTTAAGAAGCCAAAAGTCCGTTACAATTCACGTGGATTGCAGAAAATCATACACCCGGAAAACTTCAATCTCTGCATCAAAAAGACAACGTGAGGAAGAACAGGCCAGTACTTCAAAAGTATTATATTCAAAACAAGCTCCGAATGACGCCGATGTCCTCATAATTGAAACAGCAATAGAACAATTTAATGCAAGAAATACAACTATTGTAGTAGGTGAAGATGTTGATTTATTAGTACTACTCACTGCAAGGACTCCATCTGATAAAATTATTTACTTTTTAAAACCTGGGAAGGCGCAGCAACGGACAGAAATATATTCTTCTAAAAGTTTATCAGCTTATCCAAAATGCCAAAACTTTATTTTATTTTTACATGCGATAACCGGGTGCGATACTACGTCAGCAATGTTTAGAAGGGGCAAAAATTCAGTATTAAAATTATTTGAAAAAAATGATTTGATTGACTGCGCAAAAGTATTTACAGAAATTAATTCTTCACCTCAAATACTAATTACTAAAGGAATTCGGTTTCTTCTTGCGGTTTATGGAGCTCCAAAAAAAATTGATTGCATAGATACGTACAGATATTTAACATTTGTAAAAAATACACGAAACAAAAAGCAAGTACAGCTTGTCTTCCTCCAACATCGGCATCTGCTACTCAACATTTGTTTCGAGTATACTATCAAGTTCAGACATGGCAAGGCAATGAACTGAACCCTGAAGACTAGGGTTGGAAATTGATAAATAATACTTTGGAACCGATTCGAACTTTACTGCCCCCTGCTCCAGAAAAACTTCTTAACACTATTTTTTGCAATTGCAAGAAAGGTTGTAGTGCCAAATGTGGCTGTAAAAAAGTAGGGTTGCAGTGTTCTCCAGCGTGTACCAATTGCCAAGGTGTCTCTTGCTCAAATGTTCAATTAAATACAAGAGAGGAAAATTCATGTGATTTTGATGAAGAGACAACTGATTCATCTTCATTTGAACAATTTCTAAGCGTTCATCAACAGGAAGGAGAAGAAGAAGAACAAGAAGAAATTGAAGAAAACATGATTGTTGAAGTTGAATATGAAGAGTATGAGTCAGATTAAAGTAATAAAAAAAAGTTAGAACGACAGTTAAACTCAGTAACCCATATCAATAATCTTCATACTATTAAATAATTATTGTTCCTGAAAATAACGTCATAAAGGTTCGTGGAATAGACCTACCGGGGATACCACGTTAAAAAAAACGCGCCGAGTACACTACCTCACAGGTGGTGTGGAAATGTGTGCATATTATGTAGAACGTGATTCTTACAAGCGTAATATCTGGGAAATAGTGGGTCTTAGAGAAAAATCATAGGGACTATTTTTATAGAGAATTTTAAGATCTACAACTTTGCTCTGAGGTACTTTTTCGATAAAACTTACCGTTTTCGAGAAAAATCCAAAAAACCTAAAATTTTTACCTTGGGCCCCGAATAAGTCCCTAAGCTCACATGGGACTGATGGGGACTTTTGACACTTTATTCCTTGTGGTAAACCTAAGGTCTCTACGAAGATTTGGCTCTGTCGGAATTTTCTTTATTTGATCACTATTTTTATGTCTAAAATGACCGGACTAATTATGACATGTAGTTACTACTTACATACAATTTCAAATTCAATGTCTGTAATTCTAATTTAGTTCGGAATTTAGAGAAATGCAGAGAATGCTATAACTACGTAGTACGAAGTTTATTGACACTACTTACTTACAGCAATGACTTTCTTACAAAATAATTTATTTATTGCTTGTTTCATACTGTCACATAATAATAATACTAATTCCGCAGCCTCCGTGGCGCAGCGGGCGAGTAGCCGGCTGTGAACCGAGAGGCCGTGGGTTCGATTCCCGCGCCAAGACAAGTGTTTGTGTGACAGATAAATATTTTTTTCGGGTCTGGGTGTTGTGAGACCGTAGTCCCTTGTAGTTGTTGATACCCACGATATAGATTTCAACTATTGTGGGGTCAGAACTATGTGTGTGACTGTTGGGTGTATTTATTTATTTATTCACCATACAGTCATACTATATCAGCGATAGCCTAGTTGGTTGCGACACAGACTGTCAAGACGAAAGTCGTATGTTCGAAACCCAAATGGCACGCACCTTTGACTTTTCTAAAGTTACGTGTGTATTTAATGTTAATTATCGCTTGCTTTAACGGCGAAGGAAAACATCGTGCGGAAACCTGCATACCTGAGAATTCTCATAAGAGTTTTCGAAGGTATGTGAAGTCTACCAACCCGCATTGGGCCAGCGTGGTGGACTAAGGCCTAATCCCTTCTCATTAAAGCAGTAGAGGAGGCCCGTGCCCAGCAGTGGGACAATGATTAATACAGGGCTAGTATTATTATTATTATAACAGTCATACAGACCCCACACGGCCCACACTGGTCCGCTATGAGGGACTGCTGTCTCAACATCCTAACCCAAAACAAATATTTGTAAAACATTTGTCATAGTGCAAGGATCGAACGACCTTGCGTTCCACAGCTAGCTACTCACCGCTGCTCCCCGGAAGCTGTCATGGTGTAAACTCTGTGAGATCGCTTATCCTGCTCCTGATAATCGTACCACGCATGGATACTACGTAGATACAACATGTGATTTTATAATTGCACCGTTAAACTATTGGGGACAGCAATTGGACCATGTTAAGGAGAAAAGATCCAACGGATGTTTTCATATTTTTGAGTAAATACAGTTAAAAGGTTGACGGCGAATTTAAAAATAGTATTATGCAGTAACTAATTGAAAATTAGTTGGTTAAAACAGCTACATCTGGCCAAATAGCAAATAGCCCAAATAGCGAAATTGTGTGTGACCATATGGTCCGAATTGGTCACGAAATGGTCACAATTGATCAGCTAATTTCGATAATTGGTCAACGTTATTTACGTATTAATTTCTAAAAATCAAAATTGAGTCCCATCTAGTTAGCTGCCCAAATAGCGAAATTTGACCTATGACATATGGTCCGAATTGGTCATAATTGGACAGTAACTTTCAGTAATTCGTCAACGTTATTTACGTATGAATTGCAAAAAATCAAAATTGAGCTCCATTTACTTAGCGGCCCAAATAGCGAAATTTGACCTGTGAACATATTGTCCGAATTGGTCATGAATTGGTCAGCAACTTTTGCAACCCAACAACAACGACAAACTGCACTTGAAACTTGATTAGGAGATTATGGCTATGCATGTAACTCGATTTCATAAAATATGCTGGTTGAATCTTTTCTGCTTAACAGTGTCCAATTATAGTCTATGCTTACATACGAAAATAGAATTCTTTGTGGCGTCAGATGGACCCAATATAAATCTAAGAGTAAAATAACAACTCTAATTTTGTTATTTACTGCTTAAAAGTTGCTTTTTATGTCAAACTTAACTGCAATGCACTCCATGATTATTCACATTTTCTATAAATGTTTAATATTTTCAACCCATAAATGCATGCATACAATCATTATCTTTCATGCCTTGTTTTTTTAACAAATCGAGCGCAGTGTGGGTGAATTCAACAGGGCCGCATATACAAGCGAAGTGCGTGCAATTCTCCGAACATTTGACCGCGTCTTTTCCCAATTCGTCTGAGAGAAGTTGTTTGGTAATGCGGCCTTTATGGCCCGTCCAAGAAGCATTCGCTTCTGATAAAATGTGAGTTATGTGTAATCTGTAAAGGAAAATTATAGATAAGATATAATGACGTTTTTAATATCACTTCATATAAACGATAAAGTCCTTTCTCGTGGTTTAATAATGCCTGTCAGCGCCAACTTTGAAAGACATAAAACAGATCGTTACTACATTTTTTCACGAAATGATAAACTAGTTCTTAAGGCAAGGAGTATGGGTATATTTTATCTATCTATCTGTGCCCACGGCTTCGCCCGCATGGTAGTAATTATCGAAAGAAAAGCCATAAAATCCATGGAGTCATCTTAAGCTTTTTCATTTTTCTATATTTTGCTATCCCATAGGAACCGTGCATTTTCCAGGATAAAAAGTAGCCTATGGGCTATTCCACACAAAAATCTATCTCTGTGAAAAATTTCAACCGTAGCGTTATGACGTGATTGAGTAACAAACATCGATCCATCCATCCAAACATTCGCATTTATAATATCAGTAAGATTTATAGATCGGGAATTATACAGTTTTTGATTCGGAAAGTCTTAAGAAAATGAAACCATGAGTATAACTAACTATTCCTAGTTTCCAATTGCCGTAGAATTAGGTACTTCTATTAACTTACCTGTTATCTTGTGTCGCCATTTCATTGAAATTCTCTTTGAATAAAATATCATCTTCTGTTTTGTTAAAAAATAATAAATGTGCTCGTTCACTGGAATAAACAGTTAAAATGTTATTCGTTTATTTTGTGAGAAATGGTAAAGTTTGTTGACATCATATTTATTTTTAATGTCGGGTCAGAATGGCGCAACACACTAACGTGTAGCACAATCGTTTATTGTAAAAATTATGATAATGGTTATTAAAATAAATCTTGTGTCGTGGTTGATTAGAATTAAGGTAACGGTAGGCAGCGGCTTTGCTGTGCCCTGGCATTTCAGAAGTCTATGGGCGGCGGTGACTACTTATCATCAGTTGCCCCGTCTGCTCGTCTCTCTATCCAGGCAGTAAAAACAAAGTAAGACAATAATTTCGTTTTATATTATATAACACATATTAGAGCTTTGGCCCAGTTATGAGACTGTGAGGTTGACTAAGGAAACGGCAACCTCCGTGGCGCGGCAGGCGAGAGGCCGTGTGTTCGATTCCCACAGAGACAAATGTTCGTGTGACAGATAGATATTTGTTTTGGGACCGTAGTCCTCGTAGTTCTTGATACCCACGTTATTTACTAGATACAGGTTTAACCTAGTGTTGGATCAGAACTATGTCTGTTATTGTTGGGCGTATTAATGAGATAGTATATTTTATTAGTATGTAGATACTACGATGGATTTGTTGAGTTGAGTTGGAGTTACACCGATAGTACCAAATACTTGAATTGGAAGTGGTAGAGCTACGCTGTAGACATATTTGTCTACAGCATGAATGGGCCGGCTCGACCGGGGTAGTACCACTGTCTCACAGAAAACCAACGTAAAGTGACAGTTTACTGTCGCGTTTCGTATGGTAAGTGAGATATCCTGAGGCCCAGATTCCCCCTTCCCTTCCCTAATCCCTATTCCTGTCCTTTAAGGCCGACAGCGCATACACTTTCGGTATTGTGGATGTTCATGGGCGGTGGAGATCACTTAACATCAGGTGACCCACTGGCTCGTTTGTCGGACTATACTATAAAAAAAAATACTTGGGATCGAAATATTTTTTTAACGCACATACGGTATTTTATACAATTGTATAATAATTAATACAAACCATTTAGGATTCGATCTCGACAACATGAATCTTATAAGTCCAAGCATAGGAGTTATTCCCGTCCCCGCAGCTATAAAGTATATTGTTTTGATTGGCTTCAGCTGCAATAAAAGTGCATTAAATATTAGTACATCATTTATATTATTTTACACATTTAATACAAACTAAATGTATAGGTAACAGTTTGCCAGCTACCGTGTCCCTCCTTCCTATGATCCTGGGTCCTTTACCGTAGTGTGAAGAAGCTACACAGCAGGCCGGCATGATTGTGTTGAGTAGCGAGGGATAGATTGTATCTCACGACTTGATACTCTAATTGGACGGCACTGCGCTTACCATCAGGTCCATGTGGTCACTTTGCCGTGCCAGTATATAAAAAAAGGCTTTAAGTCGTCGTTTATCACTGTCGAACATAGGCCGTGGCTTGTATTAACATTATGGTAATACCCACAGGCTTTGTCCAAAAACACAAATATGTATTGAAGTATTGTCAGACAATCCGTAATAAAAGCACAATATAGTCATTATGCAAATTTAAAGCATTTACATACCTTATGTAATTCGAAATTCCCATAAGGTCCAGATAACGTAAGGACATCTCCGACTGCCAGGGTCGAGATATGAGGTGACAGAGCCCCAGCATCATATTTTTTCACAGCGAGTTGTAAAGCAGAGAACATGTCATAACTGTCTGCCGGCCCCCATCCATCTCCCACGGGTGTGTATGATCGCACGCATTCCGAGTCTGCAATGAAACCTTTATTATATTACACTCAAGCCTGTAATCTGCTGTGTTGTGGTATGTACTATGTACGTGCCACAGCACAGCAGTACACTGAGTGGTCACCTACCTGTCACAGCCGCGACGTGCAAGTGCCATTAGTTTTAGTATTCATTATAATAAAAAGTGTAAATTATTGTCTGTTATGTGGTATGTGCGTGTTGTGAGCTGTGCAAATAAATCGTTTTTCTTTCTAATCACCGATGAGGTAAGTAGAGGTGTACCAGTACACCCACTTTTCGTCGAATTTATTACTGTCCCATAATGTGATAGGGAACCGATCCTATCGCTATACCGGACACAAATACAGACTCCGGGCTGATACTCAGTATTTCTAAATATAAAAAGCCAATATCACTTTACCCGACCCGGAAAAGGAACTCGAGACCTCAGCACAACAGTCGTAACGCATGCGTAATTACAACTGGGCCAGTACCTATTCATCAATGTAATATGCACTAATTTGTCTGCTGTACTCTATCCATCTTTTAAGACTCTATCCATTACTTTTTGAGAGTCCGTTTTAAAAATGTTCTTTTATCTCGTTGCGTGATCATAACTAGTGTCTGAACTTAAACATGTCAAACTAAAATTGTTTTAAAATCAGTTTCTAATAGGCATGGTGCAACACTAAATTCGATCTCCATCTTCATCTTCATTCGATCAGGTGGTTATTTCATAATATAATGTGATATAAATGATATCGTCCTTCATACTTACACGTCCTTAATTATTTTTAGAATCTATAATTGTTGTGTTAGTGTAAAACCAGTTACAGTTTGAAGTGAACAAGATTTTAAATAATGTAGTAGTAGGTGCTTAGGTACTGAAAATGTTAGTTTGGGTAGACTAACTAATAAATGTGCTGGTGGTAGGATATTCATACCCGTCCAGATAACGACCACCGTACCCAGGGTGTAAAACCAGCCATAGTGGCACACGCAAGTGTGTCGCGTTCCGGGATCAGCCAGTGTACATCCGGTTTTTGTCGGGGGTCTAGAGTTGGGGTACGATGTGTGGCCGTGTTGCGGACTTCTGAGTACTCTGACACTGGACCCTCAACCGCTTCTTCACCTTCTTGCGCATGGCGCAGTGTGAAGAAGCAGGCCGGCATGATTGTGTTGAGTAGCGGGGGATGGATTGTCTCTCGCTACTCGATACTCTACTTGGACGGCACTGCGCTTACCATCAGGTGCAGTGTGGTCACTTTGGCGTGCCAGGATAAAAGATTCTTAATTGCCATTTTCCATTGCACGTACCTTCGATCTGCTTGTGTACTCTAACATGATGTCCTAGAGGTACCACGACGGGCCCAGCTTTAGGCACCACAGACAGCAAGGTAGTGTCGTGAGACACTCGCCCTATTCGCATCACTCGACATTCCACTGTCCGTGGCGACGACACTTTACTTGGAGTACCCATGACAACTTCTCCACAGCCTTTCCATACACCCGCTTCTTCCTTATGCGCCATTATCTATTAAGATATATATATTTATAGAACGGTTGAGAACATAAATTATGCTTTTTTTAACCGAATTCAAAAAAGGAGGTTCTCAATTCGTCGGAATCTTTTTTATGTATGTTCCCCGATTACTCGAAGACGCCTGGACCGATTCGAAAAATTCTTTTTTTTTAAAGTGTATACTTCCCAGGTGGTCCCATTGGCCCCAAGTCAGGATCTGATGATGATATTCCAGAAAAATCGAATTTTATAGGGACGCATAATTATTATTGATGTCGGTGTAATTTTGGTGTCCATAATTATTGGCAAATAGATTAAATAGTAATCTAGTCAATTTACAAAAGAACGTAGAAGAAACAACACAATTGGTCAAGGATTTATTATTTTTCACGTTGAAATCATTTTCTAATTAATTAAGAAGTAGAATTCTCACCTCTATTTTTCCACTCTCAGCAAACACTCGCAACTGTAAAGGTTCGCGCAACTTCGCTTCGGGCGTTATTTTAAGTGTCCTAAGCCAACCGTTCGTGGCCACTTCTATTAAAAGGAAACCTTCAGTAAGTCTCACACAACCACCAGGATTTGCTAGCGGCCCCGTGTACACCGATATCGTCAGCTTAGTTGAGGTTTGTATCCAATCATATCTCAAAGTTGGCGGCATTTCAGGACTTTTATTATTCTTCTTTGGCGGAGTGGCGGCTCGTCGACTTATCGATACGGGTAAATCACTAGATTGTATTAAGCTTTGCATGATTTTGCTTGGCGGACTCCCTTTGACATTTTCCTCGCTTTTAGCTGTTATTTTTTTCCGGACAGGTGTGATACAATTAGCTATGTTTTCCATAGATTTTCTAACTAGTTCTTGCGCTTTAGAAGGCTCTCTAAGACGGTCAGATTTTGGTGATGGATTGGATATGTCGAATAATTCATCTGCTTCTGGTAAATCATTTCGTAATGGACCTACCAAACACTTTGCTAAGAGGGAGTCGTAATTCACCCACGGATGAACCTTGTCAAAAAGTTGCGTAGCGTCTATTCCCGCACCCCGCATTAGCTCCTCTGGACCTAATGAGAATTAATAAAAGTTTAAAAAGAGCCATTTGCTACATACATATACAAAATACAAAGTATATTATAATCTCACCTCCGGGATGGTATGGTAAATAATGTGTAATGTTATAAACGCGACCACGAATAGCCAGCCAAGCGTCGCCTGTAATGAAAAAAATTAATGAAATTCGTTTCTACAAATGTAATCAATGATTGTTCTGAATATGAATAATAAAATGCCTGAAAAATTATTATAGAATACATGGATTAGAATTAGATATTAAAGCTTGACTGAATATTGCCTCGGTGGCGCACTTGTAATTGCCCATGCGTTATGACTGCTGTGCTATGGTCTCGGGTTCGATCCCCGGGTCGGGTAAAGTGATATTCGGTTTTTCTATCTAAAAATTCTCAGTATTACCTCGGAGTCTGGAATTTGTGCCCGGTATGGCGATGGGCTCGTCCCCTATCACATTACGGGACGGAAAAAAGTCGGCAAAAAGTGGGTGTACTGGTTACACCTCTGCCTACCCCTTATATATATATATAGAATTAGATATTAAAGCTTTTATAGACCTACTGTGTTTATTGTGCAAGGCGAGTTCTGCTGGCGTGACTGGCCGAATGTGGCCACCGACCCCGGTGAGATCTTTTCCGGAATTGCCCAGTCTGATCCAGTCCATCAAACTGTGTCCCGGCTGAAGGGCGCATTTGTTACGAGGATTGCCTGCCAAAATAATAACAGTTCATTTATAATCAGTATATAGTTACTAACACATATATGTTATATCCCAAATTATGCCACTGATTATTATTATTTATTTTGTGGAGGAACACTGACGCCCACAATACAGGCGAATGCCTAGTTTGGGTGTCAGGGGATCAAAACCTTGTTTGTACAATAGTTTATGGGAATTAAATAAAAAAAAAACAGCTTAAACGGTAATTCTCAGTTGAACTTTCTGCGCATATTTTGAGTTTTGTTTTGTTATGTTGTGTATTTATTGTAACGTTTTATTTTTATAATAATTACAAGTTTGTCGTCAAGGAGTATCGTCTCAAACACGAGTCCCGGGCAATATGTTTCGAAAAATGAAATTATGAATCATGATTAACCAACCTGGGACTTGATATAACTAAACCGAAGTACGCTGTCATTAGACGGATAATTTAACAACCTTCTTTAAATATAGAAATTGAACGCAGATCAAAACAATAAACGGAGTTATAGACTGAATTTTCAATGGAAAAGTGGTTAAAATATACTAGCGCACATCTAAAACATTTTTAGAAAGAACATATTACAAGGCGTAAGAATTCACATTCTGATAAAACAAAACAAGATTTTATGTGTTGATGGGCGGTTCATAATATTTCAACCGCAACTAAGTTTACCGCATAGTGTGATAGGTTTATGAATTCTAATATTCTGCTGTAAAATATTTCAAAATCTTTATTCGTACGCACGATCAGCGGCCGCTGAAAACAATTCATATTGTATTTCGCGAAGGGTACAATTTTCTAATAAAAGTTATAATACGTATATTTTACAACGTAAGTAAATCTTCCATGAAAAATATTACAAACAAATATAATAATTATTTTAGTAGCATTTTTTCGCAGCTCTGCCCGCCTAAAATTTTTATTCTGAAGGGGATATTTTTTCATCTACTCTCTCGTTTTAATTCAAATATTCGACAGAAAATATGGATGTTGATGGTTGCAAATTGGGGGAGAAACACAAAGTGTTGTAAAGTATCCCAAATGATAGCCTCCGTGGCGCAGTTGGCGAGCCGGCTGTGAAACGAGAGGCCGTGGGTTCGATTCCCACACCGGGACAAATGTTTGTGTGTCAGACAGATATTTGTGTCCGGGGTCTAGGTGTTGTGAGACCAAAAAGTTTCTCGTAGTCCCTAATACCCACAACACAAGACTCGTATCTTAGTGTGGGGTCGGGGCTATGTGTGTGACTGTTGGGTGTTATTAATTTATTTATATTGTATATTTCGCGGTTTCTGAATTCCCATACAAACTTTCATCCCTTAAAGGGACGATTTAAAAAAAGAAAGTACCCTATATCCGTTCTCACAGTTAAAAGTATTCTGATACTAAAAATTTAAATCGGTTCAGTGGTTTAGCTATGAAATGGAAGACATAAAATTTAAACCCCAATTTCACTTTCTTACATCTACATTTTTAATAAGCCCTGATATACGTGTACATTTATTTGTAACCAGAAGAAATTTCTTGCTTCTTGTTATGAAAAAAACAACTTCCATATGAGTACAACCGTTCCTCCCTTATTTCAAACGGTCTAACGGTAGGCAGCGGCTTTGCTGTGCCCCGGCATTGCAGAAGTCTATGGGCGGCGGTGACGACTTACCATCAGGTGGCCCGTCTGCTCGTTTGCCTATCCAGGCGATAAAGGTAACAATTTTTTTTACCCCCTTGGGGGTGAAATTTCCAAAAATCCTTTCTCAATGGATGCTTACAACATAAATCCCATTGCTGCGTTCATACCTCCTTTCCTCTACTGATGAGAAACGTAGGCATTAGTCCACCACGCCGGCCTATTACGGGTTGGTAGACTACACATTTCCGAAATATATATGGAAAATTTTAAGGTATGTAGGTTTCCTCAAGATGTTTTCATTCCGTTAATGTGATCGATTATTAACAATTAATACACTCGTAATTTCGAAGAGGCATATTGGTGGTCTGATTTCGAAACCAAGGAAATTCGTCACAATCGTCGCAATATTATTTTACTCTACTTATGGCCGTCGCTGTTCTTAGGTTTAATATAAGTTTACTGTCTTATTACTTATCTCGATTTTAACATTAGTGTATTACTGTCTACTCGTTTTTTTATTTATCAGACCGTAATCACGGGACTATAGAGTCCCGGACATTTGGAAGGCGTGCGTGGGGCCGAAGCCAACACGTAGAGGCCCGTTAGACAATTTTAATTTACGTTGTGATGTGACACCAGCCGACGGTTATCCCTGTATACACTATACAAGTGCACCCAAGGACAACCACCGGTTGTTGTAGGACTATTGTATGGATGAATTTATTTATTATTATTATTTATTTATTTATTATTAAGGACCTCCAACGAAGGTTACACGTGTATAAAAGAAAAAGTGTTACATTTTATATATGAACTTTGTGACGTGCTCCTTCAATTACAGGAGACCACAGCATGCAAATTTACAATTTTATGTAGTGACTTTGAATATTATTATTTACAACCCTAATTTTACAACACTAGGAAAGAAATAGATACTAGTTACTAACATACTAATGATTAGCTGCATAATATTTGCCAGACTTGTTTTTTATATCTAGAAGTGTCCGTGATGTCAAGATCATGTGTTTTCGCAAGATAGTTGTACTGCCTACAGAGCCTTGGGATAGCAGCGAAATGGCCCAGGTTTGTTCTAGATGAGGGAGTATTTAATAGATTATTAATGTATTTAGCAGGCCGGCATGATTCTGTCGTGTAGCGAAACACAACTTTACCTCGTTAAAGTCGTGGTACCCAAAACAAGCATGCCGGCCTGCGAAATACATCATTTTCGCGCTTCTATACATTAAAGTAATATGTATATTAGTATGCATTATTGCTTTAGTGTTGTTATTGAAGTGTGATTCATCACAACGAGCAAATGGAACACAGATCAATATGTGAAAGCCTACAGAAGTTATCTTGTTGAACTCCGAACTTTCCCTTTTTCCCTACAGAGATATTTATCAAATATCGATGCCCGAAACTAATTTTGCAAAGTACAAATTTCGGATCTGAGAATTATCCTGTGGTTATTGCTTTAATACATTGTTTTGACAGCTTTGGTGCGGTGGCCTTGCGAAATTGTTGTTAATGTCTAATTACATTTAATATAAGTACTATTATCAGCTTATGAGATGGATTTAGCCTACAAGCGAGTTAGTGCTACAAGCGTCCATAGGCGACGGTAACCGCTTACCATCAGGTGGGCCATAAGCTTGTTTGCCACCATCGTGGTATAAAAAAAGTAGGCCTAGCGAGGGGTGGATTGAACTACAGAGACAGAAGTCGTGGGGTCGATCCCAACCCATATCGTAAACCAAGCCAACATAAAGTATCATAGATACTGATTTCTATCTTAAACATGAAAATAAATTTTACTTTTATATTAAAATGCAATAATTATTTTACAAACGCACAACCCTGTCACTCAATATTTACAGCCACGACTTGTTGGCTAAATACAAAGAATCGCATCACCGCGCGACACCTTTGTCATACTAACGACAACTTATTTAGTAAAAAAAAACAAATATTTATTGAATCCATAAAATATTGTGATGAAAATCTCGATTTCTTAAAGCAGTTGGTCCTTACTGAAACAGTCTGAGCAGACCAGTCCACACGAGCCACATCCGTTCACGAGTAATGACGCATGTGTCAGCCATCGGCCTCCTCAACCATGTTACAAGAAAGAGACCGACTAATTTGCTTAGAATTATGTACCCATAATTCTAAGCAAATTAGTATGTACTTATAACTTTTTCAAAAATCTCTAGTTTCCGATCAGCTGCGTTTACAGTTATGGTCATTGATCTCGAGAAAAATATAGTTGAAGTACCCTTTTACGATGTCACGCAGAAATAACAAATAAATTAATCTAGTTGAGACACATTTATAATGAAGTAGACTGTGGAAGAATCCATTAGGTACTATAGAGTATCAGAGCGCCTGAGACAGTTCGATGAAATATGGCACGTGACTCGATTAATTCAAAACCGTCGAGGCAGGCTTGCTAAATATTGCAGGTGAGCGAACCGTCCCGGCTTCGCTCGTGTAGCAGAATATATAGGTATACCCTAAAATTTTTTCTGTTGTCGTACCAGTCTATTATGTTCAACATGTGGGTTAGGTTAGGTTAGGTTTATTAATACTACTATTGGTATTATTCGTAATTTTTATATAAATAATGGTAATAATAGATAAGTAGTAGTGCCCTGGGATGTAGCGCAACTCCCGATCTATTACCGTGAGTTTAACGCTAATTATATATTAACGAAAATAATATATTTTCGTCTTCTTTATGTTTAGCCTTCCCACTCTTAAGCAATTATCGTCATGTTCCAGCCAATTTGCATACAATTTTGGTTATATAATTATTCCCTTCTACTATCATATATTCAATTATACCTTCCTCGTGAATCAGCACTCCGTCTATTGGCGAAAACCGTATGAAAATCCGTTCAGTCTTTTTTGAGTTTTCGCGTTCAGACTAATAGATAGACGCGGCGAGGGACTTTCTTTTACAGTATGTATGTTGTATAGGTATAACAATGTTAATTTTATTTATTTACTGGCTGTTGCTCGCGGCTCCTCCCCCGTGGAGGTTATTTTCGGGAGCAGAAGAATCAATGCAAGGAGTTGTCATCTGCACTGAGACACCTATAGCGATCGTCCTGAATCTCAGGTGTTGTGACTGTCTAGATGGCTAGACAGGCACAACTCCTAACTTAAACTTTTAGCACTCCTTATAATACCCCGAGATCACTCCGTAAGTGTCGAAGAAGGCCACCGCGGGGTTTTAGCTGGTAGTGTTCGGTTGGGTGTACATAAGTAGTAGGGACTCGGCCCAGCCGCAGCCCGGACATCCGGGCGAGGGGGTGCTGGGTCGTAAGACCGGCTAGTCCAGCATAACCGTTTTATTCTCATTCCGCTTCCCCCCGAAGCGGACGGCAGTAATAAAATGCTTTCCCCGCGACAGAAAAAAGTGTTGTGCCTGAAGCTTGAGATTACATTTAAAGAATCTGTATATATAAAAGAAGAAACTGACTGACTGACTGACTGATCGATCATCGCACAGCCTAAACGGCTGGGGTTAGAGACTTGAAATTTTGACAGTAGGTACCTTTTATGACGTAGGCATCCATTATGGAAGGGTTTTTGGAAATACCACCCCTAAGTGGGTAAAATAGGGGATGAAAGTTTGTATGAAAATCCGTCATTTTTGATGTTAAATTCATGAAAATTTGTATTTGGCCTTTTAGTTAAAAATAAAAAATATATAATTACGGATTGCCCATACAAACTTTTAACCTCTATTTCACCCCTTTCAAGAATTATTTGAGACAAAAGATACCCTATGTCCTTCCCTAGGATATAATCTATCCCTCTACTGAATTTCATTAGGATTCGTTCACCCGTTTAGTCATGAAAAGGTAAGAAACAGACATACAAACAACAATATTAATTTTGCTGCGGAGATACTTCCAAATAATGCATTGTTTTAGAACAAATTCGATAACCATTAAAAAGGTATTAGTGAGCCAACCGAATTAGATAGACATATGCTATCGCGGACTTTTTTTTAGAAATTTTTAAGCGGAACAATTTCGTCGTACATGATTGTTATATAACTTTAACCGTTAACGCAGCGTACGCAACGGAAGCTCTCAAAAGGAATCAATTTTCTCCGTTTTTGCAACATTTTTCATTGCTGCTCCGTTCCTATTGGTCATAGCGTTATGTTATATAGCCTATAGCGCTCCTCGACAAATGGGCTAACCAACACAATTTTTTTTCAATTCGAACCAGTAGTTCCTGAGATTAGCCCGTTCAAATAAACAAACAAACAAACTCTTCAGCTTTATATAATAGTATAGATTGCAAATTCAAATAAAACTAGATAGAGTAAGTACATACCTTTGTGGTATGTACTTCCTCTATCTAGTTTTATTACCAAAGCGCACAGATTCCTGCCTAGGATGCTATAGAAAAATAAAAAACATCCAAATTTCGATAGAGAAGATGGTTGAAAGCTAGCAGAAGCTTGAGAGCCAATTATACATTAATGAAATCGAAACCCAAAAGCCCAACTATCAGACGTAAAGCTGTAAGCTCGTTCGGCGTAAATTGGACTAACAATGAATTACATTAAAATCAGTACATAAAACATCAGTAAAAACATATTTTCCTGACGACATACATCTCAGACCGCATCGTCACCACGAAGGCTGTAAAGTTTTCGAAACGTCGGAACTAAAAAGTAACATATTTTTTTTTATTTCATCGTTAATTTTCTAAGAATATATTCATCTACACTTTGTTTTGTTAAGGAAGCAGCAGAGTAACGAAATTGGTATCCGTGCACAGGGAAATATAATGTCCATAATGATCCCTTAGCCCAGGGCTTCCCAAACTTATTTGTACTGCGACGCCCTTGAGAATTTCACATTTGTTAACGACACCCACCCCCTCTCTTCGGGCCAAAAATACCACACATTTATAATTTTTATTAGAAAATAAGAACAAAACCAAATTGTAAGCAAAAAAATAAAGATATATTTATTTTACTTTGGCTTTTTGGCTGGCTGCTAATAAGTTGTGCTTGCTTTGGTTTGGAAATTGCCACTCACACACATTTGTTTCTCTATGTGTATTTTTGATCTGTACTTGTTCTTTATCCAAACTCCGAGTGCGAAATTAAACAAAATGTCAGAATTCGGCATGCGCTCGGCGCTCACTCGACTCGGCCGCATCGACACACGACGCCCCTGGGACAGTGCTGCGACGCCCCAGGGCGTCGCGACGCACAGTTTGGGAAGCCCTGCCTTAGCCCAACTATTAGTAAACTATTAGTACTACGGAGGTACACTTAGTCTTTTATAGAGATTGCTACGTATTTCTAAAATGTATATTTTGTTTACGATAATTACTTTTAGTATTTTCGTTATATAATTAAGATTAATACTACAATTTTACACGATGAAAACGGGATTGGAAGAAACATGTTTTATTCTTTCTACAGAAACATCGGAAACCTACATCCACGTGTTGAAATATTTAGTTAAACATTTAGTTATGTACTTATCCCAACGCCAAACTCCAAAATAAATTGCCATACACGTGTGTGTATAGGGAATCACTCTGTTTGCTAACAAGCGTAATAGTCTGTGCAAATTCCACTTTGTATAAATATTGACTTAATTAATTCGGTGTACAGGTAACATTTACCTTTCATCCGAAACAAGAGCTACTGAAGGGTAACAGCCATTTCTGAACATTAATTTGCGTACACAGAATACCTACCTAATCATTAGCATTAGAGGTGAGTCGTTGACGGTTTTGGCGTTAACGAAATGAAACCGTTTCGTATAAACAGTCAACTAGTTGCAAAACCAGTGGACGTTTTTAACTGGTTTGCAGAAATGTCCACAGATCTATATACGTTAATTTCCCGTTTTATCGTTGATTCAACGACGTTAAATGAAACAGGTTGATAAATTTAACTAGTTTATCTGTGCACCCGTTTTGTTCGCGTCTGTCGTTGATTTAACGACGTTGAATGAAACAGGTTGATAAATTCAACTAGTTTTGCGGTAAAGAGAAAACGGTTGACTCGTTAACAGTAGACAAAACAGTTTAAAAAACAGTTCGTTGATTCAACGACCATTCCTAGCAGGCATGCGTAACGTGTAATTTAGTTAAAAATAGTGTCGGCTTTGATTACGTTGAATGCCATAATATAGAAATGGTAAAATATTTAATGCCTTCGTCGTATTGCGCAGTAACTGATTTAGTAAATATAGGGGTACTAATGTGAAATACTCATAATAATTCATGGACTCATGTAACATATATAAATTAAATCAATATAACACCAATAAACTTTAAGGAAACTTATGGAATAAAATTCTCAAAGTGTGGTAAACCCGAGTGGCCCCGCGCCCGAGTGTAGACCATTTAGTGTGAGCGGGATTACGGCCCGTTGATATGGCTGTTTGATTCTGTTTTTTATTCATACTTCAAACCTTGCTCAGGACAGGCAAAACGACAACACGACCGGCAGCGAGAGGTCCCCTCCAACGACTTCTACCTATAGCTTGTGCTCTGCGTCCCAAGCTGGGCATTACTCAAATGGGCAATGTACAATACAATAAATATTTGTAAGGGACGAGATAAAAACATTTTATTTTATTAGTCGTAATTTCACAAAACAGAATTTCAACAAAATCTTCATGGAACATCCCGTTTTGCCTCCTGAGGAAGTGTATTCTTGTGCGTGAATTATTTTTATGACAAAGGTTTAAACTTTTTATTTTAAGAGGACCAAAAACGTCCCGAAATGGAAAAACTTACCTCGTTTACCTATTCTTGAAACATTGACTTAAAGCTTATTTTACACCAGACGAAAGGTTGGTTCAAAACTTGTTTATTTTAGTATTATAGTTTCCCGCGTGTTAGAAAAGTATTATTTTCCATATAAACTTTTCATGTTCATTTCGAGATAGAATTTTGAGAAACATTAAAATACGTGTTTTATTAATTGCAGCGAAGCATGAGTATAAAGTTTCACATCAATATAATCAAACAAATATTATTTCCCATACTATTTTGCAATGGCTTTTCACCTCTTTAGTGATGGTACCTACTACCTATATAATTAAAAAAAAAATCTTATTTATCTATGAATATAGGAAAGTATTGGCAAATTTTCAGCTTTTGCTATTGCTTTAGTCTGGCCATAGATGAATCAGCTAGAGTATTACGTAATTTTATATGCTTAGATAAGGATTGAATCAACCTAACTTTGTGTTTGTACGTGACAATGGTCTGAGTTCGTAAGTTTGCACAACAAATATTAAATCAACATTAATGGAAGTTCAAATATAACTAGGGCCAAGGACATTACTCATTAACAATGTAGAGTCCCTAAGGCTTAAATCATATTACCAATGTCTCAGTTCAGAGGTCGCTAAAGGGACACAAATTTACACCCTCGAGAACCAAAGTAAATACAAGCGAAATTGATGAAATTCTTTTTGCGTGCAGGGAGTGGTGATTTTCATTTTTCACTTCGATGGATTCTAACTAAATATTAGCTCGGAAGTAGCCATGCTGGCATACTAAAGACAGTATGGTTTAAAGACGTCTATAACCACTCACGTATCAAACGCATATTAAAAAGTAATAGCATAGTAAAGCAGGGGTAATACATAAACTCCCTTGGGAGTTGGACGCAAAACTCCTCTCGTCCGCGTTCTTCTGGCGGGAGGAGGCGTCCAGTCGCCGTCAGGTGAGACTGGCCCCGAGGGAGATTGTGGCCCGATTTCGCAGAACCGCTGTGGAGGAGTGGCATACCAGGCTGGAAAGCCCAAGTGCGGGCTTGAGGACCGTCGCGGCAGTGCGACCTGTCCTAAAGAGATGGCTAGACAGGCGCCACGGTGCGCCAACTTTCCGGCTGACGCAGGTACTGACGGACCACGGATGTTTCGGTTCGTTCCTGTGTCGGATCGGAAAGGAGGTGTCTGCCGTGTGCCACCATTGTGGCAACTGCCACGAGGACACGGCCCAACATACGTTGGAGGAGTGCCCAGCCTGGGACGAAGAGCGCAGCGCTCTCAGAGCAGTCGTCGGAGGAGACCTCTCGCTGCCGGCCGTGGTGTCGTCCATGGTCGCCAGCCGGAGGTCCTGGCGTGCGGTGGCCCACTTCTGCGAGAGCGTCATCTCGCAGAAGGAGAGTGCCGAGAGGGATCGGGAACGAAATGATCCCTCCCGCCGCCAGAGAAGACGTAGGAGGCGCCGGGTGGACGACTGACCGGCGTCTCCCGCCCTGTGGAAGGGGGGCGTTTGAATTCCACCACGGTAACCCCTGCCTGTCGTACGAGGCGACTAATAGGGGCCATCGGGGGTCGCGGGCTCGCAGCGGGGGGCTGTCAGCCCGAATCGATGCACTCCCAGTTTCGGAGCATCGTGCGACCCCGAGATGGACGGCAGCGCGTGTGGTAAGGCCTCGTTCGCTGTCGTTGTTCGGTGCGCGGGGGCTCCTAAGCCCTCCCATGGAGATGGGCTGCTACGCAGCACCGCGCAGGGGCGGTTCCGGCAGCAATTCTAGCACTCCTTAGAATACCCCGGGATCGCTCCGCGGCCACCGCGGGGTTTTAGCTGGTAGTGTCGGGTGGGGTGTACATAGGGGGTAGGGACTCGGCCCAGCGGCTGCCCGGATAGCCATCATCCGGGCGAGGGGGATGCTGGGTCGTAAGACCGGCTAGTCCAGCATAACCGTTTTATTCTTATTCCGCTTCCCCCCGGAGCGGGCGGTAGTAATAAAACGCTTTCCCCGCGACAACAAAAAAAAAAAAAAAAAAGGGTAATACATAAAAGCCAAAATCAATTTTATTTCCATAATGTTAAAGTTAAAAAATAGTATGTAAGATCGGCGAGTGTTGCCAGTACTTTGTGGCGCGCCGGCGTACCATTGACACGT
This sequence comes from Laothoe populi, assembly GCA_905220505.1. Taxonomy (NCBI): domain Eukaryota; kingdom Metazoa; phylum Arthropoda; class Insecta; order Lepidoptera; family Sphingidae; genus Laothoe; species Laothoe populi. Next base: position 9,810,847 of record HG992164.1, on the reverse strand, counting down.
GACTGAGTTACTACACCATATTCAAGTGCTTTGTAATCGTATCTTACTTAGAGATCAAACCTGTATTATGTTATGTGACTGTTGGGAGTTATGTATGTACATATATATTTTTTTATAGTTCATACTAAATTGTAACGTAAAATTTACTTCCTTGAAATCCCTGTGACAGCAATCCAATTCCGTCGCTATTAAACTTTAGTAATATTTCGTTTTCATAAATGCAAATATTATTCATAGCTTCAGTTTAGACCCAGAAACTTGTATCAAGCCACCTGTACATTAACAAATGCTAATCTTGTTCATGTTGTTTAAAAACAACCCATTCAAGGCCGGGGAAATTACTTCTGTGATTGCTTAATCCCGACCCCGAGGCTGCGTCAATTTTCTTGCGAGTAACTTCATTTCAAATTATAATCCTTTTTAGTGAAGGCGTTATGCTTTTAACTTAGCTAATATTGTATTTCGAAGAAGAATGATTTTGTATAACAAAATTATGTTGTAATTAATTCATGTTCCTTGACAGCCTCTGTTGCGCAACGGGTGAGTAGCCGGCTGTGAAACGAGAGGCCGTGGGTTCGATTTCCGCACCGAGACAAATGTTTGTGTAACAGACAGATATTTGCTTCGGGTTGTGGAACCTTAGTCCCTCGTAGTTCTTGATACCCACCATACAGGTTTAACCTAGTGTGGGGTCAGGACTATGTGACTGTTGGGTGTATTATTATATATCTGGGGTAATTTTAGTAGTTTTTTTTAAGTTGTGGCTTCGCGACCAGCTTCAGGGTCAGGACACGAACCTTTGACTTTTTACCAGCAGTTTAATCAAAGTTCTGGGCAATATTTATCGACACGTGTAGTAACTTTTAGGCAAACAATCTGATTTTCTTATTATTTAGCGTTATAAAGAAATATATAATACCAGCCCTGTAATATACTTTCCCACAGCTGGGCACGGGCCTTCTCTACTAATGAGAGTAGTTAGGCCTTAGTCCATCAAGCTTGCCTAATGCGGATTGGTAGACTTCACACACGTTAGAAATTCTTATTTAGAATTCTCAGGCATAAAGGTTTCCTCATGATTGAAATAAAACAAATTTTACGGATTCTATCGCGGTTTATTTTACTTTTTTACTCCCGACGTTTCGAAACTCGAAAGATTTACACACTTCATGGACACGGAGCGGATTGAGATGTATGTCGTCAAGAAATTTAGTTTTATTTCAATGTATAATATTCGCGTAAAAAAAAACTGTTTCCTCGTGATGTTTCCTTCACCGTTGAAGCAAGCGATAATTAATAATCAATACACACGTAACTTAGAAAAGTCAGATATGTTAGATTAAACTATTTATAGTTAAGATCCAGTAGAACAATAAATATATATACGAAAATAAAAAGTCATCGTGTTAAAAAATTTATATGTAATGATTTGTGTGGAGTGGACGTATGCAGACATCAACAAAATGTATGGAATGAAAAAGTAGACCTTTTTTACTCGAATGTATAAAAATAAATAATATATTGAATAGAAATATATTTATGAAAAAATTAGAGAAACAAAAACATACTTTATTATGTTTTTATAAAAAGTAGATTTCATATTTTTTAATTTTATTTTTGTAGTCTAACTCTTCGGACAGCAAGTTTTTACAAAGTGCGCTGAAATATGAGCCTTACCCATAAGGGTTATACGTCGTTACACACACATCGAGAAACATTCAAATATAAACAATGCTTCAACTTGAACCTAATACATATTGTATCAAGTAAAATAAGGCGAAGTTCTGGAAACGAAGCTCTTGTACTTACAAGAGCTTCGTTTTCACAATTTATTAAACGCTACTAAAATAATTAAGTCTCTGTCGGCATAGAACACTGTTTCGAAACACAAGTGCCCAGAGCTGGCGCTGAGTGGGTCGCATCTAAAACATTTGTCAACAGATTTTCAATTGGTTGAAGATGTAGCATTGCAACATAAAGTAACTGCTAGTAGTGAGTCTGTGAATTCACCCAATATAATTGATGTGAACATTGACTTATCGAACTGGATGTATGTACATAGTTACACACTAAGACGGAGAACATTAAATTGTAGCTGGTTTCAAATGTTTGTAATATATTTTACATCGCCTATACTTATGGTCCTAATATCGCAAACACATTTTCACGAATAGTAAATATTATTAAATCCAACTCCGGCTACCCAAGAAAATTTTAATAGCAATATACCTTTCGAAACCAATATACCTGCATCGATTGGATGTGGTTTAGTTGCGTATATATAAAATTCAGAACAATAAAACATATAGCATAGTATATTGTCTTACTTGTAGTATTATTGAGTTTATGAAGTGGTTTAAAAAAACAAATCGATAGTACGAGTCTTCTATTTGTTGAAATAAACACACACAGGGAATTTCTAGAGTGTAATTTTGTAGCACACGGCCATACATAGATACGAACTATCCACATAACCTACCTCAGTTAAAATCTCAGAACAAAAATTTATATCAGTTAGTTTGGGACTCCTTATTGTTGGGTCACTGGATACGCTTGTATGCGAAATGCTCCCGATGCCTGGTGTAGGGCTGCCCCACATATTTATATTTATTTATTTACGACATACTAACACAGATCATAAGTTAATGTTACTAACAAAATAATTATTATTATTATTAAAAAATATTATTATTATTAATAGATACGAATGTTACAATATGGACAGTATGTAGTCTGAGTTAAATAAATAAATAAAATCTGCTGTCAGAACAAATATAATAATAATACTAGTCCTGTATTAAACATTGTCCCACTGCTGGGCACGGGCCTCCTCTACTTACTTATACTCGAACGTAAAATTTACTAACTTTAAATCCCTGTGCTTGCTTTAACGGCGAAGGAAAACATCGTGAGGAAACCTGCATATCTGAGATTTTTTCGAAGATATGAGAAGTCTGCCAACCCGCATTAGGCCAGCGTGGTGGACTAAGGCCTAACCCCTCTCATTAGTAGAGGAGGCCCGTGCCCAGCAGTGGGACAATGTTTAATACAGGGCTAGTATTATTATTATTATTAAATCCATGTGACAGCAATCCAATTCCGCCCCTATTAAACTTTAGTAATATTTAGTTTTCATAAATGCAAATATTATTCATAACTTCAGTTTAGACCCAGAAACGTGTATCAAGCCACCTGTACATTAACAAATGCTAATCTTGTTCATGTTGTGTAAAAAATATATAATGATTTTAAATATTTATTAATAATCAAAAATCACAACTTGTACCCACTAACTAATCTAAAACGAAATCGGAAAAATAGCTTCACATAATCCAGACAATAAAAAGCGGATAAAAATCGAACAGGAAAAGCGCCACGAAACCTATTTACAAGACTGATGAGTGGACGTTTCTCCGATTGACTAGACAGTAAAAAGAAAGGTTTGAAGCCGAAACAAAACTTGGACTCGTTACAAACAGAAAGACGTGAAAGCCATTTTATCAGGCTATTTTTATGAGATTTGTGTTGTTTCAATACGCTAAAACAAATTCCTATCTTCCAAGTAATTATAGCAAGTGAGCTGCGATAGCCTAGTTGGTTGCGGTACGGACTGTCAAGACGAAAGTCGTATGTTCGAAATCAGCCCAAATGGAATACACCTCTGACTTTTCTAAAGTTACGGGTGTATTCATTGTTAATTATCGCTTGCTTTAATTGTGAAGGAAAACATCGTGAAGAAACCCGCATACCTGAGACTTCTCATACGAATTTCAACTAGATGTGAAGTCTACCAACCCGCATTAGGCCAGCATGGTAGACTAAGGCCTAACCCCTCTCATTAGTGGAGGAGGGCCGTGCCCAACAGTGGGAAAATGTTTAATGCAAAAATGTTTAATACATTAAAGATAAAAATGCAAATAATTAAATTAATGAAGTAAAATTATCATGACCTAAATAACGTAATGTCGGGAATAAGTCAGACAGTAGAAATTGAAAAGTTTGTGCTTTAAATCAAAACTTGGCGGACTTATAATTAAACATTGATCGTGGTCTTAGGAGGAAATATCTTAAATATTTCAACGAAGACAAAATCTAGTTAGCTATTTTCTGAAAGAAAATTATTAACTTAGCGTTGTTTACGTTAGTAGAAGAGATAAAATAAAATCTACTGAAATATACTCGTTTATTTATGTCTTTACCATTACAAAAGGATTAACAATTTATCATTTTAAACAAAGACAGAATATATTAAGAAAGGTCAGATTATCCTTTAAAAAAATAATCATTTGAATTCGAAATTTGGCGAAAAGTGGGTGTACTAGTTGCACCTCTGCCTACCCCTTCGGGGATTACAGGCGTGAGTGTATGTGTATGTGTGTGTCGTTTGATTTATTTTCTAGTAATTTCCATTTAAACTTGTATAAATTTCAGTATGTTTATAACTTCACAAACCTATTACATATTCTAGATACTATATTATATATTCTGTGTACGGTGGTCGCTATCCGGGCGGATATGAATATCCTACCACCAGCAAACAAATTTTTCGGACGAATGATATTTCCCACGGTGAATAGGAGAAAAAATTCAAATGTATTAATTAGGTGTAATAATAATAAGACCCCAAAATTCCTATAAAAAATGATGTACATAAACATTATTAGGTGATCGACACTATTGTCTTAAATGATTAAATAAGACCTACATCTACGTATTTTAATGGCATATCTTTAAGAGTAGACTTAAGTATCATCATCATTATGTTAGCCGAAGGACGTCCAGTGCTGGATATAGGTCTCCCCCAAAGAGTGCCACAATGACCGGTCCTGCGCCACCCGCATCCAGCGGACTCCCGCGACCTTTACTAGGTCATCAGTCAACTAATGGTGGACTATGGTGGACTTAAGTATGCGACTCGGATAATATACAAATACGTTCTTTTTGAGGCATGCGAACAAGAAAGGAGACCGCAACAAGCGACATTTCTTAAAGCGGATTGTTCATTATTGAAGTGAAAACTTCTTTAGGCAAGTTGGGCACTTTCACGATGGGAAAAAACACTGAACTCGCGTGACCGTCACGCTCTGATTTTTTGACATAAGCACGCCTATGAAGTTCTATAATTATTAAATAGCAATCATAAACGAAAAAAGTTACTACTTCATGGACGCTGTTTGAATAAAGAACACAGTAAGTTTTAAATTTTCACTTCTGTCGGTAGTCCCCGTGACTGCCTATGTTTTTTTGTCTAACTCAAATCGCAGGTCGCTTGGTCGTACACCTCAAAACGTATCTTTAGTTATAATCTTTAACACATCCACTATAAAATACCATGCCTCAAATTTTGAAGTTAAATTTCAAAAGTATTTCGTGCTCCACCGTAGACCACATCATCACTTACCATCAGGCGAGATAGTGGTCAAACGCAAGCCTATTTATAGTAAAAAAAAAAACAAAAATGAGCTTTTACGTAAACATTTTCTCATCGTACATTTTATGTAGCAACAGTAAGAGGATAAGTATACGCTTTCAAGATATTAAATACTTAATCCGAAAAAGTCGTCCAATAGCTCATATATCTTTTGTTAAGAGTATTAAAGATATTGGTTCGATACATTACATTTACAGCTACTATTTTCTCATATTACATATGCAGCTTTCTCATAATGAAATAAGTGTAATTGCTTCGGCAATACATTGAACCGTAAGAGAATCAAGGCTCATGCTTGTATCCCCGAAGGGTTAGCCACCTTTCACACTCACCACGATGCCATTAGTATTATCGGTGTAAATGATCGGCGATAGTAGTCACCCAGGTGACCAATTTGGTACCTAATAATAATAATTTTCAGCATAATACTATGAAATTAAAATTAATCAATATTGTCATCTAATTGAAAGTACAATATGTAACGTAAACTTTATTCTTAAGTTTTTATCGAAATATGAACACGTATTTAATGTATCCAGGGAAATAAAAAAATATCAATAATATAATCATTCCTCAGTGCCTTATATTTCAATTCTTGCTGTCCTTTATAGTAGGCTCTTAGCGGGAACGTTTTCATTTAGGTTTCAGCTGATTAATGAACACTCTAAGTAATCTATTACTCATTTTTAAGTGACAGCATAACTGTTTTAAGACAATATTTTTTAAATTATCACTAAATATTATTATCACATACGGAGGGTCCAAATATTTTATTTTGTTGCATACATTACAAAGTATTGACGAGTTTAATAATTAAAAAATACCAATAAACTTGACATATTTGATAAACGTTACCGTAAAACCACTTGAGTAAGTATTACAAGTTGATTGATAATTTACAACACTCAGAAGCTTTTTATTTCAAGGAAATCTTTACCCTCCTTATCTCATTTTCGCAGAAACCTCTTGTATCGGAGTAAAATTCTTTCTCTCCTAAATTAATTTGAATTCCAAAAGGAAACTGGTTATCTTATTTTTCACTGACAAATAATATTCGCTTATTATAAAAAAAAGTAATTTAATGATACAAACAATAGGAGAATACTGTTATTGTTCAAGTATTAATTGGAAACACTTAATTTATCTACCGGAGAGCACCTAAATTTAGAACCGAAAAAAATCCATGAAAATAGTGCGTTGTTGACTTTATGTAATGAATGTAAACATAACGTTAATAATGGGCACTTGAGTTTTATATAATGACAATGTCAATTTTTTTTTATAGCAGTCCGACAAACTAGCCAGTGGATCACCTGATGTTAAGTGATCTCCACCGCCCATGAACATCCACAATACCCTCAGATTACAGAGTTTTTCTGTATTCTGAGACAATACCGAAAGTATCATGTATGCGCTGTCGGCCTTAAAGGACAGGAATAGGGATTAGGGAAGGGAAGGGGGAATCTGGGCCTCCGGATATCTCACTTACCATACGAAACGCGACAGTAAACTGTCACTTTAAGTTGGTTTTCTGTGAGACAGCGGTACTACCCCGGTCGAGCCGACCCATTCATGCTGTAGACAAATATGTCTTCAGCGTGGCTCTACCGCAAAAAAATATTTAAAATTTTATTTATATTTATTGTATTAAGTGTGTAAATATGGTTTTATTGTAATTGTTAGTGCATATTAATGAAGTAGTACCGTGGTTGTTCGTAGTTTCAGTCAAACAATAAATATACATACATAAACATTAAATGTAGCCACGAGACACGATAATTAAAATAATTATCCAATTTGTAGTAGTAGTAACGATAAACAAATTCTAGTGTTGTACACTGTGTATCTTGAAATTTAACTCGATCCTTTCTTTCTGATAAACTGCTCTTCTATACCTTGCTATACAAGATGGTTCAGCGTTGTAGGATCTTGGTACCTTTTCAGCTTATTTCTGTTTACCCCCGGACATTTTAAACTAAACTTTTACTTCTTTTTACAGGCATATTTTTGTATGGGCGCTATACTATATATTTCTAGTATTATTATTATTACTACACGAAACTTTTATTTGCATTCCTTTGACTTTGTTTTGAAGTCAATAGCTATAATCCTCAAGAAAAATTTATAACACAAGATTGTAAATGAATATAAAACAATTTAGTTTTACTGCTATTTCAAATCGGTTGAAAGGATTTTCAGCATCTATAACAATATTTAAATGAACTGCAGAGGAAGTATCAATGACGACGTTTAATGAATGTTCACGCTAAAAACGTGTGTTGTTGAATGTTCACGCTAACATCTCATATATTAATTTAATAAAATTGTTCATATCTCTACTGAATCGTAAACTATTTATCAATTTTCTATTCTAAGAAGTGAAGGCATAATCTCTAAACTGCGATTGCCGACTCACATTATTATAAATGAGAAGATCATTAAGGATGTAGACGACGTAGCCAAAGTTAGTACATTAAATCAACAATACCACATGAGAAGCAACTAGCACGTATTGCTAAAAGTTTTAAACCAAGGTACACAGAGTTTGTGATTTAGCTTAATGCCAGTTACCGTTTCACATCTACACAAATCATGATGTTTAGCTGCAAGATTTTGTCGAATGTAATAATGTAAGCTAATTATAGCTTTTAAAGTTGATTTTGATTATCATCTTGATCCGCCCTTACTAGTATTTCTAATTCGTAATGTAGGTTTGGTTTAGTAAAATTCCGCCTGTAAAAACGTTTGATATAACTTCAGTTCTTTGTAACCCGAACACGATGACCTTTGACCCAACGACATCGCTATGGAAATTTGAAAGCGTTGAAGTCATTGAATTTTCGAGGCGGTAAAATATGGAACTATGTAGTTGACGATAACGCATAGAATAATATAAGCTATTAAAACGTAAAACGGTCGACGAGAGATAAAAAGCTCTTCCCGTCTTTTCCATAAATATTATATTTAAAAATCCTTCAGTATTCTACTGTCAGTTTGCATTTTACGCTTGTCATCTCGAAATAAAAAAATATAATAATTTTATTTTCATCTTACGACGCTGTAGTATTAGACAACTGAAATAAAAAGGGTTTTCCGTGTTACTGAACCAATTTGACACTTTACATGATGATGATGATGTTATTATATAAAAATAATAGTAAAGTATGACCTAGATCAAATTAATTATGTGACTGACCCCCTTAATTTGAATGAAAACGAGACGCACACATTTCATAATGAACCGTGAAACTGCTCCGAAAGTTCGAATAATAAGTTGCCTATAAGAATATTATTTATATTACATTCATATGTAAATTTAATATTATTGAAATAAAGTTTATCCATTATGCTTTTAACTGTAATGGAATAAACATAACGCAGAGTAGTTATTAAAGCAGTTGTGTAGACATCGGTAGGCAGCGGCTTTGCTGTGCCCTGGTATTGCAGAAGTATATGGGCGGCGGTGACTACTTACCATCAGGTGGCCCGTCTGCTCGTATGCCTATCGAGGCACTAAAAAAAAGACATCGTGTAAAAACTCTAAATAAAATCAATTTTATAATATAATTGGACTAATTGGATGCACTGTATTCAGTTCTATGCGTATTGTTGTTTTATGTTTAAGCATGTTTAAAAGTTATGTTGTTGTTCTGGCGGTCGATTTCTATTACTGGCCAAGAAGGGACCATACATTGTTTTGCTATCTGAGAAAGTATGGGGAACTACTAAAGCACAGAAATATAGTAAAATATTTAAAGAATCGTCTGCTTTCTTATTATGAAAAAACAAGTTAATACACCACACAAAAACATTAGTAGCTAAATATTATATTATGCCATCACAAAATGGTTAATATGACCTATAATAAGTATAAAGTAGGCACGTTTCAGAGAAATTTTAGTAGCACACATGCCTTGCCTATGAAATTTTTGATCATATCAAATTGTATTTATTGAATATAACCAACAGTTGCTCATAGTGTTTCTGTAACGCTTGTAGTTTTGGTATTTCTCACAGTAACAACATTTGTTAAATATATTAACAAAGCATGGATATTGTGATTTTAGTATCCTGATAAATAGACGAATACACAATTTTAACGAATTTTCAAGTTTATAATTCACAAAATATTATATATGAAATGAAATGAAATGAAATGAAATCGTTTATTGATCATGTAGGCAATTACATAGCTCTTATGACAAGTCAGAACATTCAAAAAAAGTAAAGAATTTTTAAGAAAAGCATATCAGCTTATGTATACATACATACATAGCATCATCAATACACTAGCAATTAATTATTCATATGGTATTTAAAATTATTATTATTTATTTATTATTAATTAATTTTTATTTTTATATTATTAATTAATATTATTCAAGGAAATACTAGTCAAATATATATATTTAAATGGGTTTGATATGGACCATGGGTATTTCCGAGACGTCGCTTGTTTTAAAAGCTACCACCGGATCCAAACGCGACCCCGCCTGAGAAGACCCGGCGAAACAAACTCAGCGGGCTTACATTACCGCTGGATACTACGCGGCGCGACCCAGTCCTGAGAGAATCCAGCAAATCAAACTCAGCGGGCTTGTTTTTGGTCCGATTCATTATTTCTAGTAGATGACCTGTCACAAATTACATTGCCAATTTACTATTTCATTTTATACGCGATCGGTCGTCATATTAGTTTATTATTTTTATTTTTATAAGTGTATATAATATTACAACATGTCAGTTATTAATATTTTATAAATTTAGTTTTTATTTAATTTTGTTTTACTATTTGTATACACTAACATGATGTAAGCTACAGGGCGCCAGGTCGCAGTGTGCAGGAAGGAACCGAATGCCAGACATCCCTATCCTCTAGATATTGTTGAACATTATAATAGCCCCTGTCCATAAGAACACGTTTAATATGAGTCTTAAACATTTTATTGGGCAAATCAATTACATTATTGGGGATTTTGTTATAAAATTTAACACAGTTACCCATAAAAGACTTTTTAGATCGTACTACTCTAAAGGAGGGTACTGTTAGTTTGTTTCGGTTTCTTGTATTAATGTTGTGAATATCACAATTTTTATAGAAATTACTTATATTTTTACGAACGTACATGATATTTTGATAGATGTATTCAGACGGCACAGTTAATATATTACTATCCTTGAATACTGATCGTAAAGAATCCCGACTACGTAGGTCGTATATAGCTCGGACCGCTCTTTTTTGTAAAATAAATATAGTATTTATATCAGCAGCTGATCCCCACAATAGAATGCCGTAAGACATAATACTGTGGAAGTATGCGAAATATACCAACCTAGCCGTTGAAACATCTGTTAGACGTTTTATTTTCCGGACTGCAAAAGCTGCAGCACTTAATTTAACGGATAACCTTTCTATTTGAGGACCCCATTGCAATTTACTATCTAGAGTTATTCCTAAAAATACAGTTGAAGAGACTGAATCTAGTGATTCTCCGTTTAATTTTATACACGAATTTATATTTGGTACATTAGGTAATGCAAACCGAATGCATTTTGTTTTTCCTGCATTTAGTAAGAGATTGTTAGCAGAAAACCAACTTGAAATTAATTTTAAAACATTATTGGGCGTAACTAGGTCTTTATCCTTACGATTTACTTTAAATATTAAAGATGTGTCGTCAGCGAATAAGACAATGTTTGAAATCTTCTCTACCATATAAGGAAGGTCATTTATATATACTAAAAACAAAAAGGGGCCCAGAATGGAACCCTGTGGAACTCCTATTTTTACTGTAGATCCTATTGATGTGACGCCATCTATAGAAACTTTTTGTTCCCGACCCGATAAATAGGACATTACAAGATCCAGAGATGAACCAGAAATTCCATAATATTTGAGTTTAACAACGAGGGTTCGGTGGTCGACGCAGTCAAAAGCTTTAGAAAGATCACAGAAAACTCCAAGAGCATCCTGAGACCCCTCCCAGGCCTCCAACACAGTTTTAATTAAAATTGAACCAGCGTCTTGAGTAGACCGACCCTTTGTAAACCCAAACTGGTTAGGATGCAATATCATATTCCTATTAAAATGAACTAGCATTTGGTTGAGCATGATTTTTTCGAAGACCTTACTAAGAGTTGGTAATATAGATATAGGTCTGTAATTAACCGCGTCATGTGCACAACCTTTCTTAAAAATGGGTATAATTTTACTAATTTTCATTAGATCAGGAAAAATACCATTAACTATACAAAGGTTAAATATATCTGCTAAAATAGGAGCAATATTTACAATGACCGCTTCTATAGCTTTAATGGACAGCCCCCATAAATCTTCAGTACCTTTTGTTTTTAGAGACTTAAAAACCTTAACTATTTCATAATATGTTACCCTTTCAAAGTAAAAATTGGGCATATTTCCCTTAACATTTTGTTTTAACAATGATTCTGCTAAAGTCGCTGATGACTGCAGGTATTTAGTGGTCTCTACAGGTATGTTAGTAAAATACTGCTCGAGATAATTGGCTACATTAAGTTTATCTGAAACCAGTTCGTCATTTAAAAGTAAAGCTATCGAGTTATTTATTCTAATTTTACCAGATCAGTATTTATAATGTTCCAAGTCGTTTTTATTTTATTATTAGACTGTCTTAATTTCTCACTAAGATGTGCGGCTTTAGCTTGGAGACATACTTTTTTAAATATTTTTGAATAATTTTTGACGTATTTGGAAAAATTGACATCAGGTGTATAGGACCTTTTGTCGTACAAGTCATATAAAATATATCTACTACGTCGTATGCCTTTAGTAGCCCAAGCGTTAAAATTAGTTTTAGGGTTTAGTTTAAGGGATTTTATTTTACAAGTCTTGTTAAATTCATTGCAAATGTTACTGAACAATATATTGTACAAGTCGTTAGGCCTAGAAGAATTCGGGGTATATGAATATAATATAGACTTCAAATTATTACTAAAATTATCTAGATTATTTTTTGTCAATTGCCTGCATGTAATAGATTTATTTTCAATGCGTGAATTATTTTTTATTTTGACCAACTGACATTTGTGATCTGACCGAACACCCGTTGTTACGCATTTATTTGTTATATTAAAATTGGTTATAATATTATCAATGCATGTTGCCGATGCATATGTTACCCTAGTTGGCTCAAAAAACAAACATTTTAAATTAAATGAGCCAAACAACGATATAAATTTACTTTTATCCAAGGAATCAACCAGAATGTTAACATTAAAGTCTCCACAGACTAATATTTTTTTATTGTCATTAAATTTTTTAAGGATATCCTCCATTGTTGACATAAATCTCAATAAGTTAGACGATGGAGGCCTATATACGCATAATATAATGTATAATTCGGTTTCTGCACATGCAACCTCACAAACCCGCTCAACAGAAAGGTGAGAGATATCCCTTCTTTCCTTAAATTTAACATTATCTCTAACTAATATTAGGGCTCCCCCACCCTCTGCCGACGCTCTATTGAACGAGCTGGCGACCCTGAAGCCATTCACATTGAAGCTCATATGGTGCGCCTTCAGCCAGGTTTCTGTAAAACATAAGATGTCAATTTTATATGTGTCTGTAAAAAGTTCTATTTCTAAAATTTTGCCAGAGAAGCGGTTTATATTTTGATGACATAAAACTAAATTACTGTCATTCTTCTCTGTTGTCACCCTTAAATGTTTAAATTATTACTTAAATTACTATTCACCACATTTATTTTAGTAACATTACTAATAGTGGTGGTCCCAGAAAACTTTGTCATATTACTTATGACTGTGTTTATAAAATAAGCTACTGATGTAGCAGTTAAATTTAAAACTCTTTTAGAGAGATACAATGTACCTCTTGTCAATTTCCCTTTACCAATAAATATATTGGTGTCAAAAAAAGAGAATTTGTCATTATTATGATTAATTAAAAATTGCATATGCCGATTCAGCATATAAATATCATTATTTACCCTATCAGACACATTGTCCAGATATGGGAAGGCACACAATATGATCCTACCGCAATTTAAATCTAACATTGCCTTAAAGCAGTCAGTTAAATCTTTTTTATTTAAATTTTGACTATTCCCGACCAAAAGTGTCAAACACGATTCAATATTATATTTTTTATGTATTAAATTTTCTACTATTTGTTTAAAACTTAATCCCGGAGTACAATAATTTACTAAAGAGTGACTGAGGCTATTTTTAAGTAATATACTAATGCCTTTACCTATGTCATCTGAGTATATTATAAGATTAGAATTTATATTATTAACATTAGCACTAACACTTGCAACAGAATGGCTTTGTTTTATTTGCAAAATTGGAGGTGTCCTTTCACTTTGAACAGGTATAGTTGGCAAGGCATTTAACAATTGTTTTGACTCTGACAGTAGTTCAACCTGATTGTTTTCCACAAGATGTGATTTATTTACAGGTGTTAATGTATCACTGACCAAATCATGTAGATTATTTTCATACTCTATGGTTAACTGTTTTAAATCATTTTTTGAAGATAAATATTTATTATAAGTAATATTTAATGAATCCTCCAATGTTTTCATTTCCGTGAGCAAACGCTCAGTATCAATCTTATAAATATTTTTACTATCTTCTAATTTTATTTCATAATTTTCAAGTTTTGCTATTAAGGTCCTACGTTGCTTCCTAAGTTCCAAGTTAGTTTTATTATATCCTTTTTTTAATTTTAACAATTTAATTTTCTTAATAATTTTATTAAATTTTATGTATTTTTTAATTTTATTATGACTCAACATATGGACATTTGCTTTATGCTTTATTTAGACATTTATAATCACTATGGTCTAAATGAAAGTCACTTTATAACTTTGACATATTTAAAAACACACAAAGACTCATAGAATTAGCGCGCGCGAAAATGTAGCCTCTTAATTTTCTGTTGTGTGTAAAGGAAGTTTCTTTTTTCAATTTCCTGAATATGAAGACTATAAACCAACTAAGCGAGTGTGAAGGAATGAGGGTTCGTCCCTTTCGTTGCGGAGGGCCATACCCTTAGTATAATAAACTTTTAGTATTTTAAAAGGCTAATGTGGTTGTTATTTAACAAAATATAAAATAAGGACTTTTATTTGCGATACCTAGATAGTTAGGTAGGTATATGCCAAATAAAATCACATAATAAAGAACACACGCAACCGAAACGTGACTCCAAAATAGATTGATTAATGTACTGCAAATTGCTTCTATTGTCACAAAGAAAAAGGAAGAATCAGTGACATCTAATTAGAAATGGTAAAAACGTAAATGTTATACCTACTCAGTATAAGAAGAAAGGATGTATACGCATAGTATATAACTGAAAGTTTTTGTTTCATATAAAACGTTACTAACGGACCCCTACCGGGCCTAACCTAACCCCTCTCATTAGTAGAGAAGGCCTGTGCCCGGGAACACCCAAAAACTCCGAAATATTTTATTCCGAATTTCGATATTCCGATTTTCAAAAGTCCGTATTTCATAATACCTAAGAATTATAATGTCTATTATTCAAAACAACGAAATTTATTATACCGAAAGTCGTAAATCCGATTTGTTAGTTTTCCGATTTTCATAAGTTCGAAAAATCAAATGCCCGATGGGTTCTTGGTCCGAAAAATAACATCAACTGTTATTGAATCCCTTGGGTTAGGTTATGTTAGAACAGTGACCATAAGAGCCATTCTACTGTTGGTTATCATTTATTATTATCTGTTAAACTCGGTATTTAGAGAATAGAAATTATAAACGTTAGGAATATTGAAATTTCGGAATTATAAAAATCGGTATTTTCGTAATTATGTTGTGTACTCCCCATGCCCAGCAGTGTGACAATGTTTAATACAGAGCTAGTATTAGTATTATTATTATTATTATAAAACGTTACAATCATATAATTCAATCTTGGAATTTTACCTGACCTGGGAATGGAATCAAGGACCTCAACAGATGCACACTCTAATTACGCTACCACTAAACAAATGAGGTATAGATTTTTTGCGTAAACGTGGGAAAATCATATCTCCTCTTTGTGTAATTTTCTAAAACTAGATTTCTTTGAATAGTACTTAATGTGTAAAACCGAGGGTATTTTAATAATTCGTGCATTTATATGCATGAGTGTGGGCGAGTGATATAACTCAGCATAACGTGTCTGAATCTCTATAAAAACTTCTATTAAAGTCAGCACCAGTATACTGAGACCATGATTTGTTTGATGAGATTTATACAAATCATCGGATTGATTTAACAATCAATCGATTATTAAATTGCTGGGACCTTTAGAAGGCGTGTGTAGGGCCGAAGTTATTGTAATATTAATTTGACGTGACACCACCACCGAACCACCCCGACAGCCTTATAAGTCTTTATAAGTACATACATATACACTCACACGTGTAATCCCCGAAGGGGTGGGCAGAGGTGTAACTAGTACACCCACTTTTCGCCAAATTTCGGTCCCATGATGTGATAGGGGGCGAGCCTATCGCCATACCGGGCACAGATTCCAGACTCCGGGCTAATACTGGGAATTTCTGGATAGAAAAACCCAACATCACTTTACCCGACCCGGGGATCGAACCCGAGACCTCAGCATAGCAGTCGTAAACGCATGCGCAATTACAACTGCGCCACCGAGGCAGTCTTTATAAGTATTTAGAATTTATACACCACACAAGTGTACCCCAGCCGGCCTACCGCCACTTAGAGCAGTCTTGTTATAATATTACTAGTTTTCATAAACTTAACTTCAAAAATGACGGATTTTCATACAAACAATCATCCCCTATTTTACTCCCTTAGGGGTGGTATTTCCAAAAACCCTTCCTTAGTGGATGCCTACGTCATAAAAGGTACCTACTGTCAAAATTTCAAATCTCTAACCCCAGCCGTTTTGGCTGTGCGTTGATCGATCAGTCAGTCAGTCAGTTTCGTCTTTTATATATACAGACAATGCGATTTTGTACCATGAATTCGCATTGTAATATTACAACAATACTGCTCTAAGAGGTGGTGGTAGGCCGCCAGGTCCTGACTCGGGTACATTAGAGTTTAAAATGCCCTGAATTTGTATATCGCGAACTTGTGTACGTATTCGACAATAAAATTTAAAACAATAATATATCCATCGAATCGACATTTCTGTGTCCATTCACACGCAGAATCATATTGTAAATTCACAACTGAGCCGTATGAAACTGCGCTCATTTTTATAAATATTATATACATTTTCAGGCGTTAAAATTAATTATGTTGCAAATAACACACGCAACTCTCAAAGCGGGGCTTAAGTCAACTCCCGGATTATGCATTTCGTTGGCCGCCGCGCTGCAGCGTCGACCTAATTTACAACTAGTCGAAACTGAGCAAGTTCATAACTTATTCAGTACTTTTTTCAGTTTACACTATGTCATTTCAGAATTGTTGTTAAAACTGCTAAATCAAGTATAGCAATTAAAATCATTACTGCTGTCGCTGACTTGTTTCTTTAAAAAATTTAAAACAAAGCAAAAGCAAGGTAATTATCATGTCAAAAGAAAAAAACAGAGAAATCGATAATTTTATGACCAGTATGACATATGAGATACAAATAATAACAAAAATAATTATTAATTAATATTAGTACAATGGCTGTAAGTAATATAAAAATCATATTATATAAGTTCCAATTACATTATTATAATGAACCATATAGCAACGGATTAAACATCAATTTCAATAAATCATCTTAAACACAAATACATTTTTTTATCCTAGCACGGCAAAGTGACCACACTGCACCTGATGGTAAGTGCAGTGCGGTCCTCCAATTAGAGTATCAAGTAGCGAGAGACAATCTATCCCTCGCTACTCAACACAAACATACCGGCCTGCTACACACGACACACATACTAGCTAAGAATAAAGTTTGCATTCTACAGCTATGAATTATTTAGTTGCAAAAGTTTTGGTTAGAAACTAAATACAATATTTTTGCTATAGTTCAGTTTTCGCCGCCGTTTAATATTGTCTTCAGTGAATCGAACGCTGTGCTGCTTTCAGAACTCTTTGGAAATAATACAAAATAATAAGAGAATAATTTCCATTATACGAATCGTATTATCGAAGAATATTAATATAATGTACGAAGAGACGAAAATATTAATAAGCCGGGATTATTATTATGTGAAATAAGACTGTCATAATGCAGTTATTTACCACGACGTTTCAAATTGAATTGCGACTCTACTCATAGTGTGGCATTCATTCTACGAAAAGCATCTTCATCATGTTATTATAATTTTGAAAAGGGGCTTGACTGTCAAATGTTATGTTATATTTTACCACGCATTATATGTTGTAAGAGATACACATTTGGTATCTACAAAAAGACATTTTCGAATGAACATAAAACTAAAGTTATGTTCATTGACCTTGTCTATCTGGAAATCAATCCTCTTTAACGGTGTACATATTGCAGTTCTTTAAAAAATTACTTATATGTGCCGAAATTCATATCTAGGCAATAATATAAAGTCTACTAACATATATTTCCATTCAAGCTTACACCGAGGGGCATGTAGAGTCGGTTCCGCTGACAGAGAACGTTTTGATGGGCAGAGTTGGATTAAATGGAATTCTTGGTATAACAGTTAATACTGTATTACCATAAAAGTATTAAAGTTAAAATAGTTTTCGGTCTGGACAGCTGTTGTTCGATTAAAACAAATAAAAGCAAATTATTCGGATAGCATAAAATTGATAGAATTAGGGTAAGTGAATTGAGTAAAGTGGCGATTTACATCGGGCTCTAGGACACCGTTAATGGCGGCTTGCTTTTAAATTAACCTCAATTCCGTACATTTTCATTACAAAATATACAGGAGATCTGAAAAATACGAGAGTATTTTCGTGTACCTTATCAAAAAAGGAAAAAGTACAGTCACTGATGATTGATCAGTATGGTAAGTTATACAAAAATCCGTTACTCATTCCATCACTGTTCTTCCAGACACCGGTCTTTGGAGAAGGGTGTGTATAGGCTATTCCCAAGGGTAATTTCAAATCACTTTGCCCGAAAAAACGGAATGATTTTCAATCACTGGAGTAAGCCAGGTTCTTAACAAGTTTTATTACATAGGCCCATTTAGGCACACTAAGGTAACTAAGTATATTCGGCTATGTATGCCACCCAATAGATATTAGATAGTCGATGCACGTGCTGGAGTGGAAATTGCATTTATACAGACGTAGGATTGACGAGATGAAAGTAAAAAAGTAGCGGTGGTATTTAGGTGAAACGCTGTATTTATTATGGTATAACACTACATTTCCGCATAATTTAACACAAATAGTGCAATTGTTTAAGTCTAACAGATTAAATAAGAAACTTATTATACTGGTAAAAAAACTAATGACATCGATGTTTATTTATGTTTTCTAGTTTATGTTAGTTATTTATTGTAGACCAAATAGAAAATTTAACCAGCACCACGCTAGCTGAAAGTGGTATAAATTCATGAAACAAATTGCGTAAATAAACAACTAGACGATGACCCATATCGTGAAATGTCAAACGCCAAGCAATCGATAAGATGATTCAGGCCTTGTTCCTAGATGTCGGCTTATTGTGTATATGTATATAAGGCTATATCGGAACATAAAATCACTTTTCACGGCCGTTCCTATCATAAAATTTCATTAAGCTTTCATGGCCTTATTGGTTTGTAAAAATTCACCGCCCTATCGATGGGTTATAATTTATAAATACGTAGAGTTAAATTCGTGCCGAACCGTTGTATATGCAAACATTTCAGTATATTATCATATTAAGTATATTCATAATATAAAATACTTAATGATTTCTTACGTTATCGCGAATATTACACATTGAAATAAAACTAATTTTACCGATGTAATCGCGGTTTTAGCTTTAAGCTTTTAAAATTCGCGAGACCATGGACGTTATAAAGCTTTCGAAATAAAGAAGCAGAATAAACCGCGATAAAAATCATAAAATTAATTTTAGTTCAATATAAAATACTGCCGAATTGGAGAATTAAAGTTCCTATGTATCTTATAAAAGCACTCAGCACTTTTTTAAATCAAGGTTAGGCCCATAATAGCGGCCATTTATTTCAATCGACTGATCGAATAATGCTGATGGATTTGAGATAATTTGATTACTTGAGACTATTTTAGAAACATGAAAGCCGTTTTTTGTATTTTACGTCCGACGAGAGATCCATTATTTATAAAGGCAAATTGTCAAAGAAGCGAAAAGCTTTGAAGTCGAGGCTAGCAAACAAATTATTTCTCGACCGCCAACAACAATTTACAAAGTATTACCACATTTACTAATAGGATATGAAACTAAGTATGTTACACGAAGTGTAATTAATAAAATAGTATCGGCCGGAGCCGTTGGTCTATTGTTAGAAGTGAGAGAAACCTTGGTGTGTCGTCGATAACATGTTTTTCCCACCATTACAATATTATTTCAATATTATTGTTGATTAAAGCTAGTCAAACAGTTTGATTACATTTGCAGTAAGTAACCATATATTTTTGATTTCTGTATATATAAAAGAAGAAACTGACTGGCTGATCGATCAACGCACAGCCAAAACGGCTGGGGTTAGAGACTTGAAATTTTGACAGTAGGTACCTTTTATGACGTAGGCATCCACTAAGGAAGGGTTTTTGGAAATACCACCCCTAAGGGGGTAAAATAGGGGATGATAGTTTGTATGAAAATCCGTCATTTTTAAAGTTAAGTTTATGAGAATAAGTATTTGGCCTTTTAGTCAAAAATAAAAAATATATATTTCAGGATTTTTGGAAATTCCCGAAGGGGGTAAAGAGGGGAAGTAAGTTTGTATGAAAACCTGTCATTTTTGCAGTTAAATGCATGAAAATTGGTATTTTGTAGTGTATACTTTTTGTCTCAAACATGACCTCCACGCGGGCGGAGCCGCGAGCAACAGCTAGTAATCTATAAGATTGGTAACTGGAATTAAAATAGAATACCATAGCATATTAAATATATAGGGAGTATCATAAAGTTTACACGGAAGGAAAACTTATCTAATTACTCAAAGGAACGAAGTTAGCGAACAAGTATTTTTTTACAAACAGTCACGAAAGGAGTACCGTCATTTCCTGTTATTTTGTTTTTAGGGGTTTGCAATGTTCCAAATCGGAAAATCTGTTTAACGTATCGTAAATATTGAAGAAACTGGAAGCTGCTACTTTCGGTGTCATTGTGCAAAGTATTTAGCTCGCTCATTTAAGACGGTAATGTGGGCTACACAACGGTCATTTACGTCCAGTTTATACTACACTACACTACTACTACACTAGTCCCATTCCGAGTGTAGTTAGAACTTTAGACTTTTAAATAATTAAATAACACCCAACATTCATACACATAGCCCTGACCCCACAGTAAGATATAATTATCTTGTGTCATGGGTATCGGGAACCACTAGGGACTTTTGGACAACATCCAGACCAGAAACAAATATTTATTTGTCACACAAAAAAAAAACTCGCAGTGTGGGAATTGAACCCACGGCCTCTCACAGTCCAATGCACATAGTTAGTATTCTATTGCGTCTACACTCGGTCATTTTTATCGTGTTGTACAAAAGTTAGTTATGCCCGAACACATGAAAATAATGGACAATCCTAGTGCATAGGTAAACTATGCAGTTACAACCGGCCGTGTTGGAAGTAAAATAGGTCAAAGGCAATAAAGTGACCGATATTACGATATAAGATTTGCTCTATACAATTAAATTACCATTACTATTACTATATAGTATAATTATGGATCATTTACTAGAACGGTTACCAACTAGTATTACAACATGATCGCCTGATTATAGCTTCAAAGCCAATAATAAATTCATTATCTGTTGTCAGTATATCTATTAGTTACATTTCAAGGCAAGATTGAATTGTTTAAATACAGTGTAAACTCCATGTAACGTCACTCTATTTAACGACAAACTCTCTTAAGCGTCGAAATCAATTGGCTTTGGTTGGTTTAGCTTGTTTTTCATACAATGTTTCACTCTATATAGCATTACACCCACTCTCAATAACGACAACAATTAAGTTGCTAAAATTAGTAAAAACTGCGCAGCTGTGTACGATCTATTGTCGCTTTATTATCCTAGCCCGCAATAAACTCGACTGTCGGCATCATGCATACCGAACTTTCTAAGAAATTCATTCTTTTGTTTACAAATTGGGATTGCTTGCACGTGTAGACTGTTATTGACCATGATTCATAACTAGGAGTCATGGATTATCTATACCTTATCATATTCTTAGTTGCTCACAAACTTGCAAACTGTAAACATGGCTACTAAAAGAAAATCACTGTGTATTGACGAAAAAGTTTTACTGATACGCGCAATAGAAACGGGAGAGAAGATAAGTGATGTTGGCAAACGCTTTGGATTTAGTCGCTCTACCGTGTCCACAATATGGAAAAATAAAGAAAAAATCCTCCACGCTGCGGGCGAGGGAAAATCTTCCAAAAAATTAAAGAAACCTATATACGAAGATTTGGATAAAGCTGTACTATCATGGTTTCATCGACAGCGCCAGAATAATATGCCTATCTCGGGGCCGCTCGTGAAAGCTAAGGCGGAGAATTTTGCTGCTGAACTTGGTTTAACTTCTTTCAAAGCATCAGAAGGATGGCTCGGAAAATTCAAGCAGCGTCATCATATCAACTATGGTAAAATAAGTGGGGAAGCACGAAGTGTTGATACAAATGTGGCAGGAAATACGGTAAATCTTCAAACCTACATTGAAGTGGACGACCGCCTGCTTACAACGGCTTCACTCACAGACGAAGAAATTTTGGATTCAGTGAGAAAAACTGAGGATCAAGAACAAGGTGATGAAGAAGATGAGACGGATGAGCCTGAGCTTCCGCCGAGCATTAAAGAAGCTCTGGAAGCAGCAAAATTATTGGAAAAATATTTCCTTTATAACCAAGATGCCTCAGTATTGCTAGATATTAATAAAATAACTAAAAAAATACAACAAAATTACTGGTGCAGCAAAATACGTCAGACAAAAATAACAGACTATACTCAATAGCGTTCAAATAACATTCTTTTTTATGCACATAACTACTAACAATAGTCAGAAATAAACTTTTTATTTTTCTAATTCTGATGTTTCTTCTCTCCATTTAACGACAACTCTCTATAACGCCATAAAATGCACAGTCCCTTTAGTGTCGCTATATAGAGTTTACACTGTAATTAAAATGGATGTCTAGTCTAAAATAGGATCAATTTTAGCTTGGATGCTGCCGCTGTATGAATAATAAGGTTATTTATTCATTCAGAGAGTTGATAGCCGGTGGGAATCGTTAATACAAACATATTTGAATAAAAACATACAATGAAAATGATTCAGGGGATTTCGCAGTATTTTGGGGTGACCTGAATTGAAAAGTGTACCGATGTGTCACAACATATCGAAGAGCTTGTTCTACATTTGGTCATCGCCTTTTTGAATATTTAAAAATAAATGAAAAGGTGGCAACACCACAGTAATTACTAGTTTTAAATAGAGTCAAGGTTTGTGCAAAGTCCGAAATAAACCAAGAGCTAACCCACGTGTGATATGCATACCTATATCTATAGAGGATATAGCAAATAAATACATGTCAAATAAAAAAAAAGTAAAACACGATACTCATTTCTGGTCTTAACAAAATTGTGGGCACCAAAGTACACAGACTTCAATAAAAAGCGCATTATGCGTCCCTATAAAATTTAAGGATTGCCCTCGAGTTTGCTGAGATCCCATCATCAGATCCTGACTTGGTGCCAATGGGACCACCTGGGAAGTATAACCTTTTAAACAAAAAAAGAATTTCTCGAATCAGTTCAGGCGTCTTCGAGTAATCAGGGAACATACATAAAAAAAGATTCCGACGAATTGAGAATTTTTTTGAAGTCGGTTAACAAATAGGTCAAAATGATTCGTTATATCCACAAGAGTGAGCCAATAATCCGAATGTAGGAAAGGATGTCTGTTCCTAATGATTATATAAAACAATGTAATATTAGACATGCATTTTGTGAAACAGCCTAAACAGATTTGTGTACTATGGGTTTACTTATGTATATGTATTGTGTATAAATGAAAACTATGGGATGAAAGACCGTTTCTGACTATTTATTTGTATTTCACCACGTTAAATATGCCGAACAGCTAATAGCTAGAACTATGAACTTAAAAATTGTTAAAATAATTTAAAACCTAAACAAAGATAGACAAACATAGATGCTCTCGGGAGTTCGCTTGGGTAAGTACCTCTATTTTGACCGTCAAGCTTCCTGTGCGCGTACATTGTTGTGCCCAGGTATGAAGGACACTGAAATTAATGAAGTTAGTAAAAATTTGTAAAAGTTACGTGTGGTAATCTAGTCTAATCTAGGTAGTGTATAGAGTAGTTTAATTGCTAGTAGATTATGCACTTGAACCATTGCGGTAAAGTAATTACTTATTTATTTTTATTTATTTATTTATTAAATTATATATTATTTATATTATATTATTATATTATACCCAATGCGATTATACTTACATTGCTATACAACCAATTCAATACACATAGACATCTCATACAGTTGATACATTATTCGTTACAGTCATTATAGTCGCCCTTATGAATTCCGCCAGTGTGCAATTAAAACTATTACAACTACATATTTAGAATTTCAAAGGAGTCTCAAGTATAAAGTTGGCCAGTATTATGCTATGTTTCTCAGTTCCCGTCGTTTCACAGTCTTAATTAAGTGAAGCAGTCAACAGATAACATAGCACCCGAGTACAGAATATTGATCGTTCACGGTACAGACGAGGTGTCGTTATTTTGAATTATGTTATTCTTTAAGAGGCGAGTATAATTTGAAGTAAAGAAAATGTAAGTTTTATAGTAAATAAAGAACAATAATAGACTGCCTCGGAGGCGCAGTTTTTTTTCATTATATTAATAAGAATAAAACGGATGTGCTGGACTAGCCGGTCTTACGACCCAGCATCCCCCTCGCACGGATGATGGCTATCCGTGCTGCCGTTGGGCCGAGTCCCTACCCCCTGTGTACACCCCACCCGACACTACCAGCTAAAACCCCGCGGTGGTCTTCTTCGGCGCTTACGGAGCGATCCCGGGGTATTCTAAGGAGTGTTAGAATTGCTGCCGGAACCGCCCCTGCGCGGTGCCCTGTACGGGCCCATCTCCATGTGGGGCTTCGGAGCCCCCGCGCACCGAACAACGACAGCGAACGAGGCCTTACCACCCGAGCTGCCGTCCATCTGGGGGTCGCACGATGCACCGAAATTGCAGTGCATCGATATGGGCTGACAGGTTCCGCTACCCCCCTAATAAAACGCTTTCCCCGCGACAAAAAAAAGGGGGTGTATGCCATTTGGATTTCGAACATACGACATTCGTCTTGACAGTCCGTACCGCAACCAACTAGGCTATGGCTGCTTTTTTGAAATTTATTTTATATAAATTATATATTATTTTATACAAATAATAATACTTTTAATATAAATACCTTTTCATCACAATAAAGATAACGAGTAACAAGAAAAATGCATGAAATCCTCATAATTTCGGCAAAATGTTCAATAATAAAATGATAGTATTATTTTACTATTTTATTGAAAAGGACAGATCTTCGTGTGTGCCCCGAATCGCTCACCTTTAAGTTTCTAGAGAGATTTCTTATTCCTTTGTTTCAGCGGACCGATAAAAGGATGCTCTCAATTTTTGTGTCATGGACAAGAATCAACCTTCTTTTAAGATTATCCGAATTTTAGTTTATGCTTATAAGCATCCCTATTTCGCACAAAAAAGTGTACATGATATCGGCATACAAGTGACAGAGGTCGCCTCTAACAGGATTCTAATAGTAGTTAGCAGTGTTTTAGTAGTAGTTGTTTTTACAAAACACTCAATGAGTTTTATTTATCCTGGCACCGCAAAGTGACCACACTGTACCTGATGGTAATGGCCTCCGTTTTCTCCCCACCCCCGTTCTTCAGGGTGTTCCACTCGCAATGCGGAATGACCTTAGTGTCCTAGGTATGGATATCCGCTGCGATCTTAATCCAAGGATTCACATCGAGGGCGTAATATCCACCACTTCAAGCAGGGTCGGAATCCTGAACAGGGTGCGGCAGTTTTTCACGCCCGGTCAGCTCTACCGCTTATATAAAGCACAGGTGCGACCGGGAATGGAATACTGCTCGCACCTCTGGGACGGTTCCGCAAAATACCTCCTCGATGCCTTGGACGGGTTGCAGCGGCGGGCCATCCGCATTGTGAATAATGCAGACGTGAGTAACAGCCTGGAGCCGCTACAGCTGCGTAGGGATATTTCCTCGCTTAGCGTGTTCTACCGCCTGTATCATGGCGAATGCTCTGAAGAATTGTTTGGTCTTATCCCATCCTCTCCCTTCCATACCAGAACCACGCGTACTGGCTTGCGGAGCCACGGCTTCGTGGTGTCTACTACCCCGGCCCGAACCAAGAGGTTTGCAAATTCGTATTTTTGCCGCACCATCAAGCTGTGGAACAGTTTGCCAGCTACCGTGTTCCCTCCCTCCTATGATCCTGAGTCCTTTAGGCGTAATGTGAAGAAGCTAAACAGCAGGCCGGCATGATTGTGTTGAGTAGCGGGGGATAGACTGTCTCTCGCTACTTGATACTCTATCTGGACGGCACTGCGCTTATCATCAGGTGCAGTGTGGTCACTTTGCCGTGCCAGAAAAAAAAACCTTCTTCACACCATGGGCAAGAGGGTTAAGTAGCGGTCGAGGGTCTAATGTCAGAGTAGTCAGAGGGCCGCAAAACTGCCAAACATCGTTCCCCAACTCTAGACCCCGACATAAACCGGATGTACACATATATCAATAAGATACTATAAACATTAATCTCTCCATTCCCCAACAAACCCTTAGAACCGTAACTCAGAGATCTCCTTACGACTTAGATAGTATATATCCAAAAATAAACTACGTTTGGATCAGCTTGGCTTAATACGACACATGACACGGTAAAGTGTTTGTATTTGGCTCCAGGCGAGTCGGCGCCCAGAACTCTGGCCGTTAATCAAAGAAATTTGTTTACGAGACCGAGGACGACCCAGTTTTTATACCTGTCGTATTCTTGCATGCAGACACAAATAAAATTAAACTTTATCCCTTATTTAGTTACGTACTGTTTTTCATAAAAGAACACGACATCTTTCTGCATTTATTTCCTTACAACTACTCTTTTTGTTTAAGCAAATATAATGTATTTTAATTAAAATGTAAAAGTTTATTTCTGTTACAAAGTGGGAACCGTACAATTTTGTGACCCAGATTAGCCATAAACCTTAAACTTTAAAATAGTCAATCCCTGGGTTTCGTCTAGTTGTTGAATAGGTACAGTATATGTATATCGATTGCTCTGCAATACAGAATTAAAAGCTCAAAGGAAACCGAAGTGTGGGGATCACATTTACCGCAAGAGTGATAACAGATGCAATAAACCGGTACTGGAGTATAGACCTAGATTTGGTATCAATAAAATTAGCAGGCCGTGGATAAAATGGACCAACGAGCTAGTCAATAAGCTAGGAAAAAAATATGACACCCTTTACCTAGTTCGTAATAGGCATATAGAAAATGAAGATATATGTTAAGCTACATTACAGAGATGTAAACTATGGACATTAATAATCGTATTTTACGTTTCTAGGAGAAATTATGTTTTATCTATTTAATCAGTAAAAAGAATGCCCGTCTAAGAAGACAAGTAAAAATTATGCATGTCAAAAATGACGTAACCAAGGAACACTTAAAATCAAGCACTTTTTTTTAATAACGCTATTATAGTTCTTAAGTTATTCAGGTCTGTAAAATGCTTTTATCACCAGCTGACAGTTAATATAATCTATACAAAAAATCAAAAAAGCTTACAATAATTGCAGACCTTTGTGCATTCATACAGCTTTAGTTTAAAGAACTTTACTTAAACATTTTAATACGCGACGTGGACAATTCTAAACTTCGCATTCATTTGAATTAAAATTGAATTCCTTTTCAAAATGTTTTTGGTAACTCATAATATTATGATGAGAATTCATATAAGTATTCAATCTGTGTTGTAAGCCAAAATATGGCATCTAGAAATAATTCACTTCAGCTTCAGAAAAGTGTAACTAATGTATGTCACGTTTTCTTTCACGCACAAATTCCATCAGTGCCTATATCGTGCAGAATCAAGTAAATAAATGAAATTTCTAACACGTAATAATATTTCGCAAAAATTGTTTCACAATGTTACCTTCGCGCGTATAAAGTCAAAGCTTCTAGTATAAGATAAAGATATCGATCGAAAAGAGCTCGCGAGGCAAAAACAATTTCTAGCCGCCGAAGCTTTCAAGTCGTCAAAACGGAAACGGAACTAACGAGCAATTTCGCCGTCCGAACTAAACCACATAAATGTTACGATCATACACCTACGCTGCGCAGTTATAAATTTTAACTCTTCAGATAACATAACATAGACATACCAAAATAGAAGTTATGTTATATTTTGTTAAGTTTGGCAGATTAAGGCTTATCTTTTAAAAAATATACAGACGCAATTAATGAACCAATTTTTGGCTTGGCTATCCTTACGCTTATTTAAGTTTCAAGTTCCATTGAGTAATTAATTGCCGCTTCTAATTAACTCTTTTTAATCATTGCTGAAGCATGATTATTCATAAAATCCTTTAATAACTAAACAACATTTGGAAACTTAGCTATAAGTGTCTAGCTTTTTGTCGGGGGTAGACCCCCGTACAAACATGTTTGGCCGTTTTGCGGCCTTTTAAGTACTCTGACACTAGACCTTCGACCGCTTCTTCACCTTCTTGCCCTTGGCGTAGTGTGAAGAAGTAGGCCGGCATGATTGTGTTGAGTAGCGCGGATAGATTGTCTCGGCAATGCGGTATAAACCAGGAATAAAAAAAAGCTATTTAATTGAATTCTAGTTACGCCGTGCGTGTGTAAAGCGTAATATGTAACGTAAATTGTATTCTTAATGTTATGTTTTTATGTTCTAAAGCACCCTCACATAAAAGTGTACAAACCAAAATGATTTACATTGTTTTACACGACGATTTGTTGTGACAATAATTATGCAAACTTAACTATTGCCTGCTAACCTCACAGTACTGATATGGTACTAGTCGTCTTTAAATTTCATAATAATATTACTACATCACTACAAATCCAGATTGCAGATAATAATAATACAAAGTACAACACAAGAGCTCTATTTGCTGCTTCACATATATGAGCTTTATTTGTGTATAAATTCTACATTGTGAGCAGTTCTCGGTATCAGTAAGGTCATGAAAGAGATAAAAAGGATTGCGAAGTAGTGGTTACCGGCCTGGTATAAGGACGACAGGTGGCGCTTACCTAATTATTCTACTAAATACTGAAACCAATATTTACAAGCGTAATGCACACGTACAAGAAAATATTGCTGCTTGTCACACTAGTTTAGGTTTGTGAACCACGAATTTCCAAAACTAGGATTTGAAGTTGGAAAAACCAGGACAATCCGGTTTTAAAATAAGAAGAGTCTATGTATTAAAAACAGTGGAAACACTCATGAGCCGTGAGGCCGTCTGTAAGTAACATAATGAATGCAAAAGTGGTTTGTCCCCTTTAAAAACCGAGGACGCTGCTTAAAAACTATCCAGAACACTGTAAAAACCAAGTCATGTCCTGGGAAACAGGACGGTTGGCAACTCTACACTAATTCAAATATTCACATTTGACTATATTGTACTATATTGTACATATAATACTGCGATTTACAAAAACCGGACGTAACAACTGTCGATATGCATTGACCTGCAATGTATTGCTGTGCTTCGGTAGTATACAATAGTAATCCATTTATTCTATTTTGTTTTACCATCAATTATATCATAAAACCAAGTTGTAATCGTATCATTAAGTCCTACGATTCGAATGATTAGGATTGCAATAACATTCAAACAGACCGCCCAATATTGTATTTAAAATGTTACGCACATTTTTGCTTCTCCTGTAAAATTAATTACTTTGTTTTGGCGTTTGATGTTATATATATCTAAGGTACAGATTGTATTTAAGACTTTCACATGATCATTTTCGTTGCTCCAGTTATTAACTCACATGACTGGGCTAACCTTCATTTTCACTGTGACTAAGGCCATCAGCATTTATCAAGAAGTTAGATGAATAATCAGGAAAACCACGAATATTCTCGCCTATATACCTTTGCTCTACTTTACCATGGGGGTTCGCTGAATAGCTTTAATATGTATGACCCCGCGGTCATTGAAAACAAAGACCGTTCTTTCCTTCGATGTACAGACATATAACATTGTCACCGCACACATTTCGTATTCGTTTTAAAGGTTCGCACATCGTTTGCCTTTTGTACGTAATTTCATACAACAGTCTTAGTTATCGATGAAGAAAAATGTCTTCGTTCAGATAAACAAAGGGATAAAAGAGGAACCTATGCAAGTATACACATGGAAGATCATATCATATCTATAAAGAACAATACATACTGGAATTTGGACAGAATACTTTTACATAATAACAAATAAAAGATATGTTTATCTTAGTTAAAATCTTATTATCCCGTTGTAAATTTAAAAAAACATGCGACGGAATAAATAATCTCTTATATTTTACTTACTGTCGTCAGAATAATTCGATGAAGCGTCACTGAACGAACGCGTTTTAGGAAATAGACAACAAAACATAATTAATTATATTTAGTGAGTCAAAATGACACCACAGTACACTGATTGATCGCAGTACACTGGCGGTCTAATGGAAATAAATTAACAAACAATCCATTTGTCATTAGAATGCAAGATACATTGGACAAAATTAAACTCAGGTGCCATTGTTTAACGTCATCGTGTGTGACCTTAGAGTAGGCAACCAAATGTGTGACGTATGAATATCGGTGTTCATATTTAGGTCACCATACCGAATATTTAACTATGAATATGTAGGTACTTAGTATTATGCAGTTTCAGACTTTATCCTACTATATATATATATATATATAATATTATAAATGCGAATGTTTGGATGGATGGATGGATGTTTGTTACTCAATCACGCTATAACGGCTGGACGGATCTGGTTGAAATTTGGCACAGACATAGATTATAGTCTGAAATAACACATAAGCAACTTTTTTATCCCGGAAAAATGTACAGTTCCTGTGGGATAGTTTAGTTTTTCACAGAGCAAGGGATCGACATGTTTTTTTGCATAGTGGCAGTTTAGGTATCAGAAAATGACATAGGCCACTTTTTATCCTGGAAAAATGCACGCTTCCTATGTGATAGCAAAATATAGAAAAGTGTTTACATTAAAATGCCTCCATGGATTGTATACTTTTTCTTCCAAAAATAACTACCATGCGGGCGGAGCCGCGGCTATCATCTAGTAAAGACATAAAACATAAATTAAGTTAGTTTTGTGATAGGTGATAAAATAGCGCTCCGAATTACCGCAGCGAAAGTATCGGGTACCATCATAGAGTACGCACATTTTTTTTTAAATTATGTCAGTACCTATAAAAATTGTTCAGTCAGCGACCACGCTGGATTATACGATATAAGGACTTACTCAAGGGCTGATATTTATTATGTTATTACAGAAAATTGGTCATTAGAATGAAAGAAACCCTTTTACTTAATAAACAAAACTATAGCCTAATTTTATAATTCTTAAATTACAAATGACGAGACTTTAGTCTTCGCATATTATGTGGATCTAAGCAGTGAAACTTGTAATCATAAAATATGAAACAGTTCCCTCGAATATGTTAATCAGGAGAACAAGTTGAAGACAAAACGAGAGGAACAAAAGTTTAGAACAAAAGTTTCAAAACATTTACAACGTTACTTTTTAAATTTTCACTTTTACGAGAACAAAAATAATGTCGACAAAGGACTTCTATATAGATATTTTACTAAACATTATTTCATCGGGGACCGACGGTGTATAGCATAAAACGTTTTGAACCGAGACAATAGTCTAAAGCTATGGTCATGCTATTGCATGAAAATGGTGTATTTTTATAATCAAATGAAAATATACAATAAACGGATAAAAGGGGACCTTTATTACGCTTTGTTTAACAATTGACTTATTTGAACAAAACAAACGCGATCAGAATAAGCATAGGTAAAAAAGAGATTTGTTAAAAAGAAAGGGAAAGATTGTGTCAAACGTTATGAGCATTGTGTATTATGTCTGACAAAGAGAAAGCTCTGTCATGCCGTGTTTTCTCGTTAGGACTAGGAGCTTAATCCTCTCAATAGATGGTTTTTATATTATATAGTTTAGCCTGATTACTGTGGTGGTGGTTGTATTGAAGAGCAAATAATTAGATTATATTAAATTTATAATAATTTTACTGTTATTTTATAAACATGTTTTTATTTAGATTTTTTTTATCCTAGCACGGCAAAGTGACCACACTGGACCTGATGGTAAGCGCAGTGTCGTCCAATAAAAAAAATAAGGGTTCGAGTAGCGAGAGACAATTTATCCCCCGCTACTCAACACTATCATGCCGGCCTGCTCCCTCACACTACGCCATGGGCTATAAGGTGAAGAAGGAGTCGAGGGTCTAGTGTCAGAGTATTCAGATGTCCGCAGAACGGACAAACATCGTACCCCAACTCAATACCCCCCGACAAAAACCGGATGTACACTGGCTGATCCCGGAACGCAACACACTTGCGTGTTATATTAGTTATATTGTAGATATTTTTCAATAGCCAATTACGAAAGAGAAATATTTTTAAAATGTAAAATGAACTCGAGGTAAAGTAGAAGAATGATATAAAAATTAATAAAGCTTAACTAAAATTGTTTAAAATTATTTGGAAAATAACCAGATGTCTCTGGATCAGGCGGCCGATGTCTCTGTCTACCGTTCCACCAGCATCCACAACAAGGCATACCGCTGTTCACAACAAATAACTGTCTAAAGATTTGAACTTCATTCTAGTGTTTTAGCACGGAACATACTAATCACAAACAGGTCACATTGTAGAGTCTTATCGTTTCTATATCAAATTTGAGTTAATCACCATCATCATCATAACCAACTTTCTAAACAACATCTATGATAAATATAAGTTCTGCACTTATTTCTCGAGCATAAAAATTATATCAACAGTACATATTTACGACTATCGTCAATATTTGACAAGGAAGTTGTTATCACCGTCACATTTTGTTATGAAAAACAAAACTAGTTTCAGTCGGTATTGTTGTGTTCTAGAATGTTTAGTACAGAAACACGCCCGACCATCCCCGTC
This sequence comes from Laothoe populi, assembly GCA_905220505.1. NCBI lineage: Eukaryota > Metazoa > Arthropoda > Insecta > Lepidoptera > Sphingidae > Laothoe > Laothoe populi. The sequence goes on along the minus strand of HG992164.1, from coordinate 9,777,949 downwards.
CGCGCTCTGCGCTCTACTGCGGTTGAATATGAATGAAGGCGAAAAGGGTCTCTCGTTTTCAATGGCCTGAAAAAAGCTAAACCCTCAATGTTTATTGCGAGGCGAGCGCTTTAGAACCATTAGAAGGGTACTATAACGTACCCGTATTCCCAAATGTTTTGCGATAATAATAATACCTTATTACATGAAAATGGATTTAAAAAGGATCGTTATAATAAGGCTGAAAGTGGCAAATATTTTATCAATAAACATAAAAAGTAAGTTGGAGCTATTAATCAAGGTACGGTAAGGTAAGGTCAGGTACGTAAAAATAGTTTACCTAAAGTAATTTCAATTTCGTAAAAAGACATTATTTAAATTAGTAAATATTTATAGTTTTGTCATAGCTAAAATATAAGGCCCTGTATTATACACTGTACTATTGCTGGGCACGGGTTTCCCCTGCTAATGAGATCGGTAAGGCCTTAGTCCAGCACACAAGCTTAATGCAGGTTAGTAGACTTCACATACATTAGAAGTTATTTTTGGAAAACTCTCTAAAGTTTGCTTAAGAAGTTTCCCGTAACCGTTAAAGGAAGTGATCATTGTATAATTCAAATCATAAAGAATAATGATAATGTGATGTGCCGCGTAGTCTATCAAAAAAGGCAAAATTACCATGAATTAAGTATATTGTTATTAGGTTATTTTAAGGAACTTTAGCCATACTTTTTTAAATATTACTTTTAAGTGATGTAAAAAATGCTTGCCGATTTCAGTCAACTGCAACGTCTAGGTTAACTGGTATTAACAGGCATTGTAAATTATTTATTCTTATCGTATTTTTCAGGAAAATTTATATTAAAGTTTTTATACCGAACACGTATCACTAAAAGCATATTTTAACAGCATAGGATGTAAAATTACTTTGTATTATTAAAATTACTGTACATACATTACTAGAGAAACCAATGAAACACAATAACATAAAATATATTTAACGATTATTACGATTTATATTATAATCACTTACCCGTCGCTGATCCGGAATTTATAAGAGTTTTGGGATCACCAGCTTGATGTTTATTATTTTTTAGAGGGCTATTAGTTTGTTGTGAAGTTTTCATAAGTGGAGACGTAGGTAATGACAAGGGTGAAGAAAGCGTTAATGGTGAAGTAGGAGTACCCAAATTTGCAGGGAGAGATAACTTAGATTCAGATGATACAAAAGAATTTGTTTTACTAAGTATATCAGATATTTCTTGAGTTTCGGAAGTGCATAAAACTGATGGCAGAGATATTTTTATTGAATTACTCCGAGGTGATGTTGGTTGATCGCTTTCCGGCGAGTCCATGATGCTCTGTAAAAATAGAAACATGCGTCAGTACATAAAAACATGTCAATATCAACCAATTGAAATGAAAAATGGAAGGTGTTTTATTTATTTCGGGAGTCTTAAAATGAAAATGTGGATTGCATTTTATTTATGCCTTAGGTATAAGTAATTGGTAGTATCTATATAATTTTTTTTACATAACACGTCAACGAATAGATCAAGAACGGGTTTAAAATCATAAACGTTGGAATATTACATAGTCCTTATTCGTATTCGTGCATAATTATGGATACATTGTAGGAAGGCAGAAATTGTAGGAACAAATTATATATTTTTTTAATTATGTCATTAACTTAAACCTGGCAGGTGTAGGTATATTTTAAGTACCTTTTTGGTTGTAAGCATAATGGCATTGGTAATAAAAAAGTTTCTAATAACTCCGTTCAATTAATTTCATTACAATGACTGTAGCACTGAGCTCTGAGTGTGGTGTGATAAAAAAACTGTGCATTCATTAAAAACCACAAGAAATTCAAAATAAACTCAAATGAAATCGTTGATTAATCGTGTAGACAATTATGTACTATGACAAGTCAGTACATATAAAAAGAAAAAACAATTTACAGAAGGCCAGCTTATGTATATATAGGCATCATCAATACACTAGCAATTTTCTTAATAATTTAATGTATTTATAATTATTTTAATATTTAAAATAATACACTTGTAAAAAGCAGCGATAGCCTAGTTGGTTGCGGTACGGACTGCCAAGACGAAAGTCATATGTTCGAAACCCAAGTGGCATACACCTCTGACTTTTCTAAAGTTATGTGTGTTAATTATCGCTTGTTTTAACGGTGAAGGAAAACATCGTGAGGAAACCTGCATACCTGAGAATTATTATAAGAATTTCGAAGGTATGTGAAGTCTAACAACCCGCATTAGGCCAGCGTGGTGGACTAAGGCCTAACCCCTCTCATTAGTAGAGGAGGCCCGTGCCCAGCAGTGGGACAATGTTTAATACAGGGCTAGTATTATTATATTATTTTTAATACTTTAATATTATTCAAGGAAATACTAGTCAAATAAAAACTTATTTTTTTAGGACTAGGACCATTATCATTGAACTCACAGTACCCGTTTAATGGTTTATATATTGTCGATACTAACCAAATGGCTGCTTCGATAGATTTATGGGTAAACAGATTTTCAACTCTTCATTAGCTAAATACATATAAAAACTAACATAATACTAAATGTGCTCTACTGGTGCCATTCGATAGCCTTGTGGGACGTGAAACTCGACGAAACTACGCGGTTTCGAACTAGCTCCTATGACACATAACTAATATTTGATATTATGTGCGTATTGTTTTTGCTTGTAGGTACAAGAGTATTCCTTACAAATAATTTCGAAGATATTTAAAATGTATTAACCGGTAGCGTTATTTTTGCTGTTTATTACTATTACCCCGAGACGAGATGGATCGGCTATGCCATAGCCGCTATGGAGTATGTTAGGCTTATCGGTCCTAGTTTTTGCAACCCTGGAAAGATGGTAGACATCCGAGGCCGCACCGCTATAGATAGGCTGAATCCCTAACCATACATATACATCCTACTCAAGCAATACCAACTAATAACACAGCGGTGGCCCACATCGGCGCATTAGGGCGAGAAGCACTGCAGCTTTATTCCTAAAGTGGACGTAAATCCATTCATACTTGAGAATAATTTTACAACCTACATCAAATACTTTTCTTAGTGAAGCTTTCTTTATCCTGGCACCAGCTTAATTATTAAACACACTCTATTACTTGTTCAACTTGAATTATCCAGAAAAGTATAATAAACGTAGAATATAGGGTTCACCGAAGCAAGAGACAATTGAGAAAACAATACAAAAATAATATCCAAGAATATATGAACCAAACCCGATTGTTCAAAATTGTCGCCTCTGCTTTTTAGCTTTATTCAAAGCCTAACTCGTGAGGCAATTTCAAAGCCACACGCAACCACAATGAACAATCCGCAGTGAGACGGCGTCGATCTGCGATTCAGATTGCAGATTTAATTGAGTTGCATTCTGGGCACAAACGTCGTACTTGTAATCTATTCGCGGTCACCGACAACTTTATAACTACTTTTGTTGAATGTCTGCTCCTGAACGTTGTTCATATGAATGTTGATAGTAACTGTGCTCATCATCCCGAGACACATTATGTTAGGGTTACCAACCCCGGAATTGAAATACTAGGATTTGAAGTTAGAAAAACCAGGACAATTCAATTGAAAAACAGGACGCATCTTTGTTTTAAAATAGCGTAAACACTTGTGAGCCGAGACACCGACCCTAAAGTAAGGGTTGCAAAAGTGGTGTGCGAATTTTAAAATACAGGACCTATCGAGACTAAAAAAAACCTTATCAGGGAGCTTTACAAACCCAGGACGCTGCTTAAAAACTATCCAGGACACTTTAAAAACCGTCCTGGGAAAACAGGACGGTTGGCTACTCTACATTATGTTAAGTCTAATAATGCCCAGTGATTTTACGAGTTTCGTTGCCCTGTCAAACCAGAATAAAACATATGCTAAAACCACACATGTACGAATTTATCACCTACATACTTATTTACGGCTTCATTAATATATACACAAGTAGAGCCTACAAATTTAATTTTTCTACACGATTTTGAATTTTTACAGGCTTGGATATATTAACAATCATTTAGAGATAAGATATTTTCATCAATTTCAGGTTTTGTGGATTCGCCTTTCAACTCTTTCATTACAATAACCTCGTCGGCAAATAACTACGAATACTTAGTTACTTTTAGTTTCATACAATTAATTTTAAATAGTAAAATTTTTAATTATCATTATTCAGATTTAAAGGTGTCAAAGAATATAATAGAAAATAAAACGACATAGACTACATTTCCAAGACAGGTTAATGGAAGCCAAAGAATTTGGACCAGCTTTTTTTTTTGTGGAAAAAGGGGGCAAACGGGCAGGATGCTCATCTGATGGAAAGTGATCACCGCCGCCCATGAACAACGCATCTGCAACACCAAAGGGCTTGCAAATGCGTTGCCGGCCTTTCAGGAAAGAATATGCTCTCTTCTTGAAGGTTCCCAGGTCGTAACGGTTCGGAAAGACCGCCGGCGACAGCTGGTTCCACAGAGTGGTTGTGCGTGGCAGAAAATGCCGTAAAAATCGCGCTGTTGTGGAACGCTGGACATCGAGATGGTGCGGATGGAATTTTACGTTTTGGCGCGATGTCCGATGGTGAAATTCAAATATAAATACTCAACGGCTTATAAGACTAGTGAACAATTACCAACAGAAAACCTTTTCATGTATCCCGTTCACACTACATAGATTGTACCCCTGTATAATGTAAAATTGCCGCCTAATCCTTTACGTTGAACTACGTATGAGTTATACAAGGATTAATGAACCGACCCTAGTTAATTAATTCAACTACCTAATATCTCGGCGTTCAGGGCAGAACGGTGTTTTGATAATAACTTGCCGTCATTCATCTTAGATAGGTGTAAGCTTGCTCCAAGCCGGTTATGTGGTATTACATAAGGAGTAATTAGTAACGAAGGCGCCGAAGTCAAAGGCTGTTTAGGGACAAAGAGGCCTATAAATAATTCTTATCTTACTTATGTGCCTTTATGTGGTACTTGCGAATCTATTTAAATGCAACTTACTTTAATATTAATTAAACCTATTTATTTTACTATCACCAACATTTTCAATAATATAATTTGTCAACTCTATATAAATTACCTTCTTTTTTGGAAGTGTCAGTTTCACGAATGTTTTGGAGGATATAATATATGTAAAAGTATTAAGATTTGTTGGTGGGAGTCAAGTAGAGGCTTTAATTATTGAACATCAGGTTCCCACTATCTGCTTTAGATCCTGTCTGTCTTCAAGACATGCAGGATCTGTAAGTAACTATTCTTTTGTTGTCGCGGGGAAAGCATTTGATTACTGCCGCCCGCTCCGGGGGGAAGCGGAATGAGAATAAAACGGTTATGCCGGACAAGCCGGTCCCACAACCCCGCACCCCCTCGCCCGGATGATCCGAGCAGCCGCTGGGCCGAGTCCCCACCTCACCCGACACTACCAGCTAAAACCGCGCGGTCGCTTTCTTCGGCGCTTACGGAGCGATCCCGGGGTATTCTAAGGAGTGCTAGAATTGCTGCCGGAACCGCCTCTGCGCGGTGCCGCGTAGCAGCCCATCTCCATGGGCAAGTAAGTGACCATAAGACATCAAAATTGTTAAATGTATATAAATATAGATAATTACATTCTGGAATCCTGGTTTCCAATTCCATATTTTGGATACTACAGTGGTAGCGGTTTACTGAGCCGCAAATCTAGGCTTTCCTCTAGAGGACTTGTTAATATTCAAATAAGTATTGTACGTTACGAAATTAAATTAACACTCAGATTTTCACACTCCAAGGATGTAAAACGGACTTAAATATTTAAGGCGTTTTCTATCTGTTAACCTAAGACAAAAAGACAGTCTGTTAAGTACTCTTTTTTATACAGGCCGGCAGGAAAATGATATACTATACCTATATACACTCAGTGTGAACTCTATATAGGGAAATTGAAGGGACTGGATATTTTATACGTTGTAAAGAGTTCTCGTTAAACAGAGAGCAAAATAAATTTAATTTCGCAACATCAGTTCAGTAAATAAACACGTGCTAGGCAATTACAATAAACAAACGACCACATATCTAAGAATTCCATTGTGCGTAGGAAATACGACTCTACATTTATCAGTATTGTGTTGGAAATTCAGTGAAATTAATGTTTATTGGGTCTAAATAATTACTTATTATTTCGCTATTGAGAGTGTTTGTTACCTTATATAGACTGTTTCAATATATTATGGGTAACAATTTAAACCAAAGGAACCTTAACAATTTCTACATTTTAAGCAGTTTTAGATAAATAGAAGTTCACTATAGAGAGTTTACACTGTATGTTAATTTAAATATATGAATCCGAAGTATAAATACACGACAAATTCGTAAGTACGTATACATAGAAGATATGTATACAAAATAATAAAATCAAGTAGGTGAAAGATTATGATTAAGTATGAATACATAAACATAATCTTTCATAAGCCAGAATTCGTACAATGGTTAAACCTACAACACATAACTGAAATTTATATTAATCTTCAAGTGAATTGCCTTATATGTACTAATAAAGAAGAAATGTGAGGTGTAAAATGAGTATTGAAATATCTCGAAATAAAGAAGCCAATTCAATAAGGATTATAAATTTAATCATTGTAATAAATTAACAAAAATTAAACAGTATCAATGTACGTTTTCTACAATCGTTAGGCAGAAGTAGCGAGATTCCTTATAATGGCAGCGATTTCTTTCCTTTTTGCAGTAGGGTGTATATTGGCTAGCAAGTCGCAGGAGTTGATTTCTCCATGCTTGAGTGAATGTTCTGCGAGTCTCTCGGCGTTGCAGATGACGTGGATGCCACAATCATACCCATTGGTTTGTTGAACACATTCTATGTGTTTATAGTCCATGGTATCTGAAAATGAAGCATTTAGGTAGTTAATTTACATGTACACTAATATTACGAGATAGTTTGTAAGATTGTAGGAAGTAATCTAAATAAAATTCTTTTTATTAATAGAAAGTTCAATTATCCCTAAGTATTATTGTACTGATTGATTATATATAATTTATTAAAACTATTTTATATATTGGTCAGTGTGATTTACGTTTAGAAATCAACTTTCACACAGGCAGAGTGTGTATTTGATATTTTTGTGATGCAGCCTTTAAATAAATAAACCAGCAAGCAGCAGTTTCAGCAAATAATGTGTCTAGACACAGATATAGATGGATAGATATGTTATTTGGCCCAACATTAAAAAAAAAGGAAACTTGTAACCTTTTATGCATTAACTTAGTTAGGTATCTCCAATAAATTTGTATTAAATATAATGTGAACAACAAATTTTTTTTGGTTCTGACCTAAATAGAAAAATCTAAAAAGATTTTTAAAGAAACTATTCCAATTTCTACAAAATCATGCTCTAAATGTGACATAATGACATAATGTGAAAGTGCTGTGACACTGTAGGATTATGCCTACCAGAAAATAATTTTATTTCCTTAGCCACCTTTTGTGATCACCAGCTCAATGGAGCCCATAGAAATGCAACATAGGCCGATGCATGCAAGAACTGAAATACCTGTACTAGTACAAAAAAATAGACTTCTAAATAATTATTTCATCCTAATCAGCATGCATCCACTTCAGTGTAGAATGGGCTTAAACAGAGTGGAATACCTTTCGCACAAAAGAGGAAAAAATTAATGCAAGTTGCTAGAGACCAAGATGGTTGGTACTTTATGCACAAAGACCTATGTCTAACAGGGGACAATGAAAGATTGATGACGATGATGGGGATGGTGATACTCTATCCAGAGTATGATAATCATCATCATCCAACATCATTTAGTGACTTAGGACAGTGAAAGTCTGTCAGAACTTAAAATAGTATACGTATGTCGGAGCATGAAAACACACACTAAGAAGAGGGAGCAGGTTTCATCACTGCACTAGGACTAAAATTTGTGTTTTACACAAATATAGTCTCTTATATCTTAGACATTAGTCTAGGGTCAGAATTATGTGTTTAGCTATTGGTTGTTATTATGTATTAAGTTATTGGTTGTTATTATGTATTAAGCTATTGGTTGTTATTATGTATTAAGCTATTGGTTGTTATTATGTATTAAGCTATTGGTTGTTATTATGTATTAAGCTATTGGTTGTTATTATGTATTAAGCTATTGGTTGTTATTTTTTATGTTTGGTTTGGTTATATTAAACAAGTTGTATAAAATCAAAACCAGCAAAGTAGGGTAGACATAAATTATAGCAATTTAAACAATATTCATAACTTTCATTTAAGGCAAAAGACAAATAAGGTAAATACTTTATTTTAATCTGTGGAGGTTTTTAAGTTCAGCAATGACAACAACATTGGTAAAAATTAATTTTAATTGTGGAAAATCTTCTGACATTTTCTATATTGCAGAGTTTGGTTTTATATAGGTCAAATATTAAAAGCAGACAAACATCTTGTATAGAACTATTTATAAGAATAATAAATTACTAACACAGAAGTAATGAACAATAATGAAATTATGTTTAGTAGTAGTATCATAGGATTAATACTTACTCTCAACTTCTAAATAAGGCATCATATGACCTGCGAACCCCCAGGCTACATCTTGATTGCACATTTGGGAAGAATCAATATGGAAAAACCTATTTTCCGGTTTTGAATAAACAAGAAGGCTCCAGTGAGAACCGCCTGCTACATCCGGGGAGTCATTATCATTCAATGCGAAAAAAACAAATTTCTTTTTTGTCATGCCAAGTGGTTCTAAAAATGTTTTTATTTCTTCAGATGGTACCATTTTTATGCATTGGGTCACTTCAGGGGACACAAATAGTAAGTCCTTTGTATGCTTGAACACGGTTTTTTCTAGATATTCAAAGCAAAAAGATATGATTGTGTCATTCAACCAATATGGTCCATCCAGCAGGTCTATATCTGACTGATGTAATAATATGTCATGGAAGCTCAACACAACTGACGCTTTAGCCATTTTAATGTTTATTTATATACTCTATGGAACTCCTTGGACTATTCTTTTCATCATTTATTACTTCGAGATAATCTGCTAAGCAAGAAAAGTAAATATATGCCAAGTGTTGGAAATTATATAATAATTGTATAAAACCAATAGTAAAACTGTTTACTTGGCGTACAATGGCACATGTATAATGTATAGTTATGATGAAATTCCCGAAATACACAGTAATTACTCTGATAAAAATATAGCAGTGTAGCAACTTACCATGTGTCAAAGTTTGAATACATATTTTGTCGACAATCGCTAGTTAAAAACACATAAAATTATGTTAGTCTACACTCACAATACAGTTAGTTTTAAAAAAATATTGATACAATATTATAAATTTTTCAATACCGATTTATATTACACAGACGATGACAATAAATTTGACAAATGAAATTACGGAAATGACAGTCAAACAAGTGACAGTTGTTTTTCTAAAACTGCGTTCACAGAAATGCAAAGAATTAGAATACCATACAGTCCCAAACGCTCACGCAATATTGATAAGGGGGGGGGGGGGGGTCGCAGATAATGTGATTTAACGTGACGAAGGTGAGGAAGGGGTCAGCCACTTATAAACCAAACCGACCATGACAAGCCATTATTTTTGCCAAAACACAAGAGAGCAGCATACTTCATGGGCCAATATTTTTGCAGTTTGCAGTTGTTTTTTGTCGACAAAAAGGACATTGTGAGCAAAATTTTCACGTGTTTAAATATGTGAGTTCTGCAAAGAACATTTATGCTAGATACTCTTAGAAATGTTGTGCAACCATGATATGGCCATGAAAAATGTAAGCTGTATATTTATTTGCAAAGAGTGTCTGCATCTCGTCGTATTGACGACTTAAGTTGACGGGACAAATTATTGTTGGCAACACTGCTCGACCATTCATTCATTCATTGAGTGGACTGTGGAAGTTTGAACATTTTGTCGTGTTTACTCTGCGGACTGCGACATCGGCAATGTTGTTGCGCTACAAATTTAGTTTATTTTTCTCTAGTGGTTCTATTTAGCGACTAATAAAGTAATTTGATTTTGTATTAATATTGGTTTGTGAACTTGGTCGTAGACGTCTGGCCACCACGAATCTTTACATTGTTTATAAATTTATCGTATAATTATTCCGCGAATCTCTTTAGTACTACGACTTAATTTAACATGTGTGCTATAGAGATATCACATAGACCCATTAGTTTGAAACTCAAACTTGTGCATGTTGTGAGATTAATTATTGCCACCATAGCGAGGTTTTTCTTCAGATTGTATTATGGAAATGAAGGAGAAAAGATCCCCCCTTTATCTGACGAGATACTGAAGAAGCCGGCCGTCGAAGTAGCAAAGAAAATACGAAACAAAGAGGTTTGTGATGATGTGATCATGTCGTTTTTAATAATTTTAAATTAGCTACCACCATTAGATATTGAAAGTGAACTTGTCAATACTAAAAATAAATAATATCATATTGATCTGTAAACATGTCATAATATTTTTAATAAACATACAGCGATCTATATCTACTACGTACTAGATGCGGCGACCAGAACAAACGTTATGTTCCACCGAGTTGAGGTGTATACTCCACACCGACGTCAGTATGCTTCATGCCACCTACGAATGCACATCAGTTAATTTTAGTTATTTGTAGCGACATTCCCGAACAAATCTGCCTTACATTGATATACAGTGAAACTGTTAATAGTATATAAGGTAAATAACATAATTTCATAACGTTTAGAACGTAATATCAATAAATATTAGTTAATTTCAATTTTGAATACGGGAAGTCTATATTTCAAAACAAATTCATTATATAGTTTGTCCCGTTTTAGCGCGCGGAAAGTCCCGTTCGAGAGACAGTGACGGGAGTTTTACTTCCAAATAGTTCTTAGTAAAATGATAGATGACATTAGTGGGCGGACAAGGTTATCGGAACATCTTTTTAGTTCGACAGTTCGTGTCTATACAATATAAGTCAGTGTAAACATACCTGATTAAAGTTATCAGAGTGGTATGAATATAGGTATATAGTCAGGTCATAAATTCTGTCACATGTTTAATATAAAATAATTGAAACAAGTTTATTCATTATGTAACCATTTATATACCAAAATGAACTTAACAAAACATAGATTCTTATGACACTAAAGTTTATTCAAAATGACCTCCGTGATTTTGAATACAGGCCTTCAATCTGCGCGGCCAGTTGTCTATCGCAGCACGAACGAGGTCCATGTCAATATCGGCGGCTGCCTTAATCAAGGATGTCTTGAGTGACTCCAAATTGGGATGAGGCTTTAAGCACGCCTTTTCCTCCAAGTGTTGCCATATCTTGTAATCTAACGGATTCAAATCTGGACTGGAGGAGGGCCAGTCTTCGTGCCGGAGGAAGTCGATTTCACGCGCCGCCAGCCAGTCTTGCGTGCTTTTCGCTCTATGAGCTGGCGCCGAATCTTGTTGGAATACCCAGTGCCTGTTATTGAACATGGTATGAGAAACAGGTTCCACAAGGTTCGTCAGGACTGTATTTTGATACACAACTGCATTCGTTTTTACACCTTTCTCACAAAAATGTACCTCTGTTAAGCCCCAATAAGAAACTCCCAACCATACCATGAGCGAGGATGGAAAATGACCTCGTTGGACACGCGGAATACGGTTGCTCGCTTCTTCACTACTGTGTGCGTACACCTTATCATTTTGTTTGTTGTAGCTCTCTTCTACGGTAAAAATTTTTTCATCTGAAAAAAGAATTTCCCGATATTTTTTTCCCGCGTACCGCTTCAACAAAGCGCGGCATCTCTTCAGTCTCAGGTCCATTAGACGAGCATTCAAACGATGTCCTGTTTTTAAAAAAAGTCTTCATTTAACACCCTTTTCACCGTGGTTCTGCTTAACCCCATCTGAAGGGCCAACATTTTCTGCTTACGTTTGGGATTTCTTTGAATTCGCGCCTTCACAGCTTTTATCACTGCTGGAGTCCTAACAGACCGAGGGCGACCACTTCTTGACCTGTCATCTACAATAGAGTCTTCATTGTATCGTTTGATGGTACCATAAACGAATCTTTTGGTTTTGGCGCGTAACCGCAACGATGCAACGCAATTACTGCAACACGGTCTTCTTTAAGCGTCCACTCCATATTTAAAAATGAGTAAAATTCTAAAAAGTATACTTTTTTTTTTCATGAACAATTTGAAATTCGAATTCAATAAACTTTTTTGTGGCCAGCATTCTAAAATAAAAGTTTTTACTGTGTGACAATACTTATGACCTGACTGTGTATAGGTACCTATAGAATGAAACTTATTTGAAATACGTGTAGGTACACATATCTGTACTAATATATAAATCTGTAGCGTCTGTCTGTACCTACATTTGAGTAATTTACCAGATTTTGCGTGAAATACTTGTTATTTTTATGATTCGTTGAATTCTCTAAAATGTATAAAAAAAGGTGTGCGTGCAATTCACACAAAGCTTTGTAATACGCAGGCACATACACGCGTATTCACACACATACTGAGTACTAACTACTAAAGTATTTCAAAACCATTAAAGAACTACGTCAATAATAGTAACCGATTCGATTCCACTCGATCCCACCCCATCCCGCCCGATCCCACTCGAGCCCACTCTCTCGTAGGCTCTCATTCTCTCTTAGGATTAGTCCTATAGATTCATGTGTTTGTCTCTTTTCACTGTCGCTTTTTCGTTGTTGATCAGGCATTCAGTTCTCACACATACACATTAAAATTTTCTCGCAAACGAAGTCGCGGGCAACGGCTAGTGTGAACTAAAAATAAGTAGGTGTAATTTGTTATTTGAAAGATACTCTGCCTGCTCGACTGGTTAACTCATAAACTCGGTTGCCTGTTGTATGTAATTTATTATTTATTAATAGCAAAACTACACTACGCATGGAGGCGTATAACCCAGTATACTATAATACGAGCATATTTATAATTCCGACAGCTTTGTAAGTTTATTAGCAAAATTAGGTACAAGATAGGTATGTACTTACGTGTTTGAAACCTATTATTATCTTTAGCAAAAATGATTAGATTAATTGCGATTAATTCCTTCAATGATGTCGATAAGGAAAATGAGTGAAATACACAAATAATAACGATATTTAAGTTTTTATTACTTAAAGGTGCAGTATCGTTACTAAGTTAAAGTTTTTCGCTTCGGCAATCTTCACCTATTTCGGGTATACGTAGTCGTGATGAGCTAAAACAAAACTTGTGTCACGTGGTATATTAAATTAAGTACAATATGGTTCTTGAGTGACTAACCGCGCTTGGACGGTTGATTACGTATTGCAGCGATCTATATGTACTACGTACTAGATGCGGCGACCAGAACATACATTATGTTCCACCGAGTTGAGGTGTATACTCACTGACGTCTATTATACGTCAGTGTGTATACTCCTCACCGACGTCAATATGCTTCATGCCACCAACGAATGCACACCAGTTTAATTTGAGTTATTTGTAGCGACATTCCCGAACAAATCTGCCTTAAATTGATTTACAGGGAAACTGTTAATATTATATAAGGTAAATAACATAATTTCATAACGTTTAGAACGTAATATCAATAAATATTAATTAATTTCAATTCTGAATGCGGGATAGTTCTTAGTAAAATGAATAGATGGCATTTTCACAATAAAATACATTATATAGTTTGTCCCGTTTTAGCGCGCGGAAAGTCCCGTTCATGAGACAGTGACGGAAGTTTTATTTCCAAATAGTTCTTAGTAAAATGATAGATGGCATTAGTGGGCGGACAAGGTTTTTGGAACATATTTCTTCTTCGACAGTTGGTGTCTATAGAATATAAGTCAATGACGGATTGTACTAAAAAGTTAACGTAGATTGCTGAAGCGCATAACTTTAGAAATACTGTCGTTTCACTATGATTGACGCACATTAAGGATGGTAGAAAAGGCTGCTAGGCAACTTTAGCGTTAAATGTAAGTTAAAACAACCAATTGACGGCCATCACTAAGCGGGTCGCATGCGCAATTACAACTGCGCCACCGAGGCAGTCCTCTAATAAAAAAATGCATATTAATACGTCCTAATAGTAATGTCCTCGATTTATAATATGAGGCCGTAATAATCGGAGTGGCTTATGAATAATTTTCATATCTTTAACGCAAGGGCAATATAATAGACGCATACGTCTTCACATACTTCTTCTTCTTACTAGTATACTTCTTCACATTACCGACCGTTTCATATATTTTGTAACTAGCTATTGCCTGCGGCTCCGCCCGCGTGGCGGCTATTTTTGGGAATAAAGTATTTAATCCAAGGAGTTGTCTCCTGCACTGATGCACTTGTACCGATCGCCCTACCTCTCCGGTATTCTGCTGAATGCTTGGCCTATATACATAGAAACGACGAGAAAGCGCTAGAATTTATTTTCGAGCGCGTAAATGTTTTGGATAACTCCTAAGATATTCATATCAATTATATGGTGTCAAAAAGATTAAAATAATGTGCATAGGTAACTAACGTATATAGGTTGATTAAGATTATTACTGTATCCGTCTAAATAGCTTTCCAATTACCGCATTATTAATATAGAAAAATGTAATAGTTTAAGATGCCTGAAGATTTTATACCTTTTCTTTCAATTATTACTTTTTAAATAAAAATTAAACCGCCTTCAAAAAAACCCAGACACAACTAAAAAGCAAAAAATAATTGGTTACATTTAAATCAATTAGTTATATGCAATTTAAATCAATTATTTTTGGAGTCGGTGCCGGTGTTGATTTCTTTACTTTTAGATTTATAAAAACCAAGTCTGGATCTATTTTATATTTTTTTGTATGCCTGATTATTCTGTTTTTTCCATGTTTTGGCTGGCACCGACTGATGTGTCTATGATTAAAAGTTTTAGTCGCGACGTAACAAGTATACCAATCTCGTAACAAGTATACAAATCAATATAAATATTTACGAATAAGTATTTGTGTTATAGGTGCGAGAAAATAAAATCTAACTTTGTGATGTCCAAAGATAGGTGAAGCGGAAAAACCTTGATTTCCGTCGTAGTTAGCAGCCCTCGGATTACCGGTTCTTGGCGTTTGATTTTACCTAGACAAAACATAATTGAATAAACGCATTTTTTAACTTAAGTTTTGAATAAGGAATCGAAATGTCATATTGTGTCCAACCTGACGACTTGTAGGTCAGTAACAATGCTCTTTGGTCAGTAATGTAGTGGCAGTCATCTGGTGATAGGTGATCTATATGAACCCCACAACACTAAAAGGTTTCCGGATGCATTACATACTTTTAAGGAAAACGTTCTATTTGACCTATTTATGTGTCTTTAGGAAGGGACCTTCGGAAACCTCACGTCACTTTTTGCGAGAAAATGTTCTATCCCAATCGTTCCTGTTGTACAAAAAATTGTATACACCAGTAGGGGCCAACCTGCGGCTCTTTGTAGGATTTTTTTTTTATTCTGGCGCGGCAAAGTGACCACACTGCACCTGATGGTAAGCGCAGTGCCGTCCAGATAGAGTATCAAGTAGCGAGAGACAGTCTATCCCCCGCTACTCAACACAATCATGCCGGCCTGCTGTTTAGCTTCTTCACATTACGCCTAAAGGACCCAGGATCATAGGAAGGAGGGAACACGGTAGCTGGCAAACTGTTCCACAGCTTGATGGTGCGGCAAAAATACGAGTTTGCGAACCTCTTGGTTCGGGCCGGGGTAGTAGACACCACGAAGCTGTGGCTTCTTTATTTGTGGCTCTCGATAAATGTACCCGAGTTCCCTTTTCATTTTTGTGCTATTATATTTAAAAAAAATATTATCATTCCGCACGTTGTTTCAAAATGTCTTTTAAATTAATGACAGCAAATATGAAAGACAGTGCAACGTTGTAGTTTTTAATATTTAAATTCAATACACATATTTTGTACTTTTATTTGTATGTTTTCAATAAATATAATTTATGTAAAAAAAAAAAATTTTTTTTGCGTACGTATTTAATTGCGGCTCGCGAAAAATTTCAAATTTTTAAAAATGGCTTGAATATCAAGGAGCTTGGCCACCCCTGGTATACACCGTGAAACTACCACAATAGTTTTTTACTATATTATCGACACACTAAATATGACTATCTTTTCAGATCACAAGTGTAGAAGTGCTGGAAGCGTGTATTAGACGAATAAAAGACGTTAACTCGGCCCTCAATTGCTTTGTTGAAGACCGGTTCGAACTGGCATTGCAGGAAGCCAAACTGGCCGACGAACTCATACGAAGCGGTACAAAGACTAGCGAACAATTGGCCAATGAAAAGCCTTTTCTCGGTGTCCCGTTCACGACCAAAGATTGTATTGCTGTGAAAGGTAAAATTGTCTTCTAATATCCTAAAGTCTTTAAACATGTAAAATCATTGAGATATAACTTAGAGTATTTAACACTGGAGACGCCATTGAGCGCTTACCCCGTATGACAAATGTAAGAGCACGGTGCTCATACACGTTCTATAAAACGAGTTGCGCTTCGTGATCCGCCACTAAAAAAGTGACATCACGTGCGAATTGAGCTCCGTCAAAATGCGAGCCTGTAGCGGTATTAACATGTAAAAATAGATCTGACACATCAAACTTACAAAAATACAACATTATTTTTCACCTGGACGTATTTTTATAAAGTAATATTATCCTTAAAAGCAACAAAACATATAATTTCTAAAAATTATCATCGGGTAATAAATGTTGCCAGGTTAATCTTTTAGCCACAGTAGTGTAAAATTTATTTGCATTCAATATCTTAAAAGCAAGTTATTTTTTTAATATTCTATTTTAACTAGATGTTGCGCGCGGCTCTGCCCGCGCATTTTAACATTTTAACCTTCTATATTTTGCTATCCCACTTTTGCTATTTTTTCGAGATAAAAGTGGTCTTTGTCATTTTCTGATCCCTAAACTGCCACTATGCAAAAAATCATGTCGATCCCTTGCTCTGTGAAAAACTAAACTATCCAATGGGAACTGTACATTTCTCCGGGATAAAAAGTAGCCTATGTGCTTTTCCAGACTATAATCTATCTCTGTGCCAAATTTTAAGTAGATCTGTCCAGCCGTTGTAGCGTGATTGGATATCAAACAACCGTGCATCCATCCAAACATACGCATTTATAATATTAGTAGGATTACTTTATTTATGCTTCTTAATTTATAATTTAAAAATATTAGGAGAGTTGACATATCAACTAAGTTTACAATTTCATAAACTTTATGCCAGTGTAGCATTTTGGGTGGTTTATGTGGTAACACTGTCGTTTATGTAAGACTCAAATAGTGTTGTAGATAAACTTATAAAGGTTATCGATAAAATTACTAATCCATCTGGACTGTCTTCTAAACACATACTTTTAATGTAAATAGTTCTAACACACTAGGAATGTCACAAAATATGTCAAAACCAGAATAAAGTATTTGTCAAAAAAATGTGATCCTAAAAATGTATCCGGTATATTTAAAAAATATTTAGGTATGAATTTTGGCGCCATTCATTTATTACGTAAGATGATGTAGGGGGGGAGTCGATCATGTCTTATTTTTTCTTACAAGGGGTGGGAGGGAGTCTTAATAGTTCTTACGTAAGATCACACAAATGCGCAAAGTTAGGATTATACTTTGAAAAAACGCGGGCCATGCCTATAATTTTAAAAACAAGCAACTTAGATTTTTTTAATTTTTTTTGTTAACCGGTATGACTTGCCTTTTCACCCGGTTCCGGCTTGACGTCGACTTTTGGGACACCCTGTATTCATGTCGAGATCTCAAGCCCTTTTTATATGCTCTTCATAATAGATAGCCGTTAGCCGGCTACCACACCAAAACAGGCGATAATCGCTCTCAATGACATACAATAATTTCATTCACAGCATTTGCTAATCGCATTCGTTACCAGTAACACTGTATTTCTTGGCTCCGCTTATTTAATTTGAAATTTTATGGAATAACAGAACACTCCATTTTCTTACAAACTATATACCATTGGAAAGGTCGTGTTGTGTACTTTCCGGTGGTATATTTGCTGAGGTATAATCGGAATACATCAAAACGAGTGAGTAATTAACATTTTAAAATAATTTGCAACGGCCGTCATTGTTGTGTTGCATGTGCTGACATACCTGAAAAACGCTACTCTACAATTAGTGTTGACCAAAAAAAAATGGAAGTGTCACGGATGATGTGCAAAGCAACCAAAAACTGATAACAGTAATACACCTTTACGTCCCATTGACTCACCCGGGAAGTCAAGGAACAATAATGACTCGCTACCTTTTAATGACAATATTACGCATCGAAAAAAGCCACTGTTGATATTAGCGCAATTAGTGGAAGTTCCGGCTTAAACTCTTCCGCGTCAGTTATTACAATGAAAGACGCTAGGGAAATAATAAGAGAAGAATTCAATGTCATGCAATTGGCTTTAGCACAGGAGCTTAACCAAACACTTAAGCAGATGGTGAGAACCGAATTTCAATCTCGAAAATCAATTCATAAAACAGGAAATAACTGCTTTGGATAATAATGTTTGTTTCTGAATGAAAATTATGAAACCACCAAATCCGCCATCGCCAAATACCAAGACACACTGGGAGAGCTAAAGAAAGAGAACGTTCAGTTAACATATACGTTACAGGATCTGCAAATCAGGCTTCAGGTTGCTGAGCAGCATAACCGTTCTAACAATCTTGAGATAGAGTGTGTCCCCGAGCACAAACAGTAAAACATGCTATCTATAATTACTCAGCTGTCTAAGGTATCCTGCAACTTGAAAGAATCCGACATTCATCATTGCACTCGTGTGGTAAAAAGTAACAGAGACGACAAGAGACCTCGCTCAATCATTGTTAAATTGCGAAAACAATAAATTTTAATAAGGCAAATCCAAACGACAAGCTCAGTACTGCTCACATAGGCATTGGAGGTAATAAATCGCCGCTTTACATTGTTGAGCACCTTTCACCTAAAAACAAATTACACGCAGCGGCTCGCCAGAGCTTCAAAGAAAAAGAGTACAAGTTCGTGTAGATTAAGCAAGGTCGTGTTTTCATTAGGAAAACAGAAGAAGACGAGTTTACTTATATAAGAAACCAAGAGACCAGAACCGACCTAAAACAATTCTCTGCCATATCCATACTAGCTGTTGCTCGCGGCTCCGCCCCCGTGGAGTTTATTTTCGGGAGCAGAAGTATCAATGCAAGGAGTTGTCTTCTGCACTGAGACACCTATAGCGATCGTCCTGAATCTCAGGTGTTGTGACTGTCTAGATGGCTAGACAGGCACAACTCCTAACTTAAACTTCTAGCACTCCTTATAATACCCCGGGATCACTCCGTAAGTGTCGAAGAAGGCCACCGCGGGGTTTTAGCTGGTAGTGTCCGGTTGGGTGTACATAAGTAGTAGGGACTCGGCCCAGCCGCAACCCGGATAGCCATCATCCGGGCGAGGGGGGGCTGGGTCGTAAGACCGGCTAGTCCAGCATAACCGTTTTATTCTTATTCCGCTTCTCCCCGAAGCGGACGGCAGTGATAAAATGCTTTCCCCGCGACAAAAAAAAGTGTTGTGCCTGAAGCTTGAGATTACATTTAAAGAATACCTCATAAGTTAACTCCTCACTTCGCCCTTTAAGGGATGATTTGGTAAAAACGTTGAAACACGTATTTCTTTATTTTTTACCTAAAGCCTAAATATGAATTTTCAGATCCCTAAGTTGAAGTATTACGGATTGCCCATACAAACTTTTAACCTCTATTTCACCCCTTTCAAGATATTTTTTTGAGACAAAAGATACCCTATGTCCTTCCCTAGGATATAATCTATCCCTCTACTGAATTTCATTAGGATTCGTTCACCCGTTTAGTCATGAAAAGGTAAGAAACAGACATACAAACAACAATATTAATTTTGCTGCGGAGATATTTTAAAACTGTAATATCTCCTAAGATATTCATTGAAATCAAATGACGTAAAGGGCAACTTTGTTCAAAATTAAATACTTGTGATGAATAAAGTATTTATTTGGATAAGGATTAATACCATGTTTATAAAAATCCCTTTCCAAATAATACATTGTTTCAGAACAAATTCGATAACCATTAAAAAGGTTATAGTGAGCCAACAGAAATAGATAGACATATGCTATCGCGGACTTTTTTAGAACTTTTTAAGAGGAACAATTTCGTCATACATGATTGTTATGTAACTTTAACCGTTAACGCAGAGTACGCAACGGAAGCTCTCAAAAGGAATCAATTTTCCCCGTTTTTGCAACATTTTTCATTGCTGCTCCGCTCCTATTCGTGATAGCGTGATGTTATATAGCCTATAGCGCTCCTCGATAAATGGGCTATCCAACACTAAAAGATTTTTTAAATTCGAACTAGTAGTTCCTGAGATTAGCCCGTTCAAATAAACAAACAAACAAACTCTTCAGCTTTATATAATAGTATAGATTAAATAAATTAAAGGCGTATTATTGAAAAAAAAATCTAAAAAATGAAGTTTTTATTTTTGCTTATTTGGCTTGTATTTTTCTCAGTACTCATTACCTTTATTATCTTTACAGTATTGAGATTAAATTAGAAATATTAATTTACACTATTTTTAACTATACCTCTCTACTTCCGTCCCTTTTCACGAAATCACACCCAGAGATTTCAAGAAAGCGATAGAAAAGATGATACACATAAAAAAATATCTTAAAACATTTAATAAATTATAATTGTTTTATTTTATCTATCGATAGATAAGGACAACGCTATCTATACCTCGTGTCGACATTGCTACGCTCTACTGTTTTTACACAGTTGTCAATATATGACACTGTAAATATATTTCACAACAAGATAAATTTGTAACTGTGTGCATAAATTTGCCAGTGTTGTATGAAATGGTGTAGTGAGCGTGCGTAGAGACGTGATTACATTTTGCATTTGTGTGCACATGTTTATTTGTAGTTGTACGAAGCCCCCCACCGACATTGCTGAATTTTTTGTTCAAGATTCGAGCGTAATGCCGTCTCCTTTTGGTTGCCTACTCTAAGAGATATAATAAATAACTCCCAACAATCACACACATATCCCTGATCCCACACCAAGATACGAATCTTGTGTTGTGGGTATCGGGGACTACGAGAGACTCGGTCTCACAACACCCAGACCCTGGACACAAATGTCTCTGTCACACAAACATTTGTCCCGGTGTGGGATTCGAACCCACGGCCTCTCGTTTCCTCGGCCGGCTACTCGCCTACTGCGCCACGAAGGCTGTCGAAAATATGAAATACTTTTTCAATAAATATACATATAACGCATATAACAGCTAACAGTTACACACGTAGTCCCAAGTATCACCACACAGTCAGATTTAATTTTATTATTTCGTGTAGTGGGTATCAGTAACAAGATACTCTATCAAATATTTATGTATCACATCAACAATGGTCTCATTGGTTGAATCGTACCCGCGGCCTCTAGTTTCACGGCCGGCTACAGGACCACTGCGTCATGAACGCTATATATATAACATTAATATTAACATATATTAATTTATACGGTTATATGTTCTATAATTCATCCAAGACCGACGAGACGGCTAAAAATATAGTCTTGCGTGTATTATGTAAATTTTTATTGTTTAAAATTTTAGATAATATAAAAGGTCATTCTGTTTAATTTATACCAAATTCTCAATGCTATACAATCGCTAACTTTGAAAGATGTTTTATGCATTTAATGCTAACATGTAAAAATTACTGATTAAACTCCTCTTCTGAACTTCATGAGCTAAGGGGTGGGCCAGAGACTACGTGGTCATATATCATAATGAAACCAAAGTCGAAATACGATAAGTGAAGAGCTATAAAAATTATTTATAAAATGTACTTTTAAGAATAGAACTCGTAGACAGTCGGAGATGAAATAGAAAATAACTAAAATCAATAGCGGACCTATTAATCAATGACCACATCACACTTAGCGACAATATTTGGCGTAAGTGACCAAACGATACTCTTCTTTTCAAATAAAGAAAGGCGCAGAGAGGATACATTATGAATTTACACACACACATACACTCACGCCTGTAATCCCCGAAGGGGTAGGCAGAGGTGTAACGAGTACACCCACTTTTCGCCGAATTTCGGTCCCATAATGTGATAGGGGGCGAGCCTATACCGGGCACAAATTCCAGACTCCGGGCTAATACTGAGGAATTTCTAGATAGAAAAACCCAATATCACTTTACCCGACCCGGGGATCGAACCCGAGACCTCAGCACAGCAGTCGTAACGCATGTACAATTACAACGACGCCACCGAGGCAGTCTTATTATGAATTTATTGAAAAACAAAACCAAATAGCTTGGCATAACTTGTCGAATTTGCAGAGTATGAGAAAACTCGTGAACTAGATAACCATTTGTCATGAAAAATGGATCACACACGAGGTATGGCAAAAGCCACGTTAAACTCCGACTGTCTCGTTTAACGGCCTCCATACCGCGACAAATTTTTGTGTGACAGACAGATATTTGTGTCCGGGGTCTGGGTGTTGTGAGACCGAAAGTCTCTCATAGTCCCTGATCCCCACAACACAAGACTCGTATCTTAGTTTGGGCTCGGGGCTATGTGTGTGACTGTTGGGTGTTATATATATTATTTATTATTAACTCTGTGCGGAGAAGAAAAGGTGTTAAAGAGGCCAAAATAGATCTGCGTAGTTTATGGACAGCCTTAAACAATCTATTAGGAGCATACGGTGCTGGAGAGGTATTTATTTTATAGGAGGAGGTATTTTATTGAAAGCTGTTAATTATTTTGATATTTATTTGTTGTCTGTTACATTACAGGTCTGCATCAAACGTCTGGTGTGGTGTTACGTAAGGATGTGATTGCTAATGAAGACGCCAATGTCATCAAACTTCTAAGAGAAAAGGGTGCGATAATAATTGGCCTCACCAATGTACCGGAACTTTGTATGTGGTATGTATACATAACTCGATTTCCGTTTTAAGTATCAAGTAGGTACTTAATAGGATGGTTTAATTTAGAAGCATTGTTTCCTGCATGGTGCATAGTGACAGATAACAGTGTGACGCAGTGGGATAATAGCAGGCTGGGAAATTATATCTTACTGTGGAGTCTGGGCAAAGTGTGTGTGTGACCTTTGGATATTTTTTATTATAGTTTTATACATCCTTTTGTGACACGAACGTGCAGGATAACAGTTACTATATTATATCAATAACAATGTAAAACTTAATTACAAAATATAGAAAAACATGTCAGAAAAAATTAAGTAAATCAAGTCCATTTTTTTTACTATTTTTATAGTATAGTCCGACAAACGAGCCAGTGGGTCACCTGATCTTAAGTGATCTCCACCGCCCATGAACATCCACAATACCGAAAGTATCATGTATGCGCTGTCGGCCTTAAAGGACAGGAATAGGGATTAGGGAAGGGAAGGGGAATCTGGGCCTCCGGATATCTCACTTACCATACGAAACGCGACAGTAAACTGTCGCGTTACGTTTACGTTGGTTTTCTATGAGACAGTGGTACTACCCCGGTCGAGCCGGCCCATTCATGCTGTAGACAAATATGTCTACAGCGTGGCTCTACCACTTCCATTTTATTCTTAATATCTTGTTTCTACTATTATGGCTCTTGGGGTCCTGCTATCAGATATAATTTGGAAGAAAAACGATATATTAGCACAGCTCACAGCACGCACATACCACAAAACAGTCGATTTAAATTTTTATTATAATAAAAATGAATGGTACTTGCGCGTCGCACCTGTGACAGGTTGGTGACTACTCGGGGTACGGTTGTGCCGCGGCACCCACATACCACAACAACGCTGGCTTTCAGTAATAACCTTATGACTTCGCAATTTACCACTGGTAATATCTGCACTTTCCAACAAAAGAACATCCTTGAAATTTACGCAAAAATTATATTTTATTTTGATGGCTCACAGCTTTCAATAACAGAGAAATATACTACGTGTAACGGGAATAACGCACATCCTCAGACACCCCAATTTAAAAATATTATTACAATCATAATTCATGTATTGAAATTAGACTGCGATGAATATAAATATTGTTTTTTATGAAATTAGTTGTACTAATTGTCGACATAAAGATCGTAATTTTAATTATTTGATTTTTTGAAGTGTTCGTTTATTATTGCATTTATAAAAGACTTTATCGCATCGAGTTATGTCTCAGTTTCGTTTGTCTTGAACATTAAATTAAAGGGTGACTATTATTTACCCGAGTGTTAATTATTTTTGGAAAAAAAAATCGTCTATTAAAAAATGGTTGATATCGATTCAGTCGCTTATTTTGAACAAACTACTTTCAAAGTGTGCATTAATCATGTTACATGTTGTATAACGAAACGAATACAATAGATAAGCCAATTACGAGCCACCGCAGATAGTAGTAAATGTCATCGGTAGTAGCCACACAGTCAAATACCACGCGGGAATTATAGTATATTGGTTAAAACTCTGTGATATTGACAGCCGCCGTGGCGAAGCGGCCGAGTAGCCGGTTGTGAAACGAGAGGCAGTGGGTTCGATTCCCGCACCGAGACAAATGTTTGTGTGACAGACAGTTGTTTATCTCGGGTCTGGGTGTTATGAGACCGTAGTCCCTCACACGAAACAGGTTTGACATAGTGTGAGCTCAGAATCATGCGTATGATTGTTGGGTGTGTATATATTTATATGCATGTTTTATTTTAGGTGGGAGACTCATAATCATATATTTGGAAGGACGAAAAATCCTTATAATACTACAAGGATTGTGGGCGGTTCATCAGGCGGCGAGGGTTGCTTGCAGGCCGCAGGAGGCAGCTGTTTTGGTATAGGTACGACTTCTATTAAAATTATTACTACATTGCTGCATAACTTATTATCAATCAAATATCAAATTATGATTATCCAGCTGTAAGGGATACACTTATTGGTGCATGGTACAACAGCCAATAGGCGGCAGAAAACAAGATAATGGTAGGCAGCGGCTTCGCTGTGCCCTGGCATTGCAGAAGTCTATGGGCGGCGGTGACTACTTACCATCAGGTGACCCGTCTACTCGGCTGCCTATACAGCAGTAAAAGAAAAAGGCATACTCCTACCGAGTCAGGGCACGTTGGATGCATTACAATCACCACTGAGTTTAGTCATAAAAACAATAAAGAAATTACCAATTTAAATACAACTATTTCGTTATTATGCATAACTTTTAATTTCCAGCTTTAAAAAATACATATTTTTTTATTTTTATCCAACAAATAATTTAGCTTTTGGTAAACAATAAATAATAATAAAATTATCAATTTGAAATTAATATAGGTAAATATCATTATAGGTTCCGACATCGGTGGATCAATTCGAATGCCAGCCTACTTCAACGGAATATTTGGACATAAGCCTTCAAAATTCGTGGTATGCAATGAGGGCCAGTATCCTATACCAGAATCGGATTTACAAAAATCATTTCTAGGTATGTATCTCTTATTGTATAGACTTACCATTTTCCTTATAAATAATAAACAAATAAATAAATACACACAACCGGGCGTGAAAAACCGCCGCATCCTGTTCAGGATTCCGACCCTGCGAGAGGTGGCGGATATTACGCCCTCGATGTGACTCCTTGGATTAAGATCGCAGCAGATATCCATACCAGGACACTAAGGTCATTCCGCATTGCGAGTGGAACACCCTGAAGAACGGGGATGGGAGAAAACGGGGATTTCTTGCACGAGAACGCGCACACCTGGGTTTTCTTGGCATTAAACTCAACCCGATTCCTGTACCCCATGATGAGATGAGATCCAATCTACGATCTTTCTAGCAAAATCTGGTTAAATTTCGTTTTCAAACCTAGTGCTTCCAGAATCCTCTTCATAAATACTTACTTTTTCCATTTTGTTACTTTTGCCCGCGGCTTCGCCCGCGTGATCGTTATTTTTGAAAGATAAGATGTCTTAAGCTTTTACATTTTTCTTTATTATTCTATCCAATAGGAACTGTGCATTTTCGGCAAAAAAGTAGCGTATGTTGCTCTCAGGCCCCTCAACTAACACTATGTAAAAAATCATGTCGATCCTTTGTTCTGTGTAAAATAAACACAAAACCGTGTGTCACACGGGAACTGTAAAATTTTTCGGGATCAAAAATTGCCCTATGTGCTATTCCAGACTATAATCTATCTCCGTGCTAAATTTCAACCAGATCCGTTCAGCCACTCTGGCGTGATTGAGTAACAAACATCCATCCAAACATTTGCATTTATAATATCAGCAAGAGAAAGAGATAAGATAAGATAAGTGTCTAATTTCATGTCAGGGTATATGGTATGGGTATCTGTCATACTAGTGTTTTTATAGCATATAATAGTACATATTATGGATCTTATAGTCTTTACAGGATTTCTTCAGTGGTCACTATGCGCGTTTCAGATTATGCCTGTAAAAATAGTCAAAAGCATTCTCCATTGTATATTACTAAGTATATTTTATTGATCGTTTAACAAAAGTATGTATTCAATGTTGATTATTTGCTTTTCAGGTATTGGTCCCATGACCAGACATGCGGTGGATTTAAAACCTATATTAAAAATAATATCAGGCGAAAATGCAAGTAAATTAAATATAGATGAACCAGTCGACATTCGTAACTTAAAGTTCTTCTATCAATTTTCCAACGATGCACCGGCTGCGGATGCCGTTGACCCAGATATTATAATAGCCATGAAGAAAGTTGTAGAATACTTGAAAATACAACACCAAATAAATGCCGAAGAAAAGAAGATAAAACAACTTCAAAAGTCGTTTGCGATATGGTTATCGACAATGAAGTCCAAAAAGCTATTTGGTGAATTAATCATGAAAAAGGACACTGTAGGACTTATCCTACTTGAATTCTTGAAGAACTTTTTTGGTCTTTCTGGTAATACGTTTATTGGGCTAGTTACTTCATTGATTGATCACGGTGGCGTGTCATATGGCGACGAAAGATACAAACATTACTTAAAATCTAGAGAGGATTTAGAAAAAACTTTTACAGACATGCTTGGAGATAATGGCGTGTTTTTGTACCCTACACATCCCACTCCAGCGCCCTTCCATAATGAACCAATTATAAAACCTTTTAATTTTAGCTATACTGCTATTATAAATACGCTTGGCTTACCCGCTACAACTATACCATTAGGACTCAGTAGAGACGGCCTTCCAATAGGATTACAAGTTATAGCTAATCACAATCAAGACAGATTATGTTTAGCAGTTGCAGAAGAGCTAGAAAAAGCTTTTGGAGGATGGATAGAACCACAAAAAACGTAACAAAAATGCTTTAACTGTCACATTCTTCCTCACAATATATTTAATCGATCAACAAATTTTATTATTTTTATATGAACTTGTAAAATGTGTTTATTTTGTATATAAATATATTTATACTTTATGTACACGTGGAATGTGTTTTTCTTATTTATAGTGTATATTGGGTTATATCCAATTGTTTAGTGTTCACAGCAAGAATCAACAGTACTGAGTACCTACAATATATATTACCTGCTCCACACATTGGGTGAACTCCTGCCCAATGTATCGACGATATCCTTTAACCGTGAAAGTCTAGCGATTACAGAAAAAACAGCATACTTTATAGATCCAATTAAAACAAAACTAGCATTTACCAGCGGCTCCGTCCTCTTACAATTATTAGACTGGAAAACTACCCAGCCTCCCACTCTAACTTAGGCTAAAAATGTATGTATAGTAAGTAATAACATTAACTTAATTAAATGCGTAAAAAATGTCATTGTTGAAAAACTTGTTCACTCAATAAACAAATGTTTGAGGCTGGGTGTATTTCCGGATTCATTGAAGATTGCCAAAGTAAGTCCTATATATAAATCTGGCTCTAAAAGTGATCCTAGCAATTATAGACCAATATCAGTGTTGCCTGTGATATCAAAGATATTTGAGAGAATTTTGTGTAATCGACTTAGCGACTACCTAACTGAAAAAAAATTTTTAATAGACCAACAGTATGGTTTTCGTCCAAAATCCAGTACAGTTACAGCTGCCCTAGATTTAATAACAAAAATTAAAATTCAAATTGACAAAAAGAATATTGCATTGGGTATATTTATTGATCTAAAAAAAGCATTCGACACTGTAAGTCACCAAAAGTTACTTTTAAAACTAAATGATATCGGTATCAATGACACAGCTCTAAATATGTTCAAATGTTATTTACAAAATAGACGACAAGTTGTAAAAATCGGCGATTATTCAAGTTCTTCTCAAAATGTCTCGTGTGGTATACCACAAGGTTCGGTACTCGGTCCGTTGTTATTTTTAATCTACGTCAATAACATAGATAAAATTGGACTAACTGGACATCTCACACTATACGCTGACGATACATGTCTGTTTTACTTTGACCAATCTATCCATGATATTATAACGGATGCACAAAAGGACCTGGATTTACTTAATGAATGGTTACTCCATAACTTGTTAACAATTAACACGTGTAAAACATCGTATATGATTCTAGCTGCAAAAAATAAACCAATACCTGAATTTCAACCACTAAAAATAAATAACGAAATCATTAAAAGGTCACATCAAGAAAAATATTTAGGCTTACTTGTAGATGATAAACTTACATGGAAACCACACATTGATCACCTTAAATCTAAATTAATATCTTTACTAGGTGCACTTCGAAAGATAGCACATTGTGTACCTAAACTAATTCGACCTATTATATATAACTCATTAGTAAAGTCGCATCTTGAATACCTGATTGAAATCTGGGGATCCGCCGCATTGTCTAACTTAAATCCGTTACAGAGAACACAAAACAAAATTATTAAAGTCTTATATCAGTATCCCTTTCATACGCCAACCAAACAAATTTACGAAAAAACCAAACTATTTAACTTAAATCAATTGTACAAATATAACACATGCATTTTAATTAAGAAAATTACTACCAATACCATTAGATCTAACATACAACTAAACACCCGAAATACTAAACATTATCTTCGAAACAAGAACCAACTTGAAGTAATTAGGCCAAGGACTAATTATGGAAAGAAGACAATTCTGTTTGAGGGAGCACAACTGTTTAACAAGCTACCGAACAATGTAAAAAACAGTGAGAGTGTCAATAGTTTTAAAAGTAAGCTAAAATTACATATTGGTACAACGAGCACCAGAGACTAATTTATTGTATTCAATTTCTTATGTATCTCATTATAAGTGAAATGTAAATTTCTTATGGGAATAAAGTTCTTTAAACCTAAACCTAACTGTTTTATTTAATTTGATAATTTAAAAAGCAATATCGCACTAAACTATTCAGTATTTATGAAGAGGGTTCTGAAAGGAGAAAATAAGTTGTAAAACTCAATGATGAAAAAAAAGGTTTTGCCAGAACTCTAGCAGGTTATTATTGAAATAAAGAAGAGAAGGTCAGTAATTAATAATTTTTAATTCCTAGTACTTTTCTAGTATTTTTACCCCACCCCTAAGCGAAACGCTGGGTACGCCCATGCGGCTGCATATAGAAATAACACAGTAGGTGAATGAATAAATACCATGTTGCCGTGCTGTCTGCATCTCGGGTGAACGAAATCTTCACTTCGGTATCTTCGTGAAGGCCGTCTTGCGCGAGCGCAGTGTCAAATCAGTCAAGGTCATTGACACGAGGTGTAACCTTATATTGGATAGAGGACAACCTGCAGAATTCTACTTTTATCATGCTGTTACTGTTTGTATCTTCTGATTTTGTGAGAAATCCATACTAAAACCTACTACATAAATATTTATAGTATAATAATAATGCTCTAGAATTTATACTGGAAGATTTATAATAACTATGGACTGCCTCGGTGGCGCAGTTGTAATTGCACATGCGTTACGACTGCTGCTGTGCTGAGGTCTCTAGGTTTTTCTATCTTGATATTCTCAGTATTAGCCCGGAGTCTGGAAACTGTACCCGGCATGGCGATAGGCTCGCCCCCTATCACATTATGGGACTAAAATCCGGCGAAAAATGGATACTGGCTACACCTCTGCCTACCCCTTCAGGGATTACAGGCGTGAGTGTATGTTGATTATAGGTCTATGTAGTGTACCTACTGCAATTATAAAAAAATAGTATCGATAATTACTAACATAACATTTAAATGTCCCAAATTATAAAATACTTGTTATTTGGATAAACTGAAAAATCCAGATGTACTCTTTTTCTAGACACAATAATGACACCAAGTGCCTACCTAAAACTATATCTATTCCTATTTCTGTATAGTGACAAGTGGAAAGGGCATTTTAGTTATATAACAATGATGTCAACAGCAACACTGCTTGTTGTAAACCTATCTATCCTACAAATTAATAATCTTATGACGTCTTGTTGCGTCATTTTATACCAATATTTATCAGCTGCCACATTAGTGTTCACGGCCAATGTAAGAAATAAGTCAAGACACATTAGTGTTTTTTGTGCGTCTATAAGAACTCTTAATTGTTTTTGTATACGCAAATAAATACAAAATAAGGTCAGGTAAAATTGGCACCACAATTGCCCTTGGTATTTTGCAATTTTTGGCACTCTTACAAAACTAATAATTACATATATGACTAGTATTGTAAAGATTTATTGGGTAAGATCAGTTTTTGTTTTGAATGTTTTTGCAATTTGTGCTACGAAAAAAACAAAAAAAGGATTCAAAGATCTTAGTCTTTATTACAATTATTTTACATTTTAATAATTTAACATGGTAACAATGGTTTGTGTAGGTGTCACTAAAAATAACATATTTTTTTGTTAACACACATTTATGAGATGAAGGAACATTCACAAAAGCTTAATTCATCTATAAATAATTTAATAACATTACATTCCATTCACAGCATTGTTACAGAGAGTTTAATAATTTAAACCACACAAAGAACATTGTCTCACAATATGCAGCTAAATGTTTTGTGATTGGTATTATTCTAATAGTATTGTGCAACTTCAACATTGCATAACACATGATTGATGATACTGATTGGGCTAAATAAGAAGTCCATTCCAGAAATATAATGGAACATACTTCCTACTACAATATTTTTACAACTTCACAAATTACTTAGTGGCTTGTTTTAGATAGGCAATAAGGTCTGCACGTTCATTTGCTTTCTTCAAACCAGCAAACACCATTTTGGTTCCTGGGATGTATTTCTTAGGGTTTTCAAGGTACTCGAATAAGGTGTCTTCATTCCATGTGATGCCTGCAAAATTAAATTATAATTATTTGTGAATTCAAGCATTGAATAAACTAATAACAACAATATATCATATAATAATATGATTAAGCCATTAACTACTATGATTTATCATGTCTGACTTAACAAGATATTTTGATAACGTCATATGTTTTATCTATAACCCACTCCAACATTATGCAAGACTGAATTCATTGACATCACCTTGCAAATATTACATTATGTTTCATAATAGAACACAAATTTAAATTAATATAAACCCTTTATTTATATTAATTGTATTACCATCATTAGGGTACACAGGAATTTGGGAAATTTTCTTGTAACACACATATAGATAAATATAAATCACTGACAGACTGACAAATAAGGACTCACCTTTGGCTTTGTTGGCATCTGAGTATGAGAAGCCAGGTGCCTGACCAGTTTTGCGGCCAAAGAAGCCGTGGAGGTTGGGGCCTACTTTGTGTTTGCCACCTGCTTCAACCTATAAAAAGCCATTTCTTAATTATATATTATTTTACAACAGTTATAAATATTAGAGAGACATATAGAGAAAATATATTCATAAAAAATATATCTGTATATTCAGCATTATGAATAGTCCATTGTAGGTATTATACTAAACTAAATGCAATTATAATGTATGTTTAAACTATTTGTTAAGTATATTTTTTTGTTATGCATTAATGCTCTAGTAAGTATACGGTAATCAATGTATATTTAATCCATTTATTAAAATTACTAATTAAAGCACACTGAATGCAAAATAATGTGAGAGCTTAGAACATGACTAAATTGTTCCTTATATTACATAATTGTGTTTTATATAAAACTTTTTTATTATATTAGGATAATTCCTTTGTAAATAAGATTAAAATTGACATGTGGTCCTATATATTTATTTTTCATAATTGCGGTAAGCTGTGTCATATATTACAAAGTCTGTATTTAATTAATAGTTGATGATAGTACTTCGCTGTGATATAGGAATTAATAAAGTACTCACAGTGTGGCATTGGGCACACCTCTGCACAAAGAGTTTCTTTCCATTGTCAGCATTACCAGCGGGAACACCCATTCTGTTCCTGAAATTGTAATAAAATTCTGTAAGTTACATAGTGTCAATTTATTACAGTTACATAGTGTGAAAATTAAAAGGAAACAAATATATCCTTTCAATTTCCTTTTATCATTATTATTATTTAACATGACCTATGAACAGTTTATATAAGGTAGTGTAGTGAGTTTTATTAACACTACACTTTTTGACAACGTCTGTTGAAATCGACAAATCTAACTTTAGCAACAAAACTATGCAAGATTAAAGTAGATCAGGATCAATGTCTCGCGGGAATTCCATGGCACAAGGTTTCGTAATATGACATCATTACGTAAGTATCAAAAGTCGCGGATATATTAGAATTATCATACTAAAACTCTAGCAAGTAGTGTTTCACCATAATGAAAGCTAGTTTCCCGCTCTTAGCAGAAATTTAAAGGAAAAGAGTCATTTTTTACAGTATAGGTTAAATATAACATTGATTTCTCGCGTGACGGCGCTACCTACAGTATTTAATATTGAAAGTAGTAGCACAAGCAAGCTTCGACGGTGTGTAATTAAAAAAACATCCTACTCACGTTTATGTGTTCAATAATAAGTCGAATACAATAAAACACGACGACAAATTCGCCTTTTTTATAATGACACTGATGACAGACAACTTTGGGATCACTTATACGACTGAAGGAAATGAACGACCACTGAACGAATAGATACAACACGCCCGCGCCTGTACGTACGTACGAAATCGATAATGGAAAAGGAAGTGCGCAGCTGTATGTACGCGTGGCTTTCAGTCACTCACTCGTTCTAAATGAACGAATAACTTAGAAAAATGATTAGGGGAGACTGGGGAGATTTATATAATTCTATAAAATTAAACTTTTACCTCGACTCTCACTTGTGACAATATTTTCTTAGTAGCTTGATTATATTACGTTTATCGATTATGTAAGGGACAATG
Organism: Laothoe populi; assembly: GCA_905220505.1. Classification (NCBI taxonomy): domain Eukaryota; kingdom Metazoa; phylum Arthropoda; class Insecta; order Lepidoptera; family Sphingidae; genus Laothoe; species Laothoe populi. The sequence goes on along the minus strand of HG992164.1, from coordinate 9,744,504 downwards.
CATACATTTTATGTTCAAATTACGTAAATAATAATCTGTCAAAAATATCTGCGAGAGAATATTGTCCTGCACACTCTCGTATTCGGCAACGTCCATGGATTAGCGGGCTCGAACATTGTATACGTAAAATTATTATCGAACTATCCTACCATCAAATGAGGGTGCAATGCTAATGTCCTAAAACATAAAAATATATTTTAATGTCCCAAAACATGTAAATCCATATCTTATTTAAATGTATATTATTTTTATACGTGTGGAACGATTTGCTTTTCAACGTGTTATAGGCCTTTGATACGATACGATATACGAATGCGTTATAATAGTTACTAAAGTCACAACATTTTTACAGTCAAGCGCTAGGCAAGTGTTGGACTATTTAAGTGATAGAATCACGATAGTCACAAAATAGCTGGAATGTATTCAGTTTCAAGTCAGCGGCATCTGGTGAATAACATAAAAAAATATTTACTCTGCGATCTTGTCGAACAAATGTGTTTTTCCCTTTAATACTGAAGTTAAGCGACGACGTAGGATTTAAAAGTTTGTTCAGTTCTATGATAGATGGCAGGACTATAGGATAGTTAAAAAATTAATAGTTAGGTCTCTTGTAATGAAAGTCCACTTGGGTAGGTGGTTGTACCTACCTGCATTGTCTATTTCCGTCGCCAAACAACAGTGTGACAGCAAGTGTATTCCAGTTTCGAGGACACTGAATGCACTGAAATTACTGAGCATTATGTAATTTAACACTTAATGTATCGGGGCATGGGCGTATATAAGGGGGGGGGGGGTTCAGGGGGTCCGGACCCCCCCCTTAGCATTCGACATAATAAAAAATCCCGGAATATTGATAGCAGATAATATAGACGGTTGGCAGGCTATTTGATTTAAGTGTCAATTTTTGCGATATTGAGTTATATGCATTTTCGGAATAAGCAGATTTTTCTGCGACTTTTGAGCCTAGTTTAAATTTTTTCGTGTACTTTTTAAATTAACTGATAAAACAAGCCTCATCTTTTTGACAGGGCACATTTATTTAAAAAAATACGAACAAATCTTACAGTAGTCGCATATGATGTACCAAAAGTACCTGAGTTCTAACATCTCATCTTGGTAATAAATAAGCAACATTAAAATAGTTATTTACCGAAATATAAAAATAAATTGACTTCACTTGACACTTGCATGTTTTGACAGTTGTTATTTAAACAATAAAACATAAATGGATGAAAATCTACGGCAGATTTTCATCCATCCAAAGTATTTTCACAGAAGGATTCAATAAATGTTGTCAGTATGTGTCAAATATAGCTATCCTTTCCTTCCACGTACATAAATTTATATTTTCCTAGGAATGGCACTATGTTTATGTCACTTTATGTATACTATATCAAACAATTTTATATTTGTTTAATCTCCATCAGTCTTATTAATAAAAAATGCTTATTCCAACCTTAATCTGGAGTTACTCTTAGACTAGTTATTCCGAGAGTAACGTCGTATTAACTTCGTTATTGCATTGTTATTAATAAACTTGGAGTAACCTCGGAATAGCAATACATTCGCTACACCAGGATTAAGGTGTGCATTATGGCAACCCACATCAATTAAAAGTAAAAAGAGTGAGTCAATGAATGAACTCAATCCCCGATTATGACATTAATGACAGTGACACAATATTTTGGCCGGCGATTTATCAACAAAACTATGTTTATCAAATTGGATGTTCTGTGTTTCGGTCTCTAGTTTGTGTAAATGCGTGTTGTTATCAGCAGAAAAATACAATAAATTTCGGCGGAAATCAACTCAAGAAAGTATTCGTTCCTTTAACTGGGATGAAGACGAAAAGGTAAATAATGTTTTTAACATTGTATTGCATGGTTGTTACAAGTTCATTTAACAGAGAATGATATCCTTGGTATTTATTGACCTGTATACCTTATGTTTCAGGAATTATTTCGTCCAGTTCTTATTAAATATGCTTCAATAATCGAATATAAATTCCTGGATTTACAACATTAATAAGAATAAAGTTGAACAAGTGACTACTAGCGAGACATATATGGTAGTTAAAGAACAGGTCAGTTGATTTAGCCAGATCGCATAATGATAGTTATTTAGTGTCTGCCATACATAATACTATCTTCTTTTTCAGGATTCCAAACCATTGATTATCACTAGTCTTAATGTAGTTGATTAGCAGGATGTAGCTGTAAGTATCAATCAGTATTATTAAAGCAGAAAGCATTATAATTATCTCTGGAATAATTATTAAATATACATTTTATTTTTTTCTAGAATATATTCGTTTAAACTATTGAAATGGCATGGTAGGATTGACACCTATGTGTGTCTGATGTGACATCATAAGGAAGACCTGTTGGTATCAACCAAATCACTGCAGATAGGTACTATTATAATGCTGTTATTTGAGATGGGGGCGATGAGTCCTGCACTGATGTCCTGCTTAGGGTGTATTTTGCATTCCCCTTACCAGCTCCCCCTAGTCAACCTAACTCCCTAATGTTTTTTTTGCACATGTTAACAAAGTAAGTTAAACTTTGTTAACATGTTTTATTAGCCAACTGTGATGTAACTGGTTGTTATTTTTACAGGACCGTGGTGACTATGTCAATAATATGATAAGTCATGGTAAAATGTTGAAGGAGGAAGAGCAATTACGGACAATTACGGATTACGGCTGAAGAAGAACATTTAATAAAAATTCACAAAGAAATATTTAAAAGCGCAATTATCGGAAGAGCAATTTTTGAGTTAAAAAAAGGGTGTGAAGAGCGCACTTAGTTAGGTACCATGTAGAATTTATTTACCTTCTGTAATATGAATTTCTAATAAAAAAAATCATGTCTTAAATTTTTTATTTACACTCAAAACACTAGTAAGAAAGAAAAAGATTACTTTTTAAATAAAAATAAAACCACCTTAAAAAACCCAGACACAACTAAAAAGCAATAAATAATTGGTTACATTTACAACAATTAATTACATAAAATCTAAATCAATTATTTTTTGGAGTCAGTTCTGGTGTTGTTTTCTTTACTTTTATAATTCATAAAAACCAAGTATGGATCTATTTTATATTTTTTTGTATGCCTGATTATTCTGGTTTTTCCATGTTTTGGCTGGCACTGACTACAAATAATTGATTTAAATTGTATGTAATTAATTGATGAAAATGTAACCAATATTTATTGCTTATTAGTTGTTTGAAGGCGGTTTTATTTTTATTTAAAAAGTCATAATTTATTTTTTGCTTTTTAGTGGTACAAATATAAAATAGGTTCGTTGGATAGAGTACCAAAAGAAAACATCACTAAGTCACAGAAAAGCAAAATTCTCAGTTTCGTATATTCGGACAACAAATTTTTGAAAGTTATTTTGGTTTTAAAACCAAACTACTCCTCAACCTGTTTTGATAAAAATAATCTGGAAGCATATTCTCTGTAATAAAAGAAGAATTTTCCAAATTGGCAAATAAATAACGGAGTTCTGAGGTAACAAACATAAAAATAAATACGCGTCGAAATTGAACATCCTCCTTTTTTTTGAAGTCGGTTAATAAAAACACAAAATACTTGTTCATTGCACGACGATATTTCTAAAATTGTGGCTATGTCGGATGTACATTGATATAAAAACGTTATGTCGATGTGATACAGATTACAGTATTGCTAAACCATCCTTAAACCTACATATTGGTTGGAGTAAATTTAATCCTTGGCGTAGTCTCGGCGTAAGCTAATTCTTGCTTACTTCGAGTTTATTAATACAAGTTTTGACTAATACTAGTTTAATCCTCGGCGTAACTTTAATCTCACGTTATTCCATGTTTATTAATAACACCGCATGTATCAAAAGGATACCGGTGTTCGGGAAAAAGTAATAAGTAGGGATTAAATACAAGCCAAAATTAATTTTATTTCCATAATATTAAAGTTAATAAGTAGAAGTTTGTAATTCATAAAAAGTACAATGACTTTAATAAAAATCAAATTATGCGTCCCTATAAAATTTTAGGGTTGCCCTCGTTTTTTCTGAGATACCATCATCAGATTCTGACTTGGTGCCAATGGGATCACCTGGGAAGTATACCCATTTAAACAACAAAATAATTTCTCGAATCGGTCCAGGCGTCTTGGAGTAATCGGGGAACATACATAAAAAAAAGATTCTGACGAATTGTTAACCTTCTCCTTTTTTGAAATCGTTTAAAAATAAAACCGCCTTCAAAAAAACCCAAACACAAGTAAATAGCAAAAAATAATTGGTTACATTTACATCAATTAATTACATACAATTTAAATCAATTATTTTTGGAGTCGCCGCCGGTGTTGTTTTCTTTACTTTTAGATTCATAAAACCCAAGTATGGATCTATTTTTTTTTGTATGCCTGATTATTCTGTTTTTTTCATGTTTTGGCTGGCACCGACTCCAAATAATTGATTTAAATTGTATGTAACTAATTGATGTAAATGTAACCAATAATTTTTTGCTTTTAGTTGTGTCTGGATTTTTTTGAAGGCGGTTTTATTTAAAAAGTAATAATTTATTTTTTTCTTTTTAGTGGTACTTATATAAAATAGGTACATTGGATAGATTACCAATAGAAAACACCACTGAAAAAGTAACAGAATAGCAAAATTCGCAGTTTCGTATATTCGGACAACATATTTTTTCAAGTTATTATGGTTTTAAAGCCAAACTATTCAACCGATTTTGATAAAATTCTATGGGACCAATCTGGAAGCATGTTTTCTGTAATAAAAGAAGAATTTTCTGAGGTAACAAACATTAAAAAAAAACACGTCGAATTAAGAACCTCCTCCTTTTTGAAGTCGGTTAAAAAGGAGACGCCAACACGCTCGATTCATGAACGTAAATTAATCATTAACCGTCAATCAGTCATGTATCATTCGGTAGCCAACTACCGCCTAAATACTGGCCATAACCACCCTTCTTTGACGAGCGTGTTAAGCGATTTTTAACGTTAATTTTATGGAAATAAAATTGATTTGGCATGTATTTTACATTTTTCCGAAAACCGGTATCCCTGTAATACATAAGAGGTTAAATATTCATAAACAGAAACTAATATGAAATTTGAACATTGGTTTCATCATTCCTTTTCGATTCATTCGTGTTCAAATCCTACACAAATTATAATTTCAATATTTATTTCCATTTTTAATTTTCTGTACCAAGTTATAGTTATCACAGAGTAAACATGGAAGAAAACCATTTGCTCCTGATGCCATAATATTATAAATTATAAATAAATGGCGATAATGGGCGAGTATAGCAGTGACGCGTCGACTATAACTTTCTCGCTCCCTAAGTCGACGAGAGCGTTATATAGCCGAGCGTGACGACTCAGTCTCCTTCAATACCCACAAAATAAAGTGTCGAGCTCGCCTACAGAAGTTTTCACTTCAAAAATAGCTCGCGCTTCCCCACTTCCTGTTACGCATTTCCGTCCCTTTTCACCAAATCACTCCCATAAAATTATGCTTATTTTATGTATCTTCTACTTTGTTACTTTCGTCATAATGAAATAAATGCTTTACGGAAATTACTTACAAATTTTATTTTAATGTACTTAAAGTAACTATTGATTGTTTGCAGCTGTTTTTTTATTAACTAGCGTGTTCCCATTCTATGTTTAATTAATTTACAAATGACTATGATTCGAGCGTTTAGAATTTTAGCTTTTACCCGCGGACCCCCCCCCATTTAAAAGCTATATATACGTCACTGTATCGGGGTAATGAGCGGTGAGCAGTGCCGTGCAGTACTTACTATGTTATACAAATTTTAATATTAGGCGATGTTGCTATATTTCATGGACAGGCGTGGCGTTTATATAATATCAGGAGAGTAGAGGAAAATCCAATGACCGCTAGATCTACGTCTATGACGTAGGTAATTCCACATTTTCTCTCTATTAAATTATTTTTATGCTGACATTATCTTTGTCTTTTGTTGAGGCAGACTGATTTCAAAATCAATATCCGGAGGAATCCCATAGTCACGTGTAATAAATACTTACCAAACTGCTTACCAATTTTAGGTACTCATAAGTTTACCCTGTATCCTCGAATATTGTTTGATCTAATCCCATTCTCTCCCTTCCACACCAGAACCACGCGTAGGTACTGGCTTGCGGAGCCTCGGCTTCGTGGTGTCTACTACTCCGGATATTACATTAGAAATTCCTAATATAAGACCACCAAGATCTTTTAATTTTACATCTGAATTGATAAAAAAAGTAATTACAGTCAGGTTTACGTTTAATACTTTTCCACCCGAATACTTTATAAGCAAAAGCAAGAATTTGAATAAATTGTTTCTGACGCACCTATTAAGAGGTTTTAACTCGGGGTTTACGATCTGGATCTTTTGATAATGGTCGGCAGTAAATTCGCTTTCCGTGTTTAAGCTTAGGTATCTTTTATTCGTTAATTGTTTGAAAATATGCCGGTTATGTAAGTACAAAAATACTAATAAACCGGTGAAAATGCACGATTGTAAAACTAAAAGCAGACTCCAGATCGTCGCTTCCAGCATTAGTGTCATCATCTACTATCAAAATCGTTACCAAATGCGCTAGTCACCACCTCTTGTTAGTGACGCTACCACTTAATGATTTCCCATTATTTTACGCAAGCACAGACGACCAAACGCGGCTGCATTGACGCTGCGTCACAGTTTATGGCGCTTGACGCTTGATGTGTGATGTGACCATCAAGAAAAACTGCCTCAAAACAGCTTTACCATAATACTTACTAACTCACATGTATGTAATCATGTAAGTATCCTAAGAGGTAGGAAATTTATTTCAAATAAACAGTATGAGTTCCATTAGAAAATGCTCAATTTAAGATAAAAATGTATAAATTGTGATTTACATGAGAAACAAGCGCATATCTCGAGTTGGGGTTTCGATACCAGCTAGGGCACTTTCCTCGGATTTTTCAAAGCTATCTGTATGTTCAATGTTAATTTGTTAATTAATAAATAAATAACTGCGCGCTTAAAGGACAAGAAATTATTACTTACTGAACATATGCATAGGTACCTGAGAATTTTCCATAAGGTTTTACGACGTTTGTAGTCGGTAAAACCTCTGATTGGAGAGCCCAGCAGTAGATAGTATACTATAGGGCTCATAATTTATAATTACTACGTATAATAAGTCGAATGCAAGCTAACAATGATGATCTGTATACATTTCCTCACATCATGAAAAGCTCATTTGTTTTCTATGCAATCTTATTTGATAAAACAGTTACTTTATGTTGTAGTAAAATGATGGAATAATAACTTCCTATACACGCTTATTATTGAAATGAACGAATCATGTTCAGTTGATGGGCTCATAAACTTGCACGCTCATAATAAGGTAAAATGATTCAGTAAAGCAACGAATGGAGTGCTGCTGAATGTTTTCCGTATTCGTAGTATATAAACACAAACTACCTATCAATCTTCTCTTGTCGCGCATGCAACCTTGTTTTGTTTCCGGAATTTATTACGCGCTCTCAATTCTACAAAGGACTTCATTACCTACCTAGTAGTTTGTTTATCACAAAATCTACGGAAATCTGTGACAGAAATAAAAACAAATTGCACATATAGGTACCGTATTTTTTTTAATCAGTCATGTATCAATGGCTTGCCGGCTAGCGGAAAAATACTGGTAACCGTCGCCGTGCTTTAAATGCGATTTTTAACTTTAAAATAATGGAAATAAAATTGATTTTAGCTTGTATTTACTCCTTACTTACTACTTTTTCCCGAACACCGGTATCCTTTTGAGACATGAGAGGTTAACCGTAAGACGCAACGTAACATGGCTTTTGTTACATATTGTATAACCTGAATTACATAAACTTATGGGCATATAAGAAATATACAAATATAATATTCATTATTTTGAACGATTTTTAAGCCTAAAAAATCAGCCATATTAAAAAGTTAAAAATAAGTATGTTTCATGTATTTTTCTAATATTCTTGTTCAGAAAATTATTTATCTATAATAAATGTTTAACAAAAGCAAGAAGAGAGGAAATAAACATAAAATTATAAATTTTGATGGAGTAAGCGCTGTTGCAAAGATCGTAATGACAGATGGAACAGGATTTATAGCGCGATGTAAGTCCAGTGACGTCGGTGTCGTCGCAGGAACGGGCGCAGTCCCGAATGAGTATCAATTCATCTGTGAAATTAAATTGCATAAATTTCAAAATATTAATAAACAATAATATATTGACAGCGGTATTGACTTTACATATTATAAAAAATTATATGATTAGTGGATAGTAGGAAAACTTGGAAAAAGTACTTATGATAAATTAGTAAATTGTCCAGCACCTATATATATATATATATATATATATATATATATATATATATATATATATATATATATATATATATATATATATATATATATATATATATGTTGATTATGCGTTATTATGGTAAGCACATCTTTCTCATTACCAATTTAATACGAGATCATGACTGTGATTAGGCACTGCGTACTTCAAATACTAATTAAATTTGTATTAGTTAATTCACACCTTTCATGCTAAAATTAACATAACATACCTACACTAATATAATTTAAAATAACTATGATGCGTATAAAAGGTTTGCTAAAATGATATAAGTTGAAGAGACCGCATATGGATGTAGCGCATAGACTCAGATCTGGACACACACCTCAATAAAGCTAATTTAAGCATCTCATGACACAAACAGACTCTCCAAATTTTCTATCCTACGGATTCCCAAATAATGTTTACCATCACCAATGTAATGTTTACTAACTAGAAAGTTGAGTGTGTCGGGACTGAGTCTATGACCTTATATGCTCTCAGCATATAAGGTAGATGAAGACCATATAAATCCTGTAGATATAAGTGTATTTAAGAGTATACTTAAGTGTACTCTATAATCTACAATATTAAAAGATAAAAAAATTGTTTAAGGTGTACTTACTTGTATTCCGTATTGTTTTAGTAACACAAGAATCGTGTCCAACACGACAATATTTTACTGTAGTCTTTCTATCAGGATTCCAACATGTAGGGTCACTCATTGAACTACATGCGTAACACACTTTAGTGTTTTGCATAAGCATTACTTTACTATCTCCCATATGTGTTATTCCAGGTCCTTTTGTAGGATCGAAATGACTTTCTAATTGGTTAGGTTTTGTTAAGTCAATTCCACTATGTTTATTTATTCTATTTTCAAAAGGATGTTTAACAGCTGCAGGTGAGTGTCGTGGAACCGCATTATTACCCTGAGCAAGTTTTAAATCATGATTGCTCTGTTCATTGACTGTAGGGGGATTGGATAAAATGTTGTAATCTTGTGTCAAAGTGCGCCTGGAGTTCCTATAAGGTTCTACTTTATTATTGCAATCGACGGACATTATTTTAGAACTTTGGTCCTTTTTCGTGTCGTATACAAATTCGTCTTGTTCATTACTATTTTCTGCTATATCATAGTAGTTACTATCTACTTCTACTTGTTTATAATCAGACTGAAGTTTGGTAGCAATTTCTTCTGTAGTCGTACTTGTTACACAAGGATCGCTAATTCGTGACTCTTCTGTTTTATCAAATGTTTTTGACAAAGATTTTTCTGTTACGACGTTAACCTCAGCTACTTTATCGGATGCAGGGGTAGCCTTTGAGTTAAAATTTCTATCTTTAAGCGACCTAGATTTAATTATCAAATTGTTACGTTCAAGGGGCTCTATTGTTTGGGCAGCATAAGTTGGAATCCATTGAGACCCCGAATCTTCTGCGATTTGATTGTTAGAATTCATGCGTCTTGTGCAGGGTTTCTTATGCCTTATAGGATTAGGACCATAATTCCCATTCATAGTTTCTACTTGACTCGGACTATACGGGTACGTCCCATATTGCCCAGTGGCACTATTTGGCGGAAAGTTATAACTTTCCTGCAAATAACCTGAAATATTATTAATATATTATTAGTTTTAAATTTCAAACTGCTCTTTATATAAGAAGGTTAATTACACGGAGTTAAATAATAGGCGTGGTGATTTTATGAAATATTACGGGGTATTTCTTCCTACTCTCTGGTTTGTTAAACATAATATGACTTGGAAAGTGGAAAGTGTTTCTGGATGTTGCAAGATGTGTTTTGCCCACATTCAATGTACTCATTCTGTCTTATCATTATCAACTCATTTCCATGTATTTGATTGCCTATTGCGTACCGGAAGGCGCAGCGTGGGTAGACCCCCCACAAGGTGGACTGATGACCTGGTAAAGGTCGCGAGAGTCCACTGGATGCGGGTGGCGCAGAACCGGTCATTATGGCACTCTTTGGGGGAGGCCTATGTCCAGCAGTGGACGTCCTTCGGCTGACATGATGATGATGATGATGATGATGATTGCCTATTTGGACAAAAAATATGAATAAAATAAAAAAATGCATAGTATACCTTGTTCGATTAATGTACACAATACTATTATTGATTTAAGAATCATAATGATTTTCAAATATATTAGTATTAAAATTATTTTTTTACTGCTGCTTGTTGAGTTTAAAATGCAGCTCGAACTAAAAGTTCCTAGTAAATGCCTCAGTAATAAGTTAGGATATAGAAAGTGGTACTTTATCATTTCAATCTTGTTGGAACAGTTTGTTCATTGTGAATATCCGATCAATGGAAAAATATTTAACGAAAACAATAGCCGTTCCGCAAAAATGGTTCGCATTGTTCCATGATACATATTAATCTTTACACCGTACAGAAGAAATGCATATTTCTTAGTATTGCTTGCATTTATTCCTTTCTAAAATATTTAATAATTTTTCGAAGCCTAAGCCTCTTATAGCTCTTTTAAGACGTAGTGCCAAAAATACTTTTTAATTGTTTATCTAGAACAGTTATTTTCTACTTCATAGCATTTGAAATGCACATCCACGCAAACTTAGATAAGTTGGCTCAATCTTATGCATGATATTAGTTTGAATATGAATAATATCGTGCCTGTTACTGGCAGCCAGTATCGCAATTGTCAAAGTTGTCTGAACAAAGTGTAGTGCGAATTTCAGATACCAGGATAACTTTAGTGTTTTTTGTAAGTAAGACGATTAAAATAATAAAAACTTAGATAGTAATAAAAGCACGGAATTGTAAACAGTTATTAGTTGTGTCCATTTTGTTATTCTCTCTTCCAGGAAAAACAATCGGAGTAAACTGTGATTTATATAAACAGTGGGAAGTATTTCGATAAAATAAAGATTAGATAAATATATATAGATATATAAGATAATAAAGATTGATATGAATTAAATTGCTGCTTTGTTTCTATTTGCCTTTACTGTCCGGTTTGCATCGGTTTTAACAAAGAGTAAAACAGCATTTTATAAGATCGTTAGTTACTTTTGTATAATACAGAATTCACGATTCACGGCCCATTTGTGCTCAATCTATGTCCATGATGTTTATCTATACTATAATAAAGCTGAAGAGGCACTTTGTCTGTACATTAAATATTTTAGCAAAATTTTGATTTTAACATCTCATATTATCGATATACAACCCAAAACAATTGCTTTTGGAATTATTGTCTGTTTTTCAAGGCATCACGTCCAAAGTACTGTATTATGACAAAAATCGGAGAGTCGACAATAAAATCATACCTCGAGGTAACATTTATTTCATTTAAAACGGTGCATTCCATAAAAAATATACCTGTTTGAACGAATATCTGTATTATGCAAAGAGTAGTTGTGAAAGATGAAATTATTTTATAAATTCCATGCGGGCGGAGCCGCAGGCAACATCTAGTATGTATACTATGATTAATATGACTGTCAGCAGATGCTTACAGGATGACGGCTATCGCATCGCTTTCTGCCTGAGCTTTCTGAGCCCTGTAGATAGTCATAAAGTCAAACTTTAGGTAGCAGTTTTATTTTTTCCAACACGATCTTTTTTACAAAAGATTTATCTAGTGCTGTTAGTCCCTACTTGTGCAGATAAAGAGCGTCAGTCAACCTAATTGGACACGTGTCCCGCGTGCTCATGCTGTCAACTCAATTAATTGTACCATAATTCTACTAGGATTTATTTAAGCCGCCTCGAAAAAAGAGCTTAATAATGTTTACTTATTTCAGTGAGTTGTTTTCTAGAATACAGACTTCATTTTAAATAAATTTTATTAGAAGGAAATTTTCTAATTCGATTGTATTATTTTTTCTATAGCATAGTCCGACAAACAAGCCAGTGGGTCACCTGTTGTTAAGTGATCTCCACCGCCCATGAACATACACAATATCGAAAGTATCATGTGTGCGCTGTCGGCCTTAAAGGGACAGGAATAGGGATTAGGGAAGGGAAGGGGGAATCTGGGTCCCCGGATATCTCACTTACCATACGAAACGCGACATTAAACTGTCATTTTACGGTGGTTTTCTGTGAGACAGTGGTACTACCCGGTCGAGCCGGCCCTTTCATGCTGTAGACAAATATGTCTTCATCTTCGTGGCTCTACCACTATAAATGTTATGTTTATTTGTTTATCAAGCCATTTTAAATGATTCCGGTTTTCAGTTATAGTGACTGCTAACCTATACATTATATGTCATATGAAACCTGCCAATTTAAAATTCAAACGCAAATCGAGAACTAATTTACTTCGAAATTCGAATATCTTCGATTTCCACTCCAATGCAACATGCATACGTCACAAACAACGTTTGCGTCCGACGAAACTCAGTCAGCGGGATGGCTCGCAAATTTACCGATAAGGTTCGTTAACGTGTTACTCGTACATGTTTGCTTGAAGTAGTTTCTGTTCTACCGGGAAATATGGATAGGTTTTCACTTGTCCGTGATTGATTGCCAACTTCCTAATTAATCTTCATCGTGGGAACGTTTAATTGTAGCAATATTTTTTTGCTCGCTGTGTAAAGATCGGGCTGTCTGACACGAGAAAAAATGTGAAATATTACCTAAAGTACAAATGTACTCGGGTTTCTAAGCAGTTATGCGTAGCGCTGAAGGAGATAAGGTTTTTACTTAATGCTTTCTTCTTTACAGTGGCTATATTTCCTTTATATTGAGTGGTTTATGTACACCAATCAGTGTCGTTCTGAAATAATATTTTAAGACTTTAAAACACAATAACAGTTATCTGTTATGTGTTATAACAATTATTTACTTGTTAAGGTTGTATCCCTTCAGCGACCGAAACCTCCGCTTCAGCAGCTGCTTATATGAGGTCGTCAGCGAGTAAATCGTCATGGCCATTGGCGTGGGGTACAGTCTTAAGTATCACGTGTTGGGCGTCAACTGTTTTTTTTTTTACCTAAATAGGCTTGCGTTTGACCACTATCTCGCCTGATGGTAAGTGATGATGTGGTCTACGGTGGAGCACGCTTGCCTAGAAGATACCTATTCACTCTTGACTTAAAGATACCCAGATTATAATTTTCTGGAAATATAGACTCCGGCAAAGAGTTCCACTCTCTAGCGGTGCGCATGATAAATGTACTAGCAAAACGCTTCGTGCGCGCTGGTCGAATATCAACCATGTATCGATGACGCTTCGCCGAGTCTGTTTCCCGGTGTATAACATCTACGAATAGTATTTGCCATGCAGTTACCAATACAGCACCGATATCTCGTGTATTATTAAAATCTATGATAAGAAAATAAGCCAAATTATAAGATATTCGTAGATTTATGTATAATCTATTATAATTTAAATTATATTTAGCTTATTAAGCACGAGAAATCGAATGGAAACTTCCAGAGTCAGCACGTATTAAAATACAATTATAGCGTCTTTTATTCATATGTATAGTATTAGTCATTACTGTGCTGGAAATTGTAGTGGGTTTCGTTGTCCTTAATGGAATAAATTTAAATTTTGTGCAGAGATATCTCCTTCGGGAATTCTCCTTTACTCCAAGTTTAATGGAAGGACTTTCTGTTAAATCTCAGTAGCCCGTTTTATCGGTAAGTGTTATAGCTTCGAGTCACGACATATGAGGATTATTTATACTTACTGTTACTTATTTACTTTTTGTACATACATTTTTTTTAATTACCCCACTCAAATCCAATTCATTAAATGCATCTAAAGCAACATAATGTTAATTTGACACAATAAATAACCTAAACTAATGTCGTGTTGTTAATAAGCATGTTAATTGTAGGGGTAGGTGTGCTTAAATAGAGTAAAAATTACCAAGGTTTTTGGAAGATATATTTGTAGTCTATGAAGTAAGAATTAAAGTATTTTAAATCCGCTTGATTTAAATACAATGCCTATGTACTATGAAAAGTCGTAATGAAATATCATGCAAAATATTTGTTTACGTTGTTTGAAAGTTTCATGAATCATATTCTATTTACTAATTACTTTAATTTTAATTTATTTGTGATGAGTGCTTAGGGAATTATTTCTGAGTAGTACATTTCCATCTCATCAGATGGGACATCGTCAAGTGGCTTTTAGGCCCGCACCACTCTACTCATTTAATATCGTTTTCGTAATAAAAGCACTTCATTATTTTTTAATTTCTCTTTAACAGGCGAAATGGCCACTCTTAGTGTGCTTAAATGTGGCTCGATGGGGACAACTAGACACATACAAATTTGATATTCTTGATGCGTCACTATAAAATTTGAGGGTTGTCCTTGATATTTCTGAGATCCCATCATCAGATCCTGACTCGGTGCCAATGGGACCACCTGGGAAGTAGACATTTTAAACAAAAAAAGAATTTCTCGAATCAGTCCAGGCGTCTTCGAGTAATCGGGTAACATACATAAAAAAAAGATTTCGACGAATTGTTAACCTCCTCCTTTTTTGAAGTCGGTTAAAATAACTACCACGCGGGTGGAGCCGCGGGCAACAGCTAGTGATCTATATAATCCGATAATATCACAAGTAATGATAATATTGTGTTAAAAAAGTCGTGATGTAACTTGTTGCGCTTTGTACGTGAAAAAAATTTGTTAGTTGATTTAGTATAAGTCACAAAAAACGTTAATGCATAGGAATAAATCAGGTTTCTCTAGGCATCTTCAACTATTACACTTTCACATGAAACTTTAAAAACAACGATATATAAGTAGCAATTTCCCTACATTTTACATGTCGTTAAGCAGACGAAGAACGTTGGCATTCTAATTAGGTGTGCGGTCAACATCACCACTCCCATATATAGGTATATAAGCATTTTACGTACATGAATCTTTGTATTCAGTAACCAAATTGCCTTTCCACTGTCGATAAGGAGAAATGTGCGCGTTAAAGGGAAACGTTCGTTTATTTTGATTTTATCTTACTTTCGGGTTCGAAGTTCGAGGAAATAAGAAGGTTCCATATTCATGGGACTAAAGCGATTGTAGCCTGGTATAAAAATCGTGACGGACTAAATTTTATTGCTTTTATAGCAATAACTGGGATCATTATTTTTATAATAAAAATTTTATGTAGTAAGTATTTCGACTTTTATGTAGTTGCATAATATATTTTTTGGATATAACGCCTAAGAAGATTTTTATGTCATTTCAAATAATGGATTTAATTAAGTGTTTTACAGTGTGTAAAACAGTTTTTTGTAGTTTTGAAGTTTAGTGAACATCATAGACATATATACCATCAGACTATATGTGTTTTTAAGGCGAGCAGATTGCTTGCTTGATGTAAAACGTCATTTAAAGAGTAGCTAACTCTTTAAATGAATACCTGAATGCACGCTGACACCTATTTTTTATAAGTTCGAATGAATTTACCAAAATCTGATTACGTAGCAAAAGAGAATTTTCCAGCAGTCCTTTGTAAATACGTAGGTTGAGGTCGGGTTTTATCGATTGTTGTAGCCACTAACATAGAGCACAAGTTATACTGGTACTTACTGGCCCCACAGATCCTAATCGAGCATTGCGCACATCTGTTACTTCATGTTTTAGGTAGAGAATACTTGTTTATTCAACCGTATTAAAGCAGCGGTATGCTTTTCATTAATAGGAATAGGTACAAAGTAAATAAATAAATAGCCCCGACCCCTAACTAAGATACGAGTCTTATGTTGTGGGTATCAGGGACTACGAGAGGCTTTCGGTCTCACAACACCCAGACCCCGGACACAAATATTTGTCCCGGTGTGGAAATCGAACCCACGGCTTCTTGTTTTACAGACGGCTACACGCCAACTGCGTCACGGAGGCTGTCGTAAAGTCTGTAATTTTTCTTCATTTATGACTTAAATTAAATTATATTTCAGATCTTTTTAATTTTCTTAATAGGAATCGGAATAAAGACTGTTTTAAACGCCTTTGCCAAATGTAAAAACACCAATACATTTGACGTTCGTATCAACCCGAGCAGCAACCAAATCATTAAGATCAAAGACTTGTACTTAGTATCCATTAATGGAAACCTATAAACCTATAATAGTATAGTATTATTTATTTAAATCTGTCAATGTTAATGTCAAGTTGTTTGAGACGGACCGTTCGTTTCGTTTCTCACAAACCAAGTTATATTTGTCGCTGTTATTTTACCAGTAATCACATTCAAGTTGAACAAATTAAGCCCCTAGAGCGCCTTAATTTTAAGGCCAAAGTTCAGTTTTAGTAATCCCGCAGGTGTTGAATTGTGTTTGCTGTAATTCGGAGCGATGACCAACTTTACAAGTGGCAAAAGTTTGCAAGTTATGTCCAGGCTGTTTCTCTTGTTATTTCTAGTAATCACCTCGAAGTTACAACTGAGATGTTCGTGTTTTATAAAAATATGTGTCAAAATATCATTTCATTATTCTTCTATTTTCATGATTGTTTTGTTTTTTTAATATTATAGTAGGAAACATATTTTTTTATCTTACCCTAAGGAGCCGAATGAATGAATATAATAAGATTATCAGATTACTTGGTACTTTAACTGGACGGCAGCTAGCTAACCATGAGGTGTAATATGGACACTTTGCCGTTCCAGGAAAAAAACACAATAGAACGTTTTTATTTTATTTTAACCGACTGCCCTTGAAGGAGTAATAGTAGCAGAAGGTAATGATTTTAGGGTGTATCTATATACACCATAAAATATACATAGGTATGAATGTATGTATAACTATGTCTTTGGCACTCTCTGTAGTTTAAACAGATTTATAGATTTTGATAACTATGATGTGTTGTTAGATTTGTGTTGGGAGCTGCCTAAAATACTAACTGGAAAAAGAAAAACAAACTTTAAACTACAAGTTTATGTTTAGTTACACGGGCTTTTGGTATTTTGATTAATTATATTAATTAATTATATTAATAATTATATTAATCAAAATACCAAATTTAATTCCAAAAATTTTGTAAATTCTGTAAATCACTTCTAAATATTCTGTTTCGGACACATTGCCCAAACGTTATGTTTGATTGGCGGTCGGTACAATACCTAGGAACATGGCCAGTAAAAGCTTAACTTTAATGAAGTTGGACAACTGCGGTTATCGGACGTGCTTTCAGCTCTACGAGCTTTATACCTTTGGTCATTCCAGCTTAATTACTTCTAGCTTACAACGACTAACCCGCTGTACATTTTGAAAGCGGTCATATTTTTTACCGGATCTCTATAATAGTAACTTTTTGGAGGATTTTATGAACTGAAATATTATGTTATATCGCCGTCTATATACATATTTTGAATTAATTGTTAATAGATTATTGAAAACTGTTTATTGGCCCATAATCTTTCCAGTTCTCCAAACGATTTTACAATTTTTTTTATTAATTTTAGACAGCTTCCGTGGCTCGGCTGTTACAGGGTTGTGGGTTCGATCCCGGTACCAAGACAAGTTTGTGTGATCCACAAATGTTTATTTCGGGTCTGGGTTTTATAGTACCGAAAGTCTCTCGTAGTTCTGATACTATGACACAAGACTCGTATCTCAGTGTGGGGTCAGGACTTTGTGTATTTTTACTAATACGACAATTCCTTTAAAATAATTACGACACAGAACGAATATTATTTAGCTTTTTAATCTGTATTGCCATATTGGTTTAGTATAAGCGTAGTTAGACTGAGAAATGTGTGATGTCTGGCAATAAATTATTGCTTGTATCGTCGATTCGATATATAACATACTAGCTGTTGCTCGCGGCTCCGCCCGCGTGGAGGTCATGTTTGGGAGAAAAAGTATACAATACAAAATACAATTTTTCATGCGTTTAACTTAAAAAATGACGGATTTCCATACAAACTTTCATCCCCTATTTTACCCCCTTGTGGATGGAATTCCCAATAATCCTGAAACATATATTTTTTATTTTTCATTAAAAGGCCAAATACTAAATTTCATGAATTTAACTTAAAAAATGACAGATTTTCATACAAACTTTCATGCCCTTATTTACCCCCTTAGGGGTGGTATTTCCAAAAACCCTTCCTTAGTGGTTGCCTACGTCATAAAAGGTACCTACTGTCAAAATTTCAAGTCTCTAACCCCAGCCGTTTTGGCTGTGCGTTGATCGATCAGTCAGTCAGTCAGTTTCTTCTTTTATATATACAGATATGCGATGGCTGGGTAGGAATGTTAGCCTGATAGCGATAGACTTGTCACCTATCACGGAGCCATCATGGGACAGAATTAAGCTCAGTGAACCGTGCGTGCACTAGTTTTATATCTGCTTACCTCTTTGGGGATACCGGCATGATGTGTTTAATTCTAGGATGCAAAAAAGGTGGCTTGTCGACGGTATTTAGCATTAGATGAGATAAGGCGAAACGATTTTTTGTTTAATTATAAATATCCAACCCAAACCGATTCTCAATGTGATATCGATAAGAATCAAGGTCCTGTAACAGTCATCGTATAACTACAGCAATATCCCAAAATTACATATTTATGAAGAGCATCCGCGTTTATAGACCCTATTAATGTAACCATTTTATGTTCAATACTGGCTACTTCGAATTTAATAGAAACTATAACGTCATTAACGACCACTCACACGTTGGGAGGACGAGATCGTGCGTCTGGCTGGATCACGCTGGTTAGAAATAGCGAAAGACCGAGAAAAATGGCACTCTCTGGAGGAGGCCTTCACCTCAGGGGTTCCCTCAAAAAACTAACACAATTTTTTTTTATATTTTATTTCTCTTTATTTAATAATTACTATTATTTAATAATACTAACACTTAGTGTAAAACTTGGGAAATATAAGGCTTTTTTATTTTTTATTTATTATTATAACGTCATTGAATTTAGTCACCCATATCATATTATTGAGGTATTTTGTATCTGGTGATATATCATATTTTCATTAGGGCTCAGGTCGGTATATACTACAAGTATGAAGCATGCTTACTGGAAAGTTCGTTTGCTTATATCCATACTAATACTATAAATGCGAAAGTAACTCTGTTTGTTGTTTGTTACCTTTTCACGACTAAACGGGTGAACGGATTGTGATGAAATTTGGCAAGCAGATAGATTATATCCTGAAGAAGGACATAGGCTATCTTTTTTCTCAAATAATAATCTTGAAAGGGGTCAGATAGGAGTTCAAATTTGTATGGGATATCCATAATTCCTAGAGTTAGGGATCTGAAAATTCATATTTAGGCTTTTGGTAAGAAATAACGAAATACGTGTTTCAACGTTTTTACCAAATCATCCCTAAAATGGGTGAAGTGAGGGGTTAACTTATGAGGTATTATTTAAATGTAATATCAAGCTTCTGGCACAACACCTGAGAGTCATGACTTGCTATAGGTGTCTCAGTGCAGATGACAACTCCTTGGATTGTATACTTCTGCTCCCGAAAATAACTTCCACGCGGGCGAAGCCGCGAGCAACAGCTAGTTTGTAATATAATACAAACAATATAAATCGTAATTAACAAGCAACACGAAATTTCAAGTACCTATTTGTTTAAGTAGTTAGTTTACTTAAATTAATAATTTATATATATCTTTTCATAGTTTTACCAGAGCTTTCATCCTATAATAGTAACTGACGTACGCCAAATTTTGATTTCCGAATTGGGATTTATTTCGTACAGTTCGAGGAAATTCATGGGAAATTGAAAATGTGTCGTCCCAGAATGTAACGTTTTTACTTCGCTACCAATCGAAATGGTTTCATGAATAAATTAATTCAAAAATTAAATAAAACCATCAACCATGAGAGTCCATGACGTATCGAACATGCATACGTAATTTGGAGTTTTTTTTATACTATCACTAATTTTCAATAGGTTATTTACAACGAAATTCTTTGTACAACAAATTCCGATTACAGCTGTTTTTTTCAAATATGATAAATCAATGGTTTACTTGATTGAGTAAACTCATGTTTGTATACCTATAATGCAAGAGGAATAATATGCTTTTATTTATTCTGGCACAGCACCAGATGGTAAGAGCAGTGCCGTCCAGGTAGAGTAAGTACTATCGTTACAATCATGCCGGCCTGCCAAGTAACTTATAACAGCAAAACTGCCACTTCATCTTGGTTTCCTGTGCGACAGTACTACCAGCATGGCCGAGGTCGAGTCGGCCCATTCAATGTGCTAGTTTGTCTAGAGAATAACTCCGGCACATAAACGAATGGTGTCATAGTATGTTTTTGGATGAATATAATAACAAAATAATTTTAAATTAATTTATGTAAGGACACACTTCAGCTTTCGATGATAAATTATCCCCCAAGCATGATATTATAAAGCTCCGTCGATCATCACAAAATATATATTAAACAATTCATTCATGTTTTGTGAGGACAATTAAAGATGGGGTTTCTAGATTTTGTTGGAAGTATAGAATTTAAAGAAGACTAGGCAGAAAGTTATGATACCTGTCCCGACCTATCAATAACATAGCGTTCATTGAACATCTATTATTTTTACTACGGCGATCAGCATTTAATCTATGTACAAAAAAATACACCTGTAATCCTACTTCCTACTAATATTATAAATGCGAAAGTTTAGATGGATGGATGTTTGTTACTCAATCACGCTACAACGGCTGGACGGATCTGGTTGAAATTTGGCACAGAGGTATATTATAGTCTGGAATAGCACATAGGCTACTTTTTATCCCGAAAAAATGTACAGTTCCCATAGGATAGTTTTTTTCACAGAGCAAGGGATCGATATGATTTTTTGCATAGTGGTAGTTTAGGGATCAGAAACTGACATATGCCACTTTTTATACCGGAAAAATGCACGCATCCTATGGGATAGCAAAATATAGAAAGGTGTAATAGCTTAAGATGCCTCCATGGATTGTATACCTTTCCTTCCAAAAATAACCTCCACGCG
Organism: Laothoe populi; assembly: GCA_905220505.1. Classification (NCBI taxonomy): domain Eukaryota; kingdom Metazoa; phylum Arthropoda; class Insecta; order Lepidoptera; family Sphingidae; genus Laothoe; species Laothoe populi. Next base: position 9,723,146 of record HG992164.1, on the reverse strand, counting down.
GGCGGAGCCGCGAGCAACATCTAGTATTATATAAAGCTGATGTCTGTGTCTCCAACAGGATAGGCCGAGGTGCAACAAGTATCGGTTAGCCAATTGTATCACGTTACCATGTTAGTCCAATACCACTCAGACGCGAAACAAATACTAATGTTACAAACTTAGCCTTTCATCCCCAAACCTATAAACCTTCGACAAAAATGTAGTCTGCATCCCTGCAGGTGTTAGTGCTTATGTACGTTATTTGTATTTGACAACTAATATTTCAAGTTTGTTTTAGTAGTTCTTATTATGCTAAAAATCTCATATAATTTTTTGATGGCCATAGTAAATCATAGTCACGAAAAAGTTTTTTAATTCATAAAAAGTACACCGACTTCAATAAAAAAAAAAATTATGCGTCACTATAAAAAAAATCTGAGATCCCATCATCAGATTCTTCTAGGTGCCAAAGGGACCACCTGGTAAGTAACCCTTTTAAACAAAAAAATAATTTCTCGAATCGGTCCAGGCGTCTTCGAGTAATCGGGTAACATACCTACATAAAAAAAAGATTCCGACGAATTGTTAACCTCCTCCTTTTTTGAAGTCGGTTAAAAATAGCTTTCTAATTATATACGTCTGGTAATTATTGCTTGGTTAGGCCTGTAATTTCGGTGTTCTTGGGCGTTGGAGATCAGCGTCCAAGAACAAATCCCAATTTACTTATGTATATTGTATATTCAATACGTCATGGACTATCATGGTTCATGATTTAATTTGTCACTTAGCCCGCGTTATCCACTTGATACATTGCCGTCTCTGATATAAACAATAGTACATGTGTATATTAAAATTAATATTGACAGATTATGTTATCTCCGATGTATAGACAGAGTTAAGATCCAAGCCACAAAACTTAATACATCCCTTCAGATATTTACTCTCATTTTACATTTTAAAGTGTTGACACAGAAAGTCTGTATCACCACTCATCTACAAGTACTTTTATTACGAATTTTCTGAATCTGAAGCTCAACATTTAATAAAAACTTTACGAGTATATGAAATGCAGTAACAGATACTTTTACCACGTCAGAACATTGTAACGCAATTTAATCTAAAGATAATGTTAGTACGATACTGCCTTAACGAGGTCTTTAATTCACCTTCACTGGCTTTATACATGAAACAACAGCGTACTCGCGTTGTTGATTAAACACAAAATACTTTGTATTCACACTTAACAGCTGTTACGTGTCAATAAAGTGTTGGTACTTTCTTTAAGATTGTTGGATACTTAACACAAAGTATCACACAGTCATACTTTTTAATAACCGGCTTTTTCACATTGGCTGGTTAATAAATGATTGAAGTTAAATGAGATTATCCCTACTACTAATATAATACACCCAAAAGTCACACACATATTTCTGACCCCACACTAGGTAGAACATGTATCGTGGGTATCAAGAACTACGAGGGACTACGGTCCCACAACACCCAGACCCGAAACAAATATCTGCCTGCCACACAAATATTTGCTCGGTGTGGGAATCGAACCCACGGCCTCTCGTTTCACAGCCGGCTGCTCGCCCGCTGCGCCACGCAGGCTGTCAAATATATAAATATTTCGTCGGCAAGTCCACGGGTCGGGGTTGTGAGAGTGCTTACACATCCCTCTCCGATCTCCAGATATTGTCAGGATGCTCATCGTATAATAGTTCGGAAGTAAAACACGTGATTAACACTTCAGAGTTTAATAAAGCTACCACCAGTTCGGAATGCAGTCATCCATGGGGAAGAGCTGGCAAGAAACCCTCATGGTTGCTCTTTTAAACACAGCACTTTGGATTACAATTAATGTTGGTACAACATCGATCACTTTCTCAAACCACTCATGATGTTCCCAATCCGGGCAATACCCACAACTACTCGAAACTACGACGCAACCAAGGCAGTGCAGCCCGGATCACAGAGCCGCTTCAATCTACAACCCAGAGCGTACTCTCTGGTCGTAACCCGGACAACTGCATCTCTTCGACTAGTGAGTCGATGAGGCTATTAATTGACGTAGGCCAGGGAGTGCCCTGGCCTACGCCAATTAATAGCCCGGTTAAGAACTTCCTTTTGACTATCTCTCTACGCACTAAACCACTTTGCCACCTCATCCAGACTGAGCACACTATACAGCCCACGCAACTTCTTTGAACAATAAGGGTTACTTTAAACTAGGTAGGCACCGTCTGCCAAACTGTAATCCGGCATTACAACCTCTAAAGCTACTAACTGTTCAACGACTACTTCACAATTGCTTGTCAAATGGCGAGGTGCTCTTTTATATTGTGATTTTCGTCGTGCCCCACTACGTGAGTGAGATCATATGATATACAACTCGAAACCAACTTCAAAACAGCAAAGCAAGTGACGGTGCCCACATTTTAAATAATTAAAGCTATTTGCAAGTTCAATTCAGTGTCCGTATTCATGACGCTCCGACAAATACATTTGCTTTTTTATATCTCAGATATTTCATTTATTCAAAATAAGAACGTAAATTATGAATCAGTTTATATTATAATTGGACCTTGTTATTTGTATATGAAGAATATCTCAGCAAGCCTTGAAATAAAGTCATATAGCTTAAGACATAAGCAAAAGCGAGTGTCCTAGTGTGACCTCGAATATTTACAAGATAAATTTTTTATTAGCTAAAAGTCTTTGATGTTCATAAAGAGAATATAATCTAATTTCTACCAGACAGTGTTTTATTATGCAAGCACTGCATTTAAATTTTTGAGCGAACATCACGTTATGGTGTTTCTCTGATGGATACGATTCAACTTGTGAATGGCGTGTGCAAAATAGTCCACTAACGAACCCGCCACACCAACATTCATGAATAATCCCGAAAACTGTATTCGTATATTTTCGTTGGTAATTCAACTAGGTATATTATCGGACTAAAAATGTAACTTGTATATAAAACAAAATTGGAGGTTATTAAATAAAAGAGAGAAAGAGAACTTACAAGTAAATTTTCATATAAAAATAAATTTCTTATTTGCTATTTATATACTTATTCTACTTAAAGTAGTAGGTGGTGGTAGAGCTACGATGTAGATAGTTTTGTCTACAGTATGAATACTTCGACCGGGGTAGTACCAGTCTTACAGAAAACCTACGTGAAGTTACAGTTTGATTTGATGTTTGAGATTTAAAAAAAAACACATTTCTTTCTAATTCCTATGTTTTCTTTTAAGCCCGCCAATGCGCCCATTATTATTCAGATATTTTGAGTAATTAGTTAACGACACACTTGCTCGTGCAAAATACGTACGTATTATATGTAAATCTGAGGAATAGATTAAATTCCTAAGAGCGTAATAACGGTGCAAATTTAGAATGGTTCATATACATAAGCTTAATCTTCATGCGTAAAATACAAGTAAATCCATGTGGTTGGATTAATAGTTATTTAAGTGGACGCGTGGTGCTTTAGGACTGAATTTAGGAAACACGGTTGGCTTCTTTAAATCTGCACTCTCCTACTATCTATTAATGTCTATTGGCTTTTGTAGTGGCCATAATGAAACCTTTTAATGGTGATTTATATCAAGGCCAATCCATGTCAGCTTTTGTCTGTTTGGTTGAAATGTTTTATACTAAGAATTTCTAAAACTATCTTCAAATTAGCTAAGTTATACAGACGACATTGATACAAAATATATCATAAGGTGATTTTTATGTTGATTCATCTTTACTTTATCTAGTAACACTAGAAATGAATTAATTAAGCCAATATTATTAAATAATATTTAAGACTATAGAACGTTAAAAATAATAGAATTGTGTAGAATCGCTTATTATTAGATCATTTCTGGTACAAATATTACAAACACAAATTTCATTAATAAAAGTATAAAAGCTTTTTATATTTATAGTAGCAGGTGTGGTAATCTTAGTTAATGCTTCGTGCTAAGTATATACTTAAAAGTGCAAATAGAGGCCGCAACAGTTGTTTTTAAAATAGCCTGTATTACACACTATCCCACTGCTGATCATCTTCTACAAATGATAAGACTTAGGCCATAGTTCATCTCGCTGACCTATGTTGATCTGAGTTGGTGATCTTTACATATTCTAAAGAAGTTTTGTCCACTATGAAGATTTTGTTCCTTGTGATAAGTGATAATTAATAATAACTTCATACATGACTTGAAAAGTGTATGCTATTTGGGCTGGTTTTGAACTTATGACTGTCAACTCGACTATCCGTACCATTCGCTACGCTGGAGCCCCTAAAAACCATTAAGCACGATTAGCATAATGGGAATTAGAGATACGGAATTAAACACTCCGACCATTCGTATAATCTCAGCACATGCATACAATTGGAATTGAGACACAGTCCAGGTTTATTGCGCATTTGTTTAGCTTATTTACATTTAGGTACTTAAATATATCTATCTATAGTAATATATAAATCTGTAGCGTTTAGCGTGTCTGTACATTTACATTTGAGTAATTTACCCGATTTTCGTGAAATATTCATTTTATGACTTACTGATCCCGATTATGCAATTTTATTAATCTTTGTCTGTCTGTATGTCCGGGTTTAACTCCAATACGGCTTGACCAATCATACTTCAATTTGGAATACAGTTAGATCATTCGATCGCACTAATTATAGGATACTTTTTGTCCCGGAAAAATGACCGGTTTCCACGGGATAGTTTTATATGGGATATGTCATTTTTTGATCACTGTGCATAAAATGATTTCGATTCTTTGTTCAGTGAAAAACAATAAACTATCCCGCAGAAACCCGCACCTTTCCCGGGATCAAAATAATCCTATGTCATTATTTAATTCCTAAACTACCACTATGTAAAAAATCATGTAGATTCCTTTCTATGTAATACTATCTCGTTGGCGCAACGCTCCAAAGAGAACTTTATTCTCCGACATTACAAAGTTTCCACGGAATATCTTTAACTAGTGCTCTGCAATTGCTGAGAGCTCTGCCTAGTCCTCAGTGGTTGGGTACGACTGATGAAAATATGGAACGCTTATAGAACCTTTCCGTGTCTGTTTGTCCATACGTCTGTCACAACTCATAACTTATTTTTTCTGCTAGAAAACTGATTTTGAAATGTTATTTCGTGGATAAACTAGAAAATTAAGAACAAACTTTCTTCAAGTTCATCATAACGATTCGTTTTAAGCGACGATAAAAACAAATAATGATAGTTATCTTTTCAAGAAAGAAGAAGAAGAAAATATGCGAAAGTCAATATTCCTCTCCCTGAATTCCCTAAACTAGTTAGTCTAAGATATTGAAATATATTGAACTCTAGACCTCATTCCATTTTAAAGTAAATTCTAAATTTTCACGGGAAACGAAGTACAAATTTCTTTACTCGTAATCGGTTTTTAAACTGTCGCCTTATGCCTCGAAAGCGACATACTTCCGAACCAATCCTTTCTATTCTACAAATATTTAAAGACCACCCATCTAATTTATATTACACATAATATATCCTTCGTTAATACAACTTCCAGCTAAATATAATAATTAATATTAATTTGAGTGTAAGTTTATTGTGCTCATCTTGAGAACGGGATGTTAGGATATTAAATTACAAATTGTATAACATGCCTTACACCGCCGTTGTAAACTCGTGTGGCATTGAAGTTTGTATTGTATTTTCTATATGGCGGTTTCGGGCCTATCATTTATCACATTAAGACGTACACGCTTATCTTTAATCTAGTTTCATATCTGTTTACCTTTAAGGGACAAGAATGTATTGGGTAATTAATTAGCGATAAACAGGCATATTTTATTAAGGCGGAGTTTTGGTATTATGTGAGTTTAATCTGCGTGGTTTAAATATTTTATGGTTCAGATTAAGCATCATACGAACAAATGCAAAATGTCTATTAAATACGTAATTATGTGTGCAAAGGCTATTCGTCCGCTGCTGTGCGTCCGGTGGATGTCTGTTTAAGAGTTGCGCTCTTCTTCCTAGACTGAACACTCATCAAAGTATTTTATGTAAGAGTGGCCATATGTGCTCTGTCCTCATGATAGATGTCGTATGACAGCCTCCATGGCGCAGTTGGCGAGTAGCCTGCTGTTAAACGAGAAGCCGTGGGTTCGATTCCCATACCGGGGCAAATGTTTATGTGACAGACAGATATTTGTGTCCGGGGTCTGGGTGTTGTGAGACCAAAAATCTCTCGTAGTCCTTGATACCCACAACACAAGACTCGTATCTTAGTGTGGGATCAGGGCTATGTGTGTGACTGTTGGGTATTATTTATTTATTCAATGGTGGCAAGCTCCTCCTTTTTCTTTCATCAGACGAACGAACCAAAACATCCGTGGCTCATCATGACCTGTATCAGTCAGAACGTCGGTGTACTGCATCTTTACGGCTGTGAAACCATTGTGACAGTCATCAAGCCTTTTTTTTTTTCGCGGGGAAAGCGTTTTATTACTGCCGCCCGCTCCGGAGGGAAGCGGATTAAGAATAAAACGGGTATGCTGGATTAGCCGGTCTTACGACCCAGCATCCCCCTCGCACGGATGATGGCTATCCGTGCTGCCGCTGGGCCGAGTCCCTAACCCCTATGTCCACCCCACCCGACACTACCAGCTAAAACCCCGCGGTGGCCTTCTTCGGCGCTTACGGAGCGATCCCGGGGTATTCTAAGGAGTGCTAGAATTGCAGCCGGAATCGCCCCTGCGCGGTGCTGCGTAGCAGCCCATCTCCATGGAGGGCTAAGGAGTCCCCGCGCACCGAACAACGACAGCGAACGAGGCCTTACCACAGGCGCTGCCGTCCATCTCGGGGTCGCACGATGCCGCATCCGAATTTGGGAGTGCATCGATACGGGCTGACAGCCCTCCGCTGCGCGCCCGCGACCCCTGATGGCCCCTATTAGTCGCCTCGTACGACAGGCAGGGGTTACCGTGGTGGAATTCAAACGCCCCCATTCCACAGGGCGGGAGACGCCGGTCAGTCGTCCAACTGGCGCCTCCTACGTCTTCTCTGGCGGCGGGAGGGATCATATCGTTCCCGATCCCTCTCAGCACTCTCCTTCTGCGAGATGACGTTCTCGCAGAAGTGGGCCACCGCACGCCAGGATCTCCGGCTGGCGACCATGGACGACACCACGGCCGGCAGCGAGAGGTCTCCTCCAACGACTGCTCTGAGAGCGCTGCGCTCTTCGTCCCAGGCTGGGCACTCCTCCAACGTATGCTGGGCCGTGTCCTCGCGGCAGTTGCCACAGTGGTGGCACACGGCGGACACCTCCTTCCCGATCCGACACAGGAACGAACCAAAACACCCATGGTCCGTTAATACCTGTGTCAGTCGGAACGTAGGCGCCCCGTGGCGCCTGTCTAGCCATCTCATTAGGACAGGACGCACTGCTGCGACAGTCCTCAAGCCCGCAGTTGGACTCTCCAGCCCGGTATGCCACTCCTACAGTCATCAAGCCTTTTTTTTTTTTTTTTTTTTTGTTGTCGCTTTGAAAGCGTTTTATTACTACCGTCCGCTCCGGGGGGAAGCGGAATAAGAATAAAACGGTTATGCTGGACTAGCCGGTCTTACGACCCAGCATCCCCCTCGCCCGGATGATGGCTATCCGGGCAGCCGCTGGGCCGAGTCCCTACCCCCTATGTACACCCTACCCGACACTACCAGCTAAAACCCCGCGGTGGCCTTCTTCGGCGCTTACGGAGCGATCCCGGGGTATTCTAAGGAGTGCTAGAATTGCTGCCGGAACCGCCCCTGCGCGGTGCTGCGTTGCAGCCCATCTCCATGGGAGGGCTTGAAGCCCCCGCGCACCGATCAACGACAGCGAACGAGGCCTTACCACGCGCGCTGCCGTCCATCTCGGGGTCGCACGATGCTCCGAAACTGGAAGTGCATCGATTCGGGCTGACAGCCCCCCGCTGCGAGCCCGCGACCCCCGATGGCCCCAATTAGTCGCCTCATACGACAGGCAGGGGTTACCGTGGTGAAATTCTCAAAATGCCCCCATTCCACAGGGCGCGAGACGCCGGTCAGTCGTCCACCCGGCGCCTCCTACGTCTTCTCTGGCGGCGGGAGGGATCATTTCGTTCCCGATCCCTCTCGGCACTCTCCTTCTGCGAGATGACGCTCTCGCAGAAGTGGGCCACCGCACGACAGTCATCAAGCCTGCACTTGGGTTCGCCAATCTGGCTAGCTACTCCTTCACGGTAGTATTGTGTAAGGGAGCCAGTCGGGTTTTAACCTATCTTGGGACTAGCCTCAATCAATTTTGCTGGTGGTAGGATATTCTTACCAGCCCGGATAGCGACCACCGTACACAGGGTGTAAAATCCGCAATTTGGCACACGCAAGTGTGTCGCGTTCCGGGATCAGCCAGTGTACTAATTTCTCGACGTGCGAGCTGAAGTACTACGAGCTATATAGAATCAGACCAAGGTGAGAAAGGTACATCATCCTTGAGCCTTATAGAATCCGAAGAACCTTCACCGTTAGTGTTCAATCTAGTGCACGTCAACTACAATCAAAAATGTGAAGTAAATGATTCTTACCAGCCTGTACACACCCTGTACTAACATAAAGAAATAATAAAATATAAATGCGAAATAAACTCGTGTAATTCATTTTCAGTTTCATACTATTAGGAATAATTTTCGTCGCGTATATTAAATAATTTCAGAATTAAATCTACAAGGGTTATAAAATGGCTCTAAGTACATACCTAGGTTCATTGTTAACATATACATCATATTATAGAAGTGTTAATTAACGGAGAGCCATGTTGATTTTCGCATTGTGCTCGTTGGAATATGAAATAATGTTTCATAACGTATCTCATACATATATTAAGCACTAGCTATTGCTCGTGGCGCCGCCTGCGTGGAGGTTATATCCGGGAGCAGAAGTATACAACCCAAGGAGTTGTCTTCTGCACTGAGGTACCTGTAGCGATTGTCCAGCCTCTCAGGTGTTGTGCCTGAATCTTGAGAGGTCATCTAAAGAATACCCCATAAGTTTAACCTCACTTTGCCCCTTTAGGGATGATTTTTCAAAAACGTTGACACACGTATTTATTTATTTCCTACCAAAAACCTAAATACGAATTTACAGATCCCTAAGTCGAGGAATTATGGATGTCCCATACAAATTTTGAACTCCTATTTGACCCCTTTCAAGGTTGTATTTTGAGAAAAAAGATAGCCTATGTCCTTCTCCAGGATACAATCTATTCCCTTACCAAATTTAATTACAATCCGTTCAGCCGTTTAGTCGGGAAGAGGTAACAAACAAGCAAACAGAGTTACTTTCGCATTTATAGTATTAACTAGCTGTTGCTCGCGGCTCCGCCCGCGTGGAGGTTATTTTCGGGAGAAGTATACAATCCAAGGAGTTGTCCTCTGCACTGAGGCACCTGTAGCGATTGTCCAGCCTCTCAGTTGTTGTGCCTGAATCTTGAGATTGCATCTAAAGAATACCTCATAAGTTTAACCTCACTTTGCCCCTTTCAGGGATGATTTCTCAAAAACGTTGAAACACGTATTTCTCTATTTCCTACCCAAAGCCTTAATATGAATTTTCAGATCCCTATCTTGAGGAATGATAGATTTCCCATACAAATATTGAAGTCTTATTTGACCCCTTTCAAAGTTGTGTTTTGAGAAAAAAGATAGCCTTTGTCCTTCTACAGGATATAATCTATCTCCTTGCCAAATTTCATCACAATCCGGTCAGCCGTTTAGTCGTGAAAAGGTAACAAACAAACAAACGGACGGACTGACGGACTGACGGACTGACGGACTGACGGACTGACGGACTGACGGACTGACAGACTGACAGACTGACGGACTGACGGACTGACGGACTGACGGACTGACGGACTGACGGACTGACGGACTGACGGACTGACGGACTGACGGACTGACGGACTGACGGACTGACGGACTGACGGACTGACGGACTGACGGACTGACGGACTGACGGACTGACGGACTGACGGACTGACGGACTGACGGACTGACGGACTGACGGACTGACGGACTGACGGACTGACGGACTGACGGACTGACGGACTGACGGACTGACGGACTGACGGACTGACGGACTGACGGACTGACGGACTGACGGACTGACGGACTGACGGACTGACGGACTGACGGACTGACGGACTGACGGACTGACGGACTGACGGACTGACGGACTGACGGACTGACGGACTGACGGACTGACGGACTGACGGACTGACGGACTGACGGACTGACGGACTGACGGACTGACGGACTGTCGGACTGACGGACTGACGGACTGACTGACTGATTCACTCTCACTCTCTCACTCTCTCACTCTCTCACTCTCTCACTCTCTCACTCTCTCACTCTCTCACTCTCTCACTCTCTCACTCTCTCACTCTCTCACTCTCTCACTCTCTCACTCTCTCACTCTCTCACTCTCTCACTCTCTCACTCTCTCACTCTCTCACTCTCTCACTCTCTCACTCTCTCACTCTCTCACTCTCTCACTCTCTCACTCTCTCACTCTCTCACTCTCTCACTCTCTCACTCTCTCACTCTCTCACTCTCTCACTCTCTCACTCTCTCACTCTCTCACTCTCTCACTCTCTCACTCTCTCACTCTCTCACTCTCTCACTCTCTCACTCTCTCACTCTCTCACTCTCTCACTCTCTCACTCTCTCACTCTCTCACTCTCTCACTCTCTCACTCTCTCACTCTCTCACTCTCTCACTCTCTCACTCTCTCACTCTCTCACTCTCTCACTCTCTCACTCTCTCACTCTCTCACTCTCTCACTCTCTCACTCTCTCACTCTCTCACTCTCTCACTCTCTCACTCTCTCACTCTCTCACTCTCTCACTCTCTCACTCTCTCACTCTCAAACACTCTCACACTGTCACTCTCTCTTACTCTCTCACTATTTAACTTCGTGTAAAAATGTGAAACACGTATTTCTTTATTTCCTACCCAAAGCCTACATATGAATTTACAGACCCCTAAGTCGAGGAATTATGGATTTCCCATACAAATTTTGAACTCCTATTTGACCCCTTTCAAGGTTGTATTTTGAGAAAAAAGATAGCCTATGTCCTTCTCCAGGATACAATCTATTCCCTTACCAAATTTAATTACAATCCGTTCAGCCGTTTAGTCGGGAAGAGGTAACAAACAAGCAAACAGATGTAGTGCGCATAGATAAGTTAATATACACGAATTTGCGCGGCTTATCATATGCTCCCGTCGGAACAAGCGCGCCGGAAGCATGACTTCATGAATACTTATTTTCTCTAATTTTCCAATAACATTTTTAAAGAATTCGTTTGTTTTAATGTCTCAGTTTATAAACACTTTATAATCTCTTTTTTGCCACTTTTGAACTGTTATTGTTACCTAATTCTGGTTAGGAAATATACACAGTCAGGTCATAAGTATTGTCACACAGTAAAAACTTTTATTTTAGAATGAATGGCCACAAAAAAGTTTATTGAATTCGAATTTCAAATTGTTCATGAAAATAAAAATGTATACTTTTTAGAATTTTACTCATTTTTAAATATGGAGTGGACGCTTAAAGAAGACCGTGTTGCAGTAATTGCGTTGCATCGTTGCGGTTACGCGCCAATTCAAATTTTTGACATACTGAAAAATTTGAATATAACCGAAAGATTCGTTTATCGTACCATCAAACGATACAATGAAGACTCTAGTGTAGATGACAGGTCAAGAAGTGGTCGCCCTCGGTCTGTTAGGACTCCAGCAGTGATAAAAGCTGTGAAGGCGCGAATTCAAAGAAATCCCAAACGTAAGCAGAAACTGTTGGCCCTTCAGATGGAGTTAAGCAGAACCACGGTGAAAAGGGTGTTAAATGAAGACAGGGCTTCGGGCATATCGAAGAAAAACAGGACATCGTTTGAATGCTCGTCTAATGGACCTGAGACTGAAGAGATGCCGCGCTTTGTTGAAGCGGTACGCGGGAAAAAAATATCGGGAAATTCTTTTTTCAGATGAAAAAAATTTTACCGTAGAAGAGAGCTACAACAAACAAAATGATAAGGTGTACGCACACAGTAGTGAAGAAGCGAGCAACCGTATTCCGCGTGTCCAACGAGGTCATTTTCCATCCTCGCTCATGGTATGGTTGGGAGTTTCTTATTGGGCCTTAACAGAGGTACATTTTTGTGAGAAAGGTGTAAAAACGAATGCAGTTGTGTATCAAAATACAGTCCTGACGAACCTTGTGGAACCTGTTCCTCATACCATGTTCAATAACAGGCACTGGGTATTCCAACAAGATTCGGCGCCAGCTCATAGAGCGAAGAGCACACAAGACTGGCTGGCGGCGCGTGAAATCGACTTCATCCGGCACGAAGACTGGCCCTCCTCCAGTCCAGATTTGAATCCGTTAGATTACAAGATATGGCAACACTTGGAGGAAAAGGCGTGCTCAAAGCCTCATCCCAATTTGGAGTCACTCAAGACATCCTTGATTAAGACAGCCGCCGATATTGACATGGACCTCGTTCGTGCTGCGATAGACAACTGGCCGCGCAGATTGAAGGCCTGTATACAAAATCACGGAGGTCATTTTGAATAAACTTTAGTGTCATAAGAATCTATGTTTTGTTAAGTTCATTTTGGTATATAAATGGTTACATAATGAATAAACTTGTTTCAATTATTTTATATTAAACATGTGACAGAATTTATGACCTGACTAGGTATGTATGTGATGTAATTCGTCAGACTCCACAGCTTTCACTAGTTCGAACGTTTGGATGAAACATTTAATTAATTCCTATTATTTGGAAAAACACGATCGATATCTTTAACCGAAAATCCAAATAATAAATCAAAACAAAAAGATAGAGCACAGCAATATAGAACTTACTTCATGTTATAAAACAAAAACAGTGTAATGGGAAATAAAATAAAAAACCCATGAATAATAGAAATAATACCTTTATATCTGTTTTTAGAAGCCCACCGATTTACGAGATTTCTGCTACACATTTGTTTAAGCTACGAACCATTTCCATTGTATTGGCCTAAAACGAGGAAAATGGGTGCAATGATGGCTTCTCCCTTCTTAATGGGCTTCGGAATGAGCACTCGCCACGACGTATCGAGACAGAATTGGTAATAGAGTTAAATGTACGAGAACATTACATACATAATGTATATTGTTTTTGAAATTGTAAAATATTACGGTGCGGAGACGGAACGACATTAGTTACAAAATAGGTTTTTTCTTAAATTATTGCCATTTTTAAAGGCGTATTAGCTAAATAGCACATTTGTTTAGTATTTTTTATTATTTACTTGTCGGTAACTTACGAGTACATTGGTAATTATAAGCCAACAAACTTGATATTATAATGTTATGTATATATGACTCAGGAGTCAGCTCACTTTTGAACTCGCATAAAATTTTTATGTTACTATCATTTGCATTATTAGTCTATGGAAATCAACTTCTAGTACATACTAGTACATATGAATACACATGTATAAGTATAACCACCTTTCTGTGATCTAGAACATCTGGCCATATAATCTTTTCTCATTCACATTTCGCCTGCATTATTTTCATGTTTTCTTTCTCCACTGTTCACGAATAACTATAATATCATAAGAATCATGGCTGTGTTGTCGACCTTAATAGAAAGGAATGGAGATTGTGGAGAGGGAGGGGGTTAATTTGACCCTCTAGAAATCTCACTTACAGTCCAAAACAAATTTGAAGCAAATAAAATTAAATAACAAAACATAAAAGTGGGTAGAGCGCCTATATCAATCTACATACTCCGGTACTATTCGGATACTTTTTCCATTGGAACATCATCGGAAATAAATACAAATAAAAGTATTTAGTTTTTGTATAAAATACCTTGAAGACAACATTGTCTACGGCGAGTAGAGACATATAATGTACCTTTTGTGCCTAAACTGCTCTACTGAGTCCAGTTAAAAATTTATTACACTGTCCAAATTGAAACAAATTCATTCCAATTATTATTCATTAACTAACTTTCGCCATTTTCGCGTGGGATTTTTGGGCAGTTGGAAATTTTAAAATATACAATGGCTCGTGCCATCAGGTGGGAAGATTATTTTATATTATGATAAATATCTTTTGCTCTATAGCTTTAATGTTTTCAATCGTATCTAAATCGGTGAGAATTATTTTATTTTATTTTTTATGGAAAACAGTTTCTTAAATCTATAAATATGACAATTTAATTTACTTATTACCATTTTAGAAGTTTTCGCATGTTACAACAATGTTGAGCGAATGTTATGCATATCGACCTAACGACTCAATCGACTAACTTCGCAATCAGCAATCATAGGAGTAATAAAGTTGTTACTATATAAATTTAAGGAGTCTTTGGGACAGACTCTTTATATGTGGATGTGAATCTTCAATAGTAGACATGCAAGTAATGTTGTTTTTTTATTCTGGTGTGGCAAAGTGACCATACTGCCTCTGATGGTAAGCGCAGTGTCGTCCAGATAGAGTATCAAGTAGCGTGAGACAATCTATCTCTCGCTACTCATGACAATCATGCCGGTCTGCTGTTTAGCTTCTAGGTTAGTGTGGTAAGGATGAGAATCGATGAAGAGTCTTTCTCGTGGAATAAAATTAAGTGAGGTTAGATAGAATTTAATTAATTAATTATTAAATAGATTAAAATGGGTTGAAAGAATATGTAGTGACCTTAGAGTACGTAACCAAATACTCAAAGGAAATGACAGATTGTAAACGCATACTTCAGACAGTATCGGCCAAGGACGTCCTAAATATACGTTAATGGATTGGTAATCTTCTAAAAAAGGCGGAATTAAGTTCTTATAAACGGAAGAGGTATGTTTATTGTTTGAACCATAGCAATAACGGACTCTGTCTAACCAATTTGGAAATAGGCGTAAGTTTATTTAGATACGTAAAATAAATATCTTTAAAGAATAATGATTTATTACATGATATGATGTTCCTGTCCTTGACATCCATTCATTACATTTTACATTGATTCCTGGTTACCATATATATAGTTTCATACCTCACAGTTTCTATGGTCTCAATTATTATCTAGTACCGTAAGCTGTAGCTTAAGCGTCACTTCATTGTATTGATGTTTACCAAAGTATCATGCAAATTAACAAATGCATAACCGGGACGATTTATTTACGCACTAACTAATTTCGGCTGGTATTATTCAAAGCCTCGGTAACAATGTACCGAATCCAATTAATAACCTAATGAATAAAGCAACTACATACAACTCAATTTGGCCAACACAATGCCGTACTATTGGAATTGACTAAATACTGTGTCTATAAATGCGATCATTATTGTATATAAACAAGAATGAAATAGTAGCGGAGACGTGTGTTAACTTCGTATATTTAACGTTAAATATATAAAAATACTGACATTAAATTGTTTGAAGAATCTGAAGATTTTTATTTTAAAAGTTTATTGCAAATTCCTAAATTTTCAAAGTCAAGGAACACTTAATAATGCCCTTTTATTTTGTGGAACCCCGAACCAATCTATATTCATAATGAATCTGGAATTATTTAATACTCGTGGTAGCCCAGAGGTAGAAATTCGACCGTAGTTCATTACATTTTTAAGTTTGAACGTTATTGAGGTTATTTTGTCAAAGATATCAATGCAAATATAATAACTTTCCGCACTTTCTCTGTACAAACATTAACTATGCCAAATCTCACACTCCTCCGTGTGCGCTATATGCTTAAAAAGAAGTAAAAAGTTTTCTCTTCACATATTAATTTACAGAATAGGATCGCCCAAATCAATATTTGACACACCGTTCCGTTCGTTAGTCTCGCTAAAACTCAAAAACGGCTTGACCTATTCGAATGAAATTTTGTGTGTATATTTCAATAGGTTTCTGGGTGGTTTGAAAACATAATTGAACACTGTTGGTATGTCACAAAATTTGATTTGCTGGGATTTGTGGGAGAAATGCCACACATTGTGATCTTTAAATATTTGTTAAGCGTTGTAAAAGTAAACGGTAAATACACCCACTTCGATCAGCTTGGACTAAAGGCTCTCTAAGACTAAAGACTAAAGGTTAATGTTTCTTGTGGAAATACTTGACAACTGACTCGGAAACTGTCATGGCTGTTGAGATTCTCTTGAGTCTCTTTAGATCTTTTTACTAAGTCAAAAAGATGAAGTGTAACTACACAAGATATATAAACGAATTATGGCTACAAAGTGATCGTAGCGATTTATCTTGCTATAATAAAACTTACTATAACTAACTATAATAATTCTGAAAAACCTTATTATTTGAAGATTTTCCTCAAACCATAACACTAATAAGATAATGAAATTGAATCTCGTAAAATAACAACGCGCTCGATCATTAAAATCGTACAGTAAGTATAAATGTGCAAATCCAATTATATTTCAGGAATAACGATGTAATACGGCGAAAAAAAATCTTAAGTGGAAACATACTTATCTGAGAATTATCCATAAAAATTTTGAAGGTGTATATTCGCCAAATTCGTTTAAGGCCAGAGTGGACCTTATCAATCTGAGCAATGGGACAATATATACAAGGCTGGTATTAATTACAATAGAAGTAACTAACACTTTGAAGCTGACTCTAGTGAATGTCTTAATACAAATGCGAGCTGGATTAAATTTAAGCGTGCATTAGCAAATTTTGCCGCTTTAGGAAAACCCTTCTTAGATGCTTTTAAGCCATGCTTCATACAATTTAATCAGCTGGAATCTTCAAGACTGTTAAAGAATCAATGATGTTATACCTTAATTTTATAATCATTTTTTGAATATACATTTGAATTTTAATGTAAAAACAATAGTTCGTCAAATGAAACCATCTGCAACCGATTAGCATTATTATATAGCAATGTACTTTTAGTACATTGTGGAATAATGAAATAAAAGTGAACTGTGTTTATTAATGATTTATGATATGTAAAAATGCACTAACATAAACATGAATGATGATCTTATTAATCATCATTAAATCATCTATAAGGTAATGACATGAGCAGAATGCCAGCATGGAAGAAGCAACGATAGCCTAGTTGGTTGTGGTACGAACTGTCAAGTCGTATGTTCGAAACCCAAATGGCATACACCTCTGACTTTTCTAAAGTTACGTACGTGTGTATTAAATGCTAATTATCGCTTGCTTAAACGGTTAAGGAAAACATCGTAAGGAAACCTGCATACCTGAGAATTCTCTTAAGAATTTCGAAGTTATGTGAAGTCTACCAACCCGTATTAGGCCGGCGTGGTGGACGAAAGCCTAACCCCTCTCATTAGTAGAGGAGTCCTGTGCCCAGCAGTGGGCACAGGGTTAAAATGTTTAATACAGGGCTAGTATTATATTTAATAAAGATTCGTTTCCAGAATCAAGTTGGTTGTACTGACTATCAAATCAAATCATTTATTTTGTAAATTAGGCAACTATGGGCACTTTTTACATGTCATAATAATGTTAAGGTCTACTGGTGCATCGGAAATGCCCACTGGTCTGAGAAGAAGCACCAAGAAACTCAGCCGTAGGTCTTTTGTAATTTGTCATTACAATTTACATTATAAAATAATTCACATATAAAATACATACATCCTTAAACAAGTAACATTCACATAAAAAAAAAATACGGTACCTATACATGTTAATACAAGGCAGAGTCGTAAACGAGGCTATACAACCTGTTATTTATTTTCTCTAACTAACAATCAATGAGCAATCCAGGTAGACCAGTCCACACAAGCAGCACCCGTTCACGAGTATGACGCATGTGCCAGCCATCGGCCTCCTCAACCATGACACAGGGAAGTGACCGACCCGGCACATAACGCCGCCGCAAGCACAGACCCTTAAGCGAGCATGACATACCTTGATCGCGTCAAAGAATGATAGAGATACAAATTCACAAGACAATAGCTTTAAAAAAACAAGAAGCCAAGATATTACGACTCAGGCATCCTGTGAAAACAATATACATCAAACCGAAATACATTGTACAACACTATTTGGTTTGAACCAAGCATTCGAATTCTTCTTGTAGTCTTAAATGAAGCACGACACCAATTAATACTCAGACTTTAGTAAAGTCAGAGGTGAATGCCGTTTGGGTTTCCAGCATACCACTTTCGTCTTGACAGTCCATACCGAACTAGGCTGTCGCTGCTTAATCTTTATGTGTTAATATTTTTTTATTAAATATTTCTATACGTTATTTTACAATTTGACCTTGGTAGGGGCACCAACCGCCGTTCAATCATTGTCTCTTTACAAACACATTACACAAACATAGCAATACAAGCAAAGATCAACTGAAATATTTATATAATATATTTATTTGTTGATCGCTTGAGACATCGAATTTTATAGACCATAGAACAGTTGTTCAGTTCAGTTCAAATTAGTTCAGTTATAAACTACCTCATTATCATCATATATAGAAACATTATTATATTTCATAATTTTGATCCGGAAATTTTAATGTTATAGATGCACCATGTCTGGAAGGCCAGTTAAGACAAAATAATAGCATTCATCGATGCAAACCAGAAAGTAACAACATAAAATGGCAAAAGGTACTGAACAAGTATGGACAACTTATAAATTAACAAATATTTATTTAAATATTAAAAATTAGTC
Organism: Laothoe populi; assembly: GCA_905220505.1. NCBI lineage: Eukaryota > Metazoa > Arthropoda > Insecta > Lepidoptera > Sphingidae > Laothoe > Laothoe populi. The sequence continues at coordinate 9,704,429 of HG992164.1, read as the reverse complement.
TTTCATTTTTATAAAGAATAACGAAATTACTTTCCTAACAACCTAATATATACTTCACATAGCCAAGATTCTTACCGTAGTCGAGAAAATAAAAAATATTTTGTAACCTTTCTGAATATGTTAACATGTGTGTATAACACGAGAGCAATTTAAATTCTAGAATATTCCAGCTGTAGTCTATAAACTAAATGACGTAGGGTAATAGGATTATAGATGCCGGTAATACAAATGCAGCTAAGATTGGGCCGTCACAGTCAGAGCCCGGTGTACGAGCATGCACTCTCCTTAGATTACAACCGCTGCAATCCGCTGATGCAGGTCGGAGGACCATTTTCATCTCTATTCAATATCGACCTTAATTGCCACTAGGATTTAATGCACTGGTTCATTTGTTAATGGTATTACGATGGAAGCTGTTTCCACATACATGTCTTGTGTTATTTGATTCAAAGTTGTTTATCTATGATCGATACCTATTGTAATTGTTTTAAAATTGATATTATTTTCTCGTAGTTAGAATAAAATGATAGAAATAACTATAACGCTAACATTCTTCTTTTATAAATGTCTTTATGGATTTAAAGAGATAAAAAGATTAAATATAATATCTTGTTCAAATAACACATAAAAGAGTTACGAGAAATTTCTATACTTACAAATACCGCCGCGCATATAATATTAAAAGCAGTTTTCTTTACACAGGTAGGTAGTTATGTACCCTATGTAACATACCGTCAATACTTAATGGAATTATGTAACATCCGTATTAACCGCTTACATGTTGCGGAAAATATTTTTCTTTTGTTACAAATGTTAGGAACATCAACAAAACTATGCAAGATCGATATTTAAAAGGCACAAATACAATGTTTATAATTTATTGATTGATTTACACGGCACTGTTACACATCTCAGTGCTTAATTTTAACACACACGCATGTCAGGATACACATAAGACTTTTCTTTATAATTAATCTACCAGCATTACCCTTTTAAACTGAACAACGCCATTGAACCGTTTACAATTACTTACTGCCCCGCGAACGAACCACGAATGTTCTCACTACCAACTCACTGCTACACGACTAGTCTTCTGAACTGAACACCGGAGCGCGGAAGGCACACCGTTTTATATTAAACATTTACTACTCCCACTTTGGTTGTCATTATTAACTACCCCCAACTAGTCTCCTAAATACCTTCGGTATTTCTAATAATAGGAAATATCCTAATACAAATAGCCCATTTTTTTAGTCTGAATACTATAGCAAGACTTATAAGAAATTTGAGCAGACGTCTTTTCGCCAAAAATGTTTGTGAAATTCATAAAAGCCAGCAAAATGGTATACATAATATAGTAAAAAATCTTTTTATTTTAAGAAAGATATTACTTATATTAAATATGAAGTCAATATCTGAAGCCGCTTCTGAAATTTATTTTTATAGAACTATGATAGCAAACAAGGATGCGGCCAGGACAAATTAGAAAAAATTACATAGTATAAAATCTTAATTATTTTAGCGACAAAATTATGTCAATAATATGCGAGCATACTATTCAGTTTTAGTTCACTGCGCAGTTTGGGATAATCAATTAACCTAATTAACATACTCTCAAACAATGAAATATTTACCTACTATACAGTAGGTGGCTCCACCGACATTAATTTAGGAGTATAAGCTTTTAGGGTTTTAAAATATCAAGCGATCTGTATAAAGTATAATTGATTTAAATTGCATATAACTAATTGATTTAAATGTAACCAATTATTTTTTGCTTTTTAGTTGTGTCTGGGTTTTTTTGAAGGCGGTTTAATTTTTATTTAAAAAGTAATAATTTATTTTTTGCTTTTTAGTGGTAAATTATATAAAATCGGTTAAAAGCTGCTGAAGATATTAGAATTTACGTGTATTTTAATTTTATCACCCCCCTCCCTCACCCCCACCCCTTTTACCCTCTCTCACTGAAACTTAACTTTTATAATGAACGTAATGCAAAAAGAACCACTGGAATACTACTTAATTTTAAGGAGTTACCCTCTCCAGCTCCGAAGATATTCATCAGATCTTCACCATATTTTTATGGGACCAAATGATAAGCACCAGCTTTCAATCAAAGAAAGAATGGTCGAAATCGGTTCACACAGTACAGAGAAACGAGGTAACAAACATAAAAAAAAAAAAGCAACATACAGTCGAATTGAGAACCTCCTCCTTTTTTTGAAGTCGGTTAATAAAACAGGTGTAATACAGGTGTTTGCTGGTGTTAGGATATTCATATCCGCCCGGATAGCGACCACCGTACACAGGGTGTAAAACCCGGCATAGTGGCACTTCTTGCCCATGGCGTAGTGTGAAGAAGCAGTCTGGTATGATTGTCTTGAGTAGCGGGGGAAAGATCTCTCGGTACTCGATACTCTAATGAAAATAAAATAAAATAAATAAATAAAATAATAAAATCTACTCACTTTGCCTCACTTTATAAAAAAATAATAAAGAAAGTATACACTACATACACACACAATTCAATTAAAAATCCAACTGATTCATATGGATTGAATTAATTACACTTCTTTTAGATATATTATATAGCTTTATACAGCTATCGTTTCCATCAAAATTAATTAGATGGTTATCATATTCACTGAGAATCCATTTTGTTACAAATCAGAATTTATTAGTCATAAACATAGTCGTTCATATAACCTATGGACTTTATCTGTCTTCCAACATTTTGCAACAGCTTCAGAAGTTATGGCGTAAAAGCATGTAACTTATTTATTATAAGTATTGTACTTAACATTTTAAGGAAGCTAACGTCAGCACAAAACCACTCGGTGGCGTAATCAATTTCCCTTTATTAAACCGTATTATCTTTCGACTACGACTTTCCTTGTTAAATTTTACTTTGTCAGCCATTAATTTTATTTTGCTGATGAAAAAATAATCTGTTTCCAACCGTTAAATATAGCTATTTATGTAGACGAAGATTAATTACGTTGTTACCAAGAAACCTTTGGCAGAAATAAGTTTCGAAATTTTCCGTGGAAATAGCTTCGATATAAGTATTGAATTTCTTGGCGTGTTTCTAAGTGTGGGTCCAGACTTCAGTTTTGTGACATATTGACGCACCAATTGTCCGTGTTGATCTTGTACACACATTTTATATTTTTTTACAGGTTCTATAGAACATTTGTGTTAAGGCGGACATAATGCCTGTGGCATTCTCTACTCGTCGACCCACATTAGGCCAACGTAGTGGAATAAGGCCCTCTCATTAGTAGAGGAAGCCCATGCCCAGCAGTGGGATATTGTTTAATACAGGTCTAGTATTATTTACTGGATTCAGAAAAGGGGGCTGGGCTTTCACAAACAAAAATCTAGTACCGAAACTTATATAGTTACAATTAATATAATTCAATATATAATTAATTGACTGCCTTGGTGGCGCAGTTGTAATTGCGCATGCGTTACAACCGCTGTGCTGAGGTCTCGGGTTCGATCCCCGGGTCAGGTAAAGTAATATTGGGTTTTTCTATCTAGAAATTCTCAGTATTAGCCCGGAGTCTGGAACCTGTGCCCGGTATGGCGATAGGCTCGCCCCCTATCACATTATGGGACCGAAATTCGGCGAAAAGTGAGTGTACTGGTTACACCTCTGCCTACCCCTTCGGGGATTATAGGCGTGAGTGTATATGTATGTAATATAATTCAACGCAATTGAACATAAATATAACAGCCAATTTTGTTGTTAAATTAAAATCTAAAACTAGAATAAGTTACCCTATATTTAATTAAAGCTAAATTACAATGTCATGTGCATCTTGCGCCGAGCTACAGTGCATGTCAGTCTTGTCAAAATAAAATTAGTTAAGTCCTGTCACGGTAGTTCGTTTCTTCCCTTTCGACAAAAGCAAAATAGAATTATAAAATTAAAAATGATTTACCGTATTAATAATTCAACCACTTTATTTTAGTAGTGGTAGAGCCACGCTGTAGACATTTGTCTCTAGCATGAATGGGCTGGCTCGACCGGGGTAGTACCACTGTCTCAAAGAAAACCAACGTAAAGTGACAGTTTACTGTCGCGTTTCGTATGGTAAGTGAGATATCCGGATGCCCAGATTCCCCCTTCTCTTCCCTAATCCGTATTCCTGTTTTTTAAGGCCGACAGCGCATACGGGATACACAGTATTGTGGATGTTCATGGGCGGTGGAGATCACTTAACATCAGGTGACACTGGCTCGTTTGTCGGAATATGCTATAAAAAAATCTATTAAATCCCCTAACGTACCGGTAAGCTGATCATCAGTAAAAATTATGTAAATTATTTACACACACATATATTTATAAACGTGAAACGTACGCATTTTATTAAATCGCTGAACCAAGTTCTGGACACGTTCATGTAACGACTCATATAAAAGAAGGTAAGAGGTTCTTCATTTGATGTCCCTAGGCGGTTATTCAGTCGATAATCCTTGCAATATTACTTGGCTCGTATGTAAAGAGTAGTGATAGGACTGAGATGTTGTATGTCATGTTATATACGAACTAGTCACAAGCGAAAATATTTACTTAATGAACTCTATAAATGTTTAATATTGTTAGTTTTGGTTGTGTCTTAATTCATTTGAATTAATTCTGTAATATGTATTAATTATTAAATCAATGAAAATAAGGGGAACACCCCATTCTAGACTCCGGGCTGATACTGAGTATTTCGGGATAGAAAAACCTAATATCATTTTTACCCAACCCGGGGATGAAACCCGCCACTTCAGCACAGCGGTCACACTGCGTACATAATCATAACTGCGCCACCGAGGAAGTAGAATTGATTATATCATTGTATAATCAATTTCAGTGTTTAGTTGTAATTATGTGAATTTAGAATTCAACCAAAGCACGAAATTAGTAATGAGTGTACATAGATGAGCTGTCACGTTCGACAAACTGCATTAGTATGGGTGTAGTCTATCGTCATTCTAATAACTAGTTTCTAACAGCTGTTAGCTGTTTTTATTTTATCTAATTGATACGTGAAAACGATTATCGGCGAATAAAATTTTATTAAATAATTCCCGAAATTTCAAACAAATTAATTTCTATTTAATCAAATAATTGTATTTATAGACCTTCACGGTTGCTTTTCCTTTGGAATCATACGAAGAGAATTTTAAAAAGTATAATTCGGGCCATCAGCCTTAGATATGACTGAAGTGCATGCCTACGCAGTAGGTAAACAAACATATGTTTTTATTTTAGGCAAAATTTTAACGTAGTTTAGATTAACTTTACATACATAAAGTAGGTAAAGAAGGTTAAAAATGGTAAGGGGCATCAGAGTGTTGAGGCAACAAGAATTATATAATAAATCATAATTAGTTTGGGGCGCGGAGAACGGTCCCACTAAAGTCGAGGATGTAAATTAACCCACAACCCATTACGTATTAAAATATTAAATGGACTACCCCTCGAGAAATTTATTTATTTGTAAATTATCTTTTCTCTATCTTCTATTGCCTTCTTTTGCAAAATCGGAGTAATATATAGGTAAATACGTACACAGTGTATTACATCGTTGTAAAATGTGTATCTGAATCGATGACTTATTGTCTTTGTATATACTATCGGTTGACTGGCAGACGTTAACTGAGGAGACATTGTATTGCTCCTAACTCTGGACACATGAATAATGTTTGTTGCTTTTTCCTTTATTAAACATTTTGAATTATACAAGTTTCGGATGTTATGATTAATGAAATACTCACAAGTAGCATATAGACATCTACCCGCAGTAATCGGTATTGTGGGTCTCAGGGACTACGAAGGCCTTTTTTTATATACCATGATGGTGGCAAACAAGCACGACCCGCCTGATGGTAAGCGGTTACCGTAGCATATGGTCGCTTGCCACATCAGGCGCATCACATGCGCGTTGCCAACCCTTCATAAACCTATTTACTCCCTTCTTGACTTACAATGCTCAACACCCTGAATAAAGAAAAACTGGACCACACTAACATTTATCTCTGCGTGGGAATCGAACACACGACCTCTCATTTCTAAGCCACCTTAACCACTTCTTTTTTTAAGCGAAATCATTTTTTTATTACTTTGTAATAAGGTTGTACTAAGGTACCAGGTAGATGGTGTAAAAGAGTGTAAATGATAGAGCCTTACCATTGGGTGACCCATTTGTCCATTGGTCGTTCTCTGGTATGACAAAAACAGATTATTTAAATTGTACAAACTTCTCGTTATTTTTTCTTCAGTGCATTTCCTATAATTTGTTGTTGGGATAACACAATCCTTGAAAACCAAGCAGAAATATAATCTTATTGAGGTAATACATTACTTCCAAAAAAATGTAACTTGCGGTGAAAATCACTGGACCAAGAAGTTTCTTTTTTTATTAATATTATAATTCGTCATACTTCACTGAGTCACTGCCTACATCTTGTACAAGGAGCACTCAAATAAATGAAATTCCGTTTCAGTGCCATTTATTTAATGTGATTTGCATCAGTGATCAACTTACAGTATCGCCCTACTTCGTTTAATTTACGATTGAAATACCGTTCGCCCTTGCCGATTTACGATATTTAGATTGCGTTTTTACGATACTCCACGTACAAAATCGTTTCAGTATATTAAAGGGACATTTTAGGGACATATTTTTAATATACTACTCTTTATTCCGTAAAGTTGGTAGAGCTGGATCGAAGAATACGTTTTGGTTTATTTCATTGTTCCGGTTGATTTTATTATTTATTTATAAGTCACCAGTTTTATACCGTTTTAGAAAAATATCATTTTTGAAGTGATAACTTCTTATGGGAGGGTATGAAACTTCTTTAGAATCGTTGTGATTTGATTTGAGTGGGGTCGAGTGGGTAAAATATATTTTATAATCAATAAAAGATTTTATTAATAAATAACCTTTCCTCACATTATCATATTAATATACATAAAGTTTAAATAATAACCTAAGCTTTTCTCAAGTTAAACAATTTCAATATTAAATAGTTCAACTGAGATTAGCTTAAGTTATCACTTCTGTCGAGCGTCCCGAGACGCATACGTTTTTTTGTACTCTAAAGTCACACGTAGACTTATAGGTATAAGGGACTACAAGATACTTTTCTGAGTCGTTTAAGCGTACTGTGAAGAAGCTACTCAGCAGGCCGGTATGATTCTGTCGAGTAGCGAATGGTAGTTGTCTCTCTTTACTTGATACTTTGGACAATTTACCGTGGAAGGATTAAAAAACTTAAGATCTCAACCCAAACTAGAATCTATAGCGTATGATCATTAAACATTGGCCTATGTGGGGAATTATTAGAAATATATTTATATTTTTTAGTAAAGCCAACAATACAAAAAAAAATTAATTTTAGGAACTCGAACCTATGTTCGAGTTAACATCTATATGTTAATGCTCTCTGGACTCGAAATTTTCACTTCTCGACCAAAGATTTGAACTTACAACGCATTGTCGCCTACATGTTTTATTCCTAAAAAGTATCATATAAGTATCATTTAATTAGTAGTCTTCTTTGGTATTCTTCATTAAATATGTTATTTGATTACCCTAGTATTCACAAATCGTACATGTTAAAAGTTAGCTTAATTCACCTTATTTATTTAGAGTTTATAACAGCGAATAAACATCATATTTACGCATTAGAGTATTACAATATTGAATAAGAGCGTTCCTTTAATGAAAGTAAACTACAGCATGTATCTTATTATATCGACTATATATTTATGATAGATCCTTTTGAAGATTTCACTTTGTGCTTTTGAATTTGGGAAATATATTTGTATAACAGAACATATAATATAACAAATAAGCGTCCTTATAAATAAATAAGACAAGTAACAAAGTAAAAAAGAAATTTGATGGTAGAAACTCCTACAAAGAGTAAAATCTTATGCATTTAGTCGTCTATGGCCAAATAAAAGAAAAAATCCAATTGGCATCCAACGTGATCGGTCGGACATTTGGATTAATGGATCGGAGGCTCACAGATAAAATGTTGTTCTATTGCTCTACTTTTTAAATTAACGGGGTTTTCTTTCACCGCTCCTTCTATTTTCACAATCGAAACATCAACAAATAAAGAAAATAGCAAGTCGTAAAGCGTCTTACATCCACTTACAAATTATAATTAAATTATTTTAGTAAAATCACAACTGAAACAATGAATATAAATATAAGTTTATTTGATTTTATTATACCGGCTATTTAACATCTGGGACACTATGGCATGTTGCCTCCACCACCCATGAATATCCACAGTACTAGAAGAATCATGGATGCGTTCCTAGCCTTAAAAAAGGTATATATGGGGATTGGGAACTGTATTACGGCATAAGGAAAATCTTACGCAGCCAATGCAATAAACACACGCATGCAATAATAACCTGTTACTCACGTCAGTTTTCTGTAAGACAGTGGTTTTAATTCGCTGGAGCTATTCATGCTGTACACAAAATTATTCGGTGCGACGTGGCTCTCCAACTTAAAAAAGTAAGAAGTTCTAAGTGCCAGAGCACTGTAGCTAGGTTTGTCAACGCTCAATACTGTCTGAGGAAAAAATACAATTTTTCGATCATTGATACAAATCAACCATCACTGTAATAGTACAGTATATGTTCTTAATATAAATGTTTAAATTATATGTTTTATGGTTCATGAATTTCATGAGCTACCACTTACTCACGTGTTAGGTAAAAATCATTACTTAGATATCTTATTATAACTTTAAGCAGCATTTATCTAATACTGCGACATACTGTTACATGACATACAGTTTACTATGTTGAAATATTAACATCGTATTCCATAAATACCACACGCTGTTCAATTCTATAATACCATAAAATCTGGCGCGGCTAAATATCTGTACATTGCCGAATAAGTTGGCTAATAACGCACAATTAGTATTTGTGTGAGCGCGTTTACCACAGAACATAATATAGATGGTTACGTCCTTTGTAGCTTTTAATTCATACAACTGAAAATGTTCTATTTTGCATTGAAACTTTTGCGGAGCATCAATTGTGCTCACTCTAATTACCACTGAGTGTCAGTGTGTAGGTACTTTTGTAATGAGACGTCCTCACTATTATATTTTTTAATGTGTTCTTTGTGCTGCATTTGCCCACTACTTACTGCCATCTGGTCCAGAGACAATATCCAAATAAATCTATCTTATATATCCTTTCTTTCTCTTTGTGCTATTGTTTCCTCATTCTAATATATATATATATATCTCTATTATCAGTACTGATGTACAATATTAGAGAAAGAAATATGTACCTCAAATTAATTAAAAAATCAATTAGCTAAACCTTTAAAGTTGGATTCCAGGGCTATAACTCTAAGATTTAGTATCCTTATTTTTAGTTAGGTAGTGAAATAAACGTTTTATATTGCAAAAAAAAAAATTGAAAGAATAGCCCACATTAACTTACACTTACAAATATAGTACGGCAAAACAACAGCGCACAAGAAAGTCGATAAGACTGAAAATTTTATTCGACCTGTTTAACATTTTCCACGCTGGCTTTGCAACTTTACCCAAATACGTACATGCATGCAATATCTAAATTTTAACAATCCTTGTGGTATATGTTGCCTTCTAGTATGTTTATGTCTTTATAAGTTTATTTTGGATCTATAAAAATATACTACTTACTAAAGTATCTATATTTTATGTTTAAATGAATAGTATTGTAGTTTATTACTCAATTTGTTTTAAAAAGCTTAAAATACATTTTAATTAATTCAATTGAGATATAGACGGATGTCATTCGGATATGAATTCGATATCGGCATGATTAAACATTTATATTACGTGTTACTTACATGTATTCTGTCTCTTCATCACGGATATTAAGAGATAGCATTGCAAAGGAAAACGATGTCTGCCATGATCATTATATCCTTATATAATATTGATAGTTGGATAGTCTCGAACGACTGGACTTCCAAGAAGTCAACTAACATAACTCGTAAGGGTTGGGGCCGTGAAGAAATAATGGAAAGGTATACAGACATTGTACATTCCTCTTGGTAAGGCAAAACTTGGTATCACTAGGGGGGCCGCGTCATAAACACAGAGAAGTGAAGAAGTGTAAGAAGTGGGTTGAAACAAGCCAAGCTGTAACTCGAGAGAAAAAGTCGTGAAACACTTCGTACTATTCCAAAAGAGCAACTCTTCTAAAGATACATAGCAAACGGACAAAAAGCAACATTTACTTAGAGCCTAATACGATCATCTGATGCCCCTTTAGGTGAATCTATGAACCATGAATGGGTTAAAAACTCGTATATAAAATGACAGTCGACATAATCAATAGTCGATGTCAAGGATTCTTGAGCTGTTTAAATATAGCGTGATAAAGAAGAGATGACGTTTTAAATCCTCAATTAGTTAGACACCCAACATTTAGACGTGTTCCGTCTTGAGATGTCCTCAAACCAAGGATAAATTGATTCAGACTTCCAGGTGATGTAGAATATCGAATGCCTAATGTAGAAGAAGTGGTAGGGCCTAATAACATCTCCATAGAGGCATGGAATGCGATGGGCGCATGTGTTGTGGATCTTACAGGTAACCAGGCCAATGTTCATCAGAGTGCCCGAAGCCAATGACAACGTATTTTTTTTCTTTTTTTATCCTAGCACGGCAAAGTGACAACACTGCACCTGATGGTAAGCGCAGTGCCGTCCAATTAGAGTATCGAATAGCGACATATCTATTCCCCGTTACTCAACACAATCATGCCAGCCTGCTTCTTCACACTACGCCATGGGCAAGAAGGTGAAGAAGCTCTAGACCCCCGACAAAAACCGGATGTACACTGGCTGATCCCGGAACGCGACAGATTTGCGTGTGCCACTATGGCGGGTTATACACGCTGTGTACAGTGGTCGCTATCCGGGCGGATATGGCGACCGAAAAAAGCCAATGAGATATAAAATCTCTTATAACGACTATTATATATAAGATCAGGCGAAGTAGAACATCTAAGTAGAAAGGCGGACCTTGGCACTAAGCCGGGACACCATCAGGCAGAAATAAAAAGTAGTTAGGTTTTACATAACAAATAATTTCAATTCTTATGACTGTATGCCAGTATTTATATTAAACTACAATCTGTCAATTGGCATTACACAAAAAAATACCTAAAAAATAATGCAGTTAGCCCACATTATAGTTTTCAAATTGGCAAAATGCCAATAATTTATTCAAGAAAGTAGTTAATGTAATTTTGTTAATTATAAAACTGTCCTAATAGGACATAATGTCTTCCGTAAGTATATTGATGTTTATTACAATGAACAAATGTGTATATATTCCTTCAAATGCAGTGGGACATAAAATATTTTGACGATACTCTTGCGAAACGAATCCGCGATGTCACCCGTCGACAATATGATTGGCAATTTACATTTTTATTATGTTTTCGGTCGGGCCATGATTCGCTTTGTGCCCTTTTATTGCAATTAAAGCTGCGTAATTGTGCCGTATACCTGAACGTGACGAAATTTCAGCAAATGATTTATATCTAGTTACTGCAATTGCATTGTCCATGTGGAAATCCTAGGGGTAAGATTAAATCAGAAATCAGCAATAAGTCACTTAGAAGATATACATTGTTTTGCAAAGAAACCAAATAATAATAAAACACTCAACAGTCAGACATATAGCCCTGACCCCAAACTAGGTTGAACCTGTATTGTGCATATCAAAATCTATGGCGACTACGTTCGCTCAATACCCAGACCCGAAGCAAATCTTGTAGATCACACAAACATTCGGTGCGAGAATCGAACATATGGTCTCTCATTTCACAGCTGCTCGTCCGCTTATCAACTATTAAATACGCCTCAAACCCTACTATTTATTAAGTAAAAATCATTTAAAGCTATTTAGCCGATACGGGGCCGAATGGTACCAACCACGACATTATACTTTTGCATTAATTATAAAACTCAATAGTTAGCAAGATTGTTTCATGTGAAACTGAAAGTTAACAAATATTATCGCTGATAATTATAATAATACTAGCTTTTGCCCGCGGCTACGCCCGCGTGGTGGTTATTTTTGGAAGAAAAGGTATAAAATCCATGGAGACTTTTTAAGCTATTACACCTTCCTGTATTATGCTAATCCGTAGGAACCATGCATTTTCTGGTATAAAAAGTAGCCCATCAACTAACACTATGCAAAAAATCATGAGGATCCCTTGCTCTGTCTAAAACAAAAACAAAACTATCCTAACAATTTTTCACCCCCTATTTTACCCGCTTAGGGGTGGAATTTCCAAAAATCCTGAAACATATATTTTTTATTAAAAGGTCAAATACCAATTTTCATGCGTTTAACTGCAAAAATGACGGAATTTTTATACAAACTTTCATCCCCTATTTTACCCCCTTAGGGGTGGAATTTCCAAAAATCCTGATATATATATTTTTAACTGAGAGGCACAATACCAATATTCATGCGTTTAACTTCAAAAATGACGGATTTTTCATACAAACTTTCTTCCCCTATTTTACTGCCTTGCAGCCCGCAATTTGCAAAAATCAAATACCATTTTTCATTCGTTTAACTTCAATAATAACGGATTTTCATACAAACTTTTATCCCCTATTTTACCCCCTTAGGGGTGGAATTTCAAAAAACCCTTCCTTAATGGATGCCTCCGTCATAAAAGGTACCTACTGTCAAAATTTCAAGTTTCTAACCCCAGCCGTTTAGGCTGTGCGTTGATCGATCAGTTAGTCAGTTTCTTCTTTTATATATATATAGCTGTTGCTCGCGGCTCCGCCCGCGTGGATGTCATGTTTGGGAGAAAAAGTATACAATACAAAATACCAATATTCATGCGTTGAACTTAAAAATGACGGATTTTCATACAAACTTTAATACCCTATTTTACCCCCTTAGAGGCAGAATTTCCAAAAATCCTGAAACATATTATTTTTATTTTTAACTAAAATGCCAAATACTAATTTTCATGAATTAAACCCTTCCTTAGTGGATGCCTACGTGATAAAATGTACCTACTGTCAAAATTTCAAGTCTCTAACCCCAGCCGTTTAGGCTGTGCGTTGATCGATCAGTCTGTCAGTCAGACAGTTTCTTCTTTTATATATACAGATAATTAACTAAATGAGTATAAAATTAACATTTGCGTTCGATTCCGCCTGTAAAAAGTTTTTTTACAAATAAAAATGTTGTATACAGAAACCTAATGTTTGAAGATCTTGAGATTCCTGACCCGCCAAATTGGTTAAACTAATAATGAAAACCGGCATCGCAGTAAGGCAACATAATTAAAAAAGTTTGACTCCCCACAAAAGTTCCCGCACTCAAGAATATTATTACATTGGATACCATACTAATGACTTTTTTTGGTATTACACTTCTTGTTTTGTTTACGTTTGTTTTATATATATTTTATCTTCCAGATCCGTAATAATATTTAGATCTCTTCAAAGTTTAAGCTATTAAAGTTTATTGAATTTGTATTCTAAAATGTTTGTTTAAGTGAGAACATTTGAAGTTATTTTTTAAGCTCAATAATAGCTCGATGATAAAATTAAAATAATTCAATTTGCATGTCTAGCTTCGATATTTTCTGTAATTTTACTAAACACACAGATAAATATTCGAATGCATATGCGTCTAAATCTAAATAGATCCAAAATGAAGTATTTTTATGACTTCATATAAATAAATTTATCGTTTGTGATTTTTTTTTGGGTAATTTGAACACTTTTTCGTATAAATATGTTTTAGTAAATAAATCCATATATCATCATCATCATAGCTCAATAATGTGCTTTACGATAAATATCTACAATCTTCAAAGTAGGGACTTTGAATCTTTATTAGTTGTCACTAAATATATAGGCGGATTTTTTATATTTATTATGATTATTAACTTACTAAACGGTTGTCTTTTTAGATATTAATTATGTTACGAATAGCTATCCCAATCATTATTTAGATTTGGACAATATTAACGTTAGGGAATGTCATATAAGGCCTTAAAGAAGCGCTAGAGCAGATCAGGCTATTGGTAGTTTCTTTCAAATGAAAATGTCACTCACTCACTTTGAAGCACATAAACGTCAAAGCTATTATGTTCTAAACTTGTTCGCAACAATGTTTACATCTGACATTGAATAAAATGTGTTGTTTATTATAAATTAGTTTATAATTAGCAATGCCAGCGGTTTTTATTTTTTATCCTCTGACTCGACAAAGCGATTATACTGTATTTAATAGTAAATACAGTGCAGAAATCTAATGTTGACCGTTGAGAGATTTTACATTTAATTATTGTAATTAAAATTTCATATAAAAGCATATTTCATACACATCTGACAAAAAAAACGATGCGCAGTTTACATTTCAAAATAGAATTGAATTTAAGTCGAAACAAATAAGATATCTCCAAATGATTTAACTACGCGCATTATTATCGAATTAAATCAATGCTACAGGGTGCTAAAACATTACGTACACGTGTCACGAACTGTGAAGGATGTTTCGGAGGCCGTGGAATGAAGCTGAAAGCTGCGAGCGGCTTGCTGTGGGCGCGCCCCGGGCGGCGCAAGCCCGGGCCGCCGCGCCGCTAGTAGCGCGCTAGCCGTCGCGCCGCAAGCCGCCTTCGACGCTTCCACAACATGCCACCTGCACAACTTTTCCGCAGTTTTCCTCGCACATACTCGTGACGATATTCGCGCTTTGTTCGCGCCGTGTTCGCACTATATTCGACTTTCGGACTGTGGTTATTGTGAATGAATGTGACACGGGTGTAGTGTATTGTCGTTTATTTGGTAATTGAATTGTTGGATGAGACGTTAACGTAAGTGTTATGTTCTAAATTATTTATAAGATAAAATATTATTCTTAACTTTGTAATAAGTGCGTAAATAATTTACGAAAAGTATGAAATAATAAAAATCTTGAATTTGTTTTGTCAATAACTCAAAGAATTATGAAATTCAGGATAAGCATGTCGCCAATTAAGAGTATAAGTAAAATTAAAAGAAATAATAGTTTTCTGTTGGTTGCGCCAATATCCATCAGAAAAAGAAATGAGCCGTTCGGTGTTCTTCTTCGTCGTTGTAGTAATTGATATCTGCTTAATATCATTTTCCATTATGAACTCTAAATTATTCTCTAGAAGATAATGGACCTTTATTGTCGACGTACCTACGCGGCTCCAATGCTGGCATTATGTTAAGTAGCTACGGAGTGAAATTGGAATTGTACTGGACCCCTACTATTTCTTGCCAAGTGCTAAAGTGCTTTAATAAAATATTATTACATTAGAAATTGAATTTAGTGTGTTACAAAATATTGTGAATTTTTAATAGGGTCTTGCAAGAAATAATTTTCTTTGGAATAAAAAATATTGCCCCTCTCATAAATATTAATTAAAATATAAAATGTAATAATTATAATTAAAGCAGATCCATTGAGCTGTCGGCTTCGTAATCGGAGAAGTAATTAAATTATCATAATACTAATTCAATTTTCATATTGCTTTTCAGAACAAAAGCGATGACTGACACAAATCCACATTAAATTAGACTCTTAAATAACAAAGAGGTTTGTTTACCTTCAACATGAGTTAATCAAACCGCTGATTATTGTCTAACATCTTACAGAGCGCTATAACTCTGTTGTTAGGACCAAACCAATCTAATTTCCCATTGCGGTTGCGTGTGTAAATACATTTCCCTGAAGTGCCAATTGAGGGCGGTTCAAGGTTTCATAAGTGTTAGCTTTTGTAAGGAATTTCAATGTTAGAAAAAGGTAGGCAATAAACACGCTCTCATATCTGATTTATTCGTAAGATTGCCTGTTGAATTGTAGAAATGTAGTCCAACATTAACAGTAACATTTTTTTTTTTTTAGTTCCTCGATATGCAGACGAGCAGACGGGCCACCTGATGGTAAGTAGTCACCGCCGCCCATAGACTTCTGCAATACCAGGGCACAGCAAAGCCGCTGCCTACCATAACATATTTACGATCTGTGCGATTGTAAACAAGTTATGACTATTCGTGTATTTCGGATTGTGATATTAGATCTTGAAGACCCGGCTCTTTGTAGTTAGTCTTACCGTTGCACTCAGAGTCACTAATGGACAGTAAAATCATCCCTAAGGAAATGTTTAAATATTGCCACACTCGTGAGTTAATTATCATTTAATGTCAATTTTACAGTATTTTTTTTTTTTTTTTTAGTGCCTTGATAGGCAGACGAGCAGACGGGCCACCTGATGGTAAGTAGTCACCGCCGCCCATAGACTTCTGCAATGCCAGGGCACAGCAAAGCCGCTGCCTACCGTTAAAATAAAAAGCATATTAAATAATTAAATACACCAATAGTCACACACATAGTTCTGACCCTACATTAGGTAAAACCTGTATCGTAGGTATTAAGAACTACGAGTAACTACGGTAACACAACACCCAGACCCGAAAGAAATATTCGTGAATCTCACAAATATTTGTCTAGTTCAGAGGATCGAACTCGAGGCATCTCGTTTCACAGAAGTCTACTCGCTAATTGCGCCACGGAGGCTGAAAAATTATGTCAAAGTTTTTTCTAAGCGTAATGAAATGCAACAATTATTAATTTTCTTCTACTCATAACTCTATGTGGAATTTTAAATGTGTTACAGAACTTTTTTCAACTACTACGTAAAATCTAATGTATGTCTGCATGTAATTAAGCTTACTAATTATGAAACATATTTCAGAACTAGATGTTGCTCGCGGCTCCGCCCGCGTGGAGGTTATTTTTGGAAGGAAAGGTATACAATCTATGGAGGCATCTTAAGCTATTACACCTTTTTATATTTTGCTCTCCCATAGGATGCGTGCATTTTTCCGGGATAAAAAGTGGCACATGTCATTTTCTGATCCCTAAACTACCATTATGCAAAAAATCATGTCGATCCCTTGCTTTGTGAAAAACTAAACTATCCTACGGGATTTATACATTTTTCCGGGATAAAAAGTAGCCTTTGTTCTATTCCAGACTATAATCTATCTCTGTGCCAAATTTTACCCAGATCCGTCCAGCCGTTGTAGCGTGATTGAGTAACAAACATCCATTCATCCATCCATCCAAACTTTCGCATTTATAATATTATATAGTAGGAAGTAGGATTACATTTAGGAAGGTTCCGTCTGCACATCTTTATAATGAATGAGAAAAACCTTCATAGAATTGTCTTTATAAATAACACGGATACAGAGCGACCTAATTATTTTAATTGTACTAATATAAGTATCAAAGCGGTAAGCAGCGATAGCCTAGTTGGTTGCGGTACGGACTGTTAAGACGAAAGTCGTATGTTCGAAACCCAAATGGCATATACCTCTGACTTTTCTTCAATTACGTGTATATTCATTCTTAATTATCGCTTACTTTAACGGTGAAGGAAAACATCGTAAGGAAAGGTATGTGAAGTCTACCAACCCACATTAGGCCAGCGTGGTGGACTTGCCTAACCCCTCTGATTAGTAGAGGAGGCCCATGCCCAGCAGATGGGACAATGTAATACAGGGCTAGTATTATTTATTTATTTATGATATATGTATCAGTGGTGGTGAAGTTTGGTAAATGCAATCGTCGCTGGCTAAAATATTCTTTTGTGTCTTGAAGCCGTCTCCTCAGTCATTGTCCCACAGCAATAATTATAAAGTTAAATGAAAAGTCATTACGGAGTGAAAAGCGGTAATATAAAATGGAATTCTTGATTGTCATTAAACACAGAGACAGAAAAAAGAATAAAACTGTCTGAACAGAAGCTTGAGTGCTCTACTATTAGTCAGGCCATTAATTGTAGGAATGCTATGAGTTATCCGTGCCTTCGTAACAGGGTCGGAGTTTCATTTCTTGTTCAATTTTTTTTTAGCTGTATATCATATATACGTTTTAATTCTGTAATCATTTTAGAATTGTTTACATCGTAAGTTTTTTTCTTATAATTTATTCATGTAACTGTTCACATTTACTTGGCGATGTTTGACAAGACCAAGAGGTTCGCTAATTCGTATCTTTGCCGGATCACCAGATCGTCATGATTGTTTCGAGTAGCAAGATAAAGTTGTCTCTCGCTTCTTAATTTACAGTAATTTCATATTTTCACCTCTATATAAATATAGACCAATTAAGTACACGAATATACATTATAAACTAATTAGGAAATTTATTTCAAACCAACGTATACTTGAGATACGCATGATAAAACACGGCTCAGTTAATATGAGAGTTCTTGTTAATTGTACCTAAATTTCATTAATATTTTCGTGTAAAAGTAAAAGGGGTGAAGAAACATTCTTCTCGGAATTGCCCAACGTTTAAATAATAAAAAGAAATAATATGTGTCCTGTCTCTCTCGAGAATCCATAACACTTCTTGTTTAACAAAATCGAGTCTAAGAATTCTTTGAAGATCTTTGAATACCTAAGAATTTTATGGAATTGTTAGCATTAGCACTTATTCGTATTTCCAGATATTTTTTCAGAGACTTAACACTTTGCAAATTTTCATTATAATGTAAATAATAATTATTATCTCAGTTTTATATCAGAATGCGGGCCATATGCGGGCTAGTGGGATTCACATATCTTCGAAAGTTTTATAAAGAAATTTCTTCACCGTTAATGAAGAAGTGAATGCACACGTCATTTCGAAAAATTAAGAAGTATAAGCTCCTGGGGCTGGTTTCCAAGTTGCGACTTACGTGTTGTTAATTAATACGATGACACTCTACAGGCTAGTAGATTATTATTTAAAAGACATTTTTTTTGTTACATTTACGTTTTCTCGGTTAGTTCTGGTGAAAAACACAACGTATTCAATTATTTGGACTTTCCGGCGTGATGTAAAACTAACCGAGAAAATTAAGCTCTGTACCTGTCTACAAAATAATTAATTCCATCGCAATGCAGGAAAATGTTGCAATGCAGATAATTCACCGACCAACGGTAATATTACTACCGACATCAATTTCTTTTCCCATGCATATTTCTGCACCAATTTTCTCAGCGGGCGGTGTGAGAAAAAACGTTATTATAGGGAAGAATTTATTTGCGACCTTAATGATAGATAAAGGAATTTTCAATTACACATTTAATGTTTTATAGAAATTGCCGTCTCTACTGACCAAGGCGTAAAGTCGAAGGAAGGATCTTGCTCTTCTAGGTTTTTGGCACGCATTAAGACATGTGTTTTATTATGCGACTGATCATTGTGTGAGTTATATTATAAAATAGATTCATAAATCGGTAAATAATTAATAATTTCGGTTTCTGTCGGGGTCTACATTTGGGGTACGGAATTAGGCCGTGTTGCGGCCTTCTGAGTACTCTGACACTAGACCTTCGACCGCTTCTTCACCTTCTTGCTCCATGGCATAGTGAGAAGAAGCTACAGGCCGCATGATTGTGTTGAGTAGCGAGGGATCGACTGTCTTTCGCTATTTGATAGTTTTATTGGATGGCACTGCGCTTATCAGAATAAAAAAAATCAACAATAATATAAACTTCACTGGTATAATCTTAAGTCCCAAATTCGAAGCAAATATCACTATTCTATGGATAGTAACATCGTGTAAATTTCATCAGTGGTATCAATTATATCTACCACAGTTTTTGAACAGCCTTCGTGGAGCAGTGGTTAAGTAACCTACCTATGAAATGGGAGGTCACTAGTTCGTTCCCCACTTAGACTCATAATCAACACACTGATGTTTGTGTCATCTACACATTTCTTTCGAGTCCAGGTTTTGGGAGACCGAAAGTTTACCATTGTTCCTGATACCTACGTCGCAAGATAATTGTATCTTAATTTGGGGTCGGGATTATGCTTTAAACTATGAGATTTTATTATCTCATTTACGGTGTTATCTATTCCAACGATTTTAACAGCTCTGTTCTCCTAAACAAAAATATGCTATTATGTAATTTTCCGCGGCAAGGCGGCAGAGATTTTTGTTGTAAAATAGTTTATAAATTTACCTTATTGGAACGAATGTTCTAAAAGCTATATGCAGGTTTTTTATTCAATTCTAGTGATATTTACATTAGTAGGCAAATATACAATTATTGAAATAAAAACTGGACTGCTACCAATATTGTACTGAAAAAAAGGTACAGAATATCTTAGATAAGAATCACCTGGGCAAAACTCTTAGTCCTCATTATGCTCAATAAATATAACCCAAACTCGTATAATGCTATGTTGTTAAAGAAACAATTTGATATGGAATATAAGAAATTCCAATCGTAAACAGCTAAGTAGTCATTCTGACCAAAATTCCGCATTGATCCGTTACATCGCTGCGGTATTATCCTGCGAGCAATAAACACCGAAACATATTACAGCATATGTAATATTTTTTACGACAATGCGTGTACAAAACGTATTCACAGTTACTTAAATAAAAACAAGATCACAAGAAAAAACACAATCTCAAGAAAGAGCTGCGTATTTTGACTGTACACAATTATTGTGTTCAATTTTATACATTACTAGCTGTTGCTCGCGGCTCCGCCCGCGTGGAGACAATATTTGGAAGAAAAATGACGGATGTTCATACAAACTTTCAACCCCTATTTTACCCCCTTAGGGGCGGAATTTCCAAAAATCCTGGAACAATATTTTTTATTTTTAACTAAAATGCCAAATACAAATTTTCATGAATTTAACTTCAAAAATGACGGATTTTCATACAAACTTTCATCCCCTATTTTACCTCCTTAGGGGTGGTATTTCCAAAAACCCTTCCTTAGTGGATGCCTACGTGATAAAAGGTACCTACTGTCAAAATTTCAAGTCTCTAACCCCAGCCGTTTAGGCTGTGCGTTGATCGATCAGTCAGTCAGTCAGTCAGCTTCTTCTTTTATATATACAGAAGATTTAATATTCAACCGAAAATAATACGCCAAAAACCCATTTTCGGAAATAGAATAGAATTTGATTCAAATTGAGCTTTGGGTTTTTCTATCCAGAAATTCCCAGTATTAGCCCGGAGTCTGGAGTCTGGCTCGCCCCCTATCACATCAAGGGACCAAAATTTGGCGAAAAGTGGGTGTACTAGTTACACCTCTGCCCACCCCTTCGGGGATTACAGGTGTGAGTGTATATGTTTATGTTATGTTGAGCTTTCAATTATTACTTTAAATGTTGGTATGAACAAAAGTGGATGCGTAGTGGGAAACATCTCACTATCTCCCTCGCACAATGGCACAGTAATGGCCATTCTGGGAAGTGGCGTGCATCTCGTGCATCCTTTTTCGGTCAAATAAAATAAATCGTGCCAACTACATACAAATACAAACAACATACAATACAATATATACAATTCTCACATTAAAGCATCACCATCATCTATTGCAGTTA
Source organism: Laothoe populi (assembly GCA_905220505.1). Classification (NCBI taxonomy): domain Eukaryota; kingdom Metazoa; phylum Arthropoda; class Insecta; order Lepidoptera; family Sphingidae; genus Laothoe; species Laothoe populi. Next base: position 9,682,961 of record HG992164.1, on the reverse strand, counting down.
CCGTGTACTACTAGAAAGTTATCATGACATTAAGTAGTGAAAATGAAAATCAAGTTATTTTGTCACTGTAGCTTTTCATTAAAATCACTACATTGTAAAATATTCACTATTACTTATCACTGCAATATTTTTAATTGTGCCTTCGAAATGTTTGCTGTCCGTAAATCTAGTACCAAAGGAATTCTAATAAATCCCTTAAGCTTGCAATCCTATCCTACATTGCTAATTCAACGAACACTAGAGATCTCGTCTACATTACCCACATGATTTAACAATTTTTCCCAAGGGATCTCTCTCCTGGCTAGGATCGTCTGTTTAACGTTTTCCAAGGGGATATTTGCAATTCTCTAGTTATTCATATAGAAGAATTTCGGGGTAAATTATAATGAGCATTTAGGGCAACATTTTACGTTCAAAAAATTTGGTTTTGAATTTATTTCTTACAAATAAAAACAATTTGATCATGCAATAGTTTATAACCAAGCAATTATAAACGAGTTGTGTTGTTATAAAAAGTGCATTGACTTTAAACAAAAAACAAATTATGCGTCATTATAAAATTTGAGGGTTGCCCTCCATTTTTCTGAGATCCCATCATCAGATCCTGACTTGGTGCCAATGGGACCACCTGGGTAGTAAACCCTTTTAAACAAAAAAGAATTTCTCGAATCGGTCCAGGCGTCTTCGAGTAATCGGGTAACATACATAAAAAAAAGATTCCGACGAATTGTTTACCTCCTCCTTTTTTTGAAGTCGGTTAAAAACCATTATCCTCGAAAAATATTGTACGTCATAACGCCTGTTCAATATCCATAGACGGTAGAGTGTTATCAAATTGATTGGATAGGTTTAAAGGTAGTACAAGTTATTGATGTAGTTTTTTCTGGTTTGCCACTATTGACAACATTTATTTTTTACTTTATCAACAATACAGATTAATAATCGCTTTACTTATTTTTTTTAACCCAACTATTCGAATTATCTTTGTTTAGGAAAAAAACAGTTTGCTTTGAATTAAAGCCAATTAATAGATATATTTCTCTCAACACGATTTTATTTACAGGTATAGGAGGGATGGCTTGATAAATGACATGATGATGACATTTGCATGATATTTAATTAGTAAGCAATTTAAAAGCTTATTAGTTAGTTAGTTCTAAGGTAAGTTTTGTATGCAAAACATATAAAAAACTATAGGCATATATATTCTTTCAGATAATATCAGTATTACCTAGTCAGGTCATAAATTCTGTCACATGTTTAATATAAAATAATTGAAACAAGTTTATTCATTATGTAACCATTTATATACCAAAATGAACTTAACAAAACATAGATTCTTATGACACTAAAGTTTATTCAAAATGACCTCCGTGATTTTGAATACAGGCCTTCAATCTGCGCGGCCAGTTGTCTATCGCAGCACGAACGAGGTCCATGTCAATATCGGCGGCTGCCTTAATCAAGGATGTCTTGAGTGACTTCAAATTGGGATGAGGCTTTGAGCACGTCTTTTCCTCCAAGTGTTTCCATATCTTGTAATCTAACGGATTCAAATCTGGACTGGAGGAGGGCCAGTCTTCGTGCCGGATGAAGTCGATTTCACGCGCCGCCAGCCAGTCTTGTGTGCTCTTCGCTCTATGAGCTGGCGCCGAATCTTGTTGGAATACCCAGTGCCTGTTATTGAACATGGTATGAGAAACAGGTTCCACAAGGTTCGTCAGGACTGTATTTTGATACACAACTGCATTCGTTTTTACACCTTTCTCACAAAAATGTACCTCTGTTAAGCCCCAATAAGAAACTCCCAACCATACCATGAGCGAGGATGGAAAATGACCTCGTTGGACACGCGGAATACGGTTGCTCGCTTCTTCACTACTGTGTGCGTACACCTTATCATTTTGTTTGTTGTAGCTCTCTTCTACGGTAAAAATTTTTTCATCTGAAAAAAGAATTTCCCGATATTTTTTTCCCGCGTACCGCTTCAACAAAGCGCGGCATCTCTTCAGTCTCATGTCCATTAGACGAGCATTCAAACGATATACTGTTTTTCTTCGATATGCCCGAAGCCCTAAGTCTTCATTTAACACCCTTTTCACCGTGGTTCTGCTTAACCCCATCTGAAGGGCCAACAGTTTCTGCTTACGTTTGGGATTTCTTTGAATTCGCGCCTTCACAGCTTTTATCACTGCTGGAGTCCTAACAGACCGAGGGCGACCACTTCTTGACATGTCATCTACACTAGAGTCTTCATTGTATCGTTTGATGGTACGATAAACGAATCTTTTGGTTATATTCAAATTTTTCAGTATGTCAAAAAATTGAATTGGCGCGTAACCGCAACGATGCAACGCAATTATTGCAACACGGTCTTCTTTAAGCGTCCACTCCATATTTAAAAATGAGTAAAATTCTAAAAAGTATACATTTTTATTTACATGAACAATTTGAAATTCGAATTCAATAAACTTTTTTGTGGCCAGCATTCTAAAATAAAAGTTTTTACTGTGTGACAATACTTATGACCTGACTGTATAAAACCTCGAAAGCACTCACTCATGAACACGAAACTTTTTGGTATTAATTAAGCAGTTGATTTTTTAAGTAAACCAATAATTATGTTATGTTCATTAATTTGTGTACTTTAAATAAGAATACAATTAAAAAAATGTGTATAAAAGTGTTCTGTACTCAATTGAAATAAGATTTATATTTGATTGATATTAGAATGTGTGCAGAGCTTCTGGAACTGAAATACATTGTCGCACTACATTATACTTTACCGTCGTTTTGTACTTCGCTCTTTCTTGGTTCGCGTCTGCATTGCTACATGGGTCGCTCGCAGCATACAATGTACTGAATTTGTCCTTACACGAGACAGGCTTTAAACGACAACCGCCTTTGAAAATTGGTAGGCAAAAAACATATTTAAATAAGTATGCAAATTGAATATTGAATACAATATCTACTCTGTTTCTTGTCGATGAACAGTTGATAATGAAATTCAGAGTAGATGGTGTGGCCTGAAAAAATGTTAATATTCATAAATGTTTGCTGCTGAAAATTGCTCTTACTTACTCGTAAGAGTTATTTTATATACTTTTTGACTTTTATGCTATCACGATTATAAAAATGTGGCTTTGAAGTAATAATAATAAAAATACATTGCTGATTTTGGTATATTAAAGTACATAATACATTTATTTAATCTTAATTTTTTGTATTTACTAAAATTGGTCTGACTCTAATACACCCACGGATAGCTAACTTGTTTCCATCCCATAATCTGAAAGGTGGTGAACCTATCGTCATTCCAATTTTTCTTCAGGAACCTCAAGGATAATCGATAACTTAAACACGAGTTATACAATCGAGGTAGTCAGGCGAGAAAGTGGTCAAACGCAAGCCTCTTTAAATACAAAAAAAAGGTATTGAATCTAAGACCTCACTGATTCTGAACCTAAATACCTACGCTACGACTTATCCCAATAAGCAACAAAATGATACAGTAGACATAAAATATTGAGTTTCTCATTTTACCCAGTGAGTTTTGTTGAAACTGAAAACCTTATTCAATCGTAAATGAACCAGTACAACGTAAATGTAACTCATTGTGCGCGTAGTAACGGTGTCAATTTATAAATGTCTCAGCCAAGCACAACAAAGACGTTTAAAGGATTACCCAAAGACGATTATTGAGATTCATTAAGACAGACTTTCTCCGACAAAGGGAATTAACGTCGCAATAACTTTTCAATTGGTATTAATCTGGCTGTCGATATAATAGGTAGGTAGAACATGAATCAACGCCCTAATCGCTTCCAGTATAGAAAGGGTTCGAGGCAATATATTATAGTTATTGCTGTGTCATTCCCACACTCAGATCAATCGCTGTAAATGGAGCCAGTGTAAGCGCACCCACATTACAATACGAGACTGCAATTTATCTTTATAAATAAAAATCAATCACCGCATGTATGAAAGATCGTCACTTGAGGGAAATTTTAAATGCACTACACTGATTTCCAGTTCCACCAGGTGCGTCGAGGAAGAAGATTCTTCCGTAGCCGTCTTTGTACTCTGCGTCTTCCCGGTGAATTTCTTGGAAGGCCAATCATTGAAAGCGTGGAATAAACCTTCATTTGCAGTGTTTTTAACCGACTTCAAAAAAGATTCTCAATTCGTCGGATTTTTTTTATGTTTTTTGCCCGATTACTCGAAATGGACCGATTAAATCGAATGGACCGATTCGAGAAATTCTTTTTTCGTTTAAAAGGGTATTCCCAGGTGGTCCCTTCTTCTTCTTCTTGCTTTAATGGCCTCTGCGGAGGAACAACTCCACAATTTTGCCAATGTCACGTAATAAAAAGTTAAATAAGTAAATAAAATTTATGTGATGATGATGATGATGAAGGATGACGAAAAAAAATCCCCAGGTGGTCCCATTGGCACCAAGTCAGAATCTGATGATTGGATCTCAGAAAAATCTAGGGCAACCCTCAAATTTTACAGGGACGCAATATTTGTTTTTTAGTGAAGTTGGTGTACTTTTTATGCATTAAAAACTTTTCTCATGGTACCTGGTGTGCTAGACTGGCGGTTAACCATCGGCGCTATTCGTTTTCTCAGAACGGAACGGCTCAAATATCCATCACCTAGAGTTGCGATGAACGCATTAAAACACAACACAGATGATTGTTAAAACAATGAATTCAAAATTATTTAATTTCCATAAATTCATGATCGTGCTCGTATTGTTTTGTTTCAATATTAAGATTCGGTTGGATGAATCCCTTTTCGACGAACCGGTAGATAACGCACAGCCTAATCAAGGATAGAGAGCTTAGAGTAGGCAACCAAAGACATAAACTCACCCAGGCGACGCCGGGCACGAAAAGCTAGTTTTAATAAAATAACATCTTGAACTAAAACAATGACACCATTCGGGTTGTTATACATGTATCATTACAATAGCATTTTATGTTCAAAGAATAAACGAGCTCTAAAAATTTCAGTTTTCTTCTACACGAAGTAACATTGACAAGGCGACATGAAAATAAATTGATTTTATTTGTCCACGAAGGGAACTCCGACGTCGTCTCGAGGGAAAATTGATACGAGTGACGACACTGCTATCTTAAAATGTGTTCCTTGAAAATTGTTCTGCTATTAAATAATAAAATAAATAATACCTAACAGTCACACACATAGCCTCAATCCCACAATACGATACTAGTCTTCTGTTGTGGGTATCAGGGACTACGAGAGACTTTCGGTCTCACAACACACCGACCCTGGACACAAATATCTGCCTGTTACACAAACATTTGTCCCGGTGTGGGAATAGAACCCACGGCCTCTCGTTTTACAGCCGGCTACTCGCCAACTGCGCCACGGAGGTTGTCAATTGTAAATGCGGTGAGCATCCTTCATTTATTTTTCTTTTACCTTTATGCGACGCAACGGAGAAGCTTCTAAGATTAGTGTGTAATGAATAGGTCGTTAGTCTTTTGACTGCAACGCCATCGTTATATTCATAAAAATGTGAGCTAATTAGATCTAGATGTTTTATAATCACATCATTATTTATAAATGAACCCTTAGCTATCTATTTTAGCAAATATGAAACGGTATAAATTTATTAAATTAAGGCAATTCAATTTACTAACTTATATACAACTTGAGCGCCAGAATTTATTATGAGACGCGTCTGCAGAAAATAGGTTTAATAAAAAACGGGATGAAGAACATAGAGGTATAGTAGTTAGTCAGATTTCCCTGGAGCCCCGTAATCCTATTACTGCGAATTCAATTTAAAATCTTTCGTCAATTGCTGTACATTTCGAGCTATGAATATTTTTTTTCTATTGCAATATCTACCGAATTGATTATAAAAATCTAAAGTTCATAAACATCGAAGAAAATATTTACAACTTAAAATATTATAGGAAAAATTTATATTTTCCCTCATAATCTTTATATGACAGGGGCAAACGTAAAAGCCGATTTCCGATAATCAAGGCCAGCGTCAATGATATCTTTATCTATCAGCACCATAATGAAGTAGTCAGTGGTACCGTTTGTTAGTCGAATGGTCTTCTATCATATACATATTTTTACATAGAATACAGTAAAACCACGCCGTCGCGACGCAGCATTTATCACTGACGTTCGTGTCGCGAACATCCGAAGTCTGTATTTAATAAATATCTTATATGTAGTAAGTTCGAGAAAGCAATATTTATAGTTCCAACTGTAGTTTTTGAGAAAAACTATGACAGGCAATTCCAATATTCCGATTTTACCTTAAGCATTAAACTAGAAACACTTTCTAGGCTGTATTTTATTTTGAAATATAATCAATTTATTTATAAAAAAACATAAGATTTGAAGTATTTTATTCATATAACCTAATAAATTCTTGGTCAGAACATATGTATATACCTAAAGTCGAAGTGTACAATCTCTCTATTTATTATTATAAAAAAAATATCGAGCAGATGTACACAAATTTTGTTCATCAATCATCATGTCAATGAAACGTCAAGTGTCGTGATCATACATACATACTATTTGTATTTCAATGTGTGTTTAGGCCGCCATTGGTTTATGCATAGCGCGATGGCGGGGATGTAATTATGGCTAACGTTCAAACAATGTGGGCTTATCAATGTGCGCCATTTAGTGGAGTAATACACAGTTCGTTATTTATTTAATATTATGACTAAATAATTTACGTGAAATAAATATAAAAAATGTATTATAATGTAGTATACATAATAAGCTGAGTTACACGTCAAAATATTTAAAAACTAAATTAGAACTAGTAGACTATAATGGTTTATTTATTCAAAGATAATGCAATCAACACGACTTCCAACAATTTTGTTAGATTAAAAAGTAAACGTCGCGTAAAGTTGGACTTCTGTCGGCATTGTGGCAAGTGAGTAACTTTATCTAGCTAAAACTAGTTTTAATATAGTGTAATTTATATATAGTAATGATATGTTGTAATAAAACGAAATTTATGGATTCTATCGCGGTTTATTTTACTTTTTTAACCCGACGTTTCGAAGACTGTAAAGCCTTCGAAACGTCGGTCACGGGGGAGACTGAGTTGTATGTCGTCACGAAAGTATAGTGCAATGTTTCTACCCTCCATATAGTTGATATTTAATTTTTATTTTGTTGTAGTCCGATCTACGCAGAAAGAACTCACAATGTCGAAACGTCGGGTTAAAAAAGTAAAATAAACCGCGATAGAATCCGTAAATTTCGTTTTATTACAATTTATAATATTCCCGTAAACATAAGAAACCATTAGTAATGATATAGTCAATTATATTTTGATGAAGGCGTACAGAAAAATATATTTTAACTTTTTAAAGTGATAGAGCCATTCAAAAATAGTTTTAGTTTTTGTCCGGAGCATGAATGATCCGTATTCACCGGGTTATTTCCTGTACTGTCTCACAGAAAACTGAGAAGTAACAGATTTTTATTGAACTCAACTCTCCCTTCTTTCCTTATGTTTCTGTGGAGATCATTTGTCATCAGGCGACCCACTTGCTCGTTTATCGGCCACTGGTAGGTATAAAAAATAACGAATCAAAATATACACTCTATATATTTAACAACAATTATTTACCAGGAAGGACCTTTTTTTTTTATTCTGGCGCGGCAAAGTGACCACACTGCGCCTGATGGTAAGCGCAGTGCCGTCCAGATAGAGTATCAAGTAGCGAGAGACAGTCTATCCCCCGCTACTCAACACAATCATGCCGGCCTGCTGTTTTGCTTCTTCACATTACGCCTAAAGGACCCAGGATCATAGGAAGGAGGGAACACGGTAGCTGTTCCACAGCTGGATGGTGCGGCAAAAATACGAGTTTGCGAACCTCTTGGTTCGGGCCGGGGTAGTAGATATCACTAAAATCACTAAATCATCATCACTAAAAGGGGCAAAGTGAGGTTAAACTTATGGGGTATTCTTTAGATGCAATCTCAAGATTCAGGCACAACACCTGAGAGGCTGGACAATCGCTATAGGGCCGCAGTGCAGAAGGCAACTCCTTGGATTGTATACTTCTGCTCCCGAATATAACCTCCACGCAGGCGGAGCCGCGAGCAACAGCTAGTACATTATATAGAAAGTAAGTACATTTATGGGAGAATTTAACACCTCAGGTACGCGACGCTGTAAATAACAATATATTTCAAAGATGCCTTGAGGTAATTGATCGCTTGTAATCAATTTAAAGCTGCTTAAGCACTTGGCGAAATTATTTCTATTTATCTAACAGAAATGTCTATTATCTAGACATATAATAAACAAAGAAAGGCCTAATGGTGGGCAAATGAGTAAGTTAATATTTCGCTTCAGCATTTAATATCATATTAATATTCAAATTCTAAATATTTATTAAATCTATACAAATACTAGTGGCTCTTGGCAGACGTTGTCCTGCCACGGACCGCCTTCTATGTAGACCGAATTTTCGTTGAAAAAACTGGATGCAACTATAGGTATACATTCACGAAATTCCATTCAAATTGGTTGGAACTTGGAAGGTTTCCTTGATTGTCGGGTACGAACATCTTGACGTGTGGATTTCATATATTAAGATATACAACTATATTTTACTGCCACAAAGGTAAAATATACGTAAAACAAATTAGAGTGACCATCCAATCGGTGAAGGTTGGCCACGTTATTCGAGTTTATAATATTACTATAATTCGTAACACTACGCTAAGGAATCAATCGTAAATACTGCTACAATATTACCAGTTACTGCTATATTGTCTCAAACGATACGCATAATATTCTACTCAGAATAAACGAAGTGGCAAAGAGACGTCCATATACCCGCCGACTTATGTAACCGCATGCCTTTTCAAGATAACGCCGATGCCCACAAAAGCCTATAAAAATGCTAATGGGATAAAGGTGATGCGTTTCAAAGAAAAAGGTACACGGAATTGCGTATTGAAAAGTAGCTCTATACATTCCAGATACGCAAAATTCTTTTGAGAGATCTAATAGTTAGAGAATTTCGGGTTTGGTGTACGTTGGCCGTATAAGGAAATTCGGTTTTAAGAATGCGTCGATTCGTTCGAATAATGCTTCAAAATGAACATAATAATATCAAAAGCAGGACTTTAAAAATAGTCAAAACAATATTTTTGGTGAATTACACAAAATTGCAAATAAAAAAGGTTATGCGACTGTGGATCGGTAAATGTGTTGCGTTCAAAAACATGAATAAATACGCCAATAAAATAAATGATCTAAGTCGCTTAACAAAATCATTCAATGAACGAATTCGGATAAGGTAACCAACTGGAAATGTGAGATAAGGTAACACACACGCAAGCGTTTATTAGAAATTCGGTTCATTCTTATCCTTTATAAAATATTATTCAAAAAATTCTTGGCGTTTACACTGAGTATTGAACTTAAATTAATTTGGAGTAACCCCACAATAGGATTTGAAAAAATATCTAGGACATATAGCTACTATATGCATGGTGTTGCAGAAAGGTGGGGAACATAATATTACGACGAAAAGATTTGGTGATCGGAGTGGTAAATTATCTGTAAAGTTGAAAAGCCTGTAAACCTCATTTGATACATATCATTGTTATTTTAAATTTGAACAGGGGCATTTTTACGACCTTTTACGACCCTTAAAGCCATATAATGTTCTTATATACGTGTATATTTTGTTACTATGTATATATATATATAATACTAGCCCTGTATTAAACATTGTCCCGCTGCTGAGCACGGGCCTCCTCTACTAATGAGAGGGGTTAGGCCTTAGTCAAGTACCTTCGATATTCTCAGGTACGCAGGTTTCCTCACGATGTTTACCTTCACCGTTAAAGCAAGCGATAATTAAAATTTTATAGACACGTTATTTTAGAAAAGTAAGAGGTGTATGCCATTTGGGTTCCGAACATACGACTTTCGTCTTGACAGTCCTTACCACAACCAATTAGGCTATCGCTGCTATTTTACTATGTATATATAATAATAAATATAATAAAGTGTCATAGTTTTTTATATATTTTTGTATATAACATTCAAATATATAAAGTATAAGTGCAGACTGCACCCTATAATTGATACATCCCCTTAAGTCGCCAATCCCAGGCACTCGAGTATGAAATAAATCTGCAATAACTCTTGACACACACGTCCTTCTTTTATTATACCCCATTTTATTTTCGCGCCTCTAAGACGTCGGAATTCGTCGGCGGCCTCAACAGTAGGGCATAAACTTTTCAACTCCTGTGTAAGAATCTTGGCGGCTGTTGGCCGTAATACTATTTCCAACAATTGGATCTAATTTACAGTAACCGTATGTTTACAGTCTTTATAGATGGAAATTCTTTGAACAATTTCATTATATTTTGACAGTGGTTCATATAATGGTTTCTTATATTAAAGCGAATATTATATATACATAGAAATAAAACGAATTTTACGGATTATATCGCGGTTTCCTCACGATGTTTACCTTCACCGATAAAGCAAGCGATAATTAACATTTAATACACACGTAACTTTAGAAAAGTCAGAGGTGTGTGCCACTTGGGTTTTCGTCTTCACAGTCAGTAGCGCAACCAACTAGGCTATCGCTGCTATATCCTAGGCCTTAGGATTAAGGCCTAACCACTCTCATTAGTAGAGGAGGCCCGTGCCCAGCAGTGGGACAATGTTTAATACAGGGCTAGTATTATATATATCGCGGTTTATTTTACTTTTTTAACCCGACGTTCATAGTTCTAATTAAATTAATGTAAGTACATTTTTCGGACTGCGAATTTTGTGTATTTCTATAATTTTATGGAATAAATATAAAGACACACATTTATTTTATAATATTATACAATACTGTTGTTCTCAAAACTTTATCAGTGGATAAACTTTATATCGCTTTACAAAATGTCATAGATTGGCAAGCTTTAGTTATTTTAAATATACCTAGTCAGGTCATCAATTCTGTCACATGTTTAATATAAAATAATTGAAACAAGTTTATTCATTATGTAACCATTTATATACCAAAATGAACTTAACAAAACATAGATTCTTATGACACTAAAGTTTATTCAAAATGACCTCCGTGATTTTGAATACAGGCCTTCAATCTGCGCGGCCAGTTGTCTATCGCAGCACGAACGAGGTCCATGTCAATATCGGCGGCTGCCTTAATCAAGGATGTCTTGAGTGACTCTAAATTGGGATTGAGAGCACGCCTTTTCCTCCAAGTGTTGCCATATCTTGTAATCTAACGGATTCAAATCTGGACTGGAGGAGGGCCAGTCTTCGTGCCGGATGAAGTCGATTTCACGCGCCGCCAGCCAGTCTTGTGTGCTCTTCGCTCTATTAGCTGGCGCCGAATCTTGTTGGAATACCCAGTGCCTGTTATTGAACATGGTATGAGAAACAGGTTCCACAAGGTTCGTCAGGACTGTATTTTGATACACAACTGCATTCGTTTTTACACCTTTCTCACAAAAATGTACCTCTGTTAAGCCCCAATAAGAAACTCCCAACCATACCATGAGCGAGGATGGAAAATGACCTCGTTGGACACGCGGAATACGGTTGCTCGCTTCTTCACTACTGTGTGCGTACACCTTATCATTTTGTTTGTTGTAGCTCTCTTATACGGTAAAATTTTTTTCATCTGAAAAAAGAATTTCCCGATATTTTTTTCCCGCGTACCGCTTCAACAAAGCGCGGCATCTCTTCAGTCTCAGGTCCATTAGACGAGCATTCAAACGATGTCCTGTTTTTCTTCGATATGCCCGAAGCCCTAAGTCTTCATTTAACACCCTTTTCACCGTGGTTATGCTTAACCCCATCTGAAGGGCCAACAGTTTCTGCTTACGTTTGGGATTTCTTTGGATTCGCACCTTCACAGCTTTTATCACTGCTGGAGTCCTAACAGACCGAGGGCGACCACTTCTTGGCCTGTCATCTACACTAGAGTCTTCATTGTATCGTTTGATGGTACGATAAACGAATCTTTTGGTTATATTCAAATTTTTCAGTATGTCAAAAATTTGAATTGGCGCGTAACCGCAACGATGCAACGCAATTACTGCAACACGGTCTTCTTTAAGCGTCCACTCCATATTTAAAAATGAGTAAAATTCTAAAAAGTATACATTTTTATTTTCATGAACAATTTGAAATTCGAATTCAATAAACTTTTTTGTGGCCAGCATTCTAAAATAAAAGTTTTTACTGTGTGACAATACTTATGACCTGACTGTGTATAATTTTGACCACTAATAATGAAACAGTTTCGTGGCATAGAATGTTTAATATTTTCACGCAAGAAACACTAAATGACTTTGGCCATTACAGTGGGAATAAATGTGACCCTCTAGACTTAAGTAACCTCTTTTAGAGTGATACAATAGGGCCCTTCGTGATACAAAAGACCCCATAACTTTACTAAATGTAGTACGAAAATAATATCAAGGCGAAAATTATTTGACGCATATAGGGTAGGTATTTTTGAGCTCCGTCAATTTATATCATTACTTTCTATGTATAAGGACATTGTTTTTTTTGAAGTATTAAAGTGCCTTGACCATCAGTTGCACTGTGCCTTATCATAAAACGTAGACTGACTTTAACCTTAGTCCTGACTTTAACTGTGTTGTTTCAACTGTATTAGATTTATAATTATTGTTATTCTCTTTTACACGCTTTAAAACAATGCGATAGCTGATTATATTTGACTATGGAATATATTTTAGCAATAGTTATAACTAGACTGTTATTAAAAGAAATCGGCATTAGTCAAGAAGTTACTATTGGTTTCTAGGACAACGATTTTTTATAAACTTGCCTTACCGTTGGTCTACTCTATGTTTTTTAATAATCATTAGGTTCAATGGCAATAACTCGAAAACCTACAAAGTATTGTCACACTATTCACTAATATTGAGCTGAATCCGTACAAGAAAACATTTTAGCTAGATTTGTGTGAAGTAGGTTATAATTGATACTCAAACTCACATCTTATATTATTCTCCTCGTCCCCACACTACTTTCCGCGCAATTGTCCGCCTTCTTTTATTCCTGCCGATGTGTTTATCACAAATGGTGTCCCACAACAAGCATTGCGTTTTAAGTCCGCAACTAAGTTTGGCAACGACTATAGCACAATTTCCTCTGAGTCCGGAACAAAGACGGAAAGGAATTCCACGCAAACATAATAAAGACCTTTCACGAACTTTTACTTACAACTTTACGGGAGTTTGAGTTACTTTATCTGTATGCGAGAAGTACGATTCGAGCCTAATTTACACTCATTACCATTAAAAATTAGCCAAACATTTGTGTTTCGTCATTATTCATTTTAAGCAGAAGTTTCCATTGTCTCGTAAAATTTTAACACCCTGTGAATAGCCTCGGTGTTCTTAGTAGTAATGTTTTTGTAAATATAAAACATTTCCTGTTTCCGTTTTCCTTCACTCTATACGACCAATGTTCAACGATGCGATGAAATATACTGGAGTACACACGTACGCAGAGATTGTAATAGTATAAGATAAAATTATGTAATAATACACGAAAAGAAATATACTTGTCTGCAAAAATTAAGTAAATGACAATGCTGTATTTGAAATGGTTTGTTCCATTACCTTCTATTCATAGGAGTGCCGAGAAGCTATTCAAACCATAATGTTCACAGTGGATGCGGAAATCCACTCACGGTATGACTGCAAGCTAAAGCAACCGGCTGCGAAACAAAATGTATTGTGTTGGAAGTTGTTGGGAGATTGCTAAACAACGTTCCATGCATCGCGCGGACCACTGCTGCCAGCATTCGCTACATTACAGCAGTGGAATTCATAATTTTTTCATTGTGAATTATAACTATAGCAGCACACATATCAGAAGCTATACCTTTTAATTCTACATTGTAATGTCTTAATATGTAGTGCTGTTGGTGTACCATATAAATAAATACACCCAAGTGCTATTTAATTTTGTTTTTAGTGCCGCGATTGGCAGTCGAGCAAACGGGCCACCTGATGGTAAGTAGTCACCGCCGCCGGTTGACTTCTGCAATGCCACGGCACAGCAAAGCCGCTGCTTACCGTTAATTCATTATTATTCGTTATTCTACATTATCATCCCTGAATTTATGTGAAGACTGCCTCGGTGGCGCAGTTGTAATTGCGTAAGCGGTACTATCATAGTCGGGCAAGTAATATTAGGATTTCTATCATGAACTACTCAGTATCAGCCCGAAGTCTGGAATTGTGTCTGGTATGGCAATAGGTTCGCCTCCAATTACACCATTTTTTTTTTGTTGTCGCGGGGAAAGCGTTTTATTACTGCCGCCCGCTCCGGAGGGAAGCGGATTAAGAATAAAACGGGTATGCTGGACTAGCCGGTCTTACGACCCAGCATCCCCGTCACACGGATGATGGCTATCCGTGCTGCCGCTGGGCCGAGTCCCTAACCCCTATATACTACCCACCCGACACTACCAGCTAAAACCCCGCGGTGGCCTTCTTCGGCGCTTACGGAGCGATCCCGGGGGGAACAACGACAGCGAACGAGGCCTTACCACACGCGCTGCCGTCCATCTCGGGGTCGCACGATGCTCCGAATTTGGGAGTGCATCGATACGGGCTGACAGCCCTCCGCTGCGCGCCCGCGACCCCCGATGGCCCCTATTAGTCGCCTCGTACGACAGGCAGGGGATACCGTGGTGGAATTCAAACGCCCCCATTCCACAGGGCGGGAGACGCCGGTCAGTCGTCCACCTGGCGCCTCCTACGTCTTCTCTGGCGGCGGGAGGGATCATATCGTTCCCGATCCCTCTCAGCACTCTCCTTCTGCGAGATGACGTTCTCGCAGAAGTGGGCCACCGCACGCCAGGACCTCCGGCTGGCGGCCTCCAATTACACCATGGGACAGTAATAAGCTCGGCGAAATGCCCATGTACTTGTTACACTTTTGTCTACGACTTCAGGGATCACAGGCGTGAGTATGAAGATGTAATTAAAATTTTACTATGTATTTGGTTAATTCAGCTTTTTTAATTCGTTACCATAAAAATAGTTTAACCTAGCATTATTTTACGATTAAATGAAGTTTAGATAAATATTGATAGTTTCATAGTGTTTCCGCAAATAATAGGATTCTGTTTTATAACGTTTCCATTTGAAAGTCAATAAATCTCGTTTTAGTAGTTAAACGTAAAGTATTGTGATATGGACATAAATTTGAGCGGAATCGAGTTACAAAAACCTTTTAACAAACTTTCACATTTACAAACTCTCGTAAAACAGTGCTTTCGCAAAAAAATGTAGATAGAAAGACAAAATTCCGAGATTCGAAATAAATTGGAAAGGCTGGGCTTTAAATACATTGGATATCGAAAAAATAATGAACGAGAAATATTCTTTCAGATAAGTAACGCTGAGAAACTTTTAGGTTTACTGTCACAGGGATTCTTTAGTAGGTATATGTCGCTAATTGTGAATCTGAAGGAAAGGAAGATTTGTTTTTTTTTAAATAAATGTATTAAACTATCCACATTCTACAAATAAATATAGGACACAAAAGAACACGTCTTTAAAAATACAAGAGTTATACATGAAGTCCAAGACCTTATTACTTCATCTAAAGTAAATTTAAACTTTTGTTGTAATTCCGTATTCATAGTCATTCATATTATTCATCATTCATATATTCATCATCATTCATTCATTATTATGATTATGATATATCGAAATCAGATCAATAATACCCAATTATATATTGTTGAAAATTTTTAATTTTTTTAGACTCTTGGTGTAAAAAGGGGCATGCTTCAATAAAAAAAATATATTGTTGTCATGAAAGTATGAGAACAAACATCACTAACATAGATTAAGATAGCGGCAACCGTACATATGGTAAAAACGCGCTATAGTGGCTCCGTTTAGTCAGTTGCGTTCCAGGGTCAGTAGGCATGAAATATCCAGATATTTGAGGCATAATTCTACCCTCAGAGGAATGGCGTTTTATGGTCTTTATATTTGGTGCAAGTGCCATTAGATGAAGTGTAGCGTTAGCCGTGAGAGGTTAAGTAAAATAACATTTCATGGGCCAACATAACTTAATAAATTAATTCACTAAACGTTGATACTTTAGTAATAGCCCGAAATATGTAATTCTCAAGTTATTCAAAACAACAAACAAAATCATTTTCATTTGCATACTATTCACTACTAAAGCAAAATTTATTTGTCTTAATGAGGATATCTAAACTTGGTCTTTGTCTCGATCAATCATACCCTTTGGGACTCATATTGTCCCCGAACTCTCATGAATAATCGACGGCAGCCTCTTCACTTACGTTAACACTTTTGCGACATCATTACCATAATAATAGACAAAATGAATACGCGCTTATGTCAGTATTATACGCGGAGGTCTTTGTGAAATCGGCTTTATTTCGTATAAGATAGGCTATCAAGCTTAGGACGAATTAGATATGGTGAATAATGGTTGTTTTACTTTGAGTAACTTACAGATTTTCTATTGCGTTTTATTTATGACTAGCATGTGCTCCCCGGCGTGGATGTTATTTTTGGGTGAAAAAGTATGCAATCCAAAGAGTTTTCTGCTGCACTGACGCACCTGTTTCTATCGTCATATCACTCAGGTGCTGTGCCTGAATAATAGAGAGAGGCCAACGTGCTGGTGATCCTCTAATACGGTGACCGGCCAAACAATATACAATTATAAACGCCTTTACGCAGCGCACGCGACGGAAGCTCTCCAAAAGCTTCTCTCTCTCTCTCTCTCTTTCGCTCTCTTTTTTTCCCCGTTTTTGCAACATTTTTCATTGATGCTCCGCTCCTATTGGTCGTAGCGTATTGTTATATATAGCCTTCCTTGATAAATGGGCTATCCAACACTAAAATAATATTTAAATTCTAACCAGTAATACCTGAGATTAGCGCGTTTAAACAAACAAACTCTTCAGCTTCATAATATTAGTATAGATATGGAGATAATTTGGAAAGATCCATGTAGCTTAGCTCTAATTAAATAATTGGAGATTGTATCCTTTTCGATTTAGTTATCAATGCATGACGCCTACTAAAGGCTTCTCACAAGTATCTATAAATCATAGAAGAGTTATAAAACTGGTGGATGGGTAATTAATAGGTTAGTTCATTCATATTACATTTTTATATTAAAGAAATTCTGTATCACTAACGAATTCTGCAGTTAATAGGGTTTTAAAATAAAAACAATTTTAAATATAATATAACAATGTATTGCTAAACATATTTTGGCTCGGTGTGTGTGTAATACATACGAAAAGAAGTTAAACAGAACCGTTACTAGGCAACAGCCACGTTGTATTACAAATAATTCGTCAATTTATATGTCGGACACAATACAACGTTATTTAGCATTGAGTCGTCCACCAGTCTGCATAAAGCAACATTCCCAGAAAAATAAGGTTGAAATACCGTAGGTATTTCTAACCTCAAGTAATTTAGGTCAAAAATGTTATCTAAGTTCATTTTTTGTAGCGAAATATGAACAGTAGACGTCTGAGAGCTACTTCAGCGACCTTGTTCAAAGTAAGCACTTAATAGTTGCCTACGGAATCTTTTGTAAGTCGGAAACCTTGAATCACTCTGGCCACACGAAGCCTACTCAACATTTCTCTCCGCGAAGAGATGTCACTTGAATTATAGATTGATTAACCGCATCAAAGGAAAATAAATTGATTAGTCAAGGAGCTATTTCATAACTACTAAATCAATAAACACATATTGCTACTCAAGTTTTCCAATATTTAATAAATGAGTGGCGCTTACAATTTAAAATTAAAACTAACTAGTCAGAATATCTTTTTGTATATAAATCGCAATACAATAGTAATAAATACATTTCAACGCAATAAGAGCATAAGTGAATAATGTGAATAATGTCATCACAGTACATTTAAAAAACAATTACAGTAAAGATGAATTCAATATTAATTTATTAATACAAATAATTAATAGAATATATTAGCACCTCTGGGACGGTTCCGCTAAATACCTACTCGATGCCTTAGATGGGTTGCAGCGGTGGGTCATCCGCATGATGCAGACGTAAGTAACAGCCTAGAGCCACTATAGCTGGGAAGGAATATTTCTACGCTTAAAAAAATATGAAACAAGGGGTTTGTGTAAATTATCTATTTACACAAACCCCTTTTCCGTGCTGTAATCCCATAAAAATCACTTTTACAACGCCAGCAGCCGATAAAAGCACAGAACAAATGTCGAAAGACGAGATAGTAATAGCTTCCCAAATAGAGGCTAGCGTTAGAAACTGCACTGTACCTAAATAAAGGCTGGAAATGTTGGTAGTTCGAACCCGTTGTAAGTGAAATACGATGGAAAGGGTAAACACGCTTTCATTCATAAATTATGCTGTAATTTCATACATTTTTCCACGTGCGCTCAGATAAATACAAAACAACCTATTCGCTTCATCTAGTCTTTCAATATTAAAACTCTTTCAAAGTGTTTGGGTGTTACAAATATGTTCATCGTAATAACAATATAGATAATAACTCGTATCTGCAGAACCAATATTATGAAACTACAACCCACGACTTTAATCCATGTTCTGTATTAATTGTAGTAATTAATTAAATTTGAAACCCGTACTATGTATTTTAAACAACGTCTTCGCTCCAGTGCTCAGTATCTATAAGGATTTCAGTAACAATAACTAGACTCGATTCAGCCATTGTTGCGCACACATGCCGGGTGTAATTAGTCCGCATGTAACATCGTACTTTAGTGAAAATACCTATTTCGATTCCCAATATAGATTTTCTGCTGTACTGCTGGTGTAATAAACATTTGGCACGGTTCATTTGAAGTTTATTAAGTGGAAACGCAGCGCGGCGCGTCCGAGCGGCATCGGGCGGCGGCCGACGGCCAGCATCACGCGTCCAAATCACAGATTCTATCTTCCTCTTTATGAGGCGAGAGATTCCGCTTTGCGATGAATGGTTCACGGACGATGGCAAACGTTCATTAATATTATGCCAGTTCTCCACCTGCCACACAACGTTCATATTACTAAAGGGTCAATTTCGCGCGGACCCTCATAACGCTCCTCGAGCTCGATATTTGGCACGAAAGTGGTGTATAGAAGTAACCGTTATTTTTGCTCATTCTACGTAAACATAACCTTTGATGGAAATATTCCGTTGTTCGCATACAGAATATTGTAGTCGCTGACTTTGGAAGAAAATGTGCTTATCGGTCTATAACGGGAGCCATTGAACGAAAAGAGGTAGTTGACATAAATTGCGTGTGTGTGATATTAATATAGATACTAGTGTAGGGCACATAAGGATGTCTAGTTTATAGTGATGTAGTAGAAACATGCGATAAAATTGCGATTATATCGCTGAAGTGTTTGGAACCGTGCCCGGCGCCCGCACCGGCTGAAATAAAACACTCACCGCGACCTCAAGCTATCTGTAAATTGTTAACATATATTACGACTAGTGGTTTCACAGACGAGTGACTTTATAGCAATTGTCAACTGGTTGTTATAAAAAGTTTATATTATATGTATTCCTCGACTTCGAGTAAAATATGAACGGTGACGACTAGTAGAACTAATCTTACTCTGTACATATATTAGGAATGTATTTTGATATCAGTTTTGTAATAAATTCATATAATATGAAGAATAAACCCGAAAGCTAATATTGTTGGCTTTAATTGTTTTTATAAAGCAAGCATTATCATCGTATTGTTAATTTTTTATGTTTACAGTTTAGAGAGTTGTCAGAGAAAACCAAGAAAAAAAACAATTAATTATATAAAACACCTATCTCATTGAGATATTTCCATAGGTGAACTATATAAATTAATACACCCAACAGTCACATACATAGTCTTGACCCCACGGTAGATCAAACCTGTATCGTGGGTATCAAGTACCACGACAGCATATACAGCACCCAGTTCCAAACAAATATTTCTGGGTTACACAAAAATTTGTCTTGGTGCGTGGATCCAGCCCGTGGCCTTGCGTTTCACAGCCGGCTACTCGCCCACTGCGCGAGAGACTGTCATGAATATTGTCATGACTGTCATTTGCATGGTGGTAGGATACTCATATCCGCCCGGATAGCGACCACCGTACACAGGGTGTAAAACCCACCATAGTGGCACACGCAAGTTTGGCGCGTTCCGGGATGAGCCAATGTAGAGTTGGGATACGATGTTTGACCGTTTTGCGGTCTTCTGAGTGCTCTGACATTAGACCCGCGACAGCTTCTTCACCGTCCTGCCCATGGCGTAGTGTGAAGAAACAGACCGGCATGATTGTGTTGAGTAGCGGGCGATAGATTGTCTCTCGCTACTTGATACTCTAATTGGACGGCACTGCGCTTACCATCAGGTATAGTGTAGTCACTTTGCCGTGCCAGGATAAAAAAAAACAAAATTATGCATCATGTACTTAAAAACAAGTTATTCCTTAAAATATGATTAAAATACAATTTCAGCTTTGACAACGCAATAAGGTTTATCCAGAACCATCAAAACGGAAATATGCAAATTATGTTGAGATAAAAAATCTTTTAGCTTCAAAACTCTCGAAATGTGTCATTCCCACGCAGGTTTGAATTCAGCGTTTTGCTAAATAAATTAACTGACTGCTTTGCATATACATTTGATTACAGTGCGTCCCTGAGGAAATTCTAGGTGTTGGGATTTGATTAGATAAGAAGTCTATGGGCGGCGGTGACTACTTACCATCAGGTGGCCCGTCTGCTCGTCTGCCTATCAAGGCACTAAAAAAAAAAAAAAAGATAATGCAACAAGTACCTAGTGTTATTACTTATCGCGATTTGTATAAGGGCAATATCCTGGCACGGTGAATTCTAAATACTTATTATATGTCACCAGAAACATGTCTGAATTAAATTAAGTCAAAAATCATAAAAATTGCGTCGAGTTTCGATAAATTTCTGAGAAGTCTGCTACAGCAATCAGTATAAAAAAATGTTAAATGTGGCTTCATGACAAAAGTTTAATAAAGATATTATGATCAATCGTGATTGTTATGATGGCGTATAAAATGTATATAAAAAAAATTAAAATAAATAATATTTTTTTTTTGTATTGTAAATTGTTCTTATTACAGTATGGATGGGTTGATTAGAGTGGGCTTATAGTGGTTGGTACTATTGTATAATAAAAAATGGACCCTCAAATATCTTTAAGCACCATCGCCATCAATTAAACTACGTGCCTCCGCCGCTTAAGCCGCTACTTGCATGGGGCGGTGAGCACTCAAATCATCAAGGTCGTTAACGTGGAGTACAGCTTTAACAACTATTCCTCATTAAGCGTCTTTACAGTATTGTAAGTACTATGAAAACCGGTGTAAGTGTAGGTCTACGACCGGTGTGAAATAGATCTTAGGCAACATTTTTAATACATAGTAAGCAATTTCAAACCCAGAACTTGCTGAGAAGTCGATGGATGATTCTTAGCTGTGAGGAAATTCGATTACTTACATCAGAAATTCTTAGTTCCAAGTGGAATTATGAAACTTCGCTGCAGTTCTACCTATTATAATAATATCATGATGTTGATAAGTTTGATGCAGAAGATAGAATTAAAATAAATTCGGGACTTAATTCTTGGATTTATTTAATAGAATTTTATGTTTTTGTTATAGTGAATATGTTTCACCCTTTACACTATAGCGTTTTTATAACATAGTCCAGTGATTCGGCTTATAAGGGTAGGAGAGGGTGTTCGAAAGGAGAGGGAGATTTAGGTATCTAGATATATTAGTCACCGTACTAAACGCCACAGCATGCTGATATGGGATTGTTAACGTTAATCATTTAATTATGTAACAGTGATGATTAACTCAATTAACTCACCTTAAATAGCATTCTGCTATGTTTGCTAATACTATATTCTCTAAATGTGGACTATTTTGATGATTATTTTGATTATTACTGTTTTCAACTTGCAAAATGGGTTCTCAATTCCATTCGTATGTTTTAAGACGTAAACCTTTTGTAACTTCGAAACAGAATGAGGTTCATGTATAAAAAGAATAATAATATAAAAAAATCGCCGAGAGCGATAAGACCGCCAATTGTACTTTTATTTTTATTTTGTGTGTTTAATATCATGTATTTCAGTGTACAATAAAGAGTATAAATAAAAATAAATAAATAAATATAAAACCTGTATTATAGATGCCCCGAATGGGCACACATTCACATACCTTTGATATCTCATGAAGAATTCTTAGGAATGCAAGTTTTCTTACGATATTATCCTTCACCGTGAAAGGAGGAGATAATTAACAATGAATAGGTACACATGTAACTTCGAAAAGTCTGAGGCCGTTTGGTTGGTTTTAAACTTGCGACTATCTTCGTGGTATGATGTACTACTTCCAACTAGCTATACATAAAAAGGGGTCGAGTTAAGAATTACATTTCTGACGTTAAAATAGTAATAGATATAGAACTTAGATAAAACCCACACATACGCATACGGTCACTTCAAACTCAACATGATAAAGGACGCATTGTAATGTCCTACTACAATAGGTGGACGCAATTTTTACCCGTACCTGACACGGGCATCCGCAGTGTCACGCCTGTCCTCCACGCCGCCGCAGATTGATATGTATGACCAAAAAAAAGGTTCCGACGCATTGCGAACCTCTTTTTTTGAAGTCGGTAAAAAAGACTGTGTTAGACATGCATTTTACATTTGCAAAGCGTCTATAAGGAGTTTTTAACGGGAGTTAATAATTTACCACAATCTGATATAATGCGATTTCTTTTGCAATTTTGTGTAATAGTACAGTTTTTGTTTTTCTATCCCATCTATATAATTTTGACTTTTGGAAACAGGACTACCTAGTCTCATGTGTCGCAACGTGGTGCCACGTGGTGCC
This sequence comes from Laothoe populi, assembly GCA_905220505.1. Lineage (NCBI taxonomy): Eukaryota > Metazoa > Arthropoda > Insecta > Lepidoptera > Sphingidae > Laothoe > Laothoe populi. The sequence goes on along the minus strand of HG992164.1, from coordinate 9,659,947 downwards.
TTGTGTCTTATAGCATCAAGATAATCTCTCATTATCGTTATATTTCAACCAATTTACACAAAACTGTCACAAATTATATACTCACCTTACTCATAAATTCCTCTTCTATTGTTGAATACCGCATGAAAATCCGTTCAGTAGTTTTTGAGTTTATCGCGAACAGACAGACAGACACGACGGAGGACTTTGTTTTATATTGTTGTTTTATTTATAATATTTAGTGATAAAGTTTAAAATATATTTGTATATCCGGTTTTGTTATTATTGTATATTATTGTTTTATTTATAATATTTAGTGATAAAGTTTAAAATATATTTGTATATCCGGTTTTGTTATTATTGTATATTATTGTTTTATTTATAATATTTAGTGATAAAGTTTAAAATATATTTGTATATCCGGTTTTGTTATTATTGTATATTATTGTTTTATTTATAATATTTAGTGATAAAGTTTAAAATATATTTGTATATCCGGTTTTGTTATTATTGTATATTATTGTTTTATTTATAATATTTAGTGATTAAGTTTAAAATATATTTGTATATCCGGTTTTGTTATTATTGTATATTATTGTTTTATTTATAATATTTAGTGATAAAGTTTAAAATATATTTGTATATCCGGTTTTGTTATTATTGTATATTATTGTTTTATTTATAATATTTAGTGATTAAGTTTAAAATATATTTGTATATCCGGTTTTGTTATTATTGTATATTATTGTTTTATTTATAATATTTAGTGATAAAGTTTAAAATATATTTGTATATCCGGTTTTGTTATTATTGTATATTATTGTTTTATTTATAATATTTAGTGATAAAGTTTAAAATATATTTGTATATCCGGTTTTGTTATTATTGTATATTATTGTTTTATTTATAATATTTAGTGATAAAGTTTAAAATATATTTGTATATCCGGTTTTATTATTATTGTTTTATTTATAATATTTAATGATAAAGTTTAAAATATATTTGTATATCCGGTTTTGAATTAAGAGTATTTAAAAGACATAGAATTTAAGTAACACCAAAGTTTGAAGCTAACGGCATGTAGCTCGGAAGTTGAGCTCTTTGAGGAAGCAGGAAGTGTCGCGCCGGGAATTTTTCATATTTAAACTTTTATTAAATAAGTGAAACCCGTATCCATTTTCTCTTCACTTTCAACGTATACTTAAGGAACAAGGAAAAATAACCAAGGGACTGGATGCCAGCGCGCGTTCGTAAATAACAACGTTTTTTTAAAATTTCTAAATTCTTGTGTTTGGAGAAGTAGCTAAAAATCATGACTGTAAATTCATTCTATCTAATTATGATGTTCCATTATGTGCACAAGGGTCAATCGGAATCAGTCGATTGCCTCACATGATATGTTGCGATCAATAACTACTGCAAACTCTTTTTATCTCTAGATACAAAACCATTACTCATGATCGAAAATAGAACGTCATAAATCAAAGGAAGTCTCGTCATAGGCTCGTATTCGTGCCGAACGTGTTTCAATCAGACACCGCATGTTTGTATAACGACAACGATCTGCACGCTGCATAAACACATCTACCTAATTACGAGCCGCCGACAGAAATACAATAACATAACAAATATAACCAACGACCGTGGTTATTTTGCTACTTTACGCGCTCGTAGCCTCTCGAAAACCCGGTAAGGCGAATGCAATAGTGTTCACGTGGGACTCAGTTTATTTTATTAACCGACTTCAAAAAAGGAGGAGGTTAACAATTCGTCGGAATCTTTTTTTTTATGTATGTTACCTGATAACTTGAAGACGCCTGGACCGATTCGAGAAATTCTTTTTTTGTTTAAAAGGGTATATACTTCCCAGGTGGTCCCATTGGCACCAAGTCAGGATCTGATGATGGGATCTCAGACAAATCAAGGGCAACCCTCAAATTTTATAGTGACGCATAATTTGTTTTTTATTGAAGTCGGTGTACTTTTTATAAAGTAATAGGCTATCGTATTTTAAAATAAAGTCTTCTAAATCTTAACATATAAGCGGTGTAGTATATAAATTGCTTCATTATCGACGATATCTAATTGTCGTATCGGAACAATCGTGTCGTAATACGTAAATAATCGTAACTAATTTGTTAGATGCCCGAATGAGATGAAGCGTTACTTTATGTGTCCAGATGGAAATGCAATGGCACATTAAGTTTCTGATTGACTTATATAAAATAATAAATACCAACAAAGGCTTAATAAGTTTTAAAATACTCTAAACTCTCTTTCGCTCGTACAGTACAGAGTTAAAAGATGATCAATGAAGTAGTGTCTACTGTTCTAAATGGGTGCAGATTTTGAGCTCTTTACCCAGCTAGGCTAAAGATGGCAACCCTAGGCATTTGTGATCCATATTATCATTTAGAATTTGTGTAAATATTAAGTAATCCATTATCCATTCTACTCAATGTTACAAACTTTGTCATTTATTATTATAAAATGAAAGTAGTCATTTATTTGTATAATTACTTGACTTCAGCTAGATGAACTAAACTATTTTAGATGTTGGTAAGTAATCTTGTTTTCATCGTCTCGTCGTTTGTTGAAATTAAATAATAATATCAGTAATTTTGATTAATTAACTTATTTCATGCTGTCATTAAAGTCGATTGCGGTTGAATTTCATTTAAACAATGATAATAAGAATTTTTAATACATACATAGAACAAAATGTACCAAATTCCAGTAAACACAACATAGTTATCTTTGATATCATCTTTGGCGTAATTGGATTGTTTCTACTCAAAAACATAAATACCATTTTGGTTGATTAATAACGATTCCTTGATATTTATTTATTTTATTTTGAAGTACTAAGGTAATACACAGTACATACATATACGATAGCATTGCAGATATCTACGTTTGTGTTCACCTCTTGAAGGTATTTACAACTTAATAAAAAAAAGTACTTGGAAACAAGATATAAATGTAAGTTACACGTTTAAATTCTAATGCAACATATTTTTGAGTAATACATGAATAAAAAAAATACCGTTGACTAACAATATAACAAGAAAAAAAACAAGAAAAATACCTAATTATATTATTTGTAGATATAACGGACCCTATACAATATATCTAATGCACACGAAATCATAACAAGTATAGTTTATTATTCCATATACATGCAGTATAATATAATGTTTTGACAAATCGCTTTTGAAGCTAGTACAGTCCCTCGTGAGAAATGCGCAGCGATTACGCGATAAGCACATAGTCATGTACGTGATAGTATTATGTCAAGACATATTCACGAAATATATTTGAAAAATCTTTTGCTTGTTATAAAACCATAGAAATTAAACAGCCAAAATTACTCTTAAATAAAAATCAACAACAAGTTTATAATCGGCGATAGACAGATGTCAGTGAAGGTGAAGCAGACTACCAAGACAGAGGTCACAGGTTCAATCACAACCCTAAGGGTACATCGACATTTCGAAGTTACTTGTATTCATTGTTCATTCATCAAGTTATCCGTAAAAGAAAACAACATACACCTGAGAATTTCATAATAATACTTATGTACTTGACAACCAATCTGTGTTACGCCAGCGTGGTGGTCTGAGCCCTAACCCGTCTCAATACTGGAGGATTCCCGATCTCGAACAAAATAAATGTAATTTATGCAAACATATAATAATATAGCAGGCGATATCAAAGATATTATTTATTTTGATGAAAATTGCTGTACTTATACTTATTGTGGTTCAAGATGATAATCCAAGCTTAGGAAGAAAAACCTATTCTCCCTCCACACATATTATTATCCTTTCTAAGCCTCATGATACACTTCCGTCTATAAATATGATATTAACGCGGTTATTTTCGCTCCCGAACCTTTGTTACTAATCCCCTGATATCTCAGGGACGCTCAACTGATTGCAATATGTCTTCGTTCAAGAATATTTACGACGGTCGCTCATTTTCAGTAGTAAATATAAACACGACATTCTGCCGCCCTCAGGGCCCATAATGGGCCATTAACACATCACTTACAAAAATGTTAATTGAAACGCTATGCGTTGACTTTACGCGTTACTAAATCCTCCGTTAGTGTCAGTAAACAACACACATATACACTCACGCCTGTAATCCCTGAAGGGTTAGGCAGAGGTGTAGCCTGTACACCCACTTTTCGCCGAATTTCGGTCCCAAAATGTGATAGGGGGCGAGCCTATCGCCATACCGGGCACAGTTTCCAGACTCCGGTCTAATACTGAGAATTTCAAGATAGAAAAAACTCAATATCACTTTTCCCAAACCGGGGATCGAACCGGAGACCTCAGGTAGGTTTTGTCAGTAAACAATTCTATAGTAATAATTGCATTTATTAGGTGCTATGAGAATACATAACTATTACAGATACAACTTGACGATTTCGACACACAATTCATCATTAAATATGTTGTATGTGAAGTGTGGATCAAATTATGTCTTTGAGACTGACTATTACCTATGCTTTTTAAACTTGCACGGTAAAGTGATCACTATGCAACTGACGGTAAGCTCACTGCAGTCAGTTATGAGTATCAAGCAGCAAACACAACTATTCCTCGCTACTCGACACAATCGTGCCGGCCGCCAATGTTATAAGTATTTATATCTGGATATCATTAAATAAAAGAGTTTAATTATTTAGATGATTCAGTAGCAAAATGTGTAAATAATAAAGTAAACATTTGTTTAATTTATTTAGGGTCATACAAATATACATTTTTTTTTATATCATAGTCCGACAAACGAGCCAGTGGGTCACCTGATGTTAAGTGATCTCCACCGCCTATGAACATCCACAATACCAAAAGTATCACGTCGCGCTGTCGGCCTTAAAGGTCAGGAATAGGGATTAGGGAAGGGAAGGGGGAATCTGGGCCTCCGGATATCTCACTTACCATACGAAACGCGACAGTGAACTGCCACTTTACGTTGGTTTTCTGTGAGACAGTGGTACTACCCCGGTCGAGCCGGCCCATTCATACTGTAGACAAATATGTCTACGGCGTGACTCTACCACTTTTTACATGCGTCAATTTGAATGTTTGTTTGTATGTGGAGACTATTATAGATTGCATTTAAAAAAAGAAATATATACGTTCGTACCTATATAATGTTATGATAAATTAACTACATATTATCTGCGGCAATGCTTATATATAATGTGGATAATATTTCTTGCCAGAATATCTTATATATTTCATCCAAACCATTAAGCTGTCATTGTTGTTTAGAAACAAATAGTACTCTCGCATTTATAATATCCCACTGAAGCAGACTGAGTGGTAAACCACAGAACCGCACAATTATAATAACTATTGGTTGAAATTCGACTGTTTATCATAAAAAGAATGTTTCCCATTTTTATTTATAACATTAAAGACCATCAATAGCAACCAAACAAAAAATGGCTGACAAACAAGAGAAAAAGGTACTAAGCTATTTTGTCTTTGCCTTTTTACCCGACTGCCAAGGAAGGGTTATGTATTTGCATTTGTATATGCGTCGAAGAGTTGTTATTACTAGATTTTGCCCACGCCTTGGAATACATGATTACATTTAACGGTACCGTAGGCGACTGAAATCCGATACAGAAACGCTTCTAGTTTTTCCAGAATGTTCCGATTTTCTGGCATATTTTCCTATATTTATTTTGTCAAAAAAACCTTATTCGGTCGATCATGAATATTTAAAAAAGAGCCCAGTGGTCGAGTCATACCCAAGAGTGCATAAGTGATGCACTTACAACCGAACAGCATTTAATTTTTATGTGTATAGGCTAGTCAATTTCTGTTGTGGAACAGGCTTTAGTATGTTGTTCCGTTGTATCTATAAGACTTGGGATTTTAAGTTTTCTGAGGAAAAAGGGTTAAATATAGCCACACACTGTTCTAAAATACTTAATAATATTTTTCATGAAACAACATTTTTTTTATTTTTTGGTAATCAATGTTTTCTACGTATTTATAAATTGCACAAGTACGATAATTAATAATTGAACATCAAGTTGTAAGTAAGCTATTTCTAGTTATTCCAGTGGCGCAATAGTAATTGCGTACGTGGTACTACTGCCTAGCTAAGGTCTCAGGTTCGATCCCGGTCGGATTAAAATAATAATGGGTTTTTCTATCACGAAATAGAGTATCAGCTTGTTACACTTCTGCCTACCCCTTCAGGTATTGTAAGCGTGAGTGCGTATGTATCTATTTTCTTAAAGAAACCGGATGCTATTTTTAACCGACTTCAAAAAGGAGGAGGTTAACAATTCGTCGGAATCTTTTTATGTATGTTCCCCGATTACTCAAAGAAGACTGGACCGATTTGAGAAATTCTTTTTTTGTTTAAAAGGGTATACATCCCAGGTGGTCCCATTGGCACCAAGTCAGGATCTGATGATGGGATCTCAGAAAAATCAAGGGCAACCCTTAAATTTTATAGTGACGCATACTTTGTTTTTTATTGAAGTCGGTGTATTTTTTAATGGATTAAAAAACTTTTATTTATTAATGTAAATTTTTCAATGGTTGCTTATGTTTATTCGAATATTACACATTGAAATAAAACTAATTTTACGGATTTTATTTTTAAATAATAAAAAAACCATATTTGATTAAATTTTTACTGAGCCTAATGTAGTATTAACTCACTCTTAATGTCGAAAATTTAAGTCTATATTAAAGCATGAGTTAATTATCCATTAATTGAGTACGGGTGTTAATTTTACAGAACTTAATACGGCTGCAAGCCATTCCTAATCTCATTTTTTTTTTTTTTTATATTATAGTCCGACAAACGAGCCAGTGGGTCACCTGATGTTAAGTGATCTCCACCGCCCATGAACATCCACAATACCGAAAGTGTCATGTATGCGCTGTCGGCCTTAAAGGACAGGAATAGGGATTAGGGAAGGGAAGGGGGAATCTGGGCCTCCGGATATCTCACTTACCATACGAAACGCGACAGTAAACTGTCACTTTACGTTGGTTTAAATTTACATCGCATTTGTATACCAAACGTAACAAATGTCTTAATCAAACATTTCTCAAAGAGCTTGTTACAAATGACCGCGGATATCACGAGTTAATGAGGTCGCACGTTACATTAACTATCAAGTGTATTGAAACTTCTATCGAGCTAAACCCAGCGACTCACACAAATTAATTTTATTCAACTTTAGATTATAAAGTGCTTTAATTTAAAGTCTTGCCATAAAAAACGCACAAAGACAAAATCATCGCAATATAATATCAAATTAACCATCAACAACTTTTTGATGAATAATGAAGATTTAAAAACAATTACTGCTTGGATCGCGGTCCCGTCGTCTAACTTATAAATTATCTTCCAGACATTTACAAGTTCGTCAAAAGCAAAGTTCAAAACTTGGGAGTTATATCGCGGGTCAATAAAATTTTATTGCGAGCGATTTTAAAATACAAGTCAGCGTGTTCATATAATGAAAGGAATGGGAGATACTTGTACAATTATTTTGAGTATAAATAAAAAAGTAACCGTAGGCAGCGGCTTTGCTGTGCCCTGGCATTGCAGAAGTCTATGGGCGGCGGTGACTACTTACCATCAGGTGGCCCGTCTGCTCGTCTGCCTATCGAGGTACTTAAAAAAAAGTAAATCTTCAATTACTTCGATAAAATAATCACCATGATTAAAATTTAATATTAATTAATTATATAATTCCACTTTCAAAATTTTAACGGGTTGACGTAGTACGAAAAAAAATTATAACAGATTACACTCTGTTATCATGGTACAATTTAAACAAAATGTCAATCGATGGGAGAAAGGTAACAAAGGCGCAAAAAATAACAAAAGCGAAATGTCACGAGCCTTATGTTACCAATAGACAGGTGTGTAGGAGTTGCAATCAAAAAACAAACTGTGACTAGGAGGCGGGGCCAATCATACCCGCCATACAAGCAGCCAACTGTTGAAGACATATCTAGAGCAATTTTAACCTTTTATTTATACTGTGCTTGCTACCTACTTGCTTTAATGACACAAGAAACCGGTGTAGTAGGCGTTGACACTAAATATATCATACGACTTGTAAATTATTAAAAGTGTAACGATGTTCAATTATTTCACTAATGGCTTAACTGCTGTTTTTAAAATCTCGTATTACGAAACGGAACATGAACACTTCTAGAATAATTTAGTCCCTCTGCCTATTCTTGTATCCCGGTGTGTTTTTCTTAGATTGCTTAATACATAAAAATCGGTTCACACTGTCAAAAAATTAGGCTACTGGTGTAATACAATAAATATATATGCTTTTCCAAGGACATAGATTCCAATCTATTCGAATCTAGTTTCGGGTTCCTTGTGAAAAACGTTTCTCAAAACTAAAGTTGACAAAATCTTACTTAAGATCCACAATGAGCCTAGCGCGGCTAACCACTAAAGTATATTTTGATAATGTGATGTGTGAATTAGCAAAATAATATCACGTAAGCACTATTAGTATGTGTTATTTTTCTGGGGGTGTCAACCCACGTTACGCCACCACTGCATCATAAGACTTTAGTGTAAGTACTCTTTGTGAAGTATTTTATTGCGCAGAGAGGTATTGTGATTGGAAAAAACTGAAAATCATTACAAGTATCTTATGCAATCATTATACCTGGAAATTGCAAAACTGTTTAAAACACGTAGAAATAAATATAAATACAATATGTAAACACTTTGCGGTCTGGAACTCTCTCGGTGCCCGCCCTCGCCCTTTTTAAAGTACCTTTACGTACAACCAAGGGCACTCAGGAAAACAAAAAATAATAACCTGCCTGAACTTAGTAAAAGTGACGTGCGCAAATATTGGGTGATTTTTTACCATTTTAACATACTTCAAATTAGAATGGAGTTTCTAAATCAGCTATATTTCAGCAATGAAGTCTTAGCCATAAAAATATTGACCACTTATGCTGAGTTTTTAAGACCAATAGAGTTAATCTCGTGTTAAAATCGTGGTTGGATATTAAATTACAATGACGGAGTACAAGACAATAATGCAAGCTACTTAGAGATAACAGCAAACGCATTTTAAAAAGACTAACACTTAAAAACCTTCTGCAATGTGTTTAGTGAACTCGTGATTTACCTAATTAAAAATATTAAATACATACACTCACTAGGTTAAACCTTCATCGCGGGAATCAAGAGCTACGAGAGACTACGGTCCCACAACACCCAGACTCGTAACAAATATTTGTCTGTCACACACATTTGTTTCAGTGTAGGAATCGAACGCAGCACACAGTTTCACAGCCGGCTATTCGCCCGCTGCGCCATGAGGCTGTAAATTATTTTTTGTACATTGTATAAAAATTGGAGTAAGACTTTTTTTTATACTATAGTCTAGTCACTTAAACAAATAATAGTTTTAAATGATAAATAATGAAATAACGCTATACAGTCACTATAAATAAAGCCGTCAACGGAATTTCCAACCAAATAAAATCGTTAGAGCCCATGCCAGAAATCGATGTGTGCACTGAATAGAAAATGTACACACATTACACCCGCCAATGTACGCTGATAAGAATTTATGTGTACACCGAATCCTAATGAAATTATATCCCATTAAACATGGAGCATACTGAGACTTACGGCTTTTTTTTACTTCGGAGTAGAAGTATATAAATAGTCTACTGCAAAGTGTTCAATATTTGTCATGTGCTTCTTTATATAATATCTTGGTAATGTGATAATATGTGAATGTGATAGTAATTTGCCAGCTACCGTGTTTCCTCCTTTCTATGATCCTGGGCCCTTTAGGCGTAGTGTGAAGAAGCTAAACAGCAGGCCGGCATGATTGTGTTGAGTAGCGAGGGATAGACTATCTTTCGCTACTTGATACTCTATCTGGACTGAATAAAAAAAACGGAATAAATCAATATTATTATTGCTTCTGTGGCACAGTAGGCGAGTAGCCGGCTGTGAAACAAGAGGCCGTGGGTTCGATTCCCACACCGGGACAAATGTTTGTGTGACAGACAGATATTTATGTCCGGCGTCTGGGTGTTGTGAGACTGAAAGTCTCTCGTAGTCCCTGATACCCACAACACAAGACTCGGATCTTAGTGTGGGATCGGGGCTATATGTGTGACTGTTGGATGTTATTTATTTATTATCTGTTTTCATTGATAGTCGGACATGTATATATTAGCAAAATCATTTTACCTTACTGAAGGTATTTCATTATGTACTAAGCATGTTGAATAATAATACGTGTCCCAGCACTTTAATAAGTTATAAATTACCCTTAATATAACCCGTATAAGTGTTTTTATATATTCATTATCTAATACCGCAACGAGATAAAGATATTATTATTATATTATACCATAAAGTAACACTTTATGTACGAGATTTATTTTAACGTTTCTTGTGATTAATACGCTTGATCTAAGCACTTTAAGCATTTCTTTTGTATATTTTAATTACGTTCCTTTTATAGTTGGTAGAATATTTAGCAAACCTCAGCTCGTTACCTCACGAAGCACTGACAAATAAAATATTAAAGTAAAGTTGAAACTGTGTCTTATAATTTCACCAATAGGGATGTTTTTCTATTAAATTTAACTGTATCCTTAATTTGCAGACGTGTCATTCAAATAGTGGCAATTGATTGTGGCCTAGGGCCTAGCGATGAGAGAAACAAATTACCATGACAAATATCTCAGGTTCGATTCCAACCCCATGGGACACAACTTCGACGTTTCAATTCTGTGTGATATATTTTGTACCAAATATCGATCGCCTTAATTGTGACCTACGTATCTGAGAATTCTAAATACGAAATTCGAAGGTATGTGAAGTAGCCTGTATTAAGCAAGCGTGGAAGACTAAAGCCTAACCCCTCTCATTAGTTCAAGAGGTCCGTACCGTACCGTACTCTGCAGTGGGACAGTAGGTATATATTATACAACATATACATACATATACACACATATACATACATATACATACATATACATACATATACATACATATACATACATATACATACATATACATACATATACATACATATACATACATATACACTCACGCTTGTAATCCCCGAAGGGGTAGGCAGAGGTGTAACCAGTACACCCACTTTTCGCCGAATTTCGGTCCCATAATGTGATAGGGGGCGAGCCTATCGCCATACCGGGCACATGTTCCAGACTTCGGGCTAATACTGAGAATTTCTAGATAGAAAAACCCAATATCACTTTACCCGACCCGGGGATCGAACCCGAGACCTCAGCACAGCAATCGTAACGCATGCGCAATTACAACTGCGCCACCGAGGCAGTCATATATTATCAGTATATTATACAAGGCTAACATTATTATAATTTTAAATCTAACTTTAAGTATCATCTGAGCCTTTATAGCTGATTTTATTATACAAACATTTTCCAGTAAGAGTTATGGCTAAAGCAGGGTTATATAACTGAAACCCATTTATAATGTCTACCGGAATATTAATTTGATCTATTTTGGTACAGGACATGATGAATGGTGTATCTGTGTTACTAAAGACGCCTACACGCATGCATAAAACATCAGCTGGTAACAATAACTCAATGGCTCAGATGTCGTGTTTTTGCTTGCTATTTGTTACACATTCATAGTTGAAAACATTATATCCCATGGTAGTGACAACAAAACGATGTTCTAAGTCACGTTCCAACACAATGGCGACACTCAAATCTTCAAACAGCTATGAAAGTATGTGCCGATTACCGTTGTAAGACAAATGCCCAGTCTCAATATAAGGTGACATAGATTTGTAGCCGTTTTCTTACTTTTATTTGTGACAAACAAAAGCTAGAAGCGCGACAAAACAGCCCAATTCTTCATCAAGACAGTCGACTTTATCGTGTTCCATCATGGTTAATCGATGTTTCACATTTATTACTTACGATCACTCGTTCTCTAAATATCTATCACTAATCATGGATACTATTAAGGTTAACGAGGTAAACAGTTGAGTCTCGGTAGCCAATCTGTTTGGGAAAAAGCTTTGCGTACATTGGCTCGCGTGACGTCACTTAGCCGACGCCGACCCTGCTCTGAGTAATTGTTGCCATAAATTAGCTTGTGTCCAGATGGCTCAGAATGAGACATTAAGGGTAAATTTGATACATTGAATATAGTCTAAATTATATGAACGCTTTATCATATTATAACAAAACACTACGGCAAGACAGTAAAATTATGACATAGCATAACATGAATCTGTTAAGGGTTAGTCCAAGGTGCAGTAAGTAGTACATTCACGGCTTGCTAAGCGTATCATCGTGAAATGAATCAATAAAATGTGTTCAAAATTAAACGAGATGCAAAAGATTTGGTAATTAACTTTAATGTTTATCAATGGCGAACAATGAACAACGGCTATACGTAGCGCGGGAAAACAAGTGAAGTGTCAATAAACAACCGTGAAATAGTGTACCATAGATAAAAAGTTTAATTATTATTTATTTATGATATTATTATTATTCATAGAAACAGAAAGGCGGCTAAAATAAATATTCTAACAATATGTTACTGCAGAGGAGAGGCAAACGTTTATAATGTCTAATTTCAAGCAACTCACGTATGTTTTTCAAATTGAAAATACAAATTTTCTTTGTCCGACAAATTCATAGTACTAGTACTCTCACTATAATGACAAGATGCACAAACTTTAATTTCACTATACCGCTGACAAGTCAGCAGTATATATCAGTCCAGTATTATATACTCTCAGGGGGCATTGAACTTCTCTACTTATGGGGTTAGTACTGTGTCCATCACACTGGCTAGTATGGTAAACATGGTAAAGTGGTATTGGTTGACACACACTCTCAAATTGCTCTGAAACCCTGCACCGTTTAACCAGCAATAATAAAGTGAATCGAACGTTGTTTCGGTAGTCCAATCTGCTAAGCATTTTACGTTATATACACTATTTTTCACCCAATAATAAACAATATTGATATTATGATATATTTTTAAGATAAAGAATAATGTTTTAATATTCAACCACTCCTATCCCTTAAATCCTTTTATAATAAGTTGAATAAAAACAAATTACTAGTAATTTTAAAATGGGGTAAATGACCGTTACGAACAAAGATACGAAGCACATAAGTTAATAGAAATAATACTATGAGAAAATATGAAATGGTAATATTCATTGTTAGAAGATTCAACATTGGCTTGAAACAAGAGTTTCGCAAATTCATATTTTTGGCGCACCACCAAGCTGTGGAACAGTTTGCCAGCTACCGTGTTCCCTCCTTCCTATGATCCTGGATCATCACATCAGGCCGGCATGATTGTGTTTAGCAGCCAGGAAATGGTTGTCTCTCGCTACTTGATACTCTAATTGGATGGCACTTCACTTACCATCAGGTGCACCTGATGATGGTGAGGATGATGGTCACATTACCGTGCCAGGATAAAAAAATATATATTATGTTTGCATCGAATGGCCTATTATAGACATTTTCAATTAACAGTTTTGTAAACTTTAAAATTGTTACGAAACCACCAAGTATCACAACTTGGTGGTTTCGTTCACATCAAGGCAACTATCGAATTCCTAAGTACCGGATAAAGCACACATTTTTTTATCTTAATATATTAACATACTGCCAAAGCGGGTTTTCTTTCCTTCAGAAATTCATATACATTCGTCTCGCACAGCTCATTTGTGAATAATTTTTGTGAACCGCCCCGCGCTACATGTCTTATATATATACATATCTTATGTGCCTGGTTCAGAGGCATTCATATAAAGTGTTAGGCACGGAATTGCTTTTACATAAACACTTCATCCAGCGGCATCTGGTGCATATTTAATGTGATTTTGAGCAATACTTTCTCATGTTTTTTTAGCGCAGAATATTGGATCGCTCTTCTAGAATAAGCTTTTTCCATAACGTTACTCATTACAGCCATTATTCAAGAAAGCAATTTTTAAATTAGTTCTAAACATTTGAAATCTATTATTGGATCTTAGTGTCTTTTATTTGTAAGGCATTTGGACATTAAAATATTAGATTAAAATTTAATTCCATAAAAAATACTTTAATATTTTATTATATAAATAATTTGATGCCTAATAAAAAATGAACGCTTTGAGCTATAAAAATAAAATTGGTGAAATTACAAAATTGTCGATGTCAATCGATGTGTGTATGTATGATCCCTATGGAGTCCCCATTACAGATGAAGCGATTTTGATGAAATATCGGGCAATCTTCAGATTAGCCGAGCGGGTGATCCTGTGAAAATTGGTAGCGATTAGATCAACAGTTTTTTTTGTTTTTGGTAATATTGTGTTATAGTATACCTACGAGGCGGGTCGCTAGTACTTCATATAAATAATCATGCTTTGAAATTTGTGAAAATGATATATTTAATATAAATTGAAGTAACAGTAACATTTTTGACTGCCTCGGTGGCGCAGTTGTAATTGCGCATGCGTTACGATTGCTGTGCTGAGGTCTCGGGTTCGATCCCCGGGTCGGGTAAAGTGATATTGGGTTTTTCTACCTAGAAATACTCAGTATTAACCCGGAGTCTGGAATGGTGCCCGGTGTGGCGATAGGCTCGCCCCCTATCACATTATGGGACCGAAATTCGGCGAAAAGTGGGTGTACTGGTTACACCTCTGCCTACCCCTTCGGGGATTACAGGCGTGAGTGTATATGTATGTATGTATGTAGTAACATTTTTGGTAGTTATATCAGACTCGTATTACCTTTTATTGTCCAACTGCTGGGCACAGTCCTCACACGAATAGCATACCTAACTACAACCACAAGGTTCCAAAAAAAAAACTTAACCGGAGCCATGTTTTAACGTTGATTTCCTTTATGACAAATATATTTTACATATTCGAGAATCAGCCCTATTTTTTATTTACATAACTTAAATTCTACAAGGAAGAGCCGATCTTTTCTATATTTTGCTGAGATAAAATTATTATCTACAATCTGCACACTTCAAGAAGACGACCGCGACGTAGTAAATGAAAGGGATAAAATGTTTAAAAGTCATGTATTGTATTTGCATGAAATGTACTCTTTGAGCCATCTTTGCAATATTGTACAAATGCATCATACTCCAGTGCAATGTATCACAAAACATGGGCGCCCAGCCAACGCAGTGGCATTTTGTTAACATTATAGACTGGCATACATTCGTTTGTCTTTATTTTAGTATTAAAAGAGTTCAACTGTGAACTCGATTATGTTATGCAAACCTACAGTTGTCTAAAACTGTATGTTAATATTTAATTACAGCATTTTCATATTTTCATTGGTCTAATGGTAGTTAGTATTCTTAGTCTGTTCCATCGGCGAAGTATTGGATTCGTATGAGGTTTTGTCAGAATGTTAATTCGAAAAAGTCACAGGAATTGAACGGGTTTGGAATTTGTGACTGATATGATGATTCGTCCCTATCACACAGTGAAATGAAAATAAACTCGGTGAAGCTTAAGAGCACTAGCTCCTCTGTCTATTCCTCGGAGGATACAAGTGTCAGGCTTGCATAGATTTGTTTGTAATATTTGGAGTTCGTATCAGAAAACGCAACTAAATTAGAGTGACATCTCCAAACGGCCAAACAGAAGAAGTTCCTACAGTGCTGGTCTTGTCACCAGCTCATACTGAGTTGAGCCCATATTTGTGACGAGCATATTTAATTTATGTTTAGTCTTGGACTAATAAAGGTACTTAAAATTGATTGTAGCTAAACTACTTGGGACAAATACCACAACCCTTGTCTAATTCCTAATTGTCTTGAAAGTGACACGTCGGCCTTAAATTCAAATTATTATGAAGCTGTGTGTTATGCCCACGGTTCTGTCTTCTTCTTCTTACCCCGAAGTTTATTGGTTCTTTGACAGACACCAGCGAACTACCGCTTGATCTCCCTAATCGATGATGCATATTTATATCCATCGTATATTTACTGTCGGATAACGGATCAACGGACTCCTTATAATAATATAATACTGTATTAAACATTGTCCCATCTGCTGGGCACGGGCCTCTTCTACTAATGAGAGGGGTTAGGCCTTAGTCCACCACGCTGGCCTAATGCGGGTTGGTGGACTTCACATACCTTCGAAATTCTGATGACAATTCTCATGTATGCAGGTTTCCTCACGACGTTTTCCTTCACCGTTAAAGCAAGCGATAATTAACAATGAATACACACGTAACTTTAGAAAAGTCAGAGGTGTATGCCATTTGGGTTTCGAACATACGACTCCTTATTCCTGGGAATTATTGTAATTGTATTGCGTAACTTGTAAGCAACACACGTTCATACTGTTGTGATTTGTGGTTTTAAGTTTGTAGTTTGAATTATAATGTAGTTGATAGATACATGGAAAAGTAAGAACACGCTACACAGGTATTTGGGTATGTGTTTGCATTGTTATTAACATACTAGATGCTGCCCGCGGCTCCGCCCGCGTGGAGGTTATTTTTGGAAGAAAAGGTATACAACTCATCCAGCCTTTGTAGCGTGATTGAGTAACAAACATCCATCCATCCATCCAAACTTTCGCATTTATAATATTAGTAGGATATACATAGGTACATTATATATATGTAGTAGGATTAGCTTTTGTTTGTGGCACCACCTACATGGTTTTTTTATTTACATTTTTACAACTATCAACTTTTAAAGAAATATGATTGGAAATAGTCTCATTATACTTCCTTATCTGGAATTTTGGAGAACTGAGAATGTGCATTGAATTCTAATATACCTATGAGAAGGTTATCTAATTTAAAAAAGGAGATTTTTTCCATGACCAAGCGTTATCAGAATTCCAATAACTAAAACAAATGTCTTTTTAACACTGGCTCTCTTCGATAGTTAACGGACAAAATTAATAACGATGATCTATTATAAACATTCACTCTTTTACGTCTTATTGCGCAGTTCTCTATAAATTAGGTCTTGCGCCACGACCCTTCATAATATTTAGCTACTAAACACGTTTACAAAAACTTGAATAGTATAAAATTGTACAAGTCATCCTTAATGTTTTTCATATGAATATAAAAGCCAAACCCTCAAGCGCATTCATCGCTGCGCGTCGCAATCTACGTGGAATTTTTCACAAACGTTCTCTTTGGCGAGGGATAAAACAGAAATAATGAAATTCAGCTGCGATAAAAGATGCGAAAAGCCTCGCTTAAAGCTGCCCTGCTTAAATTTTTACTATAAGTGTATCTCTGTACGGTCACAGAAAATTACATACGTATGTCTAAAATAGACTAAAGGGCCATTGAAATGAATTTTTCAGAATTGTTTCTTTTTTACAGATACGTGTTAGTGTGCAATAAGTGAAACAAGTATTGGAAATGTCTGTGTGGAGTTGGACTCGCAACTTATACGTATATTAGAGGATGTGAGGTGGATGCGGCAGGATGGGTGAGCGGGGCGTGTGACGGCGCGCGACTTCCAGCGGCGGATGCGGCGAGGTAGCGTCTACAGCGTGAGCGAAGGTGTGGAGCGGTGCGCCTGCACTAGGTACATACCCTTACATTGTAAATAAAAGTTTTTAATTCATAAAAAGTAAACCGACTTCAAAAAAAACAAATTACGCGCCCCTATACAATTTGAGGGTTGTCCTCGATTTTTCTGAGATCCCATCATCAGATCCTGACTTGGTGCCAATGGGACCACCTGGGAAGTATACCCTTATACCAAAAAAAGAATTTCTCGAATCGGTAAAGGCGTACATACATAAAAAAAGATCCCGACGAGTTAAGAACCTCCTCCTTTTTTTAAGTCGATTAATTAGTTTTTAACTGCCACTGTATCCTTCGGGATTACTTTAGTTGCTGATTTTATTAACGACACTGCCTGCAGATAAAACTCATTTAGTAAAAAAAATACATTTTTCATTTGGTTTTGATTAACAATATCGTGTGGATATTGCAATCAACAGAGTACAAACATTTTATCTTAATTTATTCAAAGGTGATCCATTGCTCTGTGCGCAATCAAATCTATTAAAACTTTAGAAATCTAAAACGTTTTAACAGCTATGCGGTCTAGTTAATTGGAACAATTTACATATTTTAAAGAAAACAACTTAAAACTTTTATCTACAGATAAAAACAAACACGCGCTCATGCTAATTAACATAAATCAAACATTAACAATATCTCAACATCCATTATTGAACTAAAATTGTAATTAAGACATTAAACTAATGTTTCAGATAACGTTTTATTATTCAGCGAGCTTCGGCAACACGTTAGAAGTTTTATCTTAGCTTTTTAATTCAGATAATGAAAGCAGTTCATTTCATACATATCTTAATTATCGGTTTGTCCGGACCGAAGGCTCTAATTATCCGGTCTGAACACTGAACGTGTTGTATAATTACTAGCCCTTTGTCGTTTTCACTCTACAGGGACTTTGTATTCACTGAACTCTGACTCTTATGAATAGAGTCTGATGCAAAAACGAAATGCACTGAAAATAAAAGTAATAATGCGCCTTCGACGCTCTTTCTAGTACCGGTCGTGCTACTTGTTAATTTAACGTTTGGACTTTAGTGCTTTATGAACCTTTCTAACACTAAATACATACATGCACTAGCACTCACGCTTGTTATCCCCGAAGAAGTAGGCAGTTTTCGCCGAGCTTTCTACCGTACAATTCCTGACTCCGGGCTGATACTGAGTGTTTCATAATATCAATTTTACCTTTTACCCGACCAGGGGATCGGACCTGAGACCTCAGCATAAACGTACCGCGTATGTAATTAAAACTGCGCCAGTGAGGGAATATTTAAGTAATATTATACAACATTTTATATTCAGTGGATGTTTTAACTTAATCTGCATTATCTTTTTTGCGCGCGGTTGGGTGAGTTTAAATTAACTAAACGGTTTTTATAAGGTTTATAAGTACAGAAAAAGCCGTTAATGGGTAAAATATAGTATATAACACGAGATCACACCTCTCCGAAGGGGTGGGTAGAGTTTAATTACGCCGACACTTTCCCATCCCATGGTGAATACCATTTGGTGAGCTAATAGCTATATAAAGTACAAATTCCCATTTAGGGCAACTTAAGTATAATGTTTTAATTTTAATACTCAACGCAAATTGTAATTGCCAATCTGGGATTTGATCCTAGCATCTCACCGGTTTCTTAACCTGAATAAGCTGCCACTAGATCAATAAGCGGTCACACATAAACCTTATATACTCTATATCTACTATTTCATTTTGACAGTTCATACATTACACTTAATTAAACAAATGAAATTGTATATTGCTATGTTTTTAAGAAGAATCAAGTTTTATAAAATGGTAGCTGCGATGTAGGAATATTTGTTTCTCAAAAATTTGATGTGAATTAAAGGCTTTGCTGTCGCGTTTCGCCTTTCAATGAGTTTTCCACAGACTCAACAGCTCTCATACTCCTTTCTTTACCTTAGAGTGGTACTCATCAAATATTTTCGTACAATGCCTTTGTTTTATATTGGACTTTTATTTGATAACGGCTTCATGTATTTTGTGTCAAATACTTAAATATTATGATTTTCTCAAATTTCTTTAATAATATATTTATTGTAAAAAGATGCTTAAGGAGTAAAATACTTTTAGTATTATAGATGTTTGACTTACCTTAGAGGACAACCTTTCTAATTTACCTCTTTAACTGCACAAAAATACACAAACAAATACCGGTAAATCAAAAGTCTAAAAGCTAATTTCCGGAAAAATACATACTCCTAGTTTATTAAACATTGGTTACGGGTACACAAAACCAAATCAAACACAGAATAATGAAAAGGAAAATCTTTTACTGCTTTTGGGTTCAATATTTTCAAAGAGCATGTGCTGAAACGTAAAATAGCTTTTGATAATGCTTTAATACCGCACTAACTTTGTCAAATGTCGTTAAAAGTAAAACCCATTCACATTTCCCGCCTTAATTTCTATAAAATACCGGGTTCTTTTGAAAGGTGTAAATGCTTTAACATCGTTGTGGCATAACCAGAATAAGAGAAATGCAATTACGATTTCTTTTTATCCGACTGCCTCGGTGAAGCATGCGTTACAACTGCTGTGCTGAGGTCTCGGGTTCGATCCCCGGGTCAGGTAAAGTGATATTGGGTTTTTCTATTTAGAAATTCTCAGTATTGGCCTGGAGTCTGGAATCTGTGCCCGATATGGCGATAGGTTCACCCCTTATCACAACATGGGATCGAAATTCGGCGAAAAGTGGGTGTACTGGTTACACCTCTGCCGTAATTATAAGCGTGAGTGTATGTGTGTGTGTTTTATCCGACAATACATTTACGTATTGTATATATACTTTCCAATTAACATTTGGAAATCAACATTTATTATAGCAGTAAAATAGTAAATTAAGAGGCCAATTTCAATTTCCAAGTCTTTCGGAATACCCCAGCTTAGCATAAAATAAGTTTATTCTTGCCTAAATACACATTTATATTTAAAATATACTAAAAACATTATTTGCTTAAGAGACAAAAACACAATTTTTGTATTAATTAAATACAAAACACAGCTGCATTCCTATACCATGAGAACATTTCCTGGTTAAATCAATAGCTCCGGGAAATTTTGAAATATTCTAGTTTTTTTAGATAAAGTTCCTCTTAGTTCCGTTAATAACTAAGCACCTCCATGTTATGATGTAGACAAAGTTTCCTACTCTCGAAGGCTGTTTAAAATTCCTGCCATCTGTTGCAACATCTGCTTTGCAAACTTATAACATCGGGATATCGGCTCCTTCTTATATTAAAGGCAACATAAAACTAGTTTACCGAGTACCGAACCAAGCTCGGATGCCATTAATTTTTATTTCACGATACAAGATTGTGTAAAACGAATACATGATCCATGTATTATTGATATCGTTAGTAATTTGATTTTATTATTGCGTCATATATAGAGCTTTTGCCCGCGGTAACGCCCGCGTGGTGGTTATTTTTGGAAGAAAAGGTATAAAATCCATGGAGACCTCTTAAGCTTTTAAATCATCGTGTATTATACTATCAGCCCCTCAACCAACACTATGCAAAAATCATGTGGATCCAATGGATGTAAAACAAAAACATAGTTTTGTTTTTGCCACTGGAACCGTACATTTTTCCGGGATTAACGTAGCCTATGTGCTATTCCAGACTATAATCTATCTCTGTGCCAAATTTCGACCAGATCCGTCGAGCCGTTGTAGTCTGATTGACTAACAAATCCATCCAAACATTTGCATTTATAATATTACTAGCACATTCATACAAACTTTCTTCCCCTATTTTACCCCCTTAGGGGTGGAATTTTCAAAAATCCTGAAATACATATTTTTAACTGAGAGGCAAAATACAATTTTTCATGCATTCAACTTCAAAAATGATGGTTTTTCATACAAACGATCATCCCTTTTTTATCCCCTTAGGGCTGGAATTTCCAAAAATCATGAAACATGGATTTTTTATTTTTAACTAAAAGGCCAAATACCAATTTTCATGCATTCAACTTCAAGAATGACAGATTTTCATACAAACTTTCATCCCCTATTTTATCCCCTTAGGGGTGAAATATCCAAAAACTCTAAAATACCATATATACGTAATAGGGGGTGAGCCTATCGCCATACCGGGCACAGGTTCCAGACTCCGTGCTAATACTGAGAATTTCTAAATAGAAAAACCCAATATCACTTTACCCGACCCGGGGATCGAACCCGAGACCTCAACACAGCAATCGTAACGCAGGCGCAATTGCGCCACCGAGGCAGTCAATTCATAAAAGAAATGTTGTATCAATATAGCATCGAACCTGCAACCTACCGTTTCATAGCCATCTAATCGCCCACTACGCACCAGGTCTAATTGCCCACTACGCAACAGGTAAAATGTACGCAAAATAATTTCCCTTGCAAATCGTAAGTGACAATGTCAGGTCAACAAAATTGACGTTCTAATTCTTATTAGAATAGGGATAATATAATAGTGCCCAAAAAGTTAAATTATTTATTTTAATATAGTTTACATTAGGAATCGTGTTTCCCATCAATCATATATCGAATATAGAATAAATTGAAAACGTCTAAATAGATAATAGATACCATCATTTGCAATAGTGTAACAATATCAACCCACGAATCAAGATCTTTTAAAATACCTCTGTAGTAATCACGGTAGTACATATGTACTAACATGGTGTACATATTTTTAAAAGGAAGTTTCATTTTCATTTTGGTCATTCTTTTGATAAATCAATCTCCGTGCATAGTATATTGAACTATGTATTACTTGCCGTAACGTGGAAATCGTGAAAACACTTTATGAAGTTGTCACTACAGCCGAACGGTACCTACTGGTCGATACAACGTTCAGAGCTTCAGGCTAATCAAAATGAAAGGTCCTGTGGGGTTACTCTTGACACTCGAATTCAATTTAAAATTAGGATTGGGTTCGAAAACTGTACAATTGGCACTCTTGAACGCAACGCCAGCGCACGATTGAACTGATAACGGCGGAATTTTTAGTAACTAAATGAAATAAAGTATTTATGATCGCTACTTTGTAAATATTCTATTTCATTTAGTTGAGTGAGTTACAGTTCCAATATCTTATATATTGGAATTGAAACTGTATCGAGTTCGAGATTGAAATTGATTTCAAGAGTAGGCCTACAGACTGTTCCTTGTTAAAGGCAGGTGGTAATTAAAAGCAATAAAACATTTACTGCAACAATAATGAGGTCTTGACGGTCGCACAATGTTTTGGGAAACAAGGAAATTGATTAGTACCTGCTAAATAGACTTCCAAAGTGTACAAAATTTTTAAGGTTTTTTAAGTTTGGTATAGCTGTGGGAAAATGAAAATTCGCAAGTTCAAATTCGGGTAAGAAAAACAAATGGTTGTGTTATTCTCAAAACTGGTTTAAAACTAAAATTATTACTGTTTCCGCTACTAACAAAGGGGTTTTTAAAAGTGTGAGATTTTCATATTTATATTTTTTTATATTTTATTATATATTTCATTCAACAGTCAATAGTCAACATATTAAAGAAACTAGTTTGTTTGTGTATCCAAAAAACACATGAAAAGTCATAGAACAGTACATAAATCCAAAAACCAGGGAGATTGAAGTACTGATTCATAGACAAGGGCGGTCATTTCAAATAGAATTGTTTTTGATTATCAAGACACCAATAAATATGTATAACATAAACGTATTATTTCCATGAAATGAAATGTATTATTGTTTGTAACAGAACTTAAAGCCAGACTAGGTAAATAGATTTAATTAGAATATTATGCATGTAATTTCAGCAATCTGTATAGGTAAAAATATAAATAAGGAGATCAAACAGCCGTTTTGTAGAATACAAACTTTTATATACCAACATGATTTATTTGAATAGAACGCGTGAAGTAGTTATTTCAACAACAATAAATTTGCTAATAATTTATTAGCATTCCTCTTCTATGACACATGGATACCCACACAAAAATAGATTGAGATCCGCATAAATGCATGGAACATATTTGTTATAAAATCAAATAGATAGTTTCTGATAGTTACCATTTGGTTTCGGCGTGAGCAAATAGGTCTATTATTCTATATGAATGTATTTGATTTTATAAATCAAATCGTTATGGAATATAGTAGAAATCTAGCTTTTCGTAGTTTCATAGGTAGCATCTTAAAAGGGGTAAAGGAACTTTTATAACTACGAAATCTTGTTACAACTTTGGGATAACAATATTTATGTTTTTATGGTGCTAGTTCTCATTTTAAATATTTCGACATACCGATAAAACTATAGATATAAATGACATTTCAATTGTAGCTAATTTTTGCGTGCTGAGACGAGATCCGAGATCTTGCACAAAATCTGGCGCAATCGTAATTTGTTTCGAACTGGACAATTTACAAACTTTACTACTACTTGTATTACTGAGTTTATAAAATAACACGCTTGATTTAATAGATCCTGCGATGTCTATTCAGATGTAATTGAATAAATCGATCTGAATCCTGGGGGTTATCGGTACGATGTTTGGCCGTGTTGCGGCCTTCTGAGTACTCTGACAATAGACTTTCGACCGCTTCTTCGCCTTCTTGCCCATGGCGTAGTGAAGAAGCAGGCCGGCATGATTGAGTTGAGTAGCGGGGGATAGATTTTTTCTCGCTACTCGATACTCCAATAGGACCGCACTGCGCTTACCATCAGATGCAGTGTGGCCATATTGCCATGCCAGTATAAAAAAAATAATAATCCTAGTATGGACTCGTGTGTGTTAATGAAGAATGGTGTTGGTGCAGGTAGCGCGGGTGCGGGTGCGGGTGCGCGTGCAGCCATGGCCGGCTAATGGAGCCGGGCTGGTGGTCGCCGTCGCTGTCGGCCTCGCCGCCGCCGCCGCCCCGCGCCCCGCCGCCGCGCTGCCGCTGTCCTCATCCTTTCTCCACCAGTTACCCTTGTCTACCCCACTATGGTAAGTGGATCCTATCATGTCATTTACAAGTGTAATCTCCCGAAAAATTTCGTCATTATTATATTTTATATTATACAGTAGAACCTCTTTAAGTCGAAACCCTCCAAAACTGGAAAAAATGTTTTGTTCCCTTCCCTTCAAGCCCCAAAACCTCCATTACTTGAAATCTCAGCCTATTAGTCGAAATAATCAGTGTGTCCCTGCAAGCCATTTTGGTACATATTTTCCCTCTGTAACTCGAAAAATGTAATTGGACCTTTGTATCTCGAACATAGCAATGTTTTATTTTACAACCTTTACAACTCGATTATTTGATACTTATTACCTCTGTAGTTCGAAGAAAAATAAGTTACCGACTTTAAGAATTTGCTAACAATGTAAATACACCATTGTTTCTTAGAAAACAATTTAGGCGTATACAATAAATAGGATTACCACACAAGGAATTTATGACTCAAATTCCTGTCGACACTCAAAATTAGTAAGAGAATGAATCTTAACCTCTACAAGTCGAATCAAAATCCGCCTAAGTCGAAATCCTCCATAAGTCCAAAACTCTATAACTCGAATTTTTTGAAGTCTCTCTTGATGTTCGACTTATAAAGGTTCTACTGTATATAAATAAATAAATAACACCCAATAGTCACACACATAGCCCCGACCCCACACCAAGATACAAGTCTTGTGTTGTGGGTATCAGGGACTACGAGAGACTTTCGGTCTCACAACACCCAGACCCGGACCCGGACCCGGTTTGTCCCGGTGTGGGAATCGATCCCACGGCCTCTCGTTTCACAGTCGGCTACTCGCCAACTGCGCCACGGAGGCTGTCAATGGCTATATGGATCTTATTTGCGTTTTTGTCGTACTTATTAATAGAATCAGCTCGCATAGGAGTTAAATAACTTTCGCAGTGCTTTAAATCTGACTTCATTGGTTGTAAATATCCTCCTTAGTGCATTATTTTTCTCCCACCTTGCTACGACGTGGAATTTTTTTATTTCCAGCCCTTCCTATCTTTTATTTGATTAATTTCGTTGCGGGATAAAGACAGCTTCGCAGTCCCAAACTCGCTGAGCTCGTTGAAAAATTGGTGGCGAGTTGGCGAGTTGAGTATATTGAGTACCCGACTGTGAAACGAGAGGTCGTGGGTTCAATTCCCACACCGGGACAAATGTTTGTTTATGATACCGAAAGTCTCTCGCAGTCCTTGATACCCACAACACAAGACTCGTATCTTAGTTTGGGGTCGGGGCTATGTGTGTGACTGTTGGGCGTTATTAATAATATTTATAAGTTAAATTAAACTGTATAAATAAGCCTACCAGAAAAGTGTTCAAGCGTTATTCAACATTTTAGTTTAATCCTCTTGAAGTACATTTAGATTAAGATCATTTTCATAATAATATGACTCCACTCGTGCTAGCTTCCAAGAATGGGAATGAAGTCAGAATAGTTCGTGATAATTAGTTTCTTCGGTACACTATAAATTTGTATGACAAGAAAACTTTGCTACCTCCCATTTTCATAACAACGTAATAATCAAGTAAGCCAATTTATCCTCGGATCGACAGACATTTAATAGAATAAAGCCTGAAGATTTCTTGCTTCTTGCCCTGTAGAATTATATTATACAAATATGTAGCTGAGTCACGATGGCTAAGAAAATATCCGGCAATAATACGAATCCTTAGCGAAGCACCCAACAGAAAAATACCCAACATTGTTTGATATCTCCGTAAATATTTTACCGATTCAGCTGGTAACTTTATATAATATGACTAATGATAACTTATTTCTTTGTATGAAATGTTTTATGGCTATTGTGTGGAATGGCAATAATAAGATTGTTCAGAATAAGAAGTTTGTTGTCGGAACTTTCACACGGCCGAAGTAACAAGAAAATATCGGTCACAACAATTTAACTGAATGAACATGCGTAGATCCGTAGAATCGATTTGTTTCTTTTATACCTTCCACTAGAGTTGCCAACAGTCCTGTTTTCCCAGGACATGTCCTGGTTTTTAAAGTGTCCTGGGTAGTTTTTAAGCAGCGTCCTGGGTGTTTAAAGCGCCCTGATAAGGTCCTGTATTTTAAAACTCGCACACCACTTTTGCAATTATTACTTTAGGGTGGCGTCTCGGCTCGAAAGTGTTTACGCTATTTTAAAACAAAGATGCGTCCTGTTTTTAAACCGAATTGTCCTGGTTTTTCTAACTTCAAATCCTAGTATTTGTATTCCGGGGTTGGTAACCCTACCTTACACTAGTGTAAAGGACCTGACTGACTCTGACCTTGACTATCATCCTGTGTGACTCCTTGCCATAGTACAATTTGGAATATAATAAGGGTTCAAAAATCGAAAAAATAAAATATATAAAATCAAACAACGAAAACAATTTATAGCAAACTTGGCTTCATTAAATAAATAAAAAGTTATATTTTGGTGAGTAAAGTAATCTACAAAATTTATTTTTCTTTAAAATAGTCATAAATATGATTTGTCTGTGTTTTTAATAAGTGCTTTCCGTCAAGTGTACTGATGTTCATAACTCTTCTTGTATAAGATGGACTTAACGTCCAGAGTGGTGCTATATATATTAAGTTAAATCTAATTACGAGGAATGAGAAAAAAAAATGGAAAATACCGCTAATCAACGCACATGGGCACATTAAGTCGATTTTAAGTTTCAGTTATTTTGGCGTTGGCGTCGTTGGCGACGATAATTTGCACAATGTTTTCATCAGATGGTTATTCAAGGGTGGCGACAGCATTATCATTACCCGCATATTGTTCGAAGTCCGCGTTTGTTATGGGTAGCTGATTATCAATAGCCCTTGTCCAAATCAAATCAAATTTGATTTGCCGGCTTCTAAACGGTGTTATATAGCATTTATTTCTTCAATTGAAAAATACTAACTTCACACTCATTGTGTTTAACTTTGTCACACTAGATTATGAATATTGACTGTGATTTACGCCCGCTACTAAGAATAGGTCAGAAGCACGCGGGAAGAAGCAAGAACGCGGGGCGGCGAGGTTTGAGTGCGTAGGGTTTGTAAACAAAACATCGCGCGTCGCTTTAATCGGACGAATTATCATTAAAATAATGTAATATTTATTTATTTATTTAAAGGACAACCAATGGTATACAGAAAATATAAGTTACAGATTAGGTAATATTACTCCATTTAAAGGTTATCACGAATATACACTGTAATAAAAAAATCGATACATTTCTTAAGAGCACTACACACTAACATCAGAAACGTAGCTACAGCTATTTCTATGTAGCATATACAATGACAGTAGGTACATACAATCTTATCTATCTAAAGTTATAATATAATATATATAATAATGTTCCTTACTTGAACGTCATCGAGATATAATATTACAAGAAAATCAGCTAATAAAGTAATGTTGTATGGTTCTGTTTAATGTAGATGGGTGGCCCGATGGTGAAGAAGAGTCATCCGGGGGAGCGCTGCGAGAGCGTGAGCTGCGTTCTCTACACCGTACCGTGCCTGCTCTGCGGCGCCGCGAGCTCGACACGCGAGCCATCAAACACCACTTCTATCCTGAAGGAGGATGGGGGTACTTATATTTAACACATACATTTTTTATTTTGGAAAAAATGGAAGGGCCCTGTTGTACCAGTTGATTTGAGTACCAACAAAGTGCCCAAAAATATTTTTTTTTAGTGCTTGGATAGGCAGACGAGCAGACGGGCCACCTGATAGTAAGTAATCACCGCCGCCCATAGACTTCTGCAATGCCAAAGCACAGCAGAGCCGCTGCCTACCGTTGGTTTAAACTAGGCTCAAAAAATTAAGAAAAATTACAAAAGCCTTTTAAAGATTCTTTCATGAATCGCGATCCTCGGCCATTAAGAACATTGGTTCTTATTCTTTCGTTATAAGGATTGGTTTGTAACAAAATACCGTATTGAAAATATAATATAGTCATGTATTGATAATTTACAATCGCAACTTTTTACACATTTAATCTGGTAATAGCCACGCAGATTCAATAAATCTATTTAAAACCAAATTCATTATATTCAAATTGATACAGTAAGATGTGAAGATTGACTTGTACAATAAAATTTAAATAAATATATATTTAAACGCGCTAAAGCACTTTGAAACAACCTCATTAAATAAAACATTTTTAATTCAAACATTTCGGGCGTTTTGCAAGGTCTTCAGAAGAGGGTTTGCCGACGCAGAATACAGAATAAAGTTAAACAAATAGTCATTAAGAACAGAAATCTAAATGTTTTATTTTATTATACTAACTTATTCTCTATTGTACACATAGTAGAAACTGTGTTTGTACCATTTATTTAATAGTTTTGTGTAATAACAATGATGTCAATTAAATAGGTTTTTGATAATCGGATAAGATAAAACGAGATTTACCTAAGATATAATTAGATTCTACGTACAATTTGACGACCATTATTTTGAATAACATACGCAGTGCACAATTTTTTTGTGATATCAGATGTAATACTTTTCTTATTCACTTTAAATAAAACTTTATCTTCCTATGATGAGTAGGAACATTACTTAGCATTTTGAATTACAAGATACCCATGGCGCTGTACCCACTCATCACTGAGACATCAGACAGTGATAAGTCTCGCAAGACAGTGTAATTTCACTGTTTTCCGTACACATTGCTGCTTGACGGCAGCAATAGACATAATGTTGATTAGTTAAACTTACCACCTGGTAATAGTACGGGGTTACTACCCCACTGGTAGTTAAATCGTTGAGCATGGACGGAACTAGTTAACTTCAACAAATTGTATTAAAAAAAACTTATTGTATATTTTATGGTTAAATATTCCATTGTATTGTTTAACGTGAATGAGAGGGAAAAACTTGGTCCGTAGTACCAGTACGGCTATAAAATTCGACGTCTGATGGCTGTCATTTTATAAGGCAAAAGTTTCAGAAATACTTTTTATTGGCTCTTTTTATGCGCGGCGATAAATTGAGACTCGAGTCTCGACGATCAACATTATTTGCAAAGACTGAATTTTCTACTTATTGTAACGTATTTTAAATTCCATACCAATTCAATACGGTTATTGATCCACGTTTTATAAGTAGCTAAAATACGATAATATCTAAAACGACACTTCAAGACGTGATCTCACATTTACAACGCTATTATGAGATTTGAATCATTTGAGCTTAGATTTACATTATGTTACAAATCGTGGGTTGCGACATGAAACATTCCTAGAAACCTTACAATTCATACGTGATGAAGATAATCGCATATATTAAAAAAAATGATTTTTTAAATGGTCTCAGTAACTTTGTTAAAATAGTCTATTTTAAGCTCTATCCATAGTTTCACGAAAATCAAATTATATTTTGTTCAACGTGCTACGGCTGTTAATGATACAATTTTCCTTGGTTACTCATCTACTAAATATTATTTACTTACATTAAACTCATGAACGTAAAGGACCGCCTAATATTACCCATATCGGTACTATCATAAAACACTATTATTAATTTATTTATCCCGCAGTACGTAATATATCGCCTTTGTTTGAGCTTCTATACAAAACAAACAGCAAACTAGTTTTATCAGACCCAAATTAAGTACGGATTATAATTTAATATTCTAATAACATGCGGGTTCCCTCACCGTACTTGCGTTCGCTTTGCTTAACTTTTGAAAAACTCATTTGCATTCTCTTGCTTTTAAACTCGCAAATCTCGTTTAAACAATAATTGTGTTAACTGCGCTACGATTGTCTCTCCCGTACCCATATAGAACTTCTTTGTCTTAACTCTTGTTTAATTTTAAACAAGCTAATAGAGTTATATGATGCCATGTGTAAACTAACAATTTTGGACAAAGTTGGAAGTCCTTCGTGGCTAATTGTCTTATTTACATAAACATCAAAATTAACCAGCCCGGGCTACTCTCTTGAGAATAGTTGACGTCCAAACGGTCATTAGCACGCCCTTTATATAACAACAATGCATTATTCTCGTATTATAATTTGTGTAATTTGTTAACCTGTAGATATGTTTCAGATGGATCGTGTGTGGAGCTGCTTTTCTGGCCCACTTGTTGTCTACGGGACTACAGCTAGCATACGGAGCGCTGCATGTTTACGCTCTCAGACATCTTGGACCATCAGCTGATCATGCGGGTAATGATAATTCAAAAAATATTTCATACTAGTTGTTGCCCGCGGCTCTGCTCGCGTGAAAATCGTTTTTGGAAGAATAGGTTTACAATCCATGGAGGCATCTTAAGCTATTACACCAGATCGGTCCAGTCGTTGTAGCGTGATTCAGTAACAAACATCCATCCATCCATCCAAACATTTGCATTTATAAAATTATATTATATAATTATATTATTGTAGGAATAGTATGATTTTAGGTCCTTGCAGTTATTAAGAAAATGAATCTTAAAAGTATTATATGTTTCGAAAATTTAAGTTTTAAGTATATAATATAATGTAAATGTACACGGAAGGAAATGTCTACGTGTCGTCTAACTGAATATAAGATTGAGAATAAAAACAAATTTGAATGCGTGGCACATGCCGACGAATAGGCAGTGAGTTTAGAAGAGTAATCCATCAGAGGCAACCCTCCGGCAATATTTGAATAAACATACGAATGACGACTGTGACAAACTTTTTCTTCGGTTTCGGCTTTCAAAACGAAAACATAACTATTTATATGTTCAAAAAAGTGATTGATTTCACCTTAATTTCTATTAATTGCTAGGCTTTAAAAAAACAACTTAATAAATCAATTCATGTGATAAATTCCCAAAGCATGGGCATTAATTAAGATATTGCATTATATATATTTATATGTAGATATATATATATATATATATATACACATACATTGGCGCAGTTGTAATTGCGCATGCGTTACGACTGCTGTGCTAAGGTCTCGGGTTCGACCCACGGCTCGGGTAAAGTGATATTGGGTTTTCTATCTAGAAATTCTCAGTATTAGCCCGGAGTCTGGCGTCTGTGCCCGGTATGGCGATAGGCTCGCCCCCTATTACGTTATGGGACTGGAATTCGGCGAAAAGTGGGTGTACCTACTTGGTAAACCTCTGCCTACCCCTTCGGGGCTTAAAGGCGTGACTGTATATGTATATACCTAGTCAGGTCATAAATTCTGTCACATGTTTAATATAAAATAATTGAAACAAGTTTATTCATTATGTAACCATTTATATACCAAAATGAACTTAACAAAACATAGATTCTTATGACACTAAAGTTTATTCAAAGTGACCTCCGTGATTTTGAATACAGGCCTTCAATCTGCGCGGCCAGTTGTCTATCGCAGCACGAACGAGGTCCATGTCAATATCGGCGGCTGCCTTAATCAAGGATGTCTTGAGTGACTCCAAATTGGGATGAGGCTTTGAGCACGCCTTTTCCTCCAAGTGTTGCCATATCTTGTAATCTAACGGATTCAAATCTGGACTGGAGGAGGGCCAGTCTTCGTGCCGGATGAAGTCGATTTCACGCGCCACCAGCCCGTCTTGTGTGCTCTTCGCTCTATGAGCTGGCGCCGAATCTTGTTGGAATACCCAGTGCCTGTTATTGAACATGGTATGAGAAACAGGTTCCACAAGGTTCGTCAGGACAGAAAAAAGAATTTCCCGATATTTTTTTCCCGCGTACCGCTTCAACAAAGCGCGGCATCTCTTCAGTCTCAGGTCCATTAGACGAGCATTCAAACGATGTCCTGTTTTTCTTCGATATGCCCGAAGCCCTAAGTCTTCATTTAACACCATTTTCACCGTGGTTCTGCTTAACCCCATCTGAAGGGCCAACAGTTTCTGCTTACGTTTGGGATTTCTTTGAATTCGCGCCTTCACATATTTTATCACTGCTGGAGTCCTAACAGACCGAGGGCGACCACTTCTTGACCTGTCATCTACACTAGAGTCTTCATTGTATCGTTTGATGGTACGATAAACGAATCTTTTTGTTATATTCAAATTTTTCAGTATGTCAAAAATTTGAATTGGCGCGTAACCGCAACGATGCAACGCAATTACTGCAACACGGTCTTCTTTAAGCGTCCACTCCATATTTAAAAATGAGTAAAATTCTAAAAAGTATACATTTTTATTTTCATGAACAATTTGAAATTCGAATTCAATAAACTTTTTTGTGGCCACCATTCTAAAATAAAAGTTTTTACTGTGTGACAATACTTATGACCTGACTGTGTATATTCTATTTAATCATATAATTTATGCTAATCGGTTATGACAACAAAAATTAAAAATTAGGTATTAAATGAAGTTTCCTAGATGCCGGTATTTGCGGAGCGGCCTGATTTATTGAATTAATTTTCCAAGATTTAGTACCCAGGTTGAATATTAAGAGGCAGAAATAATTTCGATGAGGAGCACGAAGGTCTTTGTTGTTAGAGCGGTGGGCGGTTCGACCGAACATAACTCTGTCATGTTCTAAAATTGGTTAAGTTATGATAACGAGTTGTGAACGTTTGAAAATAAATCGTAGAACCGATCGCCGATCAAGATTAACCCAATAACTGACACGTATAAATCGAATCCTGTTAGTGAATAATTAAAAATGCTTTACTATGTGATATTTTAATTTCATGCTGCGACGGAAATAAAATTTATGTCCAAATTAATCACTGAACTTAATTATGAATAAACGTGATAGAAAATACATGCGCTAAATAATGCAATACGGGTTAGGTGTACTAATGCTTAGTACATAATATAATTATTATAAATAAATACATACACTGAACAGTCACACACATTGTCCAGAACCCACACTAGGTCAAACCTGTGTCGTGGGTATCAAGAACTACGAGAGACTACGGTACCACAATACCCAGACTCGAAACAAATATCTATCTGATACACAAACATTTGTCTCTGTGCAGGAATCGAACCCACGGCCTTACGTTTCACAGGCTACTCGCCCGCTGCGCCACGGAGACTGTCCATAAAGTCACTATAAGTTTTATCATGTGATAAAAACACATCAAAGTTACATTATTATTATTAATATCACGGCTAAAAAAATCTTATAATCCCGAGTCACTGCATATCCATATCTACGGACTAGCTTTAACATTGTTCTGACACTGGAGTGAAAGTTAGAATAGACGTTTCTTAGCTCTGACTCTGTGAAGATTAGACAAAAAGTTTCATGACGTTCACACGTGATGACCTAACCATGTGATTGTTTCTTCACACCAATTTGAAGGTCACGAAACAAATTTCCTAAGCTACGTGCTGATATTTTTGGAAACTTCCCTGTGACATGGTTGTCTAAAAATTTCGTGTTGAACATGTCATCGTAATACGAAATGTACAAGTTAAATAACAGACGTATTATATAATATTCTACATTTGTTATAGCTTTGGCCGCGATCAGAATGTTCCAGGTTTTTTTTTATAGTATAATCCGACAACGAGCCAGTGGGTCACCTGATGTTAAGTGATCTCCACCGCCCATGAACATCCACAATACCGAAAGTGTCATGTATGCGCTGTCGGCCTTAAAGGACAGGAATAGAGATTAGGGAAGGGAAGGGGGAATCTGGGCCTCCAGATAATGTTATAATGATTAGGTATGCTCTGTGAATATTTTTATTTACTCACTCAAGTGGATTCTCTAACGTCATTAACCTTTTCACCAATGTCTGCTCTTATTATAGCTTAAATTAATATGGGTGGATTAACAACGTGAAGGTTATTTAGTCATGAGTGTGTGAATGAGAAAAAGATTATATTTAATCGTATGGTGTTAAATGTTAAACACGTAATTTCCTATCTAAGGTTTTTGGAAGTTGCTTTTCATTCTATATACTAGAATGATTTTAATTTAAGAACAAATAGTAATCTGAAATAGTGTTAATAAATATATAAAAACATTATATTTCTTCACCACTAACGTGAACTTAGGATTTTTGTTCTCATATTTGCACTAGGTTAATAAAAAATGGAAAAGTTAATCCGTCGAAATCTAACATTTATTCAAGATTATGTTCTTGAAGAAATATAGTCGAATTTTTTTAATTTTAAATGATTATAGTGTAGTGTAGTTTATTTGCAATTAACTGTATACAGATTATACAAGAATTAACTTATTACAAATATAAAATGTTTCATGTCATTAGTTACTTCTATATAATGCCCTGTTTATTTCACAGTGATTCTTGCTATTTATATTTTACGTTTAAGGAAATTGTTAATAATAAATTTATAAAATTAATGCAAGTGGTTTTTACCAAATATAAACTAAAATTAATATATAAAAAGAAATATGACTATTTTCTATGAATTTCTATATAATAAAATGGCGCGCTTGAATAACGATGGTATCAGACTTAAATTTCAAACGCTCTTTCATTTTCACATTATCGTTCTCATAGAAGATGTTCCGAAAATATTCGTGGTCATAAATGTTGTCAGTAGTAGAAGGGCTCGCTTATGCCATGTTTGTAAAGTGCAATTTATGGTACAGTTTGGGCAGGGGCGATCTGCGTGGGTGTGTCACGTGCGGCCGGCGCTGTGGTAGCTGGGCGGAGGAGGTCGCCGAGATTAGTGGCTCTGCTGGGCGGGTTGCTACTGCCTCTGGCTTGTTTGTTCACCTCATTCGCAACTCAACTACACCAGACTTTGCTCAGTTATGGTAAGTACATTCTGAACTACAGCAGGGCGGGTTGATTGTGTTGAGAAGCGAGGGATAGATTGTCTCTCGCTACTTAAAACTGTATCTGGACGGCACTGCGCTTACCATCAGGTGCAGTGTGCTCACTTTGCCGCGCCAGAATAAAAAAAAACTTTTGAGTTTTGCTGTCAAATGTCATATTTCTGATCACCTTGATGAACTTTGACTATTATGCTGGACCGCTGTTGTAACACATTCCATTTAAATCTTTGCGTTCATTGAATAAACGGTTACAAAAACGAATGTGTTCCGAAAATGTGAGGGAAATTCTTCGTAAAAACACGTAGTGGATTAAATAAATAGCTCCTGTTAAAATCGACGGCCTGTTGTCCTACTTCCAGACGGCGGCGTCTAAGGTAGAGATAAATATCCGATTTTATCACGCACGATTATACCTACCACTCGCCAAAATCTGTGTACGAGCGAATTAAATGGCTTATGAAAACAATATTAATTTTGTTATATTGTAGTAATTAATTCATTACACACTGATAGTGTATCGTGGGATATTAAATTACTACTAAAACAAACACATATTCAAACAACATACTCTTATTATTATAAGACTCGTTTGCCTCTTTTTGAACGATTACAGCGTTCTATGCCTCCGTGGCGCAGCGGGCGAGTAGCCGGTTGTGAAACGAGAGTCCGTGGGTTCGATTCCCGCTACCGGGACAACTGTTTGTGTGACAGACAGATATTTGTTTCGGGTCTTGGTGTTGTGGGATCTTAGTCCCTCGTAGTTCTTGATACCCACGATATAGGTTTGTGTGGGACTATGTGTGTGACTGTTGGTGCATTTATTTATTTAATATTTATAATAGGCGTGCAAAGCAGCGATAGCCTAGTTGGTTGTGGTACGAACTGTCAAGACGAATGTCGTATGTTCGAAACCCAAATGGCACGCACCTCTGACTTTTCCATAGTTATGTGTGTATTAACTGTTAATTATCGCTTGCTTTGCGGTAAAGGAAATCATCGTATATATGCATATCTGAGA
Source organism: Laothoe populi (assembly GCA_905220505.1). Lineage (NCBI taxonomy): Eukaryota > Metazoa > Arthropoda > Insecta > Lepidoptera > Sphingidae > Laothoe > Laothoe populi. The sequence continues at coordinate 9,623,648 of HG992164.1, read as the reverse complement.
ATTTTCATAAGAATTTCGAAGGAAGGTAAAAATTGGGGATCCTGAACAGAGCGAGGCGGTATTTCACGTCGGGCCATAGATTGGCGCTTTATAAAGCGCAAGTCCGGCCCCTCGTGGAGTACTGTTCTCATCTCTGGGCAGGAGCCCCGAAATACTAGCTAGACCCACTTGACTCCTTGCAGAGGCGGGCCGTTCGAATTGTCGGAGATCCTGATATCACGGATAGCCTGGAACCGTTGGGACTGCGGAGAGACTTCGGGTCTCTCTGCTTGTTTTATCGGTTGTTCCACGGGGAGTGCTCCGAGGAACTGTTTAAAATGGTGCCTACATCACATTTTATCATCGCACCACCCGACACCGCAACAGAGTTCATCCATACCACCTGGAAACGATTCCGTCTAGCACGGTTCGTTTTCAGCGTTCATTCTTACCACGTACGTGCAAGCTCTGGAATGAACTCCCTGCAGCGGTGTTCCCTGAGCGCTATGACATGTCCTTCTTTAAACGAGGCTTAAGAAGAGTAGTCCTTGAACGGTAGGCAGCGGCTCTGCTGTGCTCTGGCTTTGTAGAAGTCTATGGGCGGCGGTGACTACTTACCATCAGGTGGCCCGTCTGCTCGTCTGCCTATCGAGGCACTAAAAAAAAAGGTATTTGAATTCTACTAACCCGTATTAGGCCAGCGTGGTTGTCTAAGGCCTAACCCCTCTCATTAGTAGAGGAAGCCCGTGCCCAGCAGTGGGACAATGTCTAATACAGGGCTAGTAGATATTATTATTATTTATTTTTTAATAGGCGTGGTCCTTGGTGTCGGTTGTGGATTAGTAAGAGAAGCCGCCGGCTTGGTCCTAGGCGCATACTTCCGCAAACGTCGACAATTCGTAGAGCTGGTAGCTCACACAGGTGGCGGAGTCGGGATAGCTCTCTTCAGCGTCGCTTACAAAGAGGCAGTTGGGTATGTATAGTTGTTGTATGTATTTGTATAGTTTATGTTTACATTTTAATTGTGATTATATACATTTTTTACATAATAGAGGCAACGAGAATAAGAGGGAAAGCCAAGAGTTCTGCGAACCTTTGTATTTCTTTAAGTAGTTATCATCAAAGGGTTTGTAGAAATTTATAAAAATTATATAGACAGTTAGCGGGCTAATTGATTTAAGCGATATTTTCGAAACCTTAAAGGAGGAGAGGTTTAAAGATTTTTTGTGTTTCGGAAAAAAATAACTATTTAAAAAACAAGTGTGTGGATTTTAGTAGAATTAATATATTACTCGTGTAAGGTACTGGCATCTTTATGACTTATTTGCATGCATTTATGAGCATTATATTTAAAATATGTGACCTGAAAAAAATAAGCTCTGTTTTACCAAATGATTTAAACGCCAAAAAAGCGCACAAAAAATTAAACTAGGCTCAAAAGGTGCATAAAATTTTGCTAATTCTAAATATGTAACCCAATGTGGCCCCGCCAACCGTCAAATTAAATAAAATTAAATTTATTATGTGGGCTAAAGTTTGGTAGTTGTTTCTAATCAAAAAAAATAATTACTATACTATTATAGTTAGACATTGTTAAAAATAATTATGTTGGATGATTGTTAACTTTTTATCTTTATTTCCTTTGTTATTAGTAAACTGGGATGGCGTTTAGGGCTACAAGCAGTGACCGGTGTACTCGTTTTAGCATTCTTCCTTAGTGCTGTATATCGAAGTGCTTCTTTGTATCATCCACAACGTCGTGCGATTCTACATCTGAAAAATCAACGGCGTAAGGTAAATTACAATCATTTTCTTCTAAATTAAACCTTTAAATTATGCGCCGTGGAATAATCAACAACCAAGGTACTTTAAATTTCAATTTAGATGCCCAGAAGTCTCACTGACCCCTCTAATTAAGGCTGGCAATTAATTAGGGCGAAAATAATATTTTCCGTTTTACAGGTCAAGGAAAAAAAAGGTCTAAAAAGACCCCCGCTCATCGATTTAAGTCCCCTCCAATCTCGACCCGCAAAAGTTTTGTTGTTAGCAGCAGGATTAGCAGCTTTTGGACTTTACACTCCAGTGTTTTTCTTGGTGGGTCTAATTTACAAAGTTGTGATAAGTTTCCCTTTTTCATTGATTAAGTGATTATTTTTTTCAAGGCTTTGCAAGGATTTCAAGAGGGATTGGAAGAGAGTGCTTTGGTCTTACTGCAGACGTTTTTGGGATTCGCTGTAGTTCTCGGTTGTGCCGGCTTTGGCCTGGTACTGGTGCGACCGTCAGCGCAGTGTCTTGTCTCTAAGCAGTATTTATGTCAAACTGCTATGCTCGGAATAGGTGAACTTTTGTCTCAAGTTTATTACTTTATTAGTAGTAATAAATATGTATTTATTTCCAAACTGTTTCCAGGAATATCAATGCTCGCATTAAGTAGTGTTGAAGGATACCACGGATATGTTTTGTTCGCATGGATGTACGGACTGTGTCTCGGAGGATTTTTGTATTCGATAAAAATGCTCACGATGGAGAGAGTTCGAGGCCGGCACTTCACAAAAGTTTGGGGTGAGTGAACTGTATCTGAACGTTTTAGCATCTATACTATAATAAAGCTGAAGAATCACTCTTTCTGTACATTAAATATTTTTGCATAATTTCGATTGTATTATATCGATACCAAAACAATTGATTTCGGGATTATTGTCCGTCTGCGTGTCAAGGCATCACGTCCAAAGTGCTGTATTACGACAAAAGAATCGACAATAAAATCATAGACTGTATCTCGAAGTAACATTTAGTCTTTATACCATTAATTTAAATTTGTGCATTAATTTGAAAGTTATACCTGATTGAACGAATATCTGTATTATGCCAAGAGTAGTTGTGAGAGATGAAATGATTTTATAAATAGTATAAGACTACCATGCGGGCGGAGCCGCAGGTAACAGCTGGTCTTATACACTCATTTGCAAAAAAAACGGGCACCTAAGCAATGAACCATTTCAAATGTTACTATTGGTTTGTTTGATAATTATAGGTAGTTTTACTTTCACAATTTTGTAAATTAATAAGCAAATAATCGTTTTCGTCAGTATTATCATAAAATTTTGATAAAATTTATGGGTTTTAATGCTAAAGTTCACTAGTAGTGTATGCTCGCTAGTAGTGCATATGCTCGTGAAGTAAAAGTTAACAAAGATTATTGTTTGTTTTTTCTTTAATAAAGTAAAAGCAGATAAATGTTTAGTATCGAGTGTGACCCCCTCTAGCTGAAATCACAGATTGAATTCGTCTGGGTATGCTAGCGAGGATATCCCGGATACTTGCTTGCGGAATACGTTCCCACTCCGCGGTAATCACATTCTTCAGCTCTCTGATGGTCTGCGGAGCCGGTTGTACTGATCTCACGCGTCGTTTCAGAACGTCCCAGACATGCTCTATAGGATTGAGGTCGGGACTTCGAGCTGGCCAATCCAAACGACGAATGCCGACCTCTTGCACATACGCTTCCACATCGCCAGAGCGGTGGGCGCGAGCGTTGTCGTCCATAAAAATTGAGTCTTCGCCTAAAGCAGCCAATGCGGGTTGTGCATGAGGAATTAGAACTTCCGTTATGTATCGATGTCCAGTCAGTGAGCCGTTTTCAATGAAGACTAACTCTGTACGATCCATTGAATTTATTCCTGTCCAAAATATAACAGAGCCCCCACCATAAGGTGTGATTTCTTCAAAACAAGCCTCTGCAAAGCGTTCTCCTCGTCTTCGTAGCACTCGCCGACGTCGATCTTCACCGAACAGAGATATCCTGGCTTCATCGGAGAACAATACCCTATTCCAGTCTTCTTGAGTCCATGACTCACAATTTCGAGCAAACCTAAGCCTGGCAACTCTGTGCTCACGGAGTAACTTAGGGCCGCGGGCCGGGCGATGACTGCGTATATTGGCCGCGAGAAGCCTCTTCCTGACCGTCCATAGACTAATATGCACATTTCTTACTTCTTCGAGGTTGTTCTTAAGGTCCACATACGAAGACTTGCGATTTCTGAATGCGCGACTCACAAGAAAACGATCATCCCGTGGTTGGGTACATGGTTTTCTTCCAGAACCAGGCCTTCTCTCGACGGAAACGGTGTCTTGATACCGCTGCCAGGTCCTTTGAACCGTCGAGCGACTCACACTTAGCCTCTGAGCCACGAAGCATTGGCTGCAACCCTCTTCGAGCAGCGCAATAATTTTGGTAGCTTTTACCACTTTCTCTAACATTATTGAGACAGCTAAACAGCAATAAATGAAGCTTTGACAATTAAGAATATGAAATAAATTCATAAAAATTGACTAAAAGTTATGAAAAAACAAACAAAAATCTTTGTTAACATTTACTTCACGAGCATATGCACTACTAGCGAGCATACACTACTAGTGAACTTTAGCATTAAACCCCATAAATTTTATCAAAATTTTATGATAATACTGACGAAAACGATTATTTGCTTATTAATTTACAAAATTGTGAAAGTAAAACTACCTATAATTATCAAACAAACCAATAGTAACATTTGAAATGGTTCATTGCTTAGGTGCCCGTTTTTTTGCAAATGAGTTTATAAATGTAATAATGGATGTATTTGGTACAGGTTTTGTACAAGGTGCAGAAGCTCTACCAGTGATAGTGGGTGTGCCTATGACCGGGTACATCAACCAGCAGATACCTCGTGCTGGTTTCTACTTTTCGACTGCTACGACGCTAGCCGGTGCCTTACTTTTGTTCTTTGTTGGATTTTCCAAGAAAGAGCCGGATCCGCCGCCTCCTGCGCCCGCACCGACCATATCTGAGGCTTGTCCGTGTGTCACTCCTCCAAGGTGTGAACCAGCGTGGTGTGCCTGCAGCGCCGGAGGAGCCACCACATACTGCGCGTGGACCGGCGCTACGTGTACTACTCGTTTGCCGAAGTCTTTATCCTACGCTGCACCGCTCGACCGCGTTTGCTGTTCAGCTGCCCACTGCCCTGATTGCTACCGACGCTCGGTGCCACTGCGGCCTTCACGCAGCGTGCCTGAAGGTCTAGCAAACCGCGGGAACACGTGGACTCGCACCGGGTCATGTCGATCCACTTGTCGCCGTCGAGAACATCACCTCATAGAACAAATTACTACTTCTGTATGATATATAATTCAAAACTACGAATTTCTTATACAAATCGCCTGATTCAAGGCGATTTTATTGATTAGTAAATAACTAAGGTGTAAATATATATTTTGTAGTTAGTAATTATCTACCTGTCAAGCAAGCTCAGTCAAGTTAGTTGTACGTAGTTTAAAAACAAAGCAATAATTCCATCGCAAAGTTATTTCCGATACGCTTTAATATCGAAATGAAAGTGACGGTTCCTAGACTGTTACTTACATTACCTAATAACGCTTTGTATAAGAAGCAAGTTGTAATCTTAAAATTATATTAGAGTATTCTTCTAATTCTCAAAGTACTCGTGGGACCTTCGTCGATGTAGTTTATAGTCATATTTTGTATGTCGTAGGAACGATACCTTTCAGTAATGTTTCCACTCAATATTAAAGATAAAGCATCTTCCTTAAAGTCTTTTGTACTATAGATATTGTGCCTATATAATAGCGACATAAACATGTAAATATCCTATTCACTCATATTCATAGTAATATTTTGAAATGTGAAGTAAGATATACTTTTAATAAAATTGTGTTTCACGAATCAAGTCAATTTCCAAAGTTCATTCATAACATATTGACGATGTAGAACTCGTGTTAGCAGTTAGCAGGACTTCGTTTGTAATTGTTACGGTATATTCGATTGTTTAGATGTATTATAATTATATTTTAATGTTAAAACATATTTGTTGTTTTTTACCAAAGTGTGATTTACAATTTTAGTGACAAATAAAATATAAGAATATAGCCACAACCGGCTTTTAATAGAATCACGAGCTCAAAGAACATTATCATAATAAAATTATGTTACTCAAATCTAATAACGAATGCCGCTAAATGAAAACAGGTAGAGTGTAATATACAATGGAGTTGGATTATAATTCGATGAAACGTGATTACCGTCCACTTTGTGCCATGGCTGGCTCCTCGCAGCTCGCACCACATTACGTGGCCGGGCATCGAATCTTGCCACTAGGAAAGATGTTGATACAAACACTGAAATAGATCCAAGATAATTTATAATTGACAGCCGCCGTGGCGCAGCGGGCGAGAAGCCGTCTGTGAAACGAGAGGCCGTGGGTTCGATTCCCACACCAAGACAAATGTTTGTGTGACAGACAGATATTTGTTTCGGGTCTAGGTGGTGTGGGACCATAGTCCCTCGTAGTTCTTATACCCACGATACAGGTTTTACCTAGTGTGGGGTCAGAGCTATGTGTGTGACTGTTGGGTGTATTTATTATTAAGAATCTACCAAACAGTCGCCTTTGTATCGATTCTCCAGCGTTTCCTTACGCCATAAAGACAATATCATCAATGAAATCCGATTTAGGCCCCTGATTCGATCTCTATTCGGAATAAAGATGAGCGTCAAATAAAACTCATGATTTTATTCAGTAATTTTCACTGAGTTTTCGCTTGGCAGTCGCGTTTGGTAATTTGATTCATGCGTCACGCATTGGTATGTGCTTTTATGTCGGATTGGTACCAGCTGGTAAAAATTAAAAACGTATTAATAAAACACGCCGCCTGTGCCATGTTTGATTTATTAACATTATAAATAATATCATGCGGAAAATTATTTATTTTATTTCCTGTAAATTTTTCTCTCTTCTACATCTCACTAAAAGTCACTTTTATTGCATTAAAAATAGGACTCTCAGCACTGAAAGGAAATATAGCTTCCTATTGGTGAAAGATTTTTTTAAAGCATATAAGTTTAGTTCCAGAAATTATCCCTAGAATCAAAGATATAACTTGATAGCTTTAATTTAGAATAAGTTTTAGTGCCGATAAATGAAACAAGTGATTCTACGGAGCCGGAAACTTTCTTACTTATTTTTAACGGAGTAAAAACAAAGGGATTTCGCGAATAGAAAAGAATAGAAAGAATATAGATCTCAACGAATTTCACTTACAGGTGTGTCAGGTTCACACATTGCTAGTTGAGTTCTCTTTGTGTTACTTAAATTGTTGTTGGCGTTTTACTCCGAGCACAAACAGTTCCTGTTTATACTAAAAATATATACTAAAACATATCATTGCACTCCAATTTATTTCCTCACCTCTCGTAAGTGTTTTTTTTATCCTGGCAAAGTGACCATACTGCACCTGATGGTAAGCGCAGTGCCGTCCAGTTAGAGTATCAAGTAGCGAGAACAATCTATCCCTCGCTACTCAACACAATCATGCCGGACTGCTATAGTTTAGTCAGAAATAATATTATCCGCTATTATTATTAGCTACAACTATTAATTATCACACACCAATAATCAAATTATAAGATATGGAAGATAAAATAAGCAGCGATAGCCTAGTTGGAAGTGGTACAGACTTAAGATGAAAATCACCGGTTCGACACCAACCGAATCGACTTTGCGAAGTTACGTGTCTATTCATTGTGAATTATTTCTTCACAATGCTTACGGCTTGCTTAAACGGTGAAGGAAAACATCGTAAGGAAATCTTAATCATCTGTAAGTAAGAAGTTCCAAGGTATGTAAACTCTACTAATTCGCGTTAGGCCAGCTTGGTAAACTAAGGCCTAATCGCTCTCATTAGTAGAGGCTCGTGGCCAGCAATGGTGTTCCACTACATTGTTATGACAACAATATATATTATATATATATTTATTGTTAACAATACAGGGCTGGTATTGTTAACATATAATAATCAATTATTTACATATGTATTTAATAAAACAATTTTTTACTTTCATGAAATCTTTACTGTTTGAAATTCGTCTTCAAAGAAGTTTGGAAAATATCAACTAACATATACATACTCGTCATAAAGTGGCATTAACAACATCAAATTACACATTGAAAAAAATGTGGAAATCCTTAATTTATATTCCTGGAGTGCTATTGCCTCACCTCTAATTATATTAAACGTGCGTGTCATATCTTATACCATGTAGTTAACGACTAGCTTTTGCACACCACTGTAATTGTTTAGGTAAATTTATTTAGGAAAAAACAAACAGTTTTACACTGTGATAACATTAAATGAATTATATATCTAAAAATACAAATGTTACAACCTACGACGTTCTTCACAGAATACAAAAAAATGAGTTGTATTGTTTAAATCCCACATAGTTTAACATTGTCAATTTGCAAAAAAATATAATTACTGTACGAAGGAATAAAAAATGAACTATGACAAGTTCATATTTTGCTGGTGGTAGGATATTCATATCCGCCCGGATAGCGACCACCGTATACAGGGTGTAAAACCCGCCATAATGGCACATGCAAGTGTGTCGCGTTCCGGAATCAGCCAGTGTACATCCGGTTTTTCTCGGGGGGTCTAGAGTTGGGGTATAATGTTTGGCCATTTTGCGGCCTTCTGAGTACTCTGACAATAGACCTTCGACCTTCTTGCCCATGGCGTAGTGTGAGAAAGCAGGCCGGCATGATAGTCTTGAGTAGCGGGGATAAATTGTGTCTCGCTACCTGGTACTCTAATTGGACCGCACTGCGCTTACCATCAGGTGCAGTGCGGTCACTTTGCCGTGCCAGGATAAAAAAAATGACAAAAATATTGGAGTGAAAATGCACAACGTTTTAAAAGTACGCTCACATATTCATGATCAATTTGAAAATCTCACGTACATTCAAATACAGATACTCCCTATTAGGTTCAATATTATTTTTGTTAATGTATCCACAACTTGGTATTCACAGAGGGACGGCGTCCATCATATGAACGGTTGTAATTAAGACTAACATGGTGCTTACGTGTGCAGCATTTATTTACGGAAGATTATGTTAATAACTTATCCGTTGTTCCTAGATTGTTTTGGTAAATACAAAAAAACGTGTACACCTTTCAGTGGCCTAGAAAGATAATTTTATATTCATGCGAGTGTATATTAGAGCTTCTCTAACGCTTTTCCTGGTCTGAGAAGAAAACAACTCTAGACCTAGATATGTAAATAGTAACCAAAACATTATTTACATATTAGTCTGTTTATTATACAGTATGGCACAGGAATGACGCACACCCCAATTAAACACACAAAGTTACAATCATAACAGATACACTAAAATTATACTGTGAACTTAAGTAATGCTTACGTATTTAAAATTGTATTTTTAAAAACCATTATATCCTCGATATAAAGTATTTTTGGTAACCTGGATTTATGTTTTAATGTCCTTTGTTTTACGATAGTGACTGGCACAATTTATCTAATTATTTAAAAAAAAAATACCAATTTTAAAAATTAGTGAAATCGATTCGTTATCCCATTCTTAACAAACTACTTTCAGGTTGTGTTTGTATTATGTTACATACTGTATATAGCGATGATTAGTATAATAACAAAATATATTTATTTTATTTTATTCTGTTGAGTTCTGAAATACTTGTCCCGACCGAGCAGCTTCTTGGCCTACACCCATCACCCATGATAGAATTTTCCTCGGAGAAGACAATTTATTGCTATTTTCCTTTAAATTACTACAATCTCACTTTTCGGCCCTTTGAATTACTTTGTTCAAGGATCTTCAAAGGTAAAAGACGAAATTGGCGCAATACTCGACAATCTTTAGAATGATTTTACTTGAAAAAAGAAAGTCAATGACGTATATATTAATTTACCAAAGATATATATATATATATATATAATCGGCTACTGCTGTAAAAACTTGGGCAAGTAATATATCAAATAGGAAATATTTATTTTCAACTTTTACCCATTGGACTTATTAAATTTAGACAGTAATTTATGGCAGTGGCGCATTGCATAGTTATTAAATATCAGTCCAATATGATATATTGTACTACTGCTAGTCAAAGGCTTCTCATAATAAAAAATCATTATATTATGTATTCCTAAGTCTATGAATTATCACGAGTAGGTTTTTTCACGATATTTTCCTTCACCGCTAATACGAGCGTTAATTGACAATGAATACACACTTTGAAAAATTAGCGATGTGAGCTTTGGAGCTTGGGACAGAAGCCACAACCTCACTGTCAGTAAACCGCTCCAGACCCTTCTACGTTATTACATTTTTTATTACATATAATAATATAAATATAATATAGCATTTTATTAACTTACATATAGGTAATATTGTATTCAAAAAATGACTAGTAAAAACACAAAAACAGCACTGTTAAAATTTTGTTGTCTCAAACGGTTTCATTCAACAATAAGACCTTAAATTTCGTCCGTCAATATCTATAGAAAATACATTTAATTCATCCACCGTTTCTTATCTTGTTCAAATCAAATTAATTTTGTGAAACATTCAAGACCGGCATTTTATGTTACTTATTATTCAGATGTCGGCCGACCTATCAATTTCTTTTACTTCAATGCTTAGACACTTTGGGGTTCATTATTTCCTCTGTGAATCTTATCCAGTTGAATCGGATGCTTAGCAAAAAACAGGCAATGAGGCCAATCCTGTGACTCCATTTACATATTTGTATCAGGTGCGGCTCACTGATCGATTGAACGTAGATTCTATGTTCATTTGGTAAATCGCGCTTGATCCATAAATACTTTATATTCAATGTACATTTTGCACCCGAAATGGTTAGCTTTGAATTGATAGACGGTTTGTTATTGAAATAATGAATATGGAATATAAATCAAAACTTATTTTAGGGTAAAAATAAGACAGTAGGAAAGATGACCAGATTCTGTGAAGGATGATACAACAGTAAAGAATGTGAATGGTGTGTTATGATCGAAGGAGTTTAAAGGAATGACATATACTGCGACTCTAAAATTGATGAATTTATAAAATTAAAAAATCTTATTATTAATTTATTTTCACATTTACTATTAAACATTTCGTTTATTAATAAAGGCTTATAGGGTTACTTTCTCGGTAGTAAGTAATTAATAAGTTTGATTAAGTAACTGAAAGTAATCAGTTATCATACAGGTTAACGTAAGAGAAAATCTATAAGACTGTCATAAGACCTGTCGCTATGTATGAGTCTGAATGTTGGGCAATGAAAAAGACGGATGAGCGCAGAGTGCACGCTGCTGCGTATGTTAAGATGGATGTGTGGGGTTACAAAGTTAAATAGGATAAGGAATGAGTATGTATGTGATGAGGAGGGATAAAAGGCATGTGACAAGACTAGTTGTCAATATGTATGTGCATGGAAGGAAGAGTCGTGGGAGACCAAAAAAGAGGTGGGTGGTTTGCGTGAATGAGGACATGCGCATGAAAGGGTGAATGCAGATTTGACGCATGATAGGGCTGCGTGGAGGGTTCAAACCGTTTGTGCCGACCCCACTTAGTGTGGGATAAGGGCAGGTAGATGCTACGGGTTATCTTATGCAGTAACTAAAATTGAAATTAATATTCGTCTAGTGACTAGACTCTAGTCCATAAAATGATTTTCACTAAATGCCGGCTGTGAAACGAGAAGCCGAGGGTTCGATTACCACACCGAGACAAATAATTGTGTGATAGCCAGATATTTGTTTCGGGTCTGGGTTTTGATGGATCGTAGTCCCTCTTAGTTCATGATGCCCACGATATTGTATATTAGTTGGCCGGGATTGGAATTTGTGTCCGACGTATCCATAAGCTTGATATCCATGTGGTACAACACCCTACTTATCATGGAACATAAAATTAACTAAAAATTTATTTGATTTTTATTGACTTTGTAGGGGTTGCTTCTGCCCTACTCAAATGAAGTTGATAAAATTGCAGGGTTGTGAATAAAACAATAACGTTGTATCTGACTCGAATGCCGACAGTTGTAGGTGTTTGCTGCGTCGCTCTATTTGATAGACTCGTATGTAGCGTAGCGCGGCCGTGACTTTTGTATAGTCATACTCTCTGCGCGGCACCCCCGTTCTGGCCATATGAATATCTACTGTCAGCAGTCGTGGTGTTTATTAATATAAACATAAAATACAATGGTTCTTACAGCTATTTCTCCGTAGGTAAAAGTTTACATTGAATCTAATAACTAGGCTTTGTTAAAGTAGAAATGCGTCGTTATTTTTCTTGGTAATCCCGGCATACGTCCTGTATGTGTGTGGCCGTGATGCCACAACTTCTTTAATATATATTTTTTGTTTAAAAAAAATACTTGTTGGCAAAAGCTATAAATGATTATATTGCTTCCAAAAATGTTCTAAATAAAACTTTTAAGTAAGTTATAGTTTTCTATTGTTTTTAGTCTACACGATGCATGATGAAATGGCATATTTCCTGTAATCATAGCTTGGTAACAAACTGTGAAAATAGTTGCAACTATAATTTGAGAAATGCGATTTAATTATATAACTATTGAATTGGAATTCATAAACAAGCAGTCCGTGCGAAGTTCGACCAAGTAGTTAATATTTTTTTATACATTCGTTTATATACAAATATTAACCAACATAGCGGTAGGCAGCGGCTCTGCTGTGCTCTGACATTGCAGAAGTCTATGGGCGGCGGTGACTACTTACCATCAGATGGCCCGTCTGCTCGTCTGCCTATCCAGGCCCTAAAAAAAATTGTTTTTTTTTAAGTTATGATTGAATGTTTCCAAACGAATACAAATCTTTGTACAATTGTGGTGAGATCAGAGAATTAACAGAATTAAATGCAAAATTCAGATATAATTTTTTAATGCCTTAAAATATTAATGATATTCACTGTGCACAAATTCAATATCATAAAATTATACTCTATCGACATCATACATATACACTCACTTCTGTAATACCTGGGGGTAGGCAGAGGTGTAACTAGTACACCCACTTTGCGCCGAATATATTTCGGTCCCCTAATGTGATATGGGGCGAGCCTATCGCCATACCGGACACAATACCAGACTCCGGGCTGATACTGAGTATTTCTAAATATAAAACCCAATATTACTTTACCCGACCCGGGGATCGAGCCCGAGACCTCAGCAAAACAGTCGTAATGCATGCGCAATTACAACCGCGTCACAGAGGTAGTTACTATAGTATAGTCTATCGACGTCATATAAACTAATAATTTACTTATGAAACATTTTTCTGCTCTCCATTTTTACAATAAGTAAAACTTATTAGTACTCTGTAAAATATGCATTATATAAAATTTATAATACAAACGGTCCTGGGATTCGCTTTTTCAATGAAGAATTCAATATTCTATTACGGTTAGTTTTTTAACTTTTACTACCTTATTAAATGGCTTGAATACAAACTTGCAGAGCGATAGCACTGTACATACATATTTTATAAGCGGTATTCAGTAGTTTGCAATTAAAACGCTCTTCAATTAAGCCGAGCACTGAAATTCAGTTGTTTTACAACACCTAGTAGACATTTGTTAGGACGGGACAGCTGACAATTAGAACCGGGCTCACGATTTATGGAAACCTCCAGCTTCTATACTTAAATTTAATCTTAACAGGAACAGTAATTTGAATTTCAAGTACCTACCTAAGGTGAAAATGGTTTTTGTACAGTCAGCTCTTAAAATCAAATCTGTATATATAAAAGAAGAAACTGACTGACTGACTGATCGATGAACGCACAGCCAAAACGGCTGGAGCTAGGGACTTTAAATTTTGACAGTAGGTACCTTTGATGACGTAGGCATCTAATAAGGAAGGGTTTTTGGAAATACCACCCCTAAGGGGGTAAAATAGGCGATGATAGTTTGTATAAAAATCCGTCATTTTTTTAAGTTGAACGCATGACAATTGGTATTTTGTATTGTGTATTGTTATTATATGTAATGTTATTTTATTATGTTATAATATTTTAAAATGTAATGCAATTTTGTTATTATGATAACTGTTTCTATTACTGACCGTAAGGTTTGAGTCTTGACAATTTTTTTTTCGGTATTGTGCGCAAATTTAGGTTTATAATTTAAAGATGTTTTATATTAGATCTCAGTTACTACTATAGTAGTTAAATCCATTTATAATACGCAAGACTACAACTTTAAAGATAGCTATGTACTAATGAACAGCGTCCGTGGCGCAGTTGGCGAGTAGCCGGCTGTGAAACGAGAGGCCGTGGGTTCGATTCCCGCAACAAATTCCCGAGACAAATGTTTGTGTGACAGACAGATATTTGTTTCGGGTCTGTGGGTGTTGTGGGACCATCGTGCCTCTTAGTTATTAATACCCACAATACAGATTTTACCTAGTATGGGGTCAGGCTTATGTGTGTGACTATGTTGGGTGTTAAAAAAAATAGGCATGTTGGTCACAAAGGAGAAAAAAGAACACTACTCACTATAAAGGCCTTGCTACGTGTTCCGAATAGTTATAACATATAGTAGTAAATAACATACAGTTTAAATAGGATTAAATTAAATTGTTCCTTACTCTTCTTTCCTTTTACACTGTAAATAAACTAGTCGCTGAGCTACAACTCCGAATGAAATATAGATTAAAGACAACGATGCATATAATTAATACCGCCATTACTCTAATGGAAGAGCTCCTAATACCAGAGTGCATTGATCGCTGCTCACTCTGTTATATTGGTTCTATTGCACCACTGCCAAAACACATCCATGTTACATATTGACATGGTGGCCCACTTATTTAGAACAGTAGCTTACCGAACAGTTAATAAAATAGCACTCTATACTAATTATTATACTGGTAAATATTTTTAAGTATTCCGCTTCTAAAGGATTAAAACCGACTAAATAAACAAAAAAACCGACTACGTAAAAAAATATTAAAAGAAAAGTAAGCTATTGAAAAGTTATAATGTATAACAGGTTTCGAAAAATAAAAATTACAAGACATTTGTCAGAGTCCCCTGTCCCACCAAACACATTTTGGTTATTGGTTTGTTCATCGTGGCATAAAAGCCTAGATCTATGATTTGTCTCCGTCTGCAATACCTTCCAACATTCAAATTATAGTACTAAGCTCAAATAGAGCTTGTTTTTCCTTTTTCAGTTAGTTATTTTTTACACAGTCAGGTTTTTTTAAATATTTTATTGATTTAATTTAATTCATGAACGAATTATTCAGATAGTCCACCCTAGAATACTAATATAACAGTATTACAATATTGATTTATTTGGAATTGCCTTTTGAGTAGCTTCTTTTTGATACTAATATTGTTAGTATACAGAAATATTTTCATTCATAGTACCATACATAAAATTAAAGCATATATCACTACCACAACTATTACGAATCTAACAGCACTTGATGTGTTATAATCTATCGAGCTGCTTAGGCTACAGAGAATGCGAAAGAAAATATACATATATATACAAACACCCGAAAAGCATTACACCACTTTGTGGGGCAGTCGGGTAATAAAACTACAAACACCGTTTCTGTGTGCTGTATCTTATAATTTCATTTTTTCCCTTGTATTTCTTACTTTTTTTCGTGTAGCAATCTCGCCCAGAACGCTGGTAGTTCTAAAACCAGTACTGGTCTTACGAATGTTCTTTATTAATTTATATTGAGAATCTCAACGAGTAGAAACCTAGCAGCATTACGATGTTTATGAATAATTTTTTACTCCGTTTTTAATACACAAGTACGCAATAACCCAAATCTAAAAATAATGGTGCTACCTCAAAATTCTAAATCCCGCTAAATATTATATCTATGTAGAAATGGGGTTACTAGGGATAATTCGATAATTGACATAATTGTTTTAGCGTTTATGAAGAATGAAGCGTTGACACAATCAATATCAGTCTGCGTGCGTAAAAACAAAATTGATTACACAAAACCCGCTAAATGAAATATTAATGTTCGTAAAAGAATGTATTGAAGAACGTAAGTCATGCCTCATAATAATTTATCGTTTCGGGAAAATTACACAGCAATAAAAAAATTAAACCAACAGTACATCATGAATTGAAGATTTTAATAATTTCAGGAAAGCATAATCGTATAATTTGCTGGCGCGAACGTTTTTGTAAATACATATATGTTTCATTTTAGAGCAGCGATAGCCTAGTTGGTTGCGGTACGGACTGCCAAGACGAAAGTCGTATGTTCGAAACCCAAGTGGCATACACCTCTGACTTTTCTAAAGTTATGTGTGTATTAAATGTTAATTATCGCTTGCTTTAACGGTGAAGGAAAACATCGTGAGGAAACCTGCATACCTGAGAATTCTTATAAGAATTTCGAAGGTATGTGAAGTCTACCAACCCGCATTAGGCCAGCGCGAGCGTGGTGGACTAAGGCCTTACCCCTCTTATTAGTAGAGGAGGCCCGTGCCCAGCAGTGGGACAATGTTTAATACAGGGCTAGTATTATTATTTTATTTTTATTATTATGTTTCATTTGGTCATACTATAATGAGTGATAATACACAGCAATAGCATACAATTTTTTGAACTTCAACAAAATAGCGTAGTACGCCATATTGCTCATAAATTCACGGACTTTTGTGCTTGCTCAAAACATTTTATTGTACTCCTGACAACAGAGCCCCAAAATTTACGATAAGAGCTTCCATAAAACATAACTCCATCAGTAGACTATAACTAGCCTATAAAAATGTACGATACAGAAATAAAATTAAAAACACCCTTTAATATACGAGGCCGTCAGTTTCCTTAAATTTATGGCAAAAACTGCAGGTAAAGGCCGTTGGACACATAAAATCTTTATTGTTTCCTTTACACAACGCTGTCCTTGGATTTAATGACCAAATTTTAACAAAACTCGCTGTTAACATCTTGTCTGTTTGTTGTAGACTCATGACCTTCGTGTTTTTGACGGACTTTATCTCAATGTTTTACAGACGGCGACATTTCTTGTATCTTTTGTGTTTTATAGTGTAATATTATAACAAAAAAAAATATTGCCCGACGGTGATGAACATTTTTATCCAGCCAATTCCTTTGCTACTTAGCATGGCTCGATTGTAAAATAGGTATTTTTATTGAAATACGTTTAATGCTTAATTTTATCGATATCAAACTCATAACTGCAGGAGATTCGCGAGCCATCATTTTATTAACAATAAAGAATTCATTATTTTATAGAAATACTAAATTACCAATAGTTTGAAGAATTTAATAACAGCACTGTAAACATTGTCCTACTGCTGGGCACGAGCCTCTTCTACTAATGAAAGGAGTTAGGCCTTAATTCACCACGCTGGCCTAATGCGGGTTAATAAACTTCACATACCTTTGAAATACATGTGGAGAATTCATAGGTATACAGGTCTCTTCACGATGTTTTCCTTCACCGTTAAAGCAAGTTATAATTAACAATGAATACAAACGTAACTTGCGAAATGTGAGAGTTGGTTTCAAACCTACCACTGTCAGCAGTTCGTACTACCTCCAATTAGGCTATTTCTGTGTGTGTAGTATTGTTCATAAAATAATTTCCATATTACAACATTATATACAAATAGGATACCACCAACAAAGTCGTCTTTAGCAATATTACTGGGTGTCTACCCATGAAGCTGTTTTCCTTTTACGATTGTAGTAGGGCGTAGGCAATACATTTCATTCATCACAGATACTCAAAACAAATTTAAATTAATCGGCTATTAAAAGACCGATACTTCTTTAACACAATAACATAATATATATTCATAAGAACAAGAAGAAAAAAATTGTATTTCAATTTCAACTCAATGGATTTGAGTGAAGAGAATTCTAAATATGAAGTGTTTGAAAACTCGTTGCATATAAAGCATTCACAATTTCGTTCGGTATTGTCGAATGTTATTGAATACCTGCCTTCTAAACGAATAAGAAATGCAAATCTAATCGTAGAAGTTAAGCTTCATTGAAAAGTCAGCTCGAACATTCGTACGTTTTCTTGCTGTTTGGAATCGATATATTAACATTATTTTCGAATTCCATTCATTCATTTAGTAAATAGGGACTAGGGGCGTTTTCACCCGTCAATTATAAAATCTACAATTTCTTCGGTAATGGCAAATAAATAGATATATAAGCAGTATTAGTATACCAGGCAGACCATTTAAGCTATGAGTAGACGAGATCAAAGAGCTGGCAGAGGATATCTAGACAAGAACAGCGTCGAATAAAGAGCTGTGGAGACATTTAGGGAAGACCTTTGTCGTCATCGGCTATGATCGGATGCTCTGTGGTAGTAACCCTCGCGGAGTTGCTGTCGTCTGTTACGCTGACGACACACTAGTTACAGCGATAGCCAGGACTTTCCAGGAGGCTATCATGCTCGCCTCATTCGCAACAGGACAGGTGGTGGGCAGGATTCGGCAACTGGACCACACAAATATTTGTCTGTCAGATAAACATTTGCCTTGGTGCGGTAATAGAACCCACGGCCTCTCGTTTCGCAACTGGCTACTCTTATGTTTGAGTAAGTATAAAATAGTTAACTATCTTTTAACCGAGACTGATGGACAGTTGGTCTTGCGACTCACTGTCCAATTCCAAATATATCTGGCAATAGGTTACTTCTCTCATTGTTCAAAGAGTAAAGGTGACCAACCATTTGCGCATAGTACGCCATTCATTATTACATGTGGCTAAATTTCATCTAACTATGTAAATTTAAAGCTACAAAATTATTGTGGAGATATATATACATAGATTATATGTCAAATCCTATTTAGAATACAATAGGTTACCGCATTTAAAATTCCACCAATTGCAATATAAAAAAGTGTAATAAATACAGGATTTATAATAGGTACCTACCCATATGCATAATTGCAGTGTTTATTAAGAAAAAGTATCACAACCTTTGTCTATGAATTTAAAAAGTTATGATTATGAAACCATTTTCCCGCACAATTGTTGCTTTTTATTTTCACATTTAATTTATAAACATAAATTAATAATACGTAATCTCAAATGGAAAATAACAAAATATAAATATAGAATACAAATAACAGAAGATTTTTAGCATAGTCTCGAATTTCAAATTGCATTATTTTCACAGATAAATAGGGCTCCTTAGAGTTAGGGCTCGGTACGAAATCGAGCGCTTCTCATGCCAGTCTGGCATTCCATTTTGTTTGTGATATGTATATCGTATATGTAGTTAAGATGATTGAATCTGACTGCGTCGGTGGCGCAGTTGTAATTGCGCATGCTTTACGACTGCTGTGCTGAGGCCTCGGGTTCGATCCCCGGGTCGGGTAACGTGATATTGAATTTTTTTATTTAGAAATACTTAGTATCAGCCCGAAGTCTGGAATTGTGCTCGGTATGGCGATAGGCACGACTCCTATTACATTATGGGACCGTTATAAGTTTGGCGAAAAGTAGGTGTACTGGTTACCCCTCTGCCTACCCCTTCGGAGATTACAGGCGTGAGTGTATATGTATATATATATATGTGTGTGTATGATAGAATCTAATGAGTCTTTTAATGGAGACCACAGTTATGTATATCTGAGCATAGTTATTATTTATAACTACATGTATATATGTTTCAGCGAAGCGCTTATCTCATAGACCAGGTGGGGCCAACCTGTGGCTCTCGATAAATGTACCCGAGTTCCCTAATCATTTTTGTGCTATTATATTTTAAAAAATTATTGTCTTTTTGTATGTATATCAAAATGTCTTTTAAATTACTGACAACAAATATGAATAACTAAGTGCAACGTTGTAATTTTTAATATTTAATTTCAATATGCATTTATATTGTGTACTTTTATTTATATAATTTCTGTAATCAAAAATTTAATACCTTTTTTGCATACCCTTTAAATACGTATTGTATTGCTACTCGCGAAAAATTTAAAATGTTGATAAAATGGCTCGTCTCGATCAAGGAGTTTGGCGACCCCTGTTATAAATTATTGATTTAAGATAGCACATCGCTTGCCATATTACATACATTTTGATATAGCAATCTTTTCAAAGGGTTTTCCAGGTATTTCTTGCAACACCATAGCGTTTTACGATTTAGCCTTAAATAAAAGTCATTTTGTAAACTCTGTTTCTTTCTTAAAGACCTATTTTAAGATATTCCTCGTGATTGCATGAACTATTTAAGTTTTTTTAATATCACTACATCATTGTATAGCGTGTTCTAAAAATAAGGCACCTTCCAAATTTCATCTCTGTAGTCTCCGAATAATGGGTAGGTCATATAAGTGGATATACAGTCAAGACGAAACTATAGGAGTTCCGTTTTTCTCATTTAGTTAGAACCTTAAGAAGAACCCTACAAATAGTATTATATTATGACTGATGTTGTTTTATGTGCGAAAAGAATGTATGTAATACAGTCGGACTATCTTGTTTCCGTTGATAAAGAATACCTAACTAAATACTTTACAGTTACCTAACTGAATATTGGCCCTTATGTTCGATTCTCGTACAGGATAACTGTTATGGAGTATATTTTTGAGGTCTAAAAAACATTAAGATCTACAATAAATTTATAATACAGATATCACGTAGATATAAGGGCGGCGTAGTGACAGCGATATTTGTAAGTCACAATCTTCACAATTGTGGTCGTTACACTGCTATCTATCTTCTTTAATTCTGGCACAGCAATCTGATGGTAAGCGCTGAGCCGTCCAGTTAGAATTTCAAGTAGCGAGAGACAGTCTATACCTCGCTATCATGCCGGCCTGCTATTTAGCTTCTTCACACTAAGTCTAAAGGACCCAGAATCAATTGTCAGATCCAGTCAGAGTTATTGTTTAAGGCCAGGATATAGAGGCAAACAGGCCCTGGCAAATCCTACTCGCGAAGCCTCAAGATTGACCCTATTTCAAAACCATGTTTAGCCGCGGGCTTTGATACTTGTCAAGCGGGCACGGTATATGTAAATGCAGGCTTTAGGTTTGATACAAATCCTGCTCGCTAACCCGGATTCGGCAAACTTATTCGAATAGGCCCCGAAACTTTCTAAATAGGGAGAATTTGTGAGCGGCTATACTGACGTGTTATATATGGAATACATAAGACATGTTTGATTAGCTTTGAAGCGTCAATAGTAGTAATCTAATGCTCTCGCAGACATATCTGTCATTGTCGAGCCGTGTTTAGGATTGTCTCAAGGACTTGGCAATATAGAATAATGTTAACAATATTTAAGAAAAGACGAGGTAATGTTCTGAACAAAATTATTGATCTAAAATAAAACACGTAGGTATAAATAACAGTATTTTACCTACGTGATAGGAATATTCATGTATAAACCAGCAGCGTGATCTGTTGCATAAAACATTTAAAGAGAACAGTAAATAATAAAGTATAACGTATAATATTTGTATATAACAAATAATTCGTGCTATGTATGTGACTTCGAAACTCAAGTGTTCTAGCTATGCAAGACATTCTATCCTTAAAAAAGCGAACATGGTAGATTATATAGCATCACTATAAAGCTTAGTTGTTTCTAATGCATATATTAAAGACTAGATGTTGCTCGCGGCTCCGCCCGCGTGTAGGAATTTTTGGAAGAAAAGGTATACAATCCATGGAGGCAACTTAATCTATTACATCTTTCTATCTTTATTTTTTTCTTGCAATAAATATAGCCTATGTTACTCAGGGCATGTATGTAGCTTTCCAATGGTGAAAGAATTTTTGAAATCGGCACAGTAGTTTTTGAGTTTATTCATTACAAACATACACACAAAAATACAAATCTTTCCTCTTTATAATATTAGTGTAGATTATTGTATATATAACGTTAACTAGGTCTTGTAACATTATAATATATCTTTTAAGTAATATTACATACAATTAAAACAAACATTTTAGACATTTATTATATACTGAGAGATTTTACAATATCTTGCCAAACTACACAAAAATAAATGTTTTATAGTCACAATATCTGCTGTAATTTTATTTATTTTCATATCGACTTATATCATATCATAGAGATATATTTCATTTATAAAGAAATTGTTGTGGTTATTTAATGTTTTTTAAAATATAGTAATGAATTAAATCATCACTGTACATAATACATATATCATGTAAACAATAATATTGTAGTGGTAGAGCCACGCTGTAGACATATTTGTCTCGACCGGGGTAGTGCCACTGTCTCACAGAAAACCAACGTAAAGTGACCATTTACTGTCGCGTTTCGTATGGTAAGTGAGATATCCGGAGACCCAGATTCCCCCTTCCATTCCCTAATCCCTATTCCTATCCTTTAAGGCCGACAGCGCATACATGATACTTTCGTTATTATGGATCAGGTGACCCACTGGCTCGTTTGTCGGACTATACTATAAAAAAAATATATATTGTAGTACTTAATAACTTCATGAACCTATGTCGATCCTTTTAAGATAATTATTTGCGTGATTTCTTTCGTCACCATTTTCACCATTCATTCAAATGCGCAAAAGCTTTTAAGATTGTCGTGATAAAAGGCCATTTCTTATTCTCGAACCTATAATGTTTCACTGTATACTGGTTATATCTACAGAATGGAATTTTCCTTAAAATCTGTTGGCAGTAGTGTTAACAGTTATAAATATTAATTTATACAATACTGATGTAAAACTACCTTTATTATTAGCTGCTCTTTTATTCCACGACATTTATTAATCAAACGTCTAGGAATATTAAAATAATTTTGTGTCTAAGTAATTATTAATTTAACGAATTTTAACCAAAGTAGAATTATTTCTTGTATAAGTAAGTAAGCAAGTCTGGTTTTACAGTTTATACAAAATACAATTCAGAAGAAGCATATAAAAATTGGTTATGCTTAAGATGCTTAATAAAAAGCCAACTCAATTCGACTGCACTACTTACTTTTAGACAGTGAGCCACATAATAAGTATTATTGGAATAAAATACAGATATGGGGTGAGGCATAGGATGGTGATGAAAATTGTTTGACAACAGTATTGAGTATTAGTGTTAAAGAAACATATGCTGCAATTTATTTCTGAAATGAAATTATAGGGATTTCAAATTGTACGAGAGGCAAGTCATATAAAAAATACACTGATAACGTATTCTCTATGGTCGAATGATCCGCGCATACATATACAAAATATGAGGTATATCACAGTGGTTTAATAACGTATTTAAAGAAAGCATTTTTTATTTCAGCGCTTATAAAGGCTCATAAGCACATACTCGCCAATATATTTGATTTAAAGAGATCCATCCTACTGCCATTGTTGTGAATTTTTAAATGTTTTCCGAGGAATGATCAAGCCATTACGACATTATCGACGTGGTGCCGGTACGGATTAATATGATGCAGTTAAGAGATTACATATGAGTGGTATGGAGAGAGTGCTCGAGTGGCGCTGACACCGCGCCACTACACTCTGCTGCCGCCGCGTCGGCTCCGCTCGCTGGCTCTTCACTACCTCTCTCTATCATTTTATAAACCACATAGAACAATTTATATGTACATTTCAAGAGAGCCTTTGAACGTTACTTTTAAAAAATTTTCATTATAGTGTCATTATTCACAATTACTACTGAGGGGCACATGCCGTCTGTACTACTGAGAGGGTTTAAGCTAGTCTTATTTTTTTCGATCTGTGCTGTTTGTTCACTTTATAGTGTGGCCGGAATGTAGTATTTGGCTACGGTTAAACTCAAAGGCGCCTTCTAAAAAACCTTCATTTAAGACGCCGTGTCGCTTGGGATTGTAACATCTCAATACAAAAGTGTATCGAGAATCTGAACTCTGACTGAGTTCTTTGGACTCGACGGCAAGTCCTACGTCTCGATGTGTGTTCACAATAGAATTATCATTTTGGTTGGACAGGGATAGTGCTGCCTCGATAGCGACCGTGATAGGATTCTTATGATCTCCCAAAACATTTTTACTGACTTTTCTAAAGAAAAGTCAATTGGGCGGGTCGGGTTTCGGCAGTCCGTACCACTTCTAATTAGGCTAGCGCTGCTATTATAATTATTCACAGTTAAACAACAGATTCATCTTTATCTACTAAATAGAATCTATAACGTGAATTAAAGTTAATAAGTATTCTAACAATCCTCAATACAAAATATTATATTTTACACTTTTTTATAAATATTTTAGATACGTTCATATTCAGTGCTGACAAATATACTCATTGATTATCATAACATAATTACTAATTATTACCTTTTTCTAATGTCTCACTTTTTTATTTTTGAACTAGCTGTTGCTCGCGGCTCCGCCCGCGTGGAGGTCATGTTTGGGAGAAAAAGTATACAATACAAAATACCAATATTCATGCATTTAACTTAAAAATAACGGATTTTCATACAAACTTTCATTCCCCAATTTTACCCCCTTAGGGGCGGAATTTCCAAAAATCCTAAAAGATATATTTTTTATTTTTATCTAAAATGCCAAATACTAGTTTTCATGAATTTAACTTAAAAAATGACGGATTTTCATACAAACTTTCATCCCCTATTTTACCCCTTAGGGGTGGTATTTCCAAAAACCCTTCCTTAATGGATGCCTACGTGATAAAAGGTACCTACTGTCAAAATTTGAAATCTCTAACCCCAGCCGTTTAGGCTGTGCGTTCATCGATCAATCAGTCAGTCAGTCAGTTTCTTCTCTTATATATACAGATAATCATAGTCCCGTCTTGGTGAGCAAAATCACACACTGGAACACATTACAACAGAAGCGTGAAGAGAACAAGTTAAGGAAATAAATCATCTCTAATATATATGTAAAATCTTAATCCACGTGTCGCGTCGTGTCAACCTTTATGGCTTTGTCACGGAAACATGAACGTAGATATTACAATAACATATTTGTTCTTATAAAAACATACTTAACATCATCCCTTACAATGGTAAACCTCGTTTTTATTTATTTAATAATTGCTATGTATTTGAATATTTATATATATTACTCACTTAAATGTTGTACTATACAATTTTTTAATTTAATCGTTATTGAATTTCATACACCTCATTTCCTGACCCTTTTTGATATATCTCCTTATAATTAAAGTTTTCTGGTAGAGAGTGCTCTTTCATTCATGCGAATTTTGCAAAATTAGCGTAGGTCCTGTAATTTCATCATCTGTTAAGATCCAAAAATTCTGTGAATTTAGATTTTGATTTTTAGGCTCCAATTTACTTACTATTTACTACATTTGGTTAGATTGAATAATCTAACATTAAATAAACTATAAGATGAGTATAATAAAATATATGAATATTCTATAGCGTGTTAATTTTACTATTACCAAAAATAAATAAAAAAATATTCCAGTAAATCAAAGTATAAGAATCGCACTCTAAGGGTACTCTACATTTTACAAAATATGTGT
This sequence comes from Laothoe populi, assembly GCA_905220505.1. Taxonomy (NCBI): domain Eukaryota; kingdom Metazoa; phylum Arthropoda; class Insecta; order Lepidoptera; family Sphingidae; genus Laothoe; species Laothoe populi. The sequence continues at coordinate 9,598,315 of HG992164.1, read as the reverse complement.
GAGTGCGTGTGTGTATTTGCACATAGCTTGGATTATAAATGTGGAACTTAGGTGTTCAACATATTATTTTCGTTTAAGTGGAATAACAAACGCAATAACAGCTTAGAAATAAGTTAAAAAAAAAACAAATGAAAGTTTCATGCAACCCAAATCGTTATCCACCTTACTAGTTATATATTAGTAAAACTATAATATTAACTAATAAAGAAGAGTAGAAATAGACACACATATTCGAAAACTCAAAGATACGAGATACTCGGGGCATCGTCTGGCAAAAACGTCCTCTCTGTTTGGTCATTGCTGTTTCAATAATTGATAATATTACTAAGTATTCCTTTTTAAAAGCCTTGCAATCGCTTAAAATGTAAAATTATTATTATAGAATTCCATTATATGTCGTAGAGGAGCTTGTTCAACTGTTTCTTTTTTGCATAGCTTAGAAATAAAAACGTGCATATATGAGACCGTTAGTAGTACGAATGTACTATATATGATGTCACATCCTGATTGTTATACAATTTCCTAGGCAGCCTTGAACCTTAATTGATAATTTAATCGGATAGAAGACGACAAATAAATGGCTAATTTCATAGAATTAAGAAGAAAGCGGAAGTACAAAGGAAAATCTTGTTATTAGGGAAAATGATGTTCATTAACGTCACATTTCGTGGAAGCTCAGTGCGGGAGATACGAATACTTCAATCACTCTGCTTTGATGTCATTCGCATTGTATTCAATGTTAAAAAAAAGAATCGTGATATTGATTGTGAGCACTTCGTATTGTAATAGATTTTGCTTGGGTTGTTTCTAATCGCCGTTCCTAATAATGGTTATTTCTTTTCACTATACATGTATACGATATATCAAAGAATCAATGAACCGTTACTTATTTCGTACATTTTAGCTAACAAAGACAGCCTCCGTGGCGCAGTAGGCGAGTAGCCGGCTGTGAAACGAGAGGCCGTGGTTTCGATTCCCACACCGGAACAAATGTTTGTGTGATAGACAGATATTTGTGTCCGAGGTCTGGGTATTGTGAGACCGAAAGTCTCTCGCAGTCCCCGATACCCACAACACAAGACTCGTATAGTGTGGCGTTAGGGCTATGTGTGTGACTGTTATTGTGTTATTTATTTATAATAGTGGGACACAACGTTTAATAGATTTCAACATAAAAACAACAACAAGCACAAGTATAGAAGTAACGCACGTAGTATAAACTAACATGTGAAATTTTTGTTGTTTATTGTATATATTTCGTCCGTAGATGCGTTTTATACCAGTACCCAAACCGGTATGTAGTATGATTTGTACGTGGATTTCACATGATAGTTAGCTATGTTTTAATGAAGGCATGTAAAATATCATATGACTGCCTCGGTGGTGCAGTTGCAATTGCGCATGTGCTACGACTGCTGTGCTGAGGTCTCGGGTTCGATTGTCAGTATGTTCGGTTGTCAGTATTAGTCCGGAGTCTGGAATCTGTGCCCGGTATGGTGATAGGCGATATCACGATATGGGACTGCAATTCAGTGAAATGTGGATATACTGGTTACACCTCTGCCTACCCCTTCGGGGATTACAGGTGTGAGGGTATGTGTATGTGTGTGTGTGTGTAAAATATCAACGATACCCCAATTTATTGTAAAAAATACATAAATTAAACTATAGTATTAAGAAGTTAAACTGAACAATAAAAAACAAATTATGAGTCACTATAAAATTTGAGGGTTGATATATATAAAGTTGATGATGATGATCTCCTGGATTTTTCTGAAATCCCATCATCAGATCCTGACTTGGTGCCAATGGGACCACCTGGGAAGTATACCCTTTTAAACAAAAAAAGAATTTCTCGAATCGGTCCAGGCGTCTTCGAGTAATCGGGTAACATACATAAAAAAAAAGATTCCGACGAATTGTTAACCTCCTCCTTTTTTTGAAGTCGGTTAAAAAGGGAAATTGATTACGTAGTGTGTTGACTGCATACCCTGTAATTGATACGAGAACATAATGCACAATCTGTATAAATATCAATTATGATGGCCGCTCTTTCGCTTGGGCAAAGGATGATTAATGAACTTATTACAGTAGGGGTCTGGCCGCACGCCAAATCTATATTGACATTAACGATTTTAAGAGGCTTTAATAACCTTTATAAATGGTTCAGTTAAAGAATTTTTCAGTAAAAATTAAATGAATCTAAGTATTTAATAAATAGTTTGACGTCAAAAAACATTCATAACAGTATCTACATAATTCGCAATGACATTAAATAAAAAAAAGTTTTTAATTCATAAAAATTACACCAATTTCAATAAAAAACAAATTATGCGTCCATATAAAATTTGAGAGTTACCCTCGATTTTTCTGAGATCTCATCATCAGATCCTGACTTGGTGCCAATGGGACCACCTGTGAAGTATACCCTTTTAAACAAAAAAAGAATTTCTCGAATCGGTTCAGAAGTCTTCAGGTAATCAGGGAACATACTCCTTTTTTGCAGTCGGTTAAAAATAGCCAAACAAGAAAAACAATTTCACTGCTCCAGATTCCGGCAGTTTTAATTAGCAATGAAAAATCTGGTAGGTTTCGCGTGGGAAACAAAGGGGAGTTGGTTTTTTCTCTCACTATCCAACTGGTGCGAAGATAATGTAAGAAATTAGTATTCCGGATACGATATACCGCGTAAGGGGAAATTATCCGTTCCCTTTTTTAACTCCACGTTCCAAGGTATCCGGAATTGCAGAATCGTCCCTCTGGGAAACATTGTGCATACATTTACTAAACTACTACAGAATAACGTAAAAGTACCTAAATGTCTCAGTTATGAGACACTTCAGTTTTGTACAGAAGTTATATAGATACGAAAAACCTTTATAATCATTGACTTATCTGTACCTAGTCAGGTCATAAGTATTGTCACACAGTAAAAACTTTTATTTTAGAATGCTGGCCACAAAAAAGTTTATTGAATTCGAATTTCAAATTGTTCATGAAAATAAAAATGTATACTTTTTAGAATTTTACTCATTTTTAAATATGGAGTGGACGCTTATAGAAGACCGTGTTGCAGTAATTGCGTTGCATCGTTGCGGTTACGCGCCAATTAAAATTTTTGACATACTGAAAAATTTGAATATAACCAAAAGATTCGTTTATCGTACCATCAAACGATACAATGAAGACTCTAGTGTAGATGGCAGGTCAAGAAGTGGTCGCCCTCGGTCTGTTAGGACTCCAGCAGTGATAAAAGCTGTGAAGGCGCGAATTCAAAGAAATCCTAAACGTAAGCAGAAACTGTTGGCCCTTCAGATGGGGTTAAGCAGAACCACGGTGAAAAGGGTGTTAAATGAAGACTTAGGGCTTCGGGCATATCGAAGAAAAACAGGACATCGTTTGAATGCTCGTCTAATGGACCTGAGACTGAAGAGATGCCGCGCTTTGTTGAAGCGGTACGCGGGAAAAAAATATCGGGAAATTCTTTTTTCAGATGAAAAAAATTTTACCGTATAAGAGAGCTACAACAAACAAAATGATAAGGTGTACGCACACAGTAGTGAAGAAGCGAGCAACCGTATTCCGCGTGTCCAACGAGGTCATTTTCCATCCTCGCTCATGGTATGGTTGGGAGTTTCTTATTGGGGCTTAACAGAGTTACATTTTTGTGAGAAAGGTGTAAAAACGAATGCAGTTGTGTATCAAAATACAGTCCTGACGAACCTTGTGGAACCTGTTTCTCATACCATGTTCAATAACAGGCACTGGGTATTCCAACAAGATTCGGCGCCAGCTCATAGAGCGAAGAGCACACAAGACTGGCTGGCGGCGCGTGAAATCGACTTCATCCGGCACGAAGACTGGCCCTCCTCCAGTCCAGATTTGAATCCGTTAGATTACAAGATATGGCAACACTTGGAGGAAAAGGCGTGCTCTCAATCCCAATTTAGAGTCACTCAAGACATCCTTGATTAAGGCAGCCGCCGATATTGACATGGACCTCGTTCGTGCTGCGATAGACAACTGGCCGCGCAGATTGAAGGCCTGTATTCAAAATCACGGAGGTCATTTTGAATAAACTTTAGTGTCATAAGAATCTATGTTTTGTTAAGTTCATTTTGGTATATAAATGGTTACATAATGAATAAACTTGTTTCAATTATTTTATATTAAACATGTGACAGAATTTATGACCTGACTAGGTATATATAAAAGAAGAAACTGACTGACTGATCGATCAACGCACAGCCTAAACGGCTAGGGTTAGAGACTTGAAATTTTGACAGTAGGTACCTTTTATGGCGTAGGCATCCACTAAGGAAGGGTTTTTGGATATACCACCCCTAAAGAGGTAAAATAGGGGATGAAAGTTTGTATGAAAATCCGTCATTCTTGAATTTAAATTCATGAAAATTAGTATTTGGCCTTTTAGTTAAAAATAAAAAATATATGTGTCAGGATTTTTGGAAATTCCGCCTCTAAGGGGTAAAATAGGGGATGAAAGATTGTATGAAAATCCTTCATTTTTGAAGTTAAATGCATGAAAATTGGTATTTTGTAGTGTATACTTTTTGTCTCAAACATGACATCCACGCGGGCGGAGCCACGAGCAACAGCTAGTCTTTATATATAAAAGAAGAAACTGACTGACTGACTGACTGACTGATCGATCAACGCACAGCCAAAACGGCTGGGTTTAGAGACTTGACATTTTGACAGTAGGTACCTTTTATGACGTAGGCATCCACTAAGGAAGGGTTTTTGGAAATACCACCCCTAAGGGGGTGAAATAGGGGATGATAGTTTGTATGAAAATCCGTCATTTTTGAAGTTAAGTTTATGAAAATTAGTATTTGGCGTTTTAGTCAAAAATAAAAAATATATATTTCAGGTTTTTTGGAAATTTCACCCCGAAGGGGGTAAAATAGGGGAAGAAAGTTTGTATGAAAATCTGTCATTTTTGCAGTTAAACGCATGAAATTTGGTATTTGGCCTTACAGTTAAAAATTAAAAACACATATTTCAGGGTTTTTGGAAATTTCACCCCTAAGGGGGTTAAATAGGGTAAGAAAGTTTGTATGAAAATCCTTCATTTTTAAAGTTAAATGCATGAAAATTGGTATTTCGTAGTGTATACTTTTTGTCTCAAACATGACCTCCACGCGGGCGGAGCCGCGAACAACAGCTAGTATTCTATAGACACAAACTGTCGAAGAAAAAAGATGTTCCAAAAACCTTGTCCGCCCACTAATGTCATCTATTCATTTTACAAAGAACTATTTGGAAGTTATAACTCCCGTCACTTTCTCTCGAAAGGAACTTTCGCGCGCCAAAACGTGACAAACTATATACACTATACTGTGGCCGCCTTCGGGGCCTCGAGCATCGGGACCTGTCAATCTTGTGGCTATGCGTAGAGTACGGGGGTCGTACCCGAGTGTACGCTTGCCTTTACAGGTCCCATGCCGGTGAAACGGGGTCTTCTCATTTATTCGAGAACGTCCAAATGGGGACTGGCCGATCTCTAGAGCAGTACCCATCCGCGGAAGTGGTGGTCCTTGGGGACTTCAACGCTCATCATGCTGAGTGGTTGGGTTCTCGGACCACTAACGCTGCGGGTCGGTCTGCTTATGAGATGGCTTTGGCTTACGGTCTCACACAATTGGTAGCTCAGCCCACCCGAGTTCCAGATGTTGAGACCCATGAGCCCTCTCTGTTGGACCTTCTGCTGACCACAAATCCTGAGGGATACAAGGTAGTGGTCGATCCCCCTTTGGGGTCATCAGACCACTGCCTTATTCGAACCTCAGCCCCTGCGGTTTATCCCGATCGCTCCTCAGCGACTGGGTTCCGCAGGGTTTGGCGGTATGGATCAGCGGATTGGGAAGGGATGCGTGAATTCTTTGCGTCCTTCCCATGGAAGCGGTTCTGCTTCTCTTCCGAAGATCCTGATGCTTGTGCGGACCGCGTCAGGGACCTGGTGGTCATGGGGATGGATCTGTTCATCCCCAATTCTAGGGTACCTGTCGGGCGTCGCAGCCGGCCCTGGTATAATAGTACCTGTGCCGAAGCTGCACGCCTTAAGCGGTCCGCATACGGGGCGTGGAACGATGCCCAAAAGCATCAGGGTCCAAGCGCGAAGGAGGAGAGGCGGAAATTTAATGCCGCTTCTAGGTCCAACAAAAGGGCTATAGCCAAGGCCAAGGCAGAACATATTGGCAGAATTGGTGAGCGGCTAGAGAGTTATCCGTCTGGCAGTCGGGCCTTCTGGTCGCTCGCCAAGGCTGTCCAAGGTAACTTCTGCCTGTCCAGTCTCCCGCCACTGCGTAAGACTGATGACAGTTTGGTCCATAGTGCAAAGGAAAAGGCCGATATCTTGGCCGAATCCTTTGCCTCGAACTCGACATTGGATGATGGAGGAGCCACTCCACCAAAACTTCCCCGGTGCGAGTACTCCCTGCCTGAAATCCGCATCAATCAGCGTGCGGTCAGGCGGGAGCTTAGGCTCCTTAACATCCGAAAGTCGAGTGGGCCGGACTGCATCCCCGCAGTGGTTCTTAAGACGTGCGCCCCTGAGTTGACCCCCATTCTCACGCGCCTTTATCGTCTTTCGTATAACTCCAGAAGGGTTCCCGCTTCGTGGAAGGTTGCCCATGTCCATCCGATCCCTAAAAAAGGTGACCGGTCCGACCCTTCGTGTTATAGACCGATAGCCATCACATCCTTGCTCTCTAAAGTCATGGAGAGAATAATTAACGCCCAGCTTATGGGGTATCTGGAGGAGCACCAGCTGATTAGCGATCGTCAGTACGGTTTCCGTCACGGTCGCTCGGCTGGTGATCTTCTTGTTTACCTCACACATCGCTGGGCGGAGGCTATAGAGAGCAAGGGTGAGGCTATGGCCGTCGGTCTAGACATCGCGAAGGCGTTTGATCGGGTATGGCATGGGGGCCTTCTGTCGAAGCTTCCATCATATGGAATCCCCGAGGGGCTCTGCAACTGGATCGCTAGTTTTTTGGATGGTCGGAGCATTAAAGTCGTCGTAGACGGCTACTGCTCCGACGCTTTATCCATTAATGCTGGCGTTCCACAAGGCTCGGTGTTGTCGCCGACACTATTCATACTGCATATCAATGACATGCTGTCTATTGATAGCATGCATTGCTATGCAGATGATAGTACTATCGACGTGCGATACACCGGCCAGCAGGGTATCCCTCGGAGCACTTTGGAAGAAAGACGGTTAGAACTTGTGTCGGAAATCGAGAGCTCTCTAGGGCGGGCCTCTGAATGGGGTGAAAGGAACCTAGTTCACTTCAACCCCACGAAGACACAAGTTTGCGCGTTCACCGCTAAGAAGGACCCATTTCTCATGGCGCCACAGTTTCAAGGAGTCACTCTCCAGGTTTCCGAGGGTATTGGGATCCTCGGCGTCAATATATCTAACACGGTCCAGTTTAGGAGTCAAGTGGAGGACAAAGCCAAATTGGCGAGCAAAAAATTGGGGATCCTGAACAGAGCGAGGCGGTATTTCACGTCGGGCCATAGATTGGCGCTTTATAAAGCGCAAGTCCGGCCCCACGTGGAGTACTGTTCTCATCTCTGGGCAGGGGCCCCAAAATACTTGCTGGACCCACTTGACTCCTTACAGAGGCGGGCCGTTCGGATTGTCGGGGATCCTGATATTACGGATAGCCTGGAACCGTTGGGGCTGCGGAGAGACTTCGGGTCTCTCTGCTTGTTCTATCGGTTGTTCCACGGGGAGTGCTCCGAGGAACTGTTTAAAATGGTGCCTACATCACCATTTTATCATCGCACCACCCGACACCGCAACAGAGTTCATCCATACCACCTGGAAACGATTCCGTCTAGCACGGTTCGTTTCCGGCGTTCATTTTTACCACGTACGTGCAAGCTCTGGAATGAACTCCCTGCTGCGGTGTTCCCTGAGCGCTATGACATGTCCTTCTTTAAACGAGGCTTAAAGAGAGTAGTCCTTCAACGGTAGGCAGCGGCTTTGCTGTGCCCTGGTATTGCAGAAGTCTATGGGCGGCGGTGACTACTTACCATCAGGTGGCCCGTCTGCTCGTCTGCCTATCGAGGCACTAAAAAAAAAAAAAAAAATTAATTTTGCTGTGAAATATAGACTTCCCGTATTCAGAATTAAAATTAATTAATATTTATTGATATTACGTTCTAAACGTTGTGAAATTATGTTATTTATCTTATATACTATTAACAGGGAATGTCGCTACAAATAACTAAAATTAACTGGTGTGTATTCGTAGGTGGCATGAAGCATACTAACGTCGGTGCAGTGTATACACCTCAACTCGGTGGAACATAATGTTTGTTCTGGTCGCTGTTTACAATGATATATTACAAGATATTAAAATAGTGTTAACATACTCTGATGTGGATTAAACCCAATACCGCTATAATTCCCTATAGCCCCATTTATAAGGAATAACAGTTCCGTAAGTACGATAATTATAATATTAATATCGTTATGTTTATTGTTACTGAAGCAGAATATTATTTAGTGCTAATTAATTGGAAACAATAAAAAGTACACCGACTTCAATAAATAACAAATTATGCGTCACTATAAAATTTGAGGGATTCCGTTGATTTTTCTAAGATCCCATCTTCAGATCCTGACTTGGTGCCAATGGGACCACCTGGGAAGTATACCCTTTTATACAAAAAAAGAATTTCATACATAAAAAAAAAGATTCCGACGAATTGTTAACCTCCTCCTTTTTTTGAAGTCGGTTAAAAAAGCGGTGAAGCAAAAAAAAGTAATAATTTATGCCAATTCAATACTTTTGGTGATGTAAAAATGTTTATTGGGTATTGTCGGAGAAGTCGTTAATTTAAAAATCGAATACTGTTTGAGTGGGTGTAACATGAACCGTTTAGGCTGTCTCCGGGGAAATCAGAAAATAAATATTAAAGAACACAACAACATAAGTTTTCAAATAAACAGTGTGGTTAGGTAAATTAAGTACAAATTTCCATTAGCAGTTTTGTTTGTTGAAAACATCTGTGAAAATTTCTAGTTAGATCCAATTACTGAGTAATCGCAATTTAAACGTTAGAGAAGATCTAAAAGATAATAATATAGTAAAATGTTTTGTTGATCTAATTTAGTTTAGTAAATCTTTACTTTAGTAAGCATCTTTCGTCTAAAGTTGTGCGGATCTCGTTCCATCACGAATTATCATATTCATAATTAAAATTTTCATAATGATCAACTCGGCCAAGTTTACTTTACGCTGGGTTTATGTCATTAGACACCGTCCTTCCTTCGAGAAATGTTGCCACGTTCATTAAAATATGATATCATATTAACCCTCTATTATTTAGATTAAAGAAAATTATAGAAGAGCGAAGCAAAGGTGGTTTGACTTATTACAATTTTGTAATATTTTTTCCAAAACGTAAACTTAGTAACGTTTGATAATAATAAGCAAGCGTACTTCACTAAATACTATTTTCACAAGTTTTTTTATAGTTTGCAATTGTTGACAAAATACTTTCAAATAACTGCATCATATTAATGTTACAAGAAATCTTGATAAGTGTTTACGCCATGAAAAATATCTATTTCAAATGTTAGTGTTTATATGAAACTAATTCATTTTACGTTCGTGTTAAATGAGATAATTATGAAAATATTTGAAATTTATTAGGTCCTTATATTTGTATTAATTTACATATATTATTACGTAATTTACGTGTCCCTTATATGGGTACACTTCACTCCCGTAGTGTGTGTAGTTAAAATCACAGAAGGCAGGTCAAGGCAGTGCAGGAATCAGGAACCGACAACTGCGAGCAGTTGATAACGACTTTCAAAGATTCGAAATAATTATGAACAATTAATTTTGTATTTTTAGACATTTTCGTGCAATTCCGCTGAGGATTGAGGTTCATTACTTATTTTATAAAGCTGTACAAAAGTTATCTTTTTTAATCATTATTTTACCTCCTTATAATATTTTCTAAAACTCTACCGACTCTGGATCTATACTATTTGTTTTCTGGTTTTTATATTGTTCATTATATTTAGATCGTATAAAATGCACGTTTGAAAATACTTAATTTATGGGGTCTTGTAAACTAGAAATACAACTAAAAGTCCATCGCATAAACTTCCTTATATATTAGTATGGTATTGCATTTACTTATCTCTACCTACATAATAACTTAACAAATTGTTGTAACAACTTAATAAAATGTTGGGCTAATAATGATGCGGTCAATATTAGGACAAATTTGATACAGACAATGGTATATTATAAATATACCATTGTTCTTTAACCAAATTAATACTTGGCCAAAAACAGAAATTAACGTACCTAAAGCATACGTTCCTCATGTTCTACTAACTACGTAACTAAATTAATAATGAAATTAAGGAACTATTTGTATCTGAACGCAATATGTCTTACAACTACGGCACTGGTCGAAAGTAATCAGGTCGCTGGATGAAGGGTACAATCGACCTGCCGCGGTTGCGATGGAAAACTTTCGCGACCCTCGCACGTATCCCACAACAAATACATGGTAAGAAATTGCTTTGATCCCTCACAGTGTTTGCTTTTTGATTGACTACCTTTGGGCTTTTAATCGAGTGATCATTTATAACTTTCTGTACATTACTTTTAGACGAATAATTACGCACCTACCTGTGGGTATCAGCAACCAAATTAATCATTTTGGCACTTAACTTTTTAGTTTAATATATTGTGTGCATAAGCATGAATAATATTGAAATGAGCTTCGTTGCACAAAGAGTTTACTATAATAATTTAAATCATCTATCATCCATTTGCAACAATTTTTGTTTTATTTTAGAAATTATCTTTTTTACTTTGAGTTGAATGTAAGCAAAGCTATATTGAAGTTTGTTGAGTTGGTGATAAAAATTAAACACTAATAATGTATTAAATAGTTTTTTTTTTATAAAAAATCTGCCTTCTGTACACTTAGGGTCTTATTCATAATGAGTTATCGGAGCTTTATAAGGCCGTTATTAGGAGCTTGTTAAAAATGTTATTAATAATGGCTCAATAGAGATAAAACGCTGAACAATTTAACATTGACTTTTTAATGTGATAAACCTTATAACCAATAATAAACCTTTCTAAAATACGAATATATCTTAAATCTGTCACAACCATCTTTTTCCCTTTATCTCATGAAAGAATAAATAAAAAATCGCTTAATGTACGTCGTTTATTCGATCGTGAATGTTATTTTCCAGACATTACAAAAAAGGCTGTCTGTCACATGTAAACGCCAAAGTTATGTAACAGTGATTGTGTACATTTTATGTGTCTACTCTGCCACTCATCTAGCGCACAGTTTGTGTATTTATTTTTAAAAGATTTTCTAATTTTTACCAGTAGTGTATCATCTTATTTAACTTAAATAGCGCTAAGGGTAGTATTAATAAAATATTATAAGGATATTGCGTTATAAATATTATACAGAAATCATATTTGGTCTCTTTGTATAATTTTCATCCTGAAATCATTCATCAAATACAGTACGTGCGTAATACGTACACACACCAGGTACGCTGCGCCATGGAAGCTGTCAATTATGTGTACAAACTTCTTTGAACTTGGTTATAAGATTATCAAATAGATATGCTAGTTACCTGTTGTCGGTTATCCGTATCGCTGTCCAGTGAATTCAGTGTGACGACAATTTTCTAGTGGTTTTTATTTGAACTATTTATTAAGAATGTTAAGTAGGTACATAGCGTTTTTCATTCCGTTTTATATCGATACAAAAATTAAGTAAGTACTACATAACATCCATCAAATATGATCGTAATTTATAAAATATAATTTTATCCCAATTCTTCATACATATACACTTACGCCTGTAATCCCCGAAGGGGTAGACAGAGGTGTACCTCTTACTTGTTACAAGAAGTACATCCATTTTTCGCCGAATTTATTACAGTCTTATAAAGTGATAGGGGACGAGCCTATAGCCATACCGGGCACAAAGTCAAATTCCGGGATGATACTGAGTATTTCTAAATAGAAAACCCCAATATCACTTTACCCGAATTGGGGATCGAACCCGAGACCTCAGCACAGCAATCGTAATGCATGCGCAATTACAACTGCGCCACCGATGCATTCCAATTGTATAATCTAAAATATCTGAGTTTTCCTGAACGCTGGATATCTTGAGGGCAAATTACATTGAATAAATATCCGGTACAAAATTCTACCCATTAAATACCTTTCGCTCCATTATGATGGCCAACGTTCAATGTAACATTGAAGTGTAGATCATTAAAAAATCTTCTAAAGACTCGTTTCATAAAATCAGTTGTTACGATACATACGGGAGTTTCCTGAGAAAAGCAAAACTTTTTGAATAAATAATTGCACGAGTTTATCCAGCCTTATTAGAAATATATGAATGTGTTAAACTAGGGGAAATAAGTTTCATGCTGCAGCGGTTTTCATATTTAACTTTCATTAAAATACTGGTTAGTGTGTTCGGAATTCGGATTAATTTTACATTATATATAATAATAATACTAGCCCTGTATTAAACATTGTGCCACAGCTGGGCACGGGCCTCCTCTACTAATGAGAGGGGTTAGGCCTTAGTCCACTACGCTGGCCTAATGCGGGTTGGTAGACTTCACATACCTTCGAAATTCTTATAAAAAATCTCAGATATGCAGTTTTCCTCACGATTTTTCCTTCACCGTTTAAAGCAAGCGATAATTAACATTTAATACACACATAACTTTGAAAAGTCAGAGGTGTATGCCACTTGGGTTTCGAACATACGAGTTTCATCTTGGCAGTCCGTACCGCAACCAACTAGGCTATCGCTGCGCTAATTTTGCATTAAATTTATATAATAAAATTCATATTTGCATTAGTTTTGTAATTTATATTGACTTAGTAACGCAGTATATCAGGAATAAGTGTATCGATTATGGGAATCTGTTCAGTTTCGGATAATATTAAACTAAAATATTATTATATTGATTATAATGTCGAATATCATTTAGAAATTTAGGTGCGAAAATGTCATAATCAAAATTTTTATAACCTAGACTTAAAACTTATAGTAATTACTTTTTAATATCGCTAAACGTTTGCATGTCACATCACACTTGTTGACATTAAATTTCAAATTGATTAAGGTCTTATACAGCCAATTCAAGAGCTGCTACTCTATCTATTTTAGTACGGGATCGAATCGACCCAAAATTGTGGCTATTAACTAAATTAACAATTTAGCTGTGGCCAGAGGTGGGAATCTAATGCGGTTGATTACCCTGCTGAATTGCGTTAGCCATCAATTGGGGTGTCTGGCCCATAAACGTCGTTCGGATTCGATTAATTGGAATTACAATACAATTGTGTCTGTCACTTACCTATTATATTTGTTTAGTCTCCTTTTTAACGATTAAAAAAAATGAAAAGGCTTTCATTCTTCAGGAGAGAATGCCTTTGGCATTAAGTCCGCCTTTATACCTTGCATATAAAGTGTAAAAAAATAAAAGTAACTTACATTAAACCAATAATTTGTTTTGTAGTAACGGTTATTCAATCGTCGAAAATGTATCAGGAGATGTACGAATCTGGAAGAGACGAAAGAAGTGTATTAGGATCGTTGCTTATACCAGTCAGTAGTCTCTGCCTACCCCATGGGTTGCAAGCGTGAATGTGTGTCAACCTGTGTCGGTGTGTCAGACTATGGCCCAAATCCCAACCGTATAACAGTGTTTAAAACGTTAAGCCCATAATTATGTCTGAAGATACTGCGCGGCGCGTGATAAAATTTGACGTAAGTGTATTGAAAGACTTACTGTCTGTTCGTACAGATAATAGAAGGAAACGAGGCTTGAAAATGTCATTACCTCGTTTAGCTCGTAAATTGTAAGAATCCCCAACACAGAGTCTCAGGTCGCGCACATTTGGACTTCGCTTATTAGGCTTAACGCACATTGTTGAACTGTCTTATCTAAAAGCTGTTTTATTTTATTATTACTATACATTATATTTGCTTCTACTAATACAGATACAAGAAAGTACTTAATACTTTATGTATTTAGCCGAGAGGTTGATTTTCAAGCCATCAGTAATAGTTGAAGGGTCGGGCCGGTAGCGAGAGGTCTCCTCCGACGATTGCTATGAGGGCGCTGCGCTCTTCGTCCCAGGCTGGGCACACGGCGTACACCTCCTTTCCGTTCCGACACGGGAACGAACCGAAACACCCGTGATCCGTCAGCACCTGCGTCAGACGGAATGTTGGCGCACCGTGGCGCCTGTCTAGCCATCTCACCCTTACCGCCCTGCACTCATGATTCTGGTATAACAGTAGTTCACCTAACATCATAAACCAGAAAATTCAATGTATTTGCTTGTTGTCATAATGGGTGTTACCTCACCCAAGCTGTTTAAACCTACTTCCTAGTAATATTATAAATGCGAATGTTTGAATGGATGGGTGTTTGTTACTCAATCACGCTACAACGGCTGGACAGATCTGGTTGAAATTTTGCACCGAAATAGATTATAGTCTGGAATAGCACATAGGCTATTTTTATCCAGGAAAAATGTACACTTCCTATTGGATAGCAAAATATAGAAAGGTGTTATAGGTGAAGATGCCTCCGTGAATTGTATACCTTTTCTTCCAAAAATAACCTCCACGCGGGTGGAGCCGTGGAGACCATCTAGTCTATACATAAACCAGTTGATTGGTGAGCTCAGTAGTACTCATATTGGTTGTTATATTGACGGGGTATGCGTTAATAATATTAGCGACGCGGAAGATATGGTATTGCTGAGCCCATCGGTTGGCGCACTGCAGAATTTACTGACTATTTGTGAGTCCTATGCGGGGTCCCATGGGCTCAGATGTAATGCAAAGAAAAGCGAGTCAATGGTTTTTAAAACACGAAATGGATGTTACTCAGGTACTGAGCTTCCAATTATTACGTTGTGTGGTATGCCTTTAACTAAAGTACAAAAGTTTAAGTATCTGGGCCACTGGGTTTCCGAGGATCTAAAAGATTTGCTAGATATTGAAAGGGAGCGGAGGGCGTTGTCTTTGAAATGCAATATGCTGGCACGCAGATTTGCGCGTTGTACTAAAGAAGTTAACGTGACGCTCTTTAATCTCAGTCCTTTTACACGTGCAGTCTGTGGGTTAGCTATACGCAAATGGCTTACAGCGCAATAACAGTACAATAACGCGTTCCAGGTGATGATGGGGCTGCCCCGGTAGTGCATCTAGTAGGTATGTTTGCGGAGGCGCGCGTAGACGGTTATATACGGACGCCATTATAAGGAAGCGTTGCGCCTCACTGATGATGCGGGAGCGCGGCACTCGGCAGGCCTAACACCATCGTCGGTGTGTGGGCGAATAGGTGGGACTCCTTATTGTTGGGCCATTGGATACGCTTGCCTCGTGTAGGGCTGTCCCACAAATTTATTTATGACATAGATCATAACTTATGTTACTAACAAAAATGATTATTAATATTATTACATATATGAATGTAAAAATATGGATAATTAGTCTGATGTAAATTTTAAATAAATAAATAATTGTACAAATCTAAGAAATTTTTTATTAATCGTGAATATCAAGCCTAATCCGTCTACAGAGGATCGTAAAGTGAGCAACACAGTTATAGCTATTATCCTGAGTCCCTTAAAAGTCCTCCGGTGAAGGTCGTTAGTCTTGCTAGCTTTCCACGATTCATTTGGTTTGATCAAAATACGATATAACAAGTATGAGATTTTACTGAACATACACACACACATAATTGTTAATATTGAATTCAGACATATATAATATATACAGAACATGCATCACCATAAACGCATATCCTTAAAGTAGTTTGTTCAGAATGGGCTACTGAATCGATATCAGTAAACTTAAAAAGACATTGTTTTAGTTTTTGCAACGAAACGCAAAAAAAAGGTTATCATTTGTTCTTTTCATTCATAAAAATGATTATATTGTTAGGGTAGTTGTCGTTTATTAGAAATACCGAAGGTATATCGAAAGTATTTTAGAAAAGAACTACGGGTAGATTATTCACTTATGGATTGAGCGGGGTGAAGGTTTGCATTGCAATAAAGGAGAACGCCACGGCATTCCAGTAGTCAGTTCATTCCGTGTTCACTTACTAGTGGTAGTTCAGCTTAGAACATCATGCTGTCAGTGCTCATTCATATTTATTACTAAGCCGTATTTAGTACATCCTGACATGGTGTTGTTAACGTTAAGTTGTGTAACAGTAATCATTGAATAAATGATTAATTGGTAATTATCGTTTATGTGCCTTTTAAAATACCCACCTACATAGCAACTCAGGTATTGTTGATTATATTACGTAGATGACATCCTTTATCATTATATGAAATGACATAAATCCGATATAGTTCGCAGATGTAGTAAATACCAGTAGTAACCAGTATTGAAATGTTGTCGGTTAACGTCAGTCCACACTGAACTTAGTTATTTGTGTTCTGGGGATTTAGCGAATAGACGTAGCTCTGACAGGGAATGGACGGGTCCAGTTTTATACATTTTGTCCATTCGTGCTATAATAATTGGTCCCATATTCGTGCGAATAAGTCGATATTATACGTAACTCAATTCAATACGTATTTTCTATTGAGGCTTTGATGCTTCGAACGTGATGTATCTATAGAAATACAGTACATATAAAGAGTGTAATGTTTTTATTGTTACAAGTTAATACAAAAATAATGTATAAACGCATTTGTATAATATAAATGACTAATTGCGATTGTTTATTTTATTAAAATTTTCAATAAAGGGCCGAATACCACATTTATAAGCGTGTCCAATGGTCGTTTACCAAAAAAATATTGCTTTAACGTATTTATTTGACACTAGCTGTTGCTTGCGGCTCCGCCCGCGTGGAGGTTATTTTCGGGAGCAGAAGTATACAATCCAAGGGGTTGTCCTATGCGCTGAGGCACCTGTAGCGATTGTCCAGCCTCTGAGTTGTACCTGAATCTTGAGATTGCATCTAAAGAATACCTCATGAGTTTAACCTCACTTTGCCCCTTTCAGGGATGATTTTTCAAAACGTTGAAACACTAATTTCTCTATTTCCTACCAAAAGCCTTAATAAGAATTTTCAGATCCCTAACTTGAGGAATGATAGATTTCCCATACAAATATTGAACTCTTATTTGACCCCTTTCAAAGTTGTGTTTTGATAAAAAAAAGATAGCCTATGTACTTCTACAGGATATAATCTATCTCCTTGCCAAATTTCATCACAATCCGGTCAGCCGTTTAGTCGTGAAAAGGTAACAAACAAATGGACGGACGGACTGACGGACTGACGGAATGACTCACTCTCTCACTCTCTCACTCTCTCACTCTCTCACTCTCTCACTCTCTCACTCTCTCACTCTCTCACTCTCTCACTCTCCCACTCTCTCACTCTCTCACTCTCTCACTCTCGCACTCTCGCACTCTCGCACTCTCTCACTCTCGCACTCTCTCACTCTCTCACTCTCTCACTCTCTCACTCTCTCACTCGCTCACTCTCTCACTCTCTCACTATTTAACTTCGTGTAAAAATGTGAAACACGTATTTATTTATTTCCTACCAAAAGCGTAAATATGAATTTACAGACCCCTAAGTCAAGGAATTATGGATTTCCCATACAATTTTTGACCTCCTATTTAACCCCTTTCAAGGTTGTTTTTTGAGAAAAAAATATAGCCTATGTCCTTCTCCAGGATATAATCTATTCCCTTACCAAATTTCATTACAATCCGTTCAGCCCTTTAGTCGTGAAGAGGTAACAAACAGAGTTACTTTCGCATTTATAGTATTAGTATGGATGAACAAGTTTAACCGTTGCAAACAAAAAGCTAAATTAGTATTGAATTTTTTAAATAATATCTATCACGCGAGTTCTAATTTATATCTAAATTTCTAAGAAAATATCTTGAAACAGAAGAATTATTTGACAACAATGTGATGAACATAACACAAAAACTTTAAGCACCTTTCCGACGGTCATTCGGCGACGTGATTCGTCTTCGTTAATAACAAGGCCTGCGTCTTCTTACAGCTGACGTTAATCATGGAAAAATGTTTTTACCTTTCAAACTTACCAGTATAAGCGTGAAAAATGGGTAATTTTTTTTTCTGGCAATAAAGTATAATTGTCTACTATTTTAAATGTTTTAAAATTGTACTTGACACACTAACTGTATATATAATAAATAATAATAATAATACTGGTCCTGTATTAAACATTGACCCACTGCTGGGCACGGGCCTCCTCTACTACTCCTCTGGCCTTAGTCCACCTCGCTGGCCTAATACGGGTTGGTAGACTTCACATACCTTCGAAATGATAATCAGTGATAGTGATGTCCTTGACAGTCCGTACCGCAACCAACTAGGCTATCGCTGCTGGTCAATAATAATAAAGTTCACAGGCTTATGTCGTCATTATTATCATTAAAAGTTATATAAATAATAACCACATAGCTTTGTAATTAAGGAATTCCAAACGTCTGATTTTGAATCTTCTTTGTTATCGTCGTTAATTATCACCCGCTTAAATCGCTTACGTGGGGATGAATAACATTACAACAACCTTCATATTTCGGAGTTTTCCTTAAGAATTTCGAAAGTCTATTAACGCGCATAGGTCGGCTTGTTAGTCGGAGAGGCTAACGGTGTCCATTCTATCAGTAGAAGAGACTCTTACTCAGCAGAAGGTTGACAGTTATACAGGGCTGAAATAATTATTTTAAATTATAGCACTTATATTTCCCAAAATGTCATATAAATCATCGAAAAGTAATACTGAAATGGTGCGCAGTATTTTGCGTAATTACATAGTAAATCTATTGTTTGTACCATCTGTTTCACTGTTGATTCCGAGAAGTATTTCCTTAAGACAAACAACAATTGACGACTAATACAAAACAGCCTCTGTGGTGCAGCGACTATAAAACGAAAGGTCACGGATTCGATCCCTACGCCAAGACAAATGTTTGTGTGATCCACATATATTTGTTTCGGATCTGCCTATTGTGGGATCCAGTCCCTCGTAGTTCTTGATACCTGTGATGCATGTTAAAACCTAGTGTGGGGTCAGGATTATGTATCTGGCTGGTAAATTTATTATTCTAAACATTTTATAGTTGCAGCAACAAAATCAATGAAAATTATATCTATACCTATTTACAACTAACGCATACATGAGATATTTAGAAAAAACCCTCATCTTATTCCTACAATACCGATTTTTCCGTCAGCGGGTACATCAAAAATTGACATTCAGATGGGGTGTAATAGACAGCCATTGCTTGTCCCACATCAACAGCGTCAGATTGAATGCATCAAAATATGTAAAAAAAATTACAATGGTTTGTCAACGAATTCGCTCTCGAATCTCAGAATCCGGAAATCTCAAGGGCTATAATTGGATTAAGCGCGAGTGACGTAACCCTTAGGCCTGTCAACCCTATTCTAAATTACATCCGAATTTGCAAAATGTTCCTTTTATTTAATAAAAAGGCCTGCTAAAGTGGCACACATGTTTTTAATTCCATTATATTACCAACAAAATTGGTACGCATTTGAGTTAGTAAAAGTTTATAATAGGACGTGTTATATGTAGTTTTGTAGACAGTTGAGGGGTGATGAAACTACAGAAACAAATGCTGCGGGTTCGATAGCAACTTTTGCCGCTTCTTTACCTTCTTGCCCATGGCATAGTGTGAAGAAGCAGGCTGGGATGATTGTATTAAGTAGAGGTGCTGTGTGCTCACTTTGCTGTGCCAGTATATAAAAAAACGTATTTGTGTGATGCGTGTCCAAATTTAGCAGACAGCAGAGATTCTACTTTTTTATAATAAGAATTACCTTTTTATGTATAATTTATGATTTATTTGTACAATACAATAGATGCAGCATAAACCACCTCTGTTTTTCTGTACATCAAAATATCTATTTTTTCTGAACTTCTGTAGGGCCATATATCATAGTCATTAGCCATACTCAGCTATGTCGAGCCGTAAAGAAAGAAAATCTTATAAAACCAAATAACTACATCGTTTTATTAATATTAACCTAACTAGGTCTTTTTGGTTTATATTAAACAGATGAACTTGTTCAGAATACACGCAAACTGATAAAAGAGCTATTTAACAAACTTTATTAACAGACTTCTAATTGGTAGTACAATTCCCGCGTTTTAAAACAAGTGAGATCAAACTTAGAAACTCTGTAATACAAACTCAAACCAAGGAATTCTGTAATAGCCACTTTCCGAATTTGTGTAGCAATAAATTTCCTCGCAGAATATTTCTCATTCTATGTTGTTAAAATCGTACAGAAAAAATGCTAGCGAAATATTGCAGAAATGTTTTGCACGAAATATAAAAGGCTACATGATTTTTCTCGCGGCACAATAGATTTCAGTGCGGTTTGCTTCTAAATATATTTTAACATCGAATTGTCCAATTCTTAATTTTTTCTCTTAATGAAAGAGGTGCTTGTTATATTTTATACTAGCTGTTGCTCGCGGCTCCGCCCGCGTGGAGGTCATGTTTGGGAGAAAAAGTATACAATACAAAATACCAATATTCATGCGTTTTAACTGCAAAAATGACAGATTTTCATACAAACTTTCTTCCCCTATTTTACCCCCTTCGGGGTGGAATTTCCAAAAATCCTGAAATATATATTTTTTATTTTTGACTAAAATTCCAAATACTAATTTTCATAAACTTAACTTCAAAAATGACGGATTTTCATACAAACTATCATCCCCTATTTTACCCCCTTAGGGGTGGTATTTCCAAAAACCCTTCCTTAGTGGATGCCTACGTCATAAAAAGTACCTGCTGTCAAAATTTCAAGTCTCTAACCCCAGCCGTTTTGGCTGTGCGTTGATCGATCAGTCAGTCAGTCAGTCAGTCAGTTTCTTCTTTTATATATACAGATAGCATGTTCTGTGATAGGAATGTATAAGATAATTAAATTTTTATATAAATATATTTAGCCTTATAACGGAAAGTAAAACTGTCACCTTCAATTCTATCATCAATAAGGATTAACAAAATTCAAACACACTATTGTAACTAACTTATATTTTGTCTGTTTATTTACTATTTAACTTGTCTAGATTTTCTAAGAAACAAGTTTGGTTATGTTTTAAAGACCTCCCCCAAAAATCTGTTACGTAAACCCGGCAATTTAAATGTATATATAAAAACACACCACTAATCGCTAAATCTCATGAACTAATAAGCCTAGAATTTTAAAGTTTGGCAGGTAGATATATCATCATTAAACGATACTAAGGATATAATAAAGGAATGAAGACATTATAGTCGCTAAACCGAACATGTTTACTTTCTACCCAACTGCAACTATCATGCATGCGGAGCTGCCAGCAAAAGCTACCAGGACCATAAAAATGTAATACAGATGAGCGAGTAGTTTATTTTTTTACAATACCTGTATTAATATGTAGATAGGTGTGTATATATATATAAGACGAATCAAGATGAGGAAAGCCGCGTCACACAAATCAAAAGCTCACGCAAATTTACTAAGGCTCCAATTTACTAACTCACACACACTCAGGAAGATGTGCTCTAATGAGCGGAACTGTCTATACAACAATGTCAAATATGAGCATAATAATTTTAACAACAAATAGTTTTTCATATTTTTCTCCTAGACGATACAATATGGTGAAGGAAAGCAGATATCAATTGAAGTCATTTCTATTAGAGTACACATGTCTTATAGATAATGGTTTCTTGTGTTTACGCGAAAGTTATACATTGAAATAAAACTAATGTTTACGGATTCTATCGCGGTTTATTTAACGAAGTCTGCAGTTGCTGAACATTCTGAAGAAGGCCCCAATCATTATCTTTGATTTGACAAACCACAGAGCCTTGCCAAAGAACACCGATTCTTACCTAGGATGATACGCGAGGCTATTGAAATTAAAAAACATCAAAATTTCAATAGTTAAGATGGTTGGAAGCTACCACCAGCCTGGGATCCAATTATACATTTAATGAAAGAAAATTAAAAAATTATACAATTATAGAAAGAAGTGTCAAGTTACCGCAAATATTTTTCAATCTCTATATATACTTAACTAAACATAAAAACGGCATTCAATCGATCAATCCACAAGAATCGACTTAAATCGTTCTCAATATTCACAGGGCTTACCTCCACATGATTTATTGTCTCCAGTTTACGTACGAAAGCTACCTTTGGAAATACAATCCGTTGTGACCTCGAAAGTCATAACTTGCTAAATTAAGCATATAGTAAATCATATGAGGTTTTATGTATATAACGAAGTATAACAAAAATATGTCTATTAGTCTGTTATTCTTTGCTTTGGATGTGTTTCTCTTTTAAGTAATTTAACAAGACCTCGTCACCTTTGACTTTGATCAAGTTTCCTATAAAATACTCAATAATTTTTTCAAACTATGTCATGGAACATACTATAGGTTTATGTAAGAAACCGAAAAAAGAATTACCGTGCTAATGCCGAAATCTAACAGAAGTTAAAAAATTTAAGCAACTCAATGCTCACTTGCCTATAATTAAATATGTCTCGTCCTATACAATCAGCTCCTCAAAGTGGTAGTAAGCAAGTTGCACCCGCATGGGTAAAGGAGAAAATATATTCAGTGAAAATCGTACGAAATACCCTTGACTCGTGTGAACGAGACGCTCCTGTATGTCATGTTTGTGGGGAGCCTCTCCTCGTTTATTATCACTTTTCAATCGATCATATGTTTTTTTTTATTTTAACGTCTTCATAAATGATATCGCCGATGTTCTCAAAAACTCAAATTGTTATTTATTTGCAGATGACCTAAAACTTATTCGTACCATACAAAGCACACATGACGCAAAACTGTTACAAGATGATTTGGATAGCTTATCATCCTGGTGTGTTTCCAATAAGATGAACTTAAACCCAGCTAAGTGTTTTCACATAAAATTTACTCTGAAACGTAATACAAATAACACAACATATACTATTGCTAATTTACCCATTATAGAAGTTACCGGAATACATGATTTAGGCATAACAATAGACACTAAACTAAAATTTACCATTCACATTGATAGAGTACTAAATTCCGCGTACAAGTCACTTGGTTTTATTCTCAGAAATGGAAAAGAGTTCAAAAATGTATCTACAACATTGATGTTATACAATAGCTACGTTAGGAGTAAGTTGGATTACTGCAGCGCTGTCTGGTCACCACTATACAAAGTACATACATACTAACAGAATAGAAAAAGTCCAAAAAAAACTGTTCTACCATCTAACATACCGATTTAGACCACCTGCTCATATCAAGTCGTATGGGGATAAACTGCAACATTATACGTTACAGTCTTTAAGCGACAGAAGAGATTTTTTAAATTTAATCTTCCTCCATAAAATTATGAATGGCGTAATAGATGCACCATCTTTATTAAATAAGTTTGTATTGAAGGTACCCCGTAGACCACCGCGTAAGGCCGGTCCCTTGTTTCATGTTCGGTTCAATAGAACAAATACTGGGAAACAAGCACCTGTTCCTCGCCTGTCTGGTCTGTACAACCACACAGTCAGCGTCTGTAATGACGTCGACATCTTTGGTGATGGTCTGTCACTATTCAGACGTAAGTTACTAAGAAGTTACTGAATTGTATTGCTGAACGGTAATTTTTTTCTTTTTGCTTATATTTTTTTTACTGCATAAGCGTTTAAAATACAAAGTATTTTTATTATTCTGGTACACTGAACATAATTATTATTGTTACGTTATATTTAATAAATATTTTTTTATTAATATTGCTTTAAAATGTTTTGTCTTGGGGCTAATGCTGTGATTGCTTGTAATCAGAGTTGCAATTACAAAAGAGACTATTATTGTATTCATAAGTAGATTTTAAGTATTATTATAAACTCCGTAAGCAATCCTAAAACAATAAAATAAAATAAAAAAATAAAATAAAATATGTTCGACGTGAAAATTAGTGAAACTTTAATAGAATATTAGGTTACACTTTCACAATTCAATCGTATGTATATATCCATCATAATTCATAATATATACATGAAGAGACAACACGGAATATATTGGTACTCAATATACTATATAATAAACGCCTTATTGTAAAATGTTTCTTCATTTAGAAATGCATACATGTACCCGAAGTTGTAACTTATAATAAATAAATAACACCCAACAGTCACACACATATCCCGACCCCACACTAAGTTGTGAGTCTTGTATTGCGGGTATCAGGAACGAGAGACTCTAGTTCTCACAACACCCAGACACAAACATCTGTCTGTCACACAAACAGTTGTTTGGGAATCGAACCCACGGCCTCTCGTTTCACAGCCGGCTACTCGCCAACTACGCCACGAAGGCTGTCAATATATATAGTATATGTCAATATATAATGTCTATATATGTATAGGTACTAGCTGTTGCTAGCGGCTCCGCCCGCGTGGAGGTCATATTTGGGAGAAAAGGTATATTATTCAAAATACGAATTTCATGCGTTTAACTTAAATAATGAAGGATTTCCATACAAACTTTCATCCCCTATTTTACCCACTTAGGGATGATTTTGAAAAAAAATGTGAAACACGTATTTCTTTATTTCCTACCAAAAGCCTAAATATGAATTTCCAGATCCCTAGGTCAAGGAATTATGGATTTCCCATACAAATTTTGAACTCCTATTTGACCCCTTTCAAGGTTGTTTTTTGAGAAAAAAGATGACTATATCCAGGATATAATCAAGCTCCTTGCCAAACTTTACAATCTGGTCAGCCGTTTAGTCGTGAAAAGGTAACAAACAAACAAACAGTTACTTTCGCATTTATAGTATTAGTATAGATATAGACTAATCCCATGTCATGGAAGTGCCTATTACAGTGGACATGCCTCGTGGCTTGGATGTTGAATGATAGCCATACAACAATCAGTTGGTCGTTAAGGGGTAATTTGTTACTCGCATAGCCGCTCACTAATGTCACTTGCCACGTATTACCTACGTAAGATCTGAACATAAACGTATCCAGGTAGATGTAAAATTACAGCTAGTGTATTGTTTGAAACATTTCAGCTCCTACAGATCAGGGTTTTTGTATTTTTTTTTTATCGTGGCTCGGCAAAGTGACCACACTGCACCTGATGGTAAGTGCAGTGCCGTCCAGTTATAGTATCAAGTAGCGAGTGATAATCTATCCCTCGCTACTCAATACAATCATGCCGGCCTGCTGTGTAGCTTCTTCACACTACGCCTAAAGGACCCAGGATCCACTTAAAATAATAAACATGTTATAAAAACGAAGATTTCTAGGCTACTAATGACAATATAATATCTTAATTATGTGTTTATATAAAGTAAACGAAGTGAATTAATGAAAACAACATTCGAACTCATGATTTATTGGTTACTGTTACATAGCTATCAATGGAAAACAACCACATGACAAGATCCAATTGATATGGCTATCTTATTTTTTTTTTTATATATGGCTACAAGCACTGTGTTGCTGTGCTACGCCAAGGCTCTCTTATTAATTATAAGTGCGTGCGGACAGCACGACCTCTTTAGTTCAACTAGGAATGATGACCGGCCAAATAGATTTTTTTAATCGCCTGAATAATGAGATCATCGAACTACTTGCCTAAAGGTAAATACTACGCCTAATAGTTAGTATTTTGAATTACGATCCGGCCGCGCCATGAGTTAAACACATACAAGATGTCATTTCAAACATGGTACTTTGACACTTGTATGTGTGCCCTTTTTCTTTACAAGTCCATAGATTTTGAGTTCTTTGTCCGGAAATCACTTAAAGTACTAAATAATGTCGGCTATTGTACTATCTATTTTTAATTCCTTTTATTATTTATTTTTACTGTTTGTAGTGTACTACACTACTTCACATAACACTGTATTATTAAGTGAACTTTTAGATATAATATTTGCAATTATTAAACTCAAAGTTTGCTGTCATGAGCATGCTTGCAACATGCTACAAGAAAACGCGTTCTATTAATATAAATAGAAAATTATACAAAGGACACAGATGGGTACATCTGGTTACAAGCGTTTTTATACAATGCTGTTGTGATACTTCAGTTACAGACTGTATACATTTAAATAATAATAAAACAAATATCTACCTAGACATGAGGTCATCGACAATGACAAATAGTGCCCTTCCTTGCTAATTAATTAAAGAGAAGTGTGAAAACAGCGTCAACGACTGCAAAACATACATTTATTGGCAGTTTAATTCAATGATGGAAAGATTCGTTAACACAGTAATAGGGTATTTTTTCTTTTCATATTTCGCTCTCGTGTACCCGCGTACATCATAAAGATTGTTACGGACAGGAAATTACTTCGGTTAGGTGAGATGATATAGCACCGTCAAAATCTGATAGCTTTTTGTGTTCCAATTAACAATATTCATCTCTTGATAAAATGAAAACTTATAAGTACCTACATTTATCGACAGCCTCCGTGGCGCAGAGGGTGAGTAGCCGGCTGTGAAACGAGAGGCCGTGAGTTCGATTCCTGCACCGAGACAAATATTTGTGTGACAGACAGATATTTGTTTCGGGTCTGGGTATTGTGAGGTCAGAACTGTGTGTGTGACTGTTGGGTGTATATATTATTATTTAAATTATCTTAAGAAGGATTAATAACATTTTCAAATTGTAACAATATGATCAGATATGTGACAAGTAATCCAATAAATTTAAAGGGTAGCGAAATATCAACGTCTAATATTCGTATGAGTCTAAATGACAAATCACGATTTTCAGTAAACTCCAATAGCGCCCGGGCGATGCTGCGACTCGATTTATCTGAAAATAAAACAATTTGTATATGGTATTTAAATAAACATAAAATATCGGCGTGATAAATTGAGAAAAAATATTTTTTTGTTACTGCAAATATTTTATTTAACATACACAATAACGAGAAACGCCAGACTGTAATTAGTTATTTCTACATGATGAATAGACCAGCTAAAGCAGAGTAATATTTTGTCAAGTTTCCCTTTTGTCTCAAAATACTTATCGAAGAATGAATATCTTCGATTATGAAGTATCTTATCCGATATCATAAACATTCATCACATTTGTGAGTCCCAATCTTAAGCTCTAAGCTCTTAAGGCTTAACTAATTCATATTGTGTCAGATACTAATTATGTGCACCCAATAGAGATTCCAGTTGCTCATCTCGTAACTATTGAAATAAATATATTTTGTAGAGATAGCAAATATATATATAGCCTGACAACACACTGTTCTAATTTTGTTATTTAGTCACAATATTTTCCTATAATGTTCGAGCGCAGGCTGCTCTCAAATAAATATTCGGTTTAAAGCTCTTTATTACTTCAAGAACAATTGTTCACTTAGAATAGAGCAATACATAGTTTACTATGGCTATATATCACGTTGAAAGGATACAATGCGTTTTCAAATTGCCATAATGAAAAGAAGAGAATTAAATAATTCACATTGTGTTACCTAGTTTGTTTTCGTAGAGTCTTGAAGCAATTAATTCTCGCAAACGACGCACCTCACTGTGAACATAGTCTCCAGACACACAAGGCGCAAATAGCGGGACCATTACCGTCAAAGTCAGGCTCAAATCTGATATCATATTATCCACAACTTTCTAAAACATACGTCATTATATTAGGGTATTTCCTATTATTAGAAATACCGAAGGTATTTACGAGACTAGTTGGGGGTACATTGATAATGACAACCTAAGTGGGGAGTAGTAAATGTTTAGCATAAAACGGAGTGCCTTCCGCGCTCCGGTTTCAGTTGAGTTGTGAAGAAGTGATAGCCAGGATATTTGTGGTTCGTTCGCGGGGCAGTAAGTGTAAACAGTTCCATGGCCGCGTAGTTCAGCTTAGAGGGTAATGCTGGTAGATTAATTATAAAGAAACCTTTAAGTGAATCCTGACATGCGTTTATATTAAGCACTGAGATGTGTAACAGTGTTGTGTAAATCAATCAATAAAATGTTAAACATTGTATTTGTGCCTTTCTAAATATCCATCTTGCATAATTGTAAAATTTAAATTACATTAAAGTTTTTGAAAAGCGTTGAATTTATCAGGTATAGTCATAAAACAAGTGCTCCAGATGGACAAAATTGAAAATATGGTAAAGAAATTCCAACATCGACCTAGCATGCCAGTTGATTCCTTAATACACGAGTGTGTAGCCTATGTTTCTACTTATCTATAAACCCATCAAGTCATTTCCTTAATGCTGAGAATGGTGACCACTGCAAACCGAGGTTATAAGGACCCTCCAGTTGGTTCTGCTATCGGCGAAGTGAGGCCTTATCACGAAAGATTTTACCATCTATTATCCAATGCTTCCGTAAAAACACAATATATTAGATACAATAAAATAGTTGAAAATTCATAATCAAAATAATTTTAATACGGATTTGTATAATATTGTTTATTTGTAATATAATGTTATTACAAAAGAGTGAATAAACCACTTTGCAAGGGGAACAGATTCAAGTTTAAGCGCGATCCTATTTAGATTTCAGATATGATAAGAGAATCTGTAACCGTTTTGGGCAAAAATTACTTTGTTCGTATATAAAAATGTATATAAAAACGAGAAGTTATTTGTTTTGTTATCCATATATTTGTATAATATAATAATAATACCAGCCCTGTATAAAAAACATTGTCCCACTGCTGGGCACGGGCCTATCTACTAATAAGAGGGGTTAGGCCTTAGTTCATCACGCTGGCCTAATACGGGTTGGTAGACTTCAACTATACCTTCAAAATTCTTATGAGAATTCTCATTCTCAGGTATGCAGTTTTCCTTCACCGTTAAAGCAAGCGATAATTAACATTTAATACACACATAACTTTAGAAATGAGGTGTATGCCATTTGGGTTTCGAACATACAACTTTCTTCTTGACAGTCCGTACCGCAACTAGGCTATCGCTGCTTATATTGCTGGCTGTATATGTATTACAACAACCTAACATATAAAATAATATTCATTCACTTACCTCGCCTCTGACGATATTTAATGATAAATGGTAGCAGAAACCCAGCACAGAAATAAACAACGTAGCAATTATCATCAAAAGCTGAAAATTTAAATAAACATAGTAAAATATATTTAATATTAGATTTGAAAATTATATTACAAATATACACCATCTACGTACCTGCCATTTAATCGCTGCCATCAAGTAATCATGAGCTTTGAAACTTATGTAATACAAGTCCATTAACTTTCTCATGTGACAATTTGAATTTTCATTATAATTTTTGAAGAAAACATATTTACTCGTCATTGTTGTTTTTACATCTTTGAAAGTAGTCAATGATATTTGCATGTAATGGTTTATCAAACGTAGCCTTGGAAGCAAAAGGCTCACGACATGGCCGTAGTAGTGTAACTCGGAGGAGATAGCAATATTTACAGGTATTATATGAATCACCAACTTCGCCATTGTTGTCATTTCGTAAGGCATAAAAAACGTGATGTAAATGTGTACAATTACAATACACATTTGCATGTAACATCTTATTGATAATCGGTCAGTTTTCGGTCTACAACCAACCTCCGTATCAAAACTGTTAATTTCATAATAATACCGACGCATTCTTTTGCAGAATATTAAATTATACAACACACAGAACACATACGTCAACACATTCAATAAAACAATTATACCTAATATGTACAAATCCTGTTTATGAAAAGTAAGATATAATATTACGGAAACTACAGACGCTGAGTAAATCAAACTTGGAATGATGAGAATGTATTTCTCAGTCAGAATCGGCACTCTATTGATGCCGAAAAGCAATCCGGCGAGAATTTGTACCTTAGATATAGTATCCACAAAAACTTTCGATTCAGTGTGAAAGAATGTGTTTATGCGAACCGTCGGTGGCGTCATCGCGTCAACGAGGGCAATATAAGTCTACGCTGACCAGTGACCGAGGTAAAATTTAATTAACTAATAGCAAGAAAGTCAATAATGTGAATAGTTCAATTTATAATATTGTTTGTACTCACTTATGTATATACAACATCATAATTCATTTCTTAATTAATTGGACGACGCGGAGTGGTGAGGACGAACTCGAGCAACATAAAATATAACATAACATCGTCATAAAAATTTAATAAACGATTCAAACCTGACGCTTTCACTAATAATATATTATTAATATATATTTACCTAGTAGGTATATTGAAATAAAACATGATAACTTACCACTCGCGCTTTAAACAGTCTTTGAACTTTTTTAAACTTATATAAATTTCATTTATATCATATATTTAGCATCAAGTATCACACAATAATTCAGCAGCAATCAATCTGTTCACAATATTGCTTATGGGACTCCAATAACCCTGAAAATTATTGAATAAATTACGAACTTAGCAACAATTAGCGGATTTTATTTGTTCTGATATTATTTTGGCATCTTTGTGGAACGACCTCAAAAAGGAGGTTCTAGAAGTCGGGCACACATAATTAACGATAAAATAGATACCAAACATCCATTATACCACACAACGGAATCAAGTCGAAGCAAACAGTGATATATAGATAATAGTTAATTCTGTTGGTACATCTATTGTGTATTGTATGTAATATTTGACTAAAAACTGTCGTCTACGAGTGATTGTTCATCAGCTTTGGGAAATCGCTAACATCTTTCAGTATGTATGTATACAATGCACTTTGCTAATTAACTAATCCCTGAACCAACGCCACCTATTTGTCTACAGGATCAGACAACAGCAATAAACCATTACACAATAAACAATTAATTGTTTGACTTATAGAAAAATATACTTACAAGGTGAATAACGTGTGAATTTGCTCACTACTATATATTTCAAGATTTATCAAAGTTTAACTAATTTGAAACGTGAATGCACTCGTACATTACTCATTTGTGTATATAATATATAAGCGTTTATGAGCACGAGTGTACATACATACGAGTATAAAATTAAAATAGAATACAATACACATTAGCTTTCATTTCTTAGTAATATAATATCGTTTTTTTGAGCCGAAGACAAAAGGAGAAGCACTAGGTATGTGCTCCTAGGAATCCTAACATATTGTGTCGCGTAGATTTTTCTTTATTGACATTTATTATTTCGTAATAAAGTAATACATTTAATTTATCATACAATATAGTAACAACAAAAATCATAAAACATGAAAACTTGTAAAACAATTAAAAAAGTTCAAACAATGGAGAACAAATATCGATATCCATCGAAGGCTCATGAAACTCAAACTCCAACTCATGAAAACTGTGTCTGCGGGAACTTTAACACAGGAAAACAACCTGTAAAGTTATTTATTTTACAACAAAATTGCTTCGTAGTAATTTAAATAACATGTTTTGTAATAATTCGATAACAGTACATAGATGTGAATTAGCTCTATACTGAGAACAATTAAAATTGTCGCCATAAGATTAAAAGTGCAAACGTATCTCGATTCCGGTTGTTACTTTCTGAAGATGTTACATTTAAGATACAAGATATGATATGTATAACAAAGTAGTATTCGGCACATTGTAATACAGTAATCACATTACTTAATTGACATATCCTGTTACTTAATTGCGGAGTATCTCTTTGTTTTTTTACATAAAAAGGCTTGCGTTTGACCACTATCTCGCCTGATGTTAGTGTGGCATTGTAGACCATGATGTGGTCGCTTGCCTAGAATAAAATCGTTAGTAAATAGTATATTTCGGATTATATCAAGTTGGCCACCTCAACCCTGGAGTAGTTCCCCGTATAATTAATCATGCAAGTGGAGCTGCGAGTGAAAGCTAGTATACAAAATAATTTATGTGAAGAATTGATTAATTTACTATAACTAATTTGGAATTAAGGCCAATGTTTGAAGACAGGCTCTGTGGCGCAGCGGGATGTGAAATGAGCTGCCGTGGATTTGATTCCCGCACCGAGACAAATGTATCTGTGACAAACAGATATATATGTTTCGGGTATGGGTGTTGTGGGTCCGTAGTCCCTCATAGTTCTTGATACCCATGATACAGGTTTGACCTAGCGTGGGGTCAGGAGTATGTGGGTGACTGTAGATATATCTATTATTATTATCTACTAGTTAGCATAAATATGTATACCAAATTAAAAAGTTCAAATTCGACACATCAATAATAAATCGCTATAAACATGTGCAAGAATAATAAACTTCAAATCTTTGAAACAAATAAACTATACAAAAACATAGTTTTAAATCAAATATGAGAGCGTACGCGGCACAGCGCTTAAGAGCACTTTATCCTCTCACATCTACCTACATAGAGCACGTGTAAGCTCACTAAATACAGTTCCGAACATTGTTAGTTTATATGAACCGTTGCACCCATCCAGTACATCAGCTTAAGCTTCGGTGAAAGTAAATTAAACTTTCAATCAAACATATCCTACGAACCAAACGGAGCAACCGCTTGCCAA
The DNA here is from genome assembly GCA_905220505.1 of Laothoe populi. Taxonomy (NCBI): domain Eukaryota; kingdom Metazoa; phylum Arthropoda; class Insecta; order Lepidoptera; family Sphingidae; genus Laothoe; species Laothoe populi. Next base: position 9,565,678 of record HG992164.1, on the reverse strand, counting down.
AGCCTTAAGTATTTATGAGCTGACTTGTTGTAATTCGATAAAAAAGCCTTAAGTGTGTAAAAAAATTTGCTAAATACAGTGAATATATACAATAGACAAAGGTATAAGAAGAGAACTAATACATCGTTGAAAAGCAATTCAGCCGTATATGTGGAGCTCTATATAACGTCTTTTTCGACATGTACATATGGTCGCACAAATACACAGAATAATGATAAGAAACCAAACCTTAACTGTTGGTCTTTATTATGTTCAAACTTTACCTATTATCATTTCTAAAGTAAATTCGAGGCACAAAATTCACTTGAAAAAGAGTTAAAATCCCATCCTATATGTATAAATTTGTGTATTCATTCGTTTTCCAGTCTTTGATCTGCGAACCAATTTTTTTGGATATCGACTACCACCTTCACCAGTTACCATCATCCATCAATGGTGTTTTATATTTGGGGTCATTTGAATATATAGAATACTATCTATTGCCAGCAGCTCCGCCCGTATGGTGGTTATTTTTGAAAGAAAAGGTTTATAACTCCATGGAGTCATCGTTAGCTATTACATCTTTCTATATTTTGCCATCACATATGAACCAAACGTTTTCGAAGAAAAAAAAAAATTAAAACTGTCCAAGTTATTAAAAAAAGATTGAAATATTTACGTCCGGTATATAACTAGAAAACAAATTCAAATTTAGAATCCGAGTCCAAATTCAAAAAGAACAGTAAGTTTTCTATAAAATCTACTACACATATTATTTCATTATAATTTACTTAAATATGAAAATAAAATTGTAAAAAAACCTTCACGCAATCAGATTAAATCTTTAGAATCCCATATCTTAACAACTAAACCTCATTGTAATAAAACGAAATTTACGGATTCTGTCGCGGTTTATTTTACTTTTTTAACCCGACGTTTCGAAAGCTTTACAGCCTTCATGGTCATGTGAGCTCTTTCTGCGTAGATCGGACTACAACAAAATAAAAATTAAATATCAACTATATGGAGGGTAGAAACATTGCACTATACTTTCGTGACGACATACAACTCAGTCTCCCGTGTGACCATGAAGGCTGTAAAGCCTTCGAAACGTCGGGTTAAAAAAGTAAAATAAACCGCGATAGAATCCGTAAATTTCGTTTTATTACAATGTATAATATTCGCGTAAACATAAGAAACAACTAAACCTCAAATAAAAAAAATATTACGTGTACACGTTCATATGACCTAGAAGTATTAGTATGTCTAATATGAACGAATTTCAGAATCTCACTTTTTTTTCGTTGTCCGCTTCATGTGAAATGCCCCTGTATTCAACATTTAAGGATGATTGGTCAAGCCGTTTTTGAGTTAAGCTCGGACATACAGACAGACAGACAAAAATTTCATAAATTGCAGTATCGGGATACGTCATAAAATGAATATTTCACGCAAAATCGGGTCTATAACTCAAATGTACAGACAGACTCTACAGATTTATATATTAGTATAGATGTGTAGGTATAGATAAACTTGTACATAGATAGTATAATATATGTTACTCGGACGCCTACGGGCAGCGTTAATTAAACAAAAAGTGGACGCAACCTTTTAGACTATTTCAAAATGCGAGTTTTTGTTCGTGTGAAGCACACTTGTTTAATGGAGGGATATAATTACATCTCTAAATCATACAACATTAAAAGCTATTGTTTTGATGCCAAGACCATAAATAAATCTCTGTAATATTGAGCAAGCTTTTTTTCTCTAATTATGTTTTGTAACTGCTATGAGCTGCATACTATAATAGTGACTTAAATAAATAACATCTTACGCATTAATTCAAATCGTGTTGTAACATTGCCTTCGATTACACCCTTTTTCTTACACATAAAGTAACCAAAAATGTACATTTTAGCGAAGTTTTCGTGAACCCGGATGAACGTTAAATGCCACCTTTGCTCACAATGCCACAATTTTTTAATACCACTTAATATACAAAATTCTCCAAGCTGCATAGCAAAATTCAATTAAGTCAATCAAGTCTTATGTCAATTACAAAAAAGCGAAACAATTTTGTCCCCAATGTAAACTGGGTCATCAATGAAAGCCGATGTATGTAAAGCGACGTTACAAATAAGAACAAACGCAGTGAAGGCTGCGAATCCGCCTAAAGCCTGTGCCTGTTTTGCACAAACACGCCCCGCAACTATCCCACAAGCTTGTCTTACAAAATGGAACAAGCTGTCTACGTCGCAATGTCTTTGCGACGCCTCCTATTCTTTCTTTCTTATGGAAATAAAAAAGCTCGCATATAAATCAAAAGTCTTGTGTTTAATTGTATTAACATTATTTTTTATTATTAGTTCTGAATATTTAATAAATACATTTTATTTTATTCCACTGACCACGTTGAAAGTTTAATTTAATGAAACGAGGTTGAATTTGAATAGTTGTTGTAAATTGTGTTCGTTAGGAAATGGTGATAGTCCGTTTAAGTACATTAATGTTAATGATATATATTTTTACATTCCATAAGCCGATCCGAACTCAGACGTTTTCTCCAACTAAATTCTGAATACAATCTTGACTTGACCTATTTGATTTAATTTCCCTCTCAAATAAGGTAATGCGATACCCAACCCTACTTAGATACTACAAACATGAATTTTCCGGTCCTGGTCTCAATTAATAAACGAGACAGGGTATACAGCCCTCTGTCCGAGGTCCGAACCCCGAACCCACAATCAATCATTACCCACCGCTTCTGCTTAGATCGGATGTTAATTTAAATAACGTATTCCCGCTATAGCTGTTGATATAGCCATCGTTATACAAATATATATGAAGTAACACAAAATCAACCAAAATTTAAATGAGATTAGATATTTTCATATGTTTAGAAAGAGAACACAACATTTTATAGTAAACTATAATTTTCATTATTCAGGAACATTGATATTTTTAATTTTCGGGCCCTGTATCTCATAAAACAACGACATCCTTATTATCACTTTATTGTTCATGTGTCTATATAACTCTGTATTTTTTTTATAGCATAGTCCGACAAAAGAGCCAGTGGGTCACCATATGTTAAGTGATCTCCACCGCCCATGAACATCCACAACACCAAACGTGTCATGTATGCGCTGTCAGCCTTAAAACAGGAATAGGGATTAGGGAAGGGAAGGGGGAATCTGGGCCTCCGGATATCTAACTTACCATACAAAACACGACAGTAAACTGTCACTTTACGTTGGTTTTCTGTTTTCTACCCCGGTCGAGCCGGCCCATTCATGCTGTAGACAAATATGTCTACAGCGTGGCTCTACCACTTCTAGAACTTTGTATAGGCTTATATGTCTTGTCTCTCAAATTTGATGGTGAAACAATAATAGCTACTGCTTGACACATGACAGCGACAACTTTGTATCAAGTTTCCAAATACGAAAACTCATAGCACACAACAAATCGAGCAAATATAACGGAACCAAAATTACCTACCTCCAATTTACATGAAATTTTACAATTGGCAGCACCGACAATATCAGGAAACCTTGACGTGATCAGGAAATGAAAAGCTCGTGCTCGAGATTATATGCCACATCGTAACTAAATGGCTCAGTTTTGTTAATTACCTACTCCGAATAGGTGAGCCGACTTAAACCCATTTGACTACAAACCGTAGATTATTCACAGAAGCACATATCCCTTTCAAGTAAATAGATCAATCTAAGGAAAGGGTCTTAAACAACTTCAAACAGCTTTAGTAAACATATAAGTCAGGTAGGAGTTAATTGAAAAGTTGTTTATCAGCCAGTAGTAACAAACAGATGTACGTGCAATTAAAAATGTTAAGGTATTGCGTTGGTTTAAAAATGGCTTTTTACAAAGCACGCCCTGACACGCAGTCTTCTTTCATTTTGAGTATGTATGTACATCATACTCGTAGGTATATAATTTTGGAAAAATGAGCGAGACAAAGTTGTTTTGTATAGCCACTTTTAATTAAAACATATGGTATGGCCAAACATAACATATGGCCTGATAGTAAGCGGTAGCCTATGGAAGCTTTTAACACCATGAGCATCACATGCGCGTTTCTGACCCTTCAGAAACCTATTTACTCCGTTCTTGAATAAGCCCATAGTGTAGTCCCCTTGGAAATCTTCGGCAGGGAGGTCAAGTTGGTTCATGTTCTAATTTAGGCCATTATTCTGCCGACCCTTAATACATCTCCACTGTTGTTATTACCATATATTTAGACTGCACAGCACTTTCCAGTAGGTGCAGTATAGTGACTTAGCTAAGCCATTACATACAAAAATAATCAATAAAATTAACAATTGTGCGAATAGGACCTGCCGGAACAGCTTGGTTTACAACATGCTCTTCAATATGATCATTAATTACCGACGCTCCTGGTGTATAGAAGACGTAAATACTGCCACCTCCACAATTCTGCTCGGACAATGCCTGTCGTCTTACATCTTTGATTAATGAACATACCATATTCACGACAAAGTTAGATTCTTACATTGAATTTTTTTTAAATGATTTCATGAACAAAAAAATATTTTTCATACATAGGCACATACTATATAATATACTTCTTGTATCTTAATCAATGTTATTCTACTCTATACTCGTAATCTGAATAAAAAATGATGTTCAGTATCAGTGTATGAGGCGACCTCTTCACAAACGCCATATACATAGTTGAGAATTTATGTATGTATATATCACGGAATCCGCAGATATTTTAGTCAGTATTATGTATAGAGTTCGGTGGTTGGTTAAAGGACCTTTTTTTTTGTCGCTGGGAAAGTGTTTTATTACTGCCGCCCGCTCCGGGGGGAAGCGGAATAAGAATATAACGGTTATGCTGGCCTAGCCGGTCTTACGACCCAACATCCCCCTCACCCGGATGATGGCTATCCGGGCTGCCGCTGGGCCGATTCCCTACCCCCTATGTACACCCCACCCGACACTACCAGCTAAAACCCCGCGGTGGCCTTCTTCGGCGCTTTCGGAGCGATCCCGGGGTATTCTAAAGAGTGCTAGAATTGCTGCCGGAACCGCTCCTGCGCGGTGCCTTGTACGGGCCCATCTCCATGTGGGGCTTAGGAGCCCCCGCGCACCGAACAACGACAGCAAACGAGGCCTTACCACCCGAGCTGCCGTCCATCTCAGGGTCGCACGATGCACCGAAATTGGAGTGCACCGATATGGGCTGACAGCCCCCCGCTGCGCACCCGCGACCCCCGATGACCCCAATTAGTCGCCTCCTACGACAGGCAGGGGTTACCGTGGTAGAATTCTCCAAACGCCCCCATTCCACAGGGCGGGAGACGCCAGTCAGTCGTCCACCCGGCTGGTTAAAGGACCTAGCTCTTGTTATCTGCTCTTACTATCTGAGACTTGAGAACAGACTCAGATTCGTTTTATCTTTCTAAAAATGGCACCAATGCCAAATGTAAAAAGGATAACTTAATTGGTATAGATTGGTTATAATCAAAATAAATACGTGATCTTTTACTAGTTTTCTGTACAAGTAATTCAATTTTATATTGTATGTATCGTACTCCACTAAAATTACTGCGCTAATTGAAAAAATGCAAAGAAAATGCCGACCGACGTGATAAGTGAACTTCGATTAAAGATTTCTCAGAACTTCAAACTAACGTATTTCTTATTTTTATAATGGGCTAGTTGACTATTTTTGGGAAACCATTTTATATTATTCTTCATGGTCTATATTATTAATATATTTTCATTAATAAACATAAAACATACGTTTTTAAAATTTAATTTGCATTTTTATAAACCAACTTTATTTTTCCCACTCAAACGCTACCAACTGTCATGGCCTGTCGTGTGACGTCACAGTATGTTAAACTAATAGTCGTTTGGTTGGATATGTGATTTCAGTGTATCGATTTTTTTTATTTATAATTAATTCGAAGTTTCACAAGATTTGTGTAGTACCTCAATGTCAAAATACCACCATTAAGAATGTGAAAACATGCGAAACAAACCAAACATATAGCAAGCTTAAGGATACACAAAGAGTTATAAGACGTTTACGTGAATTTTATATGCTAAAACCACATGCATGTATTAATTTGATTTTTTTAAAAGACATTTTTCTTTCCCTGGCCTGGCCAGGCCTGGCCTTGAATATAATATATGATAAAATATATAGTAATACACAGTAATGGCTTTTGAAACAGACTGACTTTAATTTTTTCTTTATAACAGTTAATAGACAATATCACAATTAATACGTATATAGGTATAATATAATGATATAAAAAGTACCGATAGATGGCGTTAATGTTTTATATATATTATTTTGTTATACAAAACGAATAATATATGGCTTGGAAGAAGAAATAATTGTGTAAGTACTTGCAGACCATAATTAAAAATAAAACATTTCAATGTAACCTCTAATAATTTAAAATTTCCTAAAGATAATAAATCTACCAATAAGAGTATGTAAAAAGCAAGTTTATAAGGTCTTGACTTATGAATTATTATATTTTTTATGGATTATTACTTACATAGAAGTTTTGACATTTTTATATTCTGTTGAACAAAAATCTTTGTTTGCCGCCAAAAATTCTCCCAACATCATCACGTCTATTCGAGGCAAATTACAGTTATTTGCCTTCGAAAACCCTTCGTATATAACTAATGTATTTAGATTTTGATTTTTTGAACAAACTGCACCTGACTGATTGCAACTGATCACTAAAAATTACAAAAGATTTGGTACCTCAACGTATGGATTCTCGAAATATCAAAAAAACAATTTGACATTTGATGATACTGTGACGTCATGCAGTCTGGGGTGTTTCATGTCATGTAACAAAATGCTTTATTTTCTACATATTTATTTCTTGAAAATATTAAATAATCACGTATAAATTAACAAATTGGATTAATTTTCGATATTTTTAGACTAAAATCTATTATAAAAAAATAAAATTATATCAGGTTTTTACTTATTGTCAACTACCCTATTATTTTACGTTTAGAGATATGTATATTATTGTACATGCTCAAAAGTATCAAATAAATCTTAGAGATTTCATATCCTGTAGTTCGATGAATAAAACAAACGTCTTTTCTGACGACGCTTATGATGTTTTGCCTAAATGAATAATGGGGTTTTGGATCAATCAATTTAAATTTATATCTTTGTAAGACTTATTAAAAATTATTTGATTAACATTAACTCGTCCTATTTTTTGGCAATTTCAATGTTTCCACATTAAGAAGAGATAAAACTAACTAAAAAATAAAATAAATTATAGAGCACAAGAAAACTTTTTATGGCATAAAATAACAGCTCATAAAAATGCTTTCTTCGTCGCGAATCGTCAAAGGCGTCTAAAATTTGTTATCAGAAATCTCCATGGCAGGTAGCGGAGCGTTTTTTATAGTTTTTTCAATACATATAAGAACAACCTTGAAAATGGAAAAGAAATCTCATTTCCGACTTTACGCCTCATAAAATCGCAAACATTGTTACTAGACAATTCTGTTTTAATGTATGTTGAAAATACACTTCTTTTATGAAACTATCAATAGCAATTTTGATAATGCTGACAACAATTTCAAGAATAAGAATCAATTATCATAAATAAACATTTAACTTCAAATTCAATTGTTTTAAAATACAAGTAAAATCACACTCTACCTTGATTAATTATAAAGTATTGAAGTACAAAGACGAAGCTCTATAAAAGAGGGATCTCAACTATACCATTTAACCGTTTAAACCAGGATTACTTCAATGCTGGGGTACTTTACGAGACCGACGACCCGGAACCGACAAGTTAAAACGACGTACCCTTTGACACCATTACACTATCAAGATTTGACTGCCGAGTCTGCAATTCTATTGTACATATGTCTATTTGGTGTTATACGTTGAAAACTTTGACCTAAGCTAGAATCATAGTGCTTAATGAAGGTTTATTATGACGCCATCAATTGCCATTGAATGTATATTATTTTACATCTTACGAGTTTCGATTAATGATATTGACAAGAAAAAGTCAAATTCTGTGATCAAGTGACAGAGAACCATCTTTCTTGGGTATGTGTTTAACTTTTAGAGATAAATATATAATGTTAAATTTATTAAAAAAAAAGGAACCCCGCTTAGTAAATACGGCGCAAATTGTATTTTTTTTATTTTCTTGAAGCACTTTAGCACTGACAAATGAGTCAAAAGATTGAAAATCGTGAAAAATACTACAGTTTTGGTTTTTTTATTCACCTTATCGAGCGCAGACTGCGACACTCCTTAATATTTACCCAGCCCTAGAGGTAACTTAGAATTATGACACTTTTTGTTGTTTGACGTACTTTATTTTTAGCGACTCGAGTTTGCGTATAATCTAATTGTTTTACCACCTGTGGCCACTGTTGTTCATCAACTTTTATCAATATCTCAGAACCACGAATCTTCCAAAGATACTTACACATATAATCTGTATTAAATAAACCTAATATTTATTGAAATAAAACTACTTTTACTTATTTTATCCCAGTTTATATTTACTTCTTAGTCGTGACGTTTCGAAAGCTTTACAGCCTTCTTGGTCACGGGGCGGACTGAGATGTATGTCGTCACCAAAGGATACTGTAACGTTTCTACCCTCAAATAAACCGCAATAAATACGTAAAATTAGTTTTATTATGAGTGATTTTTGAGTAAACATAAGAATCTACTAAGTATTTATTGTTTACATGTATGAATTTACATTATAAATGAGATCTTTAACCTAACTTACAAACAACAAATTAAATGAAATAAAACGCTAATTCGGTGAAAGTATTTGCGCTTGTAATCAAGAACTTAGAGTAACTAAGTATTTTTTTTACTCCCAGCAGTCACACTTATAGTCCTGACCCCACATAATGTTAAACCTATTTCGTGGGTATCAAGATCTACGAGTGACTACAGTCCCACGATCGCACACATAGACCCGAAACAAATATCTGTTTGTCACACAAACATTTGTCACGGTGCGGGAACCTAACCCACGGCCTCTCGTTTCACAGCCGGCTACTTGCCCGCAGCGGGACGGAGGCTGAAACTATGATCAAATAGTTAACTTGTAGTATCCACTTTATATTATTCCAAATCGATTGTTGTAAATTGTTTCAAGCTGTTTTCCTTGCGGGTAGAACCGTTTTGCCGAAAAGAGCCACAAGCGGAGCCTATTGTTTTGCCACTCAATCCAAGAAGTTTATCCACAAGTTAGGGTTAAATCAACATTATGTTAAAATTGAATGAAACTAATGGTTTCTTATGTTTACCCGAATATTATACATTGAAATGAAACAAATTTTACGGATAAAAAAGTTTAATAAACCGCGATAGAATCCGTAAAATTTGTTTCATTTCAATGAATGAAACTATTTAATAAAATAGCTAACCTTTGTAAATTAAGACCATGTAAGATTTTATATATCACAATTTACAAGTTGTGTTGCGTTGCATGGATTACTGCCCCCAAATTCATGTACTAAACAGTAAATATTTTTTGTTGACGCGGGGAAAGCGTTTTAATACTGCCGCCCGCTCCAGAGAGAAGCGGAATAATATGAATAAAACGGTTACACTGGACTAGCCGGTCTTACGACCCAGCACCTCCTCGCTCGGATGATAGCAATCCGAGCAGCCGCTGGGCCGAGTCTCTACCGGCCACCCCCTATGTACACGCCACCCGATATTACCAGCTAAAACCTTATTGATCGTGGCCCCAGGGTATCTTGAGATAGACTAGTATTGCTGCTGAAATACCTGGCCTATCTCCGTGGCTAATGAGCCTCAGCGCACCGAAGTACGCCCTCAGCGTCAACGACAGCGAACGAGGCCAGACCACCCGTGCTGCCGTCATCTTGGGGTCTCACTATACATTGAAATTGGGACTGCATCGATAAGGATGTTCTGAGTTGTGACAGCCCCCCGCTGCGCATCCGCGACACGCGATGACCTCAATTAGTCGCCTCTTATAGACAGGCAGGAGATACCGTGGTGAAATTCTCCAAACGCCGCCGTTTCCACAGGACGGGGGTAGGTTGCACCCGTATTAAAAGTAGCTAAAAAAACTACTGTATAACATGAAATACAAATAGTTAAGCACCGTTTATAAATTGTAAAGGACTATTTAATTACACTGTAGTGAGTTATACGTTATCATCTGTCGTATAGCAACAAAAGAACTAAAAGACCTTCAGAAAGCTTTCTAGAGTTATTTGAAAGCAGAGACGGGGACGTAGTGGCCACAAAATTCAACAAAAGCTTTTTGTGCACTCAAAAGAGATTGTAAAACAAAAGCATGAGTTCGTTATCTCACTTCTTTAGTACGCGTGCCCATAATTTTATTATGTCTGCAGTAGACTTAAAACATTTACATATTAAGCATACTGTATTTGCACTTAAATGCAAATCTAAGCTAGGATGAAAAATTTCGCATCAGCTTGCTACCGCTTCGCCTTCAAACAGCCGAAAAAAAATGCTGACATACCACTAGACCCCTTTAAGAACTCCAAGGTGTGGGTGCCTCTACGAACTCGTCAAGGTCACTTGTATGAAAGACAGCTAATTTACAACTTACCATTATGTAAGGTCGCAATCGTTTAAGTATAGTACGGTCTGCGCCATTTGTGATCGTTTGAGTTAAGCGTGGCTACGACGCGGCGCGACGATGCTACATGATATGCAATGACGACAAAGAGTATACACAGAACCACAGGGTTTTTAAATTGATTCTAAGCTACTACTGTTACTAGTCTTATTATTGTATGATGTATGTCATTAATCGTGCCATAAAAATTGCTACATGAGACAATATCCCTATGAAACCGATTATAATAGTGCAACGAAATCATAGAACGATTATAAGGGTGTTTTTCAATGCGTCGCGCGCGATCCGCATTACTACGCAGCGCGGCGTAGCTATATGAATTCCGTCTGCGTAATCGCAACACGCACTTACTGAAATAGAAGTATGCAATTACATGAAAATAATTTTGAACAATATGTGTTATACATATACATTTGTCAATACTATACAGAAATATTATAGTACATTCAAGAGTAATAAACATAATATTATCTATAATCATAATAATGATTATAATATTAATTAATTAATCATTTAATGATTGGCATAAAAATTTATAGGTTCTCTATTTCAGTCTTAGAGTATCTCTAAGATTTCAGTAGTATTATAATGCTCTTTGTATAATACTCTTTTGTTATTACTTATAAATTGACAAGGCACACCAAACGTCAAAACGCTTTTACCGTATCAGATTTTTTTAAGAAACCTAGCTGTAAACAGTATTATAGTTCTTGAAGTACAATAAAACTACTGAAGATTTATACTACCTTTGGAAAAATAACTGCTATCATAAGAGCAAATATGAGCAACAAACAATCTTCGGAGGTGAAAGTAAGACAGCTTACCCCTGAGAGTAAGCCTATTTATTTTGAAATGAAGAATGAAGAAAAACAAAAAAGGTCTTCATCCAAGGGTGCTTACGGTGAATTACGGGTCGGGAGTCTTCTCAGAGTGTGGACTGAGGTGTCCAGAATCAACTACATGTCTACACAGCCTCTAGATATTGTTACTTCTGGTAGGTACTTTAATTCATCATTATTTTGCTGGTAGTACTCACTCACAGTCACTTTGTGTGCCAGGATAAAAAATCATGGAGTCAAACACAATGCATGCATTATTCTTAGACTATAAATGTTGTAAATGTCAAAATGGACGTTTTGACATGTAACTGGAGTGAGCTCGCAAAAATGTTGGTATATGTTATTTGTTATACTTAGTTTAATTTATGTTGTGAGTAATTATAGTTGCAGGTTTTGTTGTTTCTTTTTTTTTCTAGATTTGTTTTATAGTCCCGCCAGTTGAATTGGGTTTATCCTGTAATAACTGTGTGTGTTGAATTAAGAATAAATAAATATATAAATGTCAGAAAAAAGATTTGATTTAGGGCATGGCCACATCACGACGCACGACGCTGTATTTTTGAAGACGACTGAACTTAATTTATTGATAATGATATAATTGGTTGTGTTACTTCCTGTTATCTGGGGCAAGACAAATAATTATTCCCATTTTCCATGTCCAAATCTAAAAATAAACTGTAATTTCACAAAGTGCCCGTTTGACCCGGAAATTTGTAGAAAATTGTGCCTGCACGTCGTCGACGCGTCATAAAATACGCCGCCGTACCGTACCGTGCCGAAATGCGATGTCTCCTCATGGTGGCGACGCAGCACCGCATCTTGGTGATGTGTCCACGCCCTTAGGTGTAATTTTACTTGTGCCTTTTAAAACATAACTTCTAATGGAAAAAGAGTTATTTTTTCATATACTACAATCGTCCAGTTAGGAAAATTGGTTCAATTATATATTTTTTTATTCTGGCACGGTAAAGGGACCTCACTGCACCTGATGGTAAGCGCAGTGTTGTCCAATTAGAGTATCGAGTAGCAAGAGACCATCTATCATGCCGGCCTACTTCATCACACTACGCCATGGGCCAGAAGGTGAAGAAGCGGTCGAGGGCCTAGTGTCAAAGTACTCAGAAGGCCGCAAAACGGCCAAACATCGTACCCCAACTCTAGACCCCCGACAAAAACCGGATTTACACTGGCTGATCCCGGAACGCGACACACTTGCATGTGCCACTATATCGGTTTTTACACCCTGTGTACGGTGGTCGCTATCTGGGCGGATATGAATATCCTACCACCAGATTCTATGTTAATTCTTTTAAATCACTTGCTCTATAATACATTTCGTGTATTTAAACAATAGTAAGGTTAGCTTCGCCGTTACCACAATAAACTTATCTGTCTAGAACTTACCTATAAAATAAATAAATATTTCAAATTTAGACCGCTAAAGATATCTATATAAGATTTCGTTCTGGTCACACAAATTCCGATCGCATTTTAATATTTTTCAGGTCAGAGCATACTAAGACGGCGCAACATTGGTTTGCCTGCAAAAGAATATTCGATACAGTACTTTGTTCCTTCAGAACTGCGTAATAAAAGTGAAGAGGATTTGTTCGCCGAAGAAGTGAGCCTCAAATAAATAGACTATAAGATACAAGGATTAATCATTAGTAGAGGTGGCCCGTGTCTGGCAGTGGGACAATGTATGGGACATGACCAGGAGTAATATAATAAAAATTATATTTATTTTTGCATAAATAAGTGACATGCATTTCCTCGTGAAAATATTTTAATTAACACTCACCAAGCGAACGGGGTGCCTCTTTACGACACGATAAATAAACATTATGATGAAATTCTTCTCAACTTATAAAAGGGATACTTAAGTCTATTTTTGTGCGAAATATTCTCGAAAACTTAATATGAAATATTTTCGTCAGCATACCTTCGGTGCTTTTCATATTTAGAGCGTATCCTGTAGGGGTGGTAAAACATCTTTAGAAACGATGTTGTGTGGAAAAGTACGGGCAAACTAGCAGGGACCACTGACCAATTTGACACTTGTACATCCTTTGAGTAGGGTTATATTTCATCACTCTCCACAGTTGGTATTTCCCAGAGGTAAAACTATTTTGGCCGTTATTTTCCTTTATATTAATTCGAAATTGCTGTGATTTTTAGAACATAAAATTAATTATTGCTTTTAAGAAGATAAACTATTTGATCCAATAACAGTTTGATAACAGCCTATCTGTTTTAGTTCCCCGTTAACGTGACGCCTCTAATGAATGAAAATCAACTTTGGGGATGTTTTTACACATTTCCGGAACTGTACACGGATGTATACTCTCCGGTTGTCCGGATCCGCAATATTCAAGATGTTCCGGAGCTTGTGGGCGGAGTGCTCACTCGAGACGCGGTCACTCCATGTCTCTCTTATTTGAAACGTACTCCGATATTAGGCAACTTCGTTTATATAAAATTGGATCTTTCCTTAAAGGTTGGCTTCGATATATTTTGTCGTAATACATATTGCTCGAGTATCCTCGAGGGAAAATGTTACATGATTTTGGTAATTTTGTTTTATATTATCGTCAATTGGTAAACCTTTATGATTTACAGCATTTAGTCAATATTGATGTGTTGCAACATTACAAGTACCTGGTGTATCTGGATCTATCATCGAATTTGCTGACGGAGTTAAATGTGTTGTCTAACTTACCGTATTTACAATTTTTATCCGTGGCTTTTAACAGGCTTGAAACGGTCTTAGAATATCATACTCGTAAGTATTGTTTCTGTAATCACTAAACTATGCTCTGGGTATATTTTCTTTAAATGTAATACAGTATCAATTTATAGCGCAATGGTTTTTAACGGAGGTTCATTACAAATACAATTCTGTGAAGAGAATAAGAGATTTAAGTGCGTTTTGGTCTGTTACAATACTAGACTTATCGCATAATAACATCAAGTGTATTAACGGACTTGAGCATTTGAGGTACCTACTTGCTTATATTTATTTATTTACACTAATTTTACATAAATTTTCATTTTTCATAAATAGCAGCGATAGCCTAGTTGGTTGCGGTACGGACTGCCAAGACGAATGTCGTATGTTCGAAACCCAAGTGGCATACACATCTGACTTTTCTAAAGTTATGTGTGTATTAAATGTTAATTATCGCTTGCTTTAACGATGAAGGAAAACATCTTGAGGAAACCTGCATACCTGAGAATTCTTATAAGAATTTCGAAGGTATGTGAGGTCTACCAAACCGCATTAGGCCAGCGTGGTGGACTAAGGACTAACCCCTCTCATTAGTAGAGGAGGCCCGTGCCCAGCAGTGGGACAGTTTTTAATACAGGGCTAGTATTATTATTATTATTTATACACTAACTAGCTGTTGCTCGCGGCTCCGCCCGCGTGGAGGTCATGTTTGGGAGAAAAAGTATACAACACAAAATACCAATATTCATGCGTTTAACTTAAATGACGGATTTTCATACAAACTTTCATTCCCTATTTTACCCCCTTAGGGGCGGAATTTCCAAAAATCCTGAAACATATATTTTTTATTTTTAACTAAAATGCCAAATACTAATTTTCATGAATTTAACTTCAAAAATGACGGATTTTCATGCAAACTTTCATCCCCTATTTTACCCTCTTAGGGGTGGTATTTCCAAAAACCCTTTCTTAGTGGATGCCTACGTGATAAAAGGTACCTACTGTCAAAATTTCAAGTCTCTAACCCCAGCCGTTTAGGCTGTGCGTTGATCGATCAGTCAGTCAGTCAGTCAGCCAGTCAGTCAGTTTCTTCTTTTATATATACAGATAACTTTAGTAGTATTTTCGTAAAAGGTTTTGTTGCGCCAATATTTAATTTTATTTTAACATTTATCTACCCAGTGAAACGATAGTGCAATAAAATCTTAATCGGATCAAATATATAGTTTCTATTAGATAGATATTATGGAATTCCTGCCTTGTAGCTTGTGCTAGATAACTTTCTTTATTATAAATAGTTTGTATATATTCTTTGTAGAGTATCATTGCCCTCATTAATTTATAAAAAAGAAACCCGTGTCGTTTAAGATATTTACGGCGCCTGGATCTATCGTTTAATCATATTCAACGTCTGGAGAATCTGAACCACTTACGCTTGCTTTGGTTAGACGTGTCATACAATAATATTTCCAACTTTGAACTCAGCTCTAGCACCGGGCTTTGGACTTTGCTTTATCTGGAGTATCTTAATTTAAATGAAAACAATCTCACTTCATTAAAAATCTTTTCAGGATGTACCAGGTAATGATTTTTAAATTTAAAACAGTTTTTGCGATTATTACGAAGTTAAATTCAGATAATTTATAAATACTGAATACACGCAATTCACAATTAAAAACGCTCTGAACATATTTTGAAAATATTTATTTTTATCAAAATAACGGCTCATGAAACTCACTTGACATGTCATCACTCGCAATCAAGCACTCATAACCCCTCTTTAACCGGCTTCAAAAAAAGGAGGAGGTTCGTCATTTCGAATGAATGTAATAGAATCTTTTTTTTATGTATGTTCCTCGATTACTCGAAGACGCCTGGACCAATTCGAAAAATTCTTTTTTTGATTAAAATGATATGCTTCACAGGTAGTCCAATTGGCACCAAGTCAGGATCTGATGATGGAATCTCAGAAAAATCGAGGGCAACCCTCAAATTTTATAGCGACGCATAATGTTTTTTTTTATTGAAGTCGGTGTACTTTATGAGGCTATCATAATGGTTTTTAGTATGAAAGTATTCTAATAGCTTAAAGTTGCAGATTGAGGGAACTACACGCTCGAAACAATCGTCTGAGTATGCTCTTAGAACTTGCAGTGTACATGCGGCAAATGCGACGGCTGATCGTATTAGACTTGCGTGCCAATCCTATTTGTGCAACGCCTCGGTACAAAGATGTTGTAATCAATACTTTTCCCATACTTTTAAGCCTGGACGCCGAACAACTCGACCCCGTAGCACAGGTAATTATTATGACTGATCTAGTTGTCATTGCTATATAATAGAACTAGCTGTTGCTCGCGGCTCCACCCGCGTGGAGGTCATGTTTGGGAGAAAAAGTATACAATACAAAATACCAATATTCATGCGTTTAACTTAAAAATTACGGATTTTCATACAAACTTTCATCCCCTATTTTACCCCCTTAGAGGTGGTATTTCCAAAAACCCTTCCTTAGTGGAGGATGCCTACGTGATAAAAGGTACCTATTGTCAAAATTTCAAGTCTCTAACCCCAGCCGTTTAGGCTGTGCGTTGATCGATCAGTCAGTCAGTCAGTCAGTCAGTTTCTTCTTTTATATATACAGATTGCCAACCGTCCTGGTTTCCGAGGTCATGTCCTGGTTTTTAGAGTGTCCTGGGTAGTTTTTAAGCAGCGTCCTGTGTTTTTAAAGCGCCCTGATAAGGTCCTTTATTTTAAAATTCGCACACCACTTTTGCAATTCTTAGTTTAGGAGCGGCGTCTGGGCTCGCAAGTTTTTACGCTATTTTAAAACAAAGATGCGATCTGTTTTTAAACAGAATTGTCCTGGTTTTTCTAACTTCAAATCCTAGTATTTGAATTCCGGTGTTGGTAACCCTACTATATAACAGCAAGAGATCGTGCGATCCAAAAAAATATGGGAAAGTCATGAACCACGAATGACCTCACCTCAAGGTGAGAGTACGCTAAGAAACATTATTTTGCCTAGATTCATTATTTTTTTATCCATTATTCAACTGTTAATTGTTCAAAATATGTGTAAGCTAGCATAGTTAGTAAATTATGCAGGAGTTAATAAGCGTCACAATATGTGACAAGTCATTTCTATTCTTTTTTGAATCGCATAGTGTTTCTAACTAACATGCTTTTCCACAACAGTTAGGTTGAAATACAGATGCATATTATACCTAAAAGTGGTTTACAGAACAATGTTTATTTTGGTTTCTAATGAAGAGGAGGAGCTGTGAGCAACCTGCCTCTTTGTGGGCAAAGCATATTTTCATTTATGTGGATAGTAGCTTCGTTCGTTTTCGTGGTACCGCCACGCTCCCCGGTGATACTCCTTGTACTCGACTAACCCAGAAAGGAACGTGATGTTCTTTAGTGAAAACTGCATCCAAATCTGATGAGCCGTTTTACGGAATCCGAGGCTGTATTGTTTTCTTATATGTATCCAGACTTAACACAGTACATATATTGTTTAGCAAATAATTACATTAACAAAAACGGAAAGGTAGGAAGCGGCTTTGATGTGCCCTAGCATTGCAAAAGTCTATGGGCGGCGGTGACCACTTACCATGAGGTGGCCCGTCTGCTCGTCTGCCTATCGAGGCACTAAAAAACAAAGGAAAAGAATGTCTTAAACAAAATTCTCTTCATCTTTTTAATAAACTGCTTATATTTAATTAAAGCGAACTTCAAAAATGGATATGAACCCGGACGTAAACACTTTTGCGACTTGGCGTCTCCTACGTTTGTTATACATAGAACAACTGTCGAGGGCTCGTGTCTCTCCGTACATTCCGCCAGCTGATAGCACTGAAGTGCCCATAGTGGTTCTTGTGGGATATGAAGCTGTCGGCAAAGGTATATGGTACATACCTACTTCACAATACATACCTACTTAAGCTTACTACTTCTATAAAATTATTGTGTCTGTTGCTTGTTAAATATGGTTCTAATATATAAAATACCATTTTCGCTTTTCAATCTTAAGCTTGCCTATACATGAAAACTGTATAAAGTGTGTAAAATACATAAACTAATTATTTTAATTTAGGCTATATTAAAAAAAAACATTTGTACTTTAAAATTCAATTGAACTGAATTTAGTTAGAATCTTTTGAAGTGTGACCGCTTGACATGTAAAATTAAATAAGCTTACCATTTTTAGCATAGACCTTATTTTCAATACGAAGAACAGTGACCAATTATTCTAATTTCGTGAATTAACATGCAACCAATAACATTCATGTCTATAATGTATTGCATTATTCTATTACATTTGTATATACACAGTCAGGTCATAAGTATTGTCACACAGTAAAAACTTTTATTTTAGAATGCTGGCCACAAAAAAGTTTATTGAATTCGAATTTCAAAATTGTTCATGAAAATAAAAATGTATACTTTTTAGAATTTTACTCATTTTTAAATATGGAGTGGACGCTTAAAGAAGACCGTGTTGCAGTAATTGCGTTGCATCGTTGCGGTTACGCGCCAATTCAAATTTTTGACATACTGAAAAATTTGAATATAACCAAAAGATTCGTTTATCGTACCATCAAACGATACAATGAAGACTCTAGTGTAGATGACAGGTCAAGAAGTGGTCGCCCTCGGTCTGTTAGGACTCCAGCAGTGATAAAAGCTGTGAAGGCGCGAATTCAAAGAAATCCCAAACGTAAGCAGAAACTGTTGGCCCTTCAGATGGGGTTAAGCAGAACCACGGTGAAAAGGGTGTTAAATGAAGACTTAGGGCTTCGGGCATAACGAAGAAAAACAGGACATCGTTTGAATGCTCGTCTAATGGACCTGAGACTGAAGAGATGCCGCGCTTTGTTGAAGCGGTACGCGGGAAAAGAATATCGGGAAATTCTTTTTTCAGATGAAAAATTTTTTACCGTAGAAGAGAGCTACAACGAACAAAATGATAAGGTGTACGCACACAGTAGCGAAGAAGCGAGCAACCGTATTCCGCGTGTCCAACGAGGTCATTTTCCATCCTCGCTCATGGTATGGTTGGGAGTTTCTTATTGGGGCTTAACAGAGGTACATTTTTGAGAGAAAGGTGTAAAAACGAATGCAGTTGTGTATCAAAATACAGTCCTGACGAACCTTGTGGAACCTGTTTCTCATACCATGTTCAATAACAAGCACTGGGTATTCCAACAAGATTCGGCGCCAGCTCATAGAGCGAAGAGCACACAAGACTGGCTGGCGGCGCGTGAAATCGACTTCATCCGGCACGAAGACTGGCCCTCCTCCAGTCCAGATTTGGATCCGTTAGATTACAAGATATGGCAACACTTGGAGGAAAAGGCGTGCTCAAAGCCTCATCCCAATTTGGAGTCACTCAAGACATCCTTGATTAAGGCAGCCGCCGATATTGACATGGACCTCGTTCGTGCTGCGATAGACAACTGGCCGCGCAGATTGAAGGCCTGTATTCAAAATCACGGAGGTCATTTTGAATAAACTTTAGTGTCATAAGAATCTATGTTTTTTTAAGTTCATTTTGGTATAAAAATGGTTACATAATGAATAAACTTGTTTCAATTATTTTACATTAAACATGTGACAGAATTTATGACCTGACTAGGTATATTAAATAAGAAACAAATCAATTTACATTTCCAACCTGTTATTTAACCTAACTCAAGGATTGAAATAAAACGAATTTTACGGATTCTATCGCGGTTTATTTAACTTTTTTATCCCGACGTTTCGAAAGCTTTACAGTTTTCATGTCACGGGGCAGACGGGGCAGGGGCTTTCGAAACGTCGGGATTGTATGTAATGTATAATATTCGCGTAAACATAAGAAACCACTACCTCAAGGATAATAATATCATTGTTGTTTTAGGAACTCTAACCCGTCGTCTTTCAAAGGAATGTAAGACTAACATAGCACTAGCCCGCCAACACACGACTGCACCCTACCATAACTCAGACCACTATAGAGAAATAACCAGAAGCAAGTTCGACGACATGCTACTCGCCGGAGAATTACTCACTTACAGCGAAATGGATGGCGAATCTTATGGCCTAAGTAATAATTTATTTCCAACTACATTTGCGAAAGGTTCTAAGCAGTAAAAGATACAAAAGACTAAATTATGTTAGTTAAATATAGTTTATGTTACCGGCACACTGATCAAAACAACATATTTATAACTTCACGCACACATAGTAAGACATTCAAAAGTGCGTGTATATAGTATATTTCAAACTACAAATAGATAGAACAATTATTTCTAAGAAAAATAATACTAGTAGGTATCTTTTGGTGCTTATTATAATTATTATTTTATCAGAATACTAACTGACCCGGCAGACATTGTCCTGCCTTAAAAATTTAAGAACTAATTGTGTTTTCAAAACATCTAGGAACCCATTGAAATATACACATGAAATTTGATCCAAATCGGTCCAGCCGTTTAAGAGGAGTTAGTTAACAAACACACGTATAGAAGAATTATGTATATTTAGATAAAGATTTAACGTTAGCGTAAAATAAAGACCTCTATATTTCGTTACGAAATGGACACGTATCAATATTTGTGGTATTAGGTATTGTTTCGGCTAATTTTTATTTGCAATTATACTCAACATCACATTGTATCTAAATTTGCAGGCCGCGAAGAGGCTTTTATAAAGGATGGCAAAGTGAAAATTGTAAGCATGGATTTACTCGGGGCTTTGATGATGAAATTTCGCGGACGTCGGCCATATTTGATTCTTGCCTCGTGTGAGGATAAAAAGGCTTTGGCTAAAAGACAACAACGCAGGAAAGCGTAAGCGACAATAAAGTTAACTTTTATTAGTTTTGTATAACAAAATAACATAGATAAAAACATTAACGCCATCTATCGATACTTTTTATATCATTATATTATACCTATATACATATTTGTGATATTGTCTATTAACTCTTATAAAGAAGAAATTAAAGTCAGTCTGTTTCAAAGCCGTTATTGTGTATAACTATATATCTTATCAACTTTTATTCGATACACCGTACATAATAATAATACTAGCCCTGTATTAAACATTGTCCCACTGCTGGGCACGGGCCTCCTCTACTAATGAGAGGGGTTAGGCCTTAGTCCACCACGCTGGCCTAATGCGGGTTGGCAGACTTCTCATACCTTCGAAAAACTCTCAGATATGCAGGTTTCCTCACGATGTTTTCCTTCACCGTTAAAGCAAGATAATTAACATTTTAATACACACATAACTTTAGAAAAGTCAGAGCTGTATGCCACTTGGGTTTCGAACCTACGACTTTCGTCTTGACAGTCCGTACCGCAACCAACTAGGCATCGCTGCTATCGTACATACGAGATTTAATTTTATTATCAGTATGTTAAGGTCTGAACAGTTAAACGACTGCTGTAATTATATGATGTGGATCTGAACTTCGAAACCCAGACATCACGAACATAGGTTCAACCTCACGTAATTTATTGCTTTATAAAATACGACAAACACCCAAACATGTTAGGGGCTAAGTTTTATTAAGGTACCTATGAAATATTGTAACGTCGGTCTGGGCTAATGCGTGCCCTTATATCATTGACATAATGGTAGAAGCCCAGCGCGGCACCCCAGATCTGAAGAGGCCATAAAATACCGACATAATGACTGGCAATGGCGTGCATTTTTACATACATATACATATACACTCACGCCTATAATCCCCGAAGGGGTAGGCAGAGGTGTAACCAGTACACCCACTTTTCGCCGAATTTCGGTCCCATAATGTGATAGGGGGCGAGCCTATCGCCATACCGGGCACAGGTTTCAGACTCCGGGCAAATACTGAGAATTTCTAGATAGAAAAACCCAATATCACTTTACCCGACCCGGGGATCGAACCCGAGACCTCAGCACAGCGGTTGTAACGCATGCGCAATTACAACTGCGCCACCAAGGCAGTCATTACAGTCACATTATTTTTACAATGCAAAATTCATAAAAAACAAGTGAGAAGTCTTTGGCATTTGCTTTCTGAACTAGCCCCATACTCTTGTTGTCTAAAGTATAGCCTAAGACGATCTTGATGGTAAATTCACTATAATCATAAAATCTATTTAATACTCAATCTATACAAATATAAAAAGCTAAAGATTTTGCCTGGCTGAGATTTGGAATAAAAATATTTTTCTCATGGCATATGGTTATATGCACGATTTCAACACCCAAATACGCAATTAAAAACTTACTACTGTATGTTTTCTGTCTGGGTTCATCTCAGAACATGCAAAACAGATTTAGGCGGATTTTTTAACACCACAGAAGATTTTAGAGGGTAATCTGGGATACTTTTAACCCTGGAAATATTAATGCTTTCCGAGTATAAAAAAAATACTACAAATTATATAGAATTGCATTGTGGTGCAATTCAGATTAAATTGTAACAGGGTTTACTTTTCGCTTAGTACCCACTTATATTCAGATATGATAATGTAAGGATTTAAATCCAAATACCTAATTTTCTATAAAGACTTTTCAACACGTGGATTTATATTTTACAGAGCACGTAATATGGCTAATCAGCATAGAATATCTTTGGAAACACCATTAGAAAGGTCGACATTGCAAGTTCTACTCTCCGGCCGTATTATTATCACTGGAATACTCAACGAGATACTTTTGGTAATTGCGCATCACATTTCTCACAATTTATATTTATGTAAAATCTAAATATAGACCCTTAAAAAGATCTTAACACGGAAGTAGTGTATTTTTAATATACAGATGTGAGTGATGTTCGTCATTCAATATTGTCGACAGTAATGATATATGATAAAACTAAAAATATTTAATAGGTAGTGATTCTAATATATTTTTTTTATTTTATTTTAAGTCTCTACCAGAGGAAAAAGAACAAAGTGAGTTTGTTATGGAATCCGAAAGTTCGCTCATGATGGACAGCGAAGCTCGGCAAGCAGTCCGAGATTACGCTAGAGGTGTTAATATGTTGACAATGTTAGCGTCAGTACGTATTTTAATTCTTGTAACAATATAGAATAGTAATAGGTAAATAAATACTGTGACAAGACGACGACTAAGCAAACTGCAACCTAATTATAAAGATTAAAACATAGAATTAGTAATATGGGAAACAAAAACTGGCTATAATTTAATACATATCTGTAGATATAAAATAAGAAACTGACTGACTGATCGATCAACGCACAGCCAAAACGGCTGGAGTTAGAGACTTGAAATTTTGACAGTAGGTACTTTTTATTACGTAGGCATCCACTAAGGAAGGGTTTTTGGAAATACCACCCCTAAGGGGGTAAATAAGGGCATGAAAGTTTGTATGAAAATCTGTCATTTTTGAAGTTAAATTCATGAAATTTAGTATTTGGCCTTTTAATGAAAAATAAAAAATATATGTTTCAGGATTATTGGGAATTCCATCCACAAGGGGGTAAAATAGGGGATGAAAGTTTGTATGGAAATCCGTCGTTTTTGAAGTTAAACGCATAAAATTGGTATTTGGCCTTCCAGTTAAACATATAAAATATATATTTCAGGATTTTTGGAAATTCCACTCCTAAGGGGGTAAAACAGGGGAATAAAGTTTGTATGAACTCTTTTATCGGGGGTTTATTAATAATCCTACTAATATTATAAATGTGAATGTTTGGATGAATGGATGTTTGTTTCTTAATCAGGCTAAAACAACTCGACGGATCTGGTTGATATTTGGCACAGAGATAGATTATAGTTTGGAATAGCACATAGGCTACGTTAATCGCGGAAAATATACGGTTCCCATGGGATAGTTTTGTTTTGTTTTGACAGAGCAAGGGATCCACATGATTTTTTGCATAGAGTTAGTTGAGGGGTTACATTTTATACCAGAAAATGCACGGTTCCTGTGAGATAGCATAATACAGGAAGATGTAATAGCTTAAGAGGTCTCCATAGATTTTATACATTTTCTTCCAAAAATAACCACCACGCGGGCGTAGCCGCGGGCAAAAGCTAGTTGTAAATATTTAAAGAGTAATGCAATAATTGCTTTAACCAAAATGAAAACTATGAGAGGTTAGTTATTTTAAAGCACAGATATAATCGCAAGAGCATTCGTAATCAGCCTGATTCGCAAACTATATTTTTTACATACCTGTAGGTATGTGGAACAATTCTCGGTTACCTACCGATGCATGCACACTTGCGTGAACAGCTTTTGCTTAGGGCTAGGGTAAATACAAGAAAAAAATATTTTCAGACCTATTTTGTGCTTTAAGAACCCTTTTCATCGATACGACATTGTTTGGCACCGAAATATTGAATTTTATTTAAGTAATAATATATTTTTTTACTTATTATACATATGTTCTTTTACTTCAATCACGTTTACACAGACCCTTTTATAATATTTTTCACATTACATATGCAAATTAACAATGATTAATACAAGGTGTCTAAATAATTCAATGACCTGTATTCTGAACTCTACTTATAAGACACCTAACAATCACGTACTAGTATATAAGACATTTCACAAATTAGGTTAAATTGTAGAATGGCAGGTCAGTTTCACAAGCGGCTAATAGCACACTTGGAGGCTGAAAATATCAAATAAAATATCTCGAAATTCGCACAAATCTGGTTACCGAAAAGGGGTGAATAAGGACAAAAGTTATATTGAAATTGTTACGTGTTATCTCAAGCTTAATATTTTTTGTCTATTTATAGAAGATTCTTATTTAGTTTATTTTTTTATGCTTTATTGTACACCAGAATAAAAATATTAACAGTACATTGCAATAAACTTAAAATAGAATGTACAAACGGCGGTCTTATCGCTATTCTTGATTATTTAGTGGATATAAGTAAGTTTATATGAATAAAAAACAAAACCCGTTTTGATCCTAATGACCCCTACTTTCTTAATCATCCCAGTTTACAGTTACTTAATATAATTATAATTTTATTAAATAAGTGATATTGGTTTTTTCAAGAAATACTCAGTATCAGCCTGGAGTCTGGAATTGTGCCCGGTATGGCGATAGACTCGCCTCTATCACATTATGGGACTGTAATAAATTCAGCGAAGAGTGGGTGTACTGGTTACACCTCTGCCTACCCCTGCGGGGATTACAGACGTGAATTTATATGTTTGTAAAAAAACCTTATACACAAACCCTTATTCACAGAGCACATCTTTAGATGAGACTTGTAGACGGTCTCATGACAAAAATAGTCACATGGAATCTAGTCTGTACTCGCTATACAAGGAATCACAAGGCACTGATGAGTACGTCAGCTGTGGCAATGGACAACATTCAAATCAAGACCGAACTCAAGCTATAAGGTACGAAATTGCCTTAATGGTTGTAAATAAATATAAATGTTTAGTGAAATTCTTTATTTCAAGATATAACAAACGTTTGATACAATATTTAATTCGCATATATTAATCATTTCGTAATCGTGTGACATTTTCTGCGGTAGTTAGTAGGTACTATGGACCCAATAATGAAAGAATCCTAATGGAGAACCTTAGTCTAACGTATGCATGTATACGTGTATATGTATGTATATATATTATATACATACATTTTATGCTATTGTATTTCACACCCCCAAATTTTCTTAACAAAAAACAATAGTAAATAAATATAAGAAAGAATTTATTAATAAGCCGGTTAGTGACAAATCGGATACATACATACATACTTAATTATTTTATAATTGAATATTTTTCATACACAGATCCAGTGAAGCCCGACAGTCTAAAACAAAACAAGATAAACACTCAAGTTTCTCTCGTGCGAAAAGTGTTGACTTTAGCAAATACACATCTTCCACATGGAAAGGCATAATATTATCATATTCTCTAGTATAACTAGTATCAAAGAAGAACCGTTTATTATGGATAAGTAAATTTACATAGTTCATCATACGGTCTGATAAACAAAATCGGAATTCTCTCATCAATATCCTAAAAGTTTATTAGTTCGTTCTGTTTCAATCTGACTTCAAGTTTCATGTTTTAACTAGATTTCTGATAGCTATTTATACACTAATTTCTTAACATTACCTATATTATAACAATGTAGGTACATCGTGTTGGATTTTTTTTAGTAAAGTTAAATAAAACAGTTAGTTATGCCCGAATAGGTACCTACTCAACTGGTCGACTATGTAAAGGGCACCTATTAATTTTTTAAGGAGCCAGCCATATTTAAGGTCAGATATAAGGATTTCAAATGGTGTACGCTGTCTCAAATATTTCAGTACGTACTAGTGTTTCAGTATTCGGATTTCGGGCAATATTATACGCTGATATTCAACACAGTCATATTATTGTATTCGTTGCAATGATAAATACATTTATAACACAGTATACGTATTTTGTTTACAAAGGTTTGTCTGTTGCACCGGATAGTGCGAAATCATCAAAATCGGTGACATTTACTTCCCAAGACCACGATGGAGAAAATCAACATCATTCCGATCCACTGGGAATGCTGATTGAGCCACGAGCTGAAAATGATGGTAAGACTGTTGAATGCTTATAGCCAATGTTGTATACTATGCAACTTGAATAAAAAGTCTCGCTAAAATGTTTTTCCTAACTGTACCAATGTCTTAATTATTAAATATTGTAACATCCGTCATAATACCATTATCCGACATCGATGACGACATTTATACAATAAATGTCGTCATCGATAAGCAGCGATAGCCTAGTTGGTTGCGGTACGGACTGCCAAGACGAAAGTCGTATGTTCGAAACCCAAGTGGCATACACCTCTGACTTTTCTAAAGTTATGTGTGTATTAAATGTTAATTATCGCTTGCTTTAACGGTGAAGGAAAACATCGTGAGGAAACCTGCATACCTGAGAATTCTTATACGAATTTCGAAGGTATGTGAAGTCTACCAACCCGCATTAGGCCAGCGTGGTTGACTAAGGCCTAACTCCTCTCATTAGTAGAGGAGGCCCGTGCCCAGCAGTGGGAGAATGTTTAATACAGGGCTAGTATTATTTTTATTATTATAGTCTTTTATTTACAGTAGAAAAGGCGAAGGCTGTACGATCTATCAGTGCAAAAATACCGCGGCCGCGTGGGTCGCCACGACTAGAGTCTGGCGGATCTTTGAACGACCAGGATCTCTGGCTTGCATTTATAACGGAGACAGGGTTGGCACAAACTAGTGATGTCGAGACTTCATCACTCAGTCAGTATACACAAATTTATATATTTTTTTACTTACGCCTAATTTATTTATGTACAATGAAAAAAGTTTAATATAAAACTCGAAGGCATTTCCAATTGACGCAGTTCTAATTGCGCATGCATTACGACTGCTGTGCTGAGGTCTCGGGTTCGATCCTCTGGTCGGGTAAAGTGATATTGAGTTTTCTACCTAGAAATTCTCAGTATTAGCCCGGAGCCTGGAATTTGTGCCCGGTTTGGCGATATGCGCCGCCCCTATCACATTATGGGACCACAATAAATTCGGCGTAAAGTGGGTGTACTGGATGAATTACTGGTGTACTGTACGGGTGTACTGAATTACAGGCGTGAGTATATGTATGTAAAAAAGGAAATAATACTCGGATTACTGTTTGTGGTATAAAGTAATCCTAAAATTGTTCTTTGTTATTAAACCTATTAAAAGTTATGATGAATATTTAATAAATTGCAAGAATTCTAGATAACGTATTTAATGCACACGAATATTTCACATAGAATAATTTGCTGTGGTTGCCAAGCAACATAAAAATAAATCTTAACATTCTTAATTATAGAATATGAAATTCCACCTCTTTAGTCAACACTCCCACTAATTTCATATCCATATACAAACAAACTCAAATAATTTACGTACACAAATAAGAGAAAAATTATAAAATACTAGTTCCCTGTTATAAACAAATTTTTGAGGCGGAAGAGCTTTTGTTAAGAAATCAGCTAACTGATTAGAGCTACAAATGTATTTAATGTTTATAATACCCTTTTGTACCATTTCTCGTATAAAATTATATCTCACATCAATGTGTTTTGATCTTTGGTGAAAAACAGGATTACAAATTAATTTAATAGCAGCTTGATTATCTACTAACAACGTAGTAGATTCTTTCATAGATTTACATTCATCAATGTCAAATAAAAATTGTCTCAACCATAAAATTTCTTTTGTTGCATCACAAGCAGCCATAAACTCTGCCTCCATTGTGGATAGAGCAACTGTATGCTGTTTCTTGCTAGACCAAGTAATAGGGCCGTTGTTAAGAATAAAAATGTAGCCAGTAGTTGACTTTCTAGAATCTAAGTCATTGGCATAATCAGCATCTGAGTACCCAATTAGTTCATTGCCTGGCTTATATTCTATTCCTAATGATTTCGTACCAACAAGATATCTTAAAATACGTTTTACAGCTGTAACATGTTCCATACTAGGATTATTAACAAAACGACTAACTACATTAACAGAAAATGAAATATCTGGGCGTGATACTAAGGCTAAATACAACAGGGACCCTACTGCTTCTCTATAAGGAAAATCATTATTAACAACATTATCATCACTGTTCTTCACATAAGATACATTATAGTCAATAGGACTGCTGCATGGATTTGCATCTGTCATATTAAACTTTTTAATTAAATGTTCAATATACTTTGTCTGAGTTAAACGTATGGTATTCAGACTTTTACTAATTTCTAACCCTACAAAACAATTTAAATCCAATACTCTGATTTCAAACTTGGTTTTCAAAATATTTATAACGGACTCTAAAGTATTTTTATGTGAAGAAAAAATTAATCCGTCATCAACAAATAATACCAACAAAACTGTCTCACCATAAAAATTGCCAATGAAAACACAATTATCTGATTGTGTTTGAATAAATCCATTGGATTTTAAGAAGTCTGTAAATTTTGTGTTCCAGCAGCGAGGGGCTTGTTTCAGACCATATAGAGATTTATTGAGCTTACACACTTTGTTTCTATCAGCTTTGACTCCCTCTGGTATTTCCATATATATTTCTTCTTTGATTTCTCCATATAAAAACGCAGTTTGTACATCAAACTGAATTATTTCATAATTGTATTTAGCTGCAAGACTTAGTAGAATTCTGATTGAGTCATATCTTGTAGTTGGAGCAAATGTGTCCGTATAATCAATATCTTTTACCTGATTAAAGCCTCGAGCACATAGTCTAGCTTTATAACGTTCAACTTCACCTGTATTTTTCCTTTTAATTCTGAACACCCACTTGGATGTTATAGCCTTTTTATCAGTCTTGTCAACTATTGTCCATGTATTATTTTGCTCATGAGCTTGTAACTCTTCATCAATGGCTATTTTCCACTTTTCTGATTCTGGACCATTTATAGCTTCGTTATAAGATGATGGTTCAGAAATTTCAACTGTATTCAAATCAAATCTTAGATTTTGTCGGGGTCTTAAGATCATAGTACTTCTAGTTGTAACATCTTGAAGTAATTGAGATGGTTCGTATGTGCTATCATTATCACAGCTCTGCAAACTATCATTGTTCGACAAATCTTCATTTGTCGAAGCTTCATTATGGTTTGGCGTTGACGTAAAAACTGGATTTATGCCTGTTGACGTTGATACATTCTCTGTCGGACACAACTCTATATCCATCTCTTCAACTTCCTCAGTTTTATTTGTTACAGAAATATCTTCAATTTTATTTGTTACAGAAATATCTTCAGTTTTATTTGTTACAGAAATATCAACTTCCTCAAAGATGACATCACGACAGATTTTTATTTTATTAGTGCTCTGATCATACATTCTGTAATTATCATTGTCGTAACCAACCAATATCATTTTATTACTTTTCTTATCTAATTTACTCCTACATACATCAGGTATATGAGCATAGCCATACGAACCAAAGACTCTTAAATGGTTAAGATTCGGTTTATGTCCCATCCAAATTTCAAATGGGGTTTTATTTGGAGTTTGGCTTGATAAAGTTCTATTCAATATATAAACTGCGCAATTAACAGCTTCTGCCCACAAATACAACGGTAATTTACGTCCATGAAGCATGGACCTTGCACTTTCCATAATAGTACGCAGCTCTCGTTCTGCTCTCCCATTTTGTTGAGGTGTATAGGGTGCAGTGAACTCCTGAACAATCCCATTAATAGTCGAAAATTCCTTAAAACAATTGTTTACATACTCTGTGCCATTGTCTGAATGTAATATACGTACATTATGGCCGAACTTATTCCTTATTAAAGCATTGTAAGTTTTAAAGTGATCTAGTACATCACTCTTGTGTCTCATAAAATATACATAAAGGAAACTTGAGGCTGCATCTTTGAATATAACGAAATATTTCATACCTTGTTTTGAGAACTCGCTCATTGGACCGCAGACATCACTATAGACTAAATCTCCAGGACTTAATTGACCTCGAAAGGATGTGTTGAATGGAGATCGACTGTGCTTACCATACATACAAGCTTCACAGACAAACGAATCTGCAGTGTTGTCTTGACACTGTAAAAGTCCACGTTTAATCATATTTTTTATTTCATTTACATTTAAATGTCCGAGACGCTCATGCCAAAGTCTAATATTACCTTGTGAGTTTTGTGCGGCATTACAGTCTAAAGTTATTAAAGTCTTAAAATTCATTTCATATAAATTATCAAACCTTTGCTTTGCACTCAAAACTAAGTGTCTATCCTTATAAATTAAAGCAACAGTATTCTTTTTAACAATTTCGTAGCCTAAACGCATAACCGCACCTTCAGAAAATAGATTTCTTCTCAATTCAGGGACAAAAAGAACTTCTCGTAATATGTTGGTTTCCCATTGTCCTCTTGTACATTTTCTAATTAAAACACTTCCTACTCCATGCACTTTAAGGTCTTGTTGGTTACCCAACTTTACATATCTTAAATCATTATCACATTCTGTAAAATCTTTAAAAAAATTCTCTTTTGTAGGTCATGTGAACTGAAGCGCCACTATCTAGTAACCACATGTCATCATTTGAATCGTGCATAACATTCAAATGTTCTTCTGTATGAAAAGCTAACATATTACTGTTTTGAGTTTTTAATGCATCCGGCTTTTTTGGTGAGCGGCAATGCCTGGCAAAATGTCCTCGTTTGCCGCAGTTGTAGCAAAGAAAACGATGATCTTGTGCAAAGTTTTTGTCTGACTTATCTTTTCTTTGATGCGTCACTAGGGCTATGTCATTTTGTTCTTCCGATGTCAAACTGTTTTCTTCATCAAGCAATCTAGCAGTAAGGTTATGTATAGTTTGTTGCTTAGCATCTAATGACAACCATGCTTGACGCAAAGAGCGATATTTTGATGGTAATGTACTGAGTATTTTAGTGATGATGGCTGTCTCACTTATATTTTCTCCATTTTCTTTCAATTGTTGTGCCAATCCTTCTATTTTTGAAATATGTTGAGCCATAGAATCTGATGGGTTCAATTGATACTGATAAAAACGCTCATGAACTAACATTTTGTTAAATTCAGACTTTTGTTCGTATATAGCTTCAAGTTTATCCATAATTTTTCCGGCGCTATCGCAATTTTCTATTAATGCAATCTGTTTATACTCCATGGCTGACGTAATAATAAACATGGCCATACCGTCATTTTTCACCCATTCTTCATCACAAGTTTCTGGTCTTGATTTTGTAATATCAATACCTTTTGCTTTTAATGCGCATTTAATTTGAAATTTCCATTGTCGAAAGTTATTTCCATCGAAACGTTCCATACTTAATTTGGAACTGGTGATGTCCATTTTAAATATTATTTAATTCTTCAACCAATATTCTCTCTCTGCTCTTTGCAATAATTATTAAAAAAGTTCTGGGCCCATAACCTATTAAAAGTTATGATGAATATTTAATAAATTGCAAGAATTCTAGATAACGTATTTAATGCACACGAATATTTCACATAGAATAATTTGCTGTGGTTGCCAAGCAACATAAAAATAAATCTTAACATTCTTAATTATAGAATATGAAATTCCACCTCTTTAGTCAACAAAACCTATAACTAGTTGTTACCCGCAGTTTCACTTCCGTGATTAGATTTATAGTGAACTGTGAATACAGAATAAAAAGTAGGTACACTCAACATTTTCATTTTTGTTGGTAGATATTATCAAAATATTTTTAATCAAAACCCTAATCAGAGCGAAATTTAAATGTGCACCAATATGTGCACTGTTCATAATTAAGAAGTTTCATGAGGTATCATCGATGTCAATGGTCAATTGAAAACTGGTAGCTACGGAATCAGCTACTTTTTCTTCCATTCAATAATCCAATCACAATATTTGTGTAGCGTTCGTCATTGAAGAGTTTCATTGAATATCTTCCTAATCCATACCTATTTAGTTAACTACCTACCGGTATTTAACCAGCAATTTCAAAATAATAGGTACCTACTCATAATATTTGATAGTGTAAACTGCCTCGGTGGCGCAGTTGTAATTGCGCATGCGTTACGACTGCTGTGCTGAGGTCTCGGGTTCGATCCCCGGGTCGGGTAAAGTGATGTTGGGTTTTTCTATGTAGAAATTCCCAGTATTCGCCCGGAGTCTGGAATCTTCGCCCGGTATGGCGATAGGCTCGCCCCCTATCACATCATGGGACCGAAATTCGGCGAAAGGTGGGTGTACTAGTTACACCTCTGCCTACCCCTTCGGGGATTACAGGCGTGAGTGTATGTGTATGTGTGTGTAAACTGATTTTAATAAATCAATGATTAACGGTGTTATTCATAATTAGTGATTAAACGAACTTACCTTAAGTGAAGTTCTATCATAATTATACGAGGGTTTTGTACGAATTAGATTAGCAATATTACTTGTAGTACCACATAGGCACTGCCATAATGCACTGACTTGAGAGATAACTTCTTTTTTTTTTTTTTTTTTTAATTGTCGTTCTGTCCCTTTCTGTCATCATTTAGTTTAGAGCTGCAGGAACTCTGACACGTTGATATTTTTACTAAGGGTGTAAGGAATCTGGGGAGGGTGGGTTGCTAATCTAATTCGTACAAAACCCTCGTATAATTATGATAGAACTTCACTTATGGTAAGTTCGTTTAATCACTAATTATACTCGTGTTTTGTACTCTTAGATTAGCAATATTACTTGTAGATGTTGAGAGAATCTATCTAGTAAAAATATCCCCTTTCAACAATGGTATGGAAATAAATCAAAACTTTCTATTGCATGGTTATTAATTATATAACTAATCATTATGCATCTAGCAAATGAATCACCCTGATAATCAGTAATACATATATTATAATTCTATTGAATTTTCATATGTTTTATAATTAGTCCAGCCAACTGTTTCTTATATATATTTTTTTTTTTTTTTTTACCATGTTTACTCTAAGAGTATGTGCTTTAGACGTAGAAACGTACCTAGTACTATGTGCAGTGAACATAGACACATCAATACCACAATCAGCTAAAATGGATTTTATACACCGGCCTAGACGGTGGTGTGATTGACCTATAGGGCTTGTTTTTTTTTTTTTTTTTTAAACTTATAACAATATTATTATTGATTTGTAATGATTTTGTTAACTCTAGATAGCAACCCAAAGGGACGTCTTTGTAACATCGGAAATTATGGTACTAATTTCGATGGAAATTAGCTCTATGTTATTAACGTTTACCCTGGAACATGTTTGAACCCTGTGAGTTAATGTTATATGTATCTCAAGTATAACTGTATTTGTGCAACGTAAGACGAAGTCTGAAGATGCCTTTTAAAAAACACGTTATACATTTATCGTTACCTATGCTAAGAATTAATAAAAAGGCTGATCGACATCTATATAAGGTGTCGTACTGAGCGCCTGACTTATACAGTTGAGTTAAAAGTTTATAATACAAAAGCTTCATACAATTCGAAATTATTACTCCTGCGGAATAAAAACCATATTTTAAGACCAGTATACTGTTTCAGTAAACTGTCAGTAAGTGAAGCTTACAGGTATCGAAGATAGAGGAACATTTCTTTTTAGGAAGGATTTCCTGATAATAATCCAGCAACCAGAGTAATTTTATGATGTGTGTCTCGATTGCTGGAATAAGAGATAATCAGACTCTTAGAAGGCTGATAGAAAATAGGATCGGATATTAAGAGACTCATAAATAATGGGTACCATGGTTGTGTAAGCCATAATGGTACTACTATGATCCCTTGAGTATTGTCATTAATAATTTTTCTTAACCCTTTGAAAATTACATCAAAAGGTGAAAAGCTATAAAAGTAAAAAACAGACCATGAAACCGTAAATGCGTCAATGACATATGGGTCGGGGTTTCTGTGACAGGAAATGTACTTGCTACATTTCTTGTCAATCCTACTAGGAACCCCGAAATATTTAATGATCTGTATGTGACATAGCTGTGGTGTACATCTGTAGTAATAAATAACACCCAACAGTCATACACATAGCCCCGACCCCACACTAAGATACGAGTCTTGTGTTGTAGGTATCAGGGACTACGAGAGACGCACGGTCTCAACACCCAGACACCGGACACAAATATCTGTCTAACACATAAATATTTGTCCCGGCGTGGGAATCGAACCCACGGCCTTTCGTTTCACAGCCGGCTTTTCGCCTAATGCGCCACGGAGGCTGTGAACTAGTACTTGTTACTTGTGACAAGTATTAGCAAAAATCTGTAAGCCAAAAAAGGCAACCAGAATTTCTAATTAAATATACGACGCAGACGTTCATCGTCCGTCCATAGGCCACTTGCTCGTTCCTCGCCACTGGCAGCAAACCCATCCCATAGTTGAGGCATAATTATATATTTATTTATTGAAATTTAAAACCTTTGAGTTTAATTATAGAAGTAGAATATTAGTTGCGTTAGCCCACCATTTGAGATCGGGTACAACCTATGAGGATACGCTCATATACTTGTCATAATTAAAATTGTTTAATAAGTTCAAGTACTTGGATCGCTCCGGTTCTTTAGTGCAAAGCCAGCCATACTACACGGCTGGACAAGCAGAGGTAAGTAAGCCTGCTGAGCTAGCGACTTTCCCAACTTAACATCTACTTACATTGCGGAATTAGTTAACTTCAGCTTTAATTTATTAATTCATATATGTCTCCATATTAATCATAAATCCTAGAAATTTATAACCGGTGTTCGGTTTGCGATGAAACCTAAGGATTCTGAAAGTCGAATTGTATCAGATAAAGTATTTAAACATGACTTAGATGAGTCTGAAATAAGTAAAAAGCATCATCGACATATACCGTTGATAAGGATTCACAAGACTTTAGCAAACTGATTACAGCTTATACCATTTTTTTTCAAAAATAAAGGATGCCCTGTTTAAGCCAAAAGGTAACATTTAATTTATATAGCTTTTTGGCAAATTAAAAGTTAAGAAACTTTTTAGTATAAACGTTTAAGCGTATTAAAAAACACTCATACTCATAAAACAGTCCTTGGAAATACGTTTTAAGCTCGTAGGCAAAATCTTCGAGCTTTAACGTAATTTGTGTTTATAAATGTATTCAGTTATTGAATACAAGTCTTGATCTTCCATTCGGCGTTGGCACCATACCAATAGAGGAAAGAAACAGATTTTTACAGACAACTATTATATTATAGTTTTTATCGTTACAAGATTTTAAATAGATTTTTTAAATTCATTTTCAGAAGAGGTATAAATGTTTTCACAAGGTTCAAGGATTGTGTCACCTGTCGTGAAGATGGGATCTTGTAACCCTCAATCCACGATAACATGTTTTTATCGTGTATTACAAGAGATCATTAAATACTAAAGTAAAATAATCTGCCTGCATATTTTACCCTGGCTAGCGGTGCGTGGCGCGGCGGCGGGGTGGTGTGGCTGCGGGGCGGCGGGGCGGCGGGGCGGCGCGGAGGCTGCGAGCGATGGCACTGGACGTGATGAACCGGTCTCGTGTCGATTCTGGTAGGCAGGATCCGTGGTCCTCTGATTCACCTTCTGCCTAGATTGACTTAGGGAAGGAACTTACCAGTTTAAATTTGTCTGTGATTTTTGGAATCATTTTTGTAGGTTTTTCGTTGATAATATCCTCATATCCACTTCAGATTTAGATATTGCTCTTGCTCCTTTAAGAGAGTAAAACTTAATTCAAGAGCATTTTATCAACTTTAGTAGCTTGAACCTGATATTTTAGCTCTCTCTTGAGGTTAAAGAGCACAAAGTTTCTGCATGTTAGGGATTCTTAGTACTGGAGACATCCAAGTGATCCTGTGACAACAGCGTAACTTACTACTATTCATTAGTAAATGTACCAGTTGTGTAATTCTTGTTGATTCAGAACTCATTTGTAAGGTAATTTCCTCAATTAACCCGGAAGTATATGCTGAAGCCGAATAGCAATATATGTTGGTATTTCGTAGAAGCTCGCAATATAATTTTTTAACAAACACTTGTGGGTAGTTTCTCTAACCTTGAATGCATATCGGCGCGGCCAACGAGGGCCCGTGCATATATATAATCTTGGTCGGGATGAAGCCGAACCGAGCTCTTTGAATCCAGTACTGTTGACTCCGATGATGATGGTGAAGAAGAAGTCCGATGTTATTGTCGGGGGCGCCTTAACATCCGATTTAATTTCTTCACTTTCACTTCTTCACTTCACAATTATCTATACACTTGTAATAATAGTTCAAATAATACGGACGTTTTACTATATTTTAAAAAATAATATGGAACAGAAATAAAAATACGTGCGAAATGGCGGAGCACTGAAATGTGAATGATGACAGAAAGGGACAGAACGACAATTAAAAAAAAAAAGAAGTTATCTCTCAAGTCAGTGCATTATGGCAGTGCCTATGTGGTACTACAAGTAATATTGCTAATCTAAGAGTACAAAACACGAGTATAATGAGTTATCGGAGGTTTATAAGTTAATAGGAGCTTGCTAAAATATTTTATTCATAATGGTTCAATAGAGTTAAAACGCTCATTATCTCTCCGATAAATGTTACTAAAACACACCTTATTTTGTGTTTCAACCTAGGCTTTAAACAATTGTTTTCTAGCAGTGAAATCCATACTAATACTATAAATGCGAAAGTAACTCTGTTTGTTTGTTTGTTTGTTACCTCTTCACGACTAAACGGCAGAACGGATTGTAATGAAATTTGGTAAGGGAATAGATTATATCCTGGAGAAGGACATAGGCTATATTTTTTCTCAAAAAACAACCTTGAAAGGGGTCAAATAGGAGGTCAAAATTTGTATGGGAAATCCATAATTCCTCGACTTAGGGGTCTGTAAATTCATATTTAGGCTTTTGGTAGGAAATAAAGAAATACGTGTTTCACATTTTTACACGAAGTTAAATAGTAAGAGAGTGAGAGAATGAGAGAATGAGAGAGTGAGAGAATGAGAGAGTGAGAGAATGAGAGAATGAGAGAGTGAGAGAATGAGAGAGTGAGAGAGTGAGAGAGTGAAAGAGTGAGAGAGTGAGAGAGAGTCCGTCAGTCCGTCAGTCCGTCAGTCCATCCGTCCGTCCGTCCGTTTGTTTGTTTGTTTGTTACCTTTTCACGACTAAACGGCTGACCGGATTGTGATGAAATTTGGCGAGGAGATAGATTATATCCTGTAGAAGGACATAGACTATCTATTTTCTAAAAACACAACTTTGAAAGGGGTCAAATCAGAGTTCAATATTTGTATGGGAAATCTATCATTCCTCAAGTTAGGGATCTGAAAATTCATATTAAGGCTTTTGAGGCTTAAAGGGGCAAATTAAGGTTAAACTTATGAGGTACTCTTTAGATGCAATCTCAATATTCAGGCACAACAACTGAGAGGCTGGACAATCGCTACAGGTGCCTCAGTGCAGAGGACAACTCCTTGGATTGTATACTTCTGCTCCCGAAAATAACCCCCACGCGGGCGGAGCCGCGAGCAACAGCTAGTTATACATATATAAAAGAAGAAACTGACTGACTGATCGATCAACGCACAGCCTAAACGGCTGGGGTTAGAGACTTGAAATTTTGACAGTAGGTACCTTTTATCACGTAGGCATCCACTAAGGAAGGGTTTTTGGAAATACCGCCCCTAAGGGGTTCAAATAGGGGATGAAAGTTTATATGAAAAACCGTCATTTTTTAAGTTAAATTCATGAAAATTAGTATTTGGCATTTTAGTTAAAAATAAAAAATATATGTTTCAGGATTTTTGGAAATTCCGCCCCTAAGGGGGTAAAATAGGGAATGAAAGTTTGTATTTTTAAGTTAAACGCATGAATATTGGTATTTTGTATTGTATACTTTTTCTCCCAAACATGACCTCCACGCGGGCGGAGCCGCGAGCAACAGCTAATTATACATATGACAAACGTACTGACATATGTGAAGCTGCGAGCAAAAGCTAGTACTTATTATTTTTTTTTAATTATCTTTTTACAGTTGACACCGTTCAACATTGCGACGCAAAAGTAGACAACCCAGACTCTATTATTCAACAAATGGATTATTACCACAACGTAATGTTTCATAACATACTTATTTTATTGATATTTTGTTTGTTGGTTGTATAATTTAAATGTATTAATTATTTACCAGAAACCTTCCGAATCGGGCACTGCAACTATACGAGATGACTATGAAGGAATACATCGTAAATGTCCGGGATTATTTTGGGATACGGTAAATATTCCATTTTAATAAAACAATCAGACACCATGGTGCATCGGGTGGGTAGCCGGCTGTGAAAGGAGCCGTGGGTTCGGTTCCTACACCGAGACAAATGTGCGTGACAGACAGATATTTGTTTCGAGTCTGGGTGTTGTGGGATCGTAATCCCTCGTACACCACCCACGATACAGGTTATACCTAGTGTGGGATCAGAACTATGTGTGTGACTGTTGGGTGTATTTATTTATTACTAGCTGTTGCTCGCGGCTCCGCCCCCGTAGTAGGAACGTTGAAACACGTATTTCTTACCAAAAGCCTAAATATGAATTTTCAGATCCCTAAGTTGAGGTATTACGAATTGCCCGTACAAACTTTCAACCACTATTTCACGCCCTTCAAGATAATTTTTGAGACAAAAGAGAACCTATGTGGTATATATAATCTATCCCTCTGCTGAATCTCATTAAGATTCGTTCACCCATTTAGTCATGAAAAAGTAACATACAAATAACAATATTAATTTTGCGGCGGAGATATTTTAAAACTTTTATATCTCCTGAGATATTGATTAAAATCAAATGACGTAAAGGGCAATTTTGTTTAAAATTAAATACTTGTGATGAATAAAGTATTTATTTGGATAAGGATTAATACCATGTTTATAAAAACCCCTTCCCAAATAATGCATTGTTTCAGAACAAATTCGATTACCATTAAAAAGTTTATAGTGATCAAACACTAAAAGATTTTTTCAATTCGAACCAGTAGTTCCTGAGATTAGCGCGTTCAAATAAATAAACAAACAAACTCTTCAGCTTTATATATAAGTATAGATTTAATCACCAATGTTTTATTAGACAAATATGTGCACAAACATTACTATTAGCATCTACTGATAACGGATCATAATACTAATTATGATTCCGAAGTTCGTATGTATTCACGAACTTCAACTTCAAACTTCGATTAGTAAAGGTAAAAAAATATATAGTGAGGAAATGAATTTGCATTAGGCCAGCGTAGTGCACTAATGCATAACATCTCAGTAAATAATGGCCATGCCTTGTTTGTCCTTGTCGTTCCTAGGAATGTATAACATTTTACTGTTATCTTATTTCTAGGTATACATGGATGACCCAGATAAGGCATTTATTAAAGTAAAAAAGATAATTCGAGAAATAGTTGAAGCTCAAAAGAATTTCAAACCAATGTTTGATATTGATTTTGCTAACTTGTGTCATTATCCGAATGTTGAGAAGAGACTGCATGATATACGCACCTTAATAGCCCCGCAAAGACTATTCTATTAAAACAATATATTTTACAAAGAACTGTTTTATTTGCCTTCAGTACAATTAAGTAAATTAGAACACAATATGTGCCTATCATGCAATACAATCAATAGAGACTTGTACAACTGTATTCATTCATTTTCCACTTTACTATAGCCTTAATACAATAATATAAAATGTCATAAACAAGATCATTTGAATACCATGGTGTCCAGCATTGCTCCTAGACACTGGACTATATTATTTGACATCAGAACATCAACTTTTTCTTCTAAATGCCTCTTGGGGTCTTGTTTACCAACATTCTTAATGGCTAGTTGTTCTGGAGTCATCTTTTCCTCATCTTCTAATGCCTTGTTGTAGTTTTTGGCTAACTCCAACATATCAGTAACTGTTGTCTCATTAATTGAACAGTGTTCTTTGTAATCTGATAAGGTGAGACCATCCATCCACGACTTCTTATGCAGATTGAGAAGCATTTTTTGCTCCAGCTCATTTTTTCTGTAATTTATACTGATGGAATAATAGTGACGATTGAGTCCATGGATAAGAGCTTGCACTGAGGGTTTTTGAAGATGACCTAAGTTGGATGTGGTCTGCCGGGGCTCTTGTCCAAGGACCATCATATTTGGGTTGATGAGACGGAATGCATCAATGACCACTTTCCCCTTGACAGACTGAATGGGGTCAACCACAACTGCTACAGCACGTTCAGATAATGCTTCAAATGATTGTTGAGTGTTAATGTCCACACCTGACAGCCAACAACCAAAACCAGGATGTGAGTGATACCTATAACACAAATATAAAAATATAAAAAAATTATACATAAAGCAGTGCACAATTAAATCTAAACATGAAAAGCATAATTGAGAAATGAAATACATATTTAGTGCTTTAGAAGAACTAATCATCTGCAAGACATGTTATATTTTAAATATGATGTTGATTTAAAACTTGAGCCAACCCAACAATTCTCTATTATACAAATTGGGGCTTACTAAGAAACAATGTCTGGTGATCTGTATTACAGGTTTTTTTCCCACTTCAGACACCAGCTCCTCACATATAATAGACTGTGAAATAATAACAAGTAGAATGTTTACTCTATACTGTTTGTAAAAGTCTTTTTGTGAGGAGAAATAAATAAATAAATAAATAATAAAATAATGAAAGTTCTATTATAGTCATACAGTGTCATCTTGCTTCCTATAGCAGGACAAGACACTCATACAATACCTATTAGTACAATAATATGCAAATTTTATTTATAAAGGCTTGGACATCCTGCCCGGAAAAGCAGAGCAACATTAAATATTATATTTTTAAGATTGGCATTTCTCCCACAAATACCAGCAAATCAAATTTGGTGACATGCCATCAGTAGCGCCACCTACCAGGTCAAATTGTGTTTTCAAACCATCCTGGAATCCATTGAAATATATATACACACAAAATTTCATCCAAATCAGTCAGGCAGTTTTTGAGTTTTAGCGAGACTAATGAACGGCTATTGTTTTTTATGTACATATTACTAAATTAAGCATACATTATACTGGCAAATTAAAATTCTCTTTTTATGCAAGAATAAATAAAAAAAATCGAAATCTCAAACATCCTACCATCCGACAACCATTTCAGGGCGTCCCGTCTGTTTCAGCATGTCTAACATCTTAGCCTGGAACACTGGGTCTACAGCCTCCACAGACACACCAGTACCAGTCTGTGGCATCGCAAACACGTCAATCACACGCACTGTGTAGTCATCCACAAACTCTCCTGAAAATAGAGTTTAAAACAAATTAACGTCTAGAATCAAGGAACAGGATTTTAAGACTAGAAATTACAGCAACTGGAGTTTTGTTCTGATCACAATGTCACCATTAAAATTTATAGGTTTCCTTGTAGCTTTATCTGTATATATACAAGAAGAAACTGACTGACTGATCGATCAACGCACAACCTAAACGGCTGGGGTTAGAAACTTGAAATTTTGACAGTAGGTACCTTTTATGACGGAGGCGTCCACTAAGGAAGGGTTTTTGGAAATACCACCCTTAAGGGGTAAAATAGGGGATGATAGTTTGTATGAAAATCCGTCATTTTAGAAGTTAAATGCATGAAAGTTAGTATTTCACCTTTTAGTTAAAAATATATGTTACAGGGTTATTGGAAATACCACCCCTAAGGAGGTAATTCAATCATAAAAACTTATTGCAAAAAATCAGGGTTTATTATAATCTATTTGAGGTTAGAGGCATAATATGTCGAGTCATTAGATGCATAAAAAGTAATAGTCAAGCTACATGAATTAACAGTAATTGCTAAGATACTACTTGGGAGACACACTCACGTTCAATAAATTATTCACATTAGTATACAAAGAATATCATTTGCATTCTTCTTTATGTTTGACAATGACTTCACAATTAAATAAACAATGAAATAGTCTTTTAGTGTCTTATTCTCAACAATAGAAATTTAAACTATAGCTCAAAATCTTTACCCAGCATAAGACCCATGACTTCCATAGGAACTCCAGCACGGCCGTGTTTCAGCATTTTCAAAAGGGCCAGGGATGATATGTAGACCTGTTCCGCAGTGTCCACCGCCGGAGCATCGGTTGGGGGAGGCGCCTGCGACAACCCCGTCATACCTCCACCGAGACGCAATAGACGATCCATGACGAGACTAAATTTCTAGTTCTACACGCTGAAACAAGGCGCGAGCTTTAGGATGCGACATTATTATATTACACAGTATACGAAGAAACTAGTTCTATTTTATGTAAATATTACTCACAAAAAACTAAAAATCATTTATCGCAAAGTATTTAGCACAAATAAATGGTCGCAGAACCATACAAAACTATTTTTTAGATTTAAACTGGATTTGACAAAGTGACAGCACACGTCGAAAATGCAGCATCATGAATGTGCGTTCAGCGGACATACCTATTTAAAAATTATTACTTTGACAATGTATGACTTTTATTTACTATGCATTTGTAAACAAATAAACGAAATAAAATATATTTTAAATGAACTAATACTATTTTATCTAAATTATAATACATAAAAAGTTTTGATTGTTATGTGACTAACTGGTAATAAAAATCTTCTTCTCCTGTTTTCTATGGACTTGGAGTAATAAACATTCCTTATAATTTCTTCAAAATTTTTCTTCTATTATGTATTTGAGGTAAATGTCTAGGTGATTTGGCTTTGGCATTTTAAATTGTAACTTTTTCAGACATTGAAAGAAAGAAAGAAAAACATTTTATTACCGGAGCAAATACAAGGAAAAATACAAAATAAAACTTAAAACAAATATGCAGACGATAGCACTGTGGATGTATTGTACACTGGCCGTGCTAATATTTCTCGGGAATACGTCGACGAGAGCCGGAACAAACTTCTGTCTGAAGTCGAGTCCTTGTTAACCAAAGTCTCGGACTGGGGTCGACTAAACTTAGTCCAATTCAACCCTAAAAAGACACAAGTCTGCGCGTTCACAGCTAAAAAGTCACCATTTGTCGTAACTCCTCATTTAGAGAACACTCCCCTGTCTGCCAAACCCAGTATCGGAATACTTGGCTTCGACATTTCGAGCAACGCGACGTCCAGTTCCGCAGTCAATTGGAAGGAAAGGCCAAATTGGCCTCAAAGAAGCTTGGTGTGCTCAGTAAGGCGAGACGGTACTTCACGTCGGGTCAACGCCTAAATCTCTATAAGGCGCAAATTCGGCCCCACATGGAGTACTGTTCTCATCTCTGGGCGGGAGCCCCCCAGTACCAGCTACTTCCATTTGACCGCATTCAACGTAGGGCAGCTCGGGTTATCAACGATCAAACTCTTTCCGATCGGCTTGATCCATTGGCTCTGCGTAGAGATGTTGGATCACTCTGCATCTTCTACCGCATTTATCATGGGGAATGTTCCGAGGAATTGTTTGGATTGATCCCGGCCGCTGAATTTCACCATCGGACTTCGCGCCAAAACGTAAAATTCCATCCGCACCATCTCGATGTCCAACGTTCCACAACAGCGCGATTTTTACGGCATTTTCTGT
This sequence comes from Laothoe populi, assembly GCA_905220505.1. Taxonomy (NCBI): domain Eukaryota; kingdom Metazoa; phylum Arthropoda; class Insecta; order Lepidoptera; family Sphingidae; genus Laothoe; species Laothoe populi. The sequence goes on along the minus strand of HG992164.1, from coordinate 9,521,350 downwards.
CTCGCACAACCACTCTGTGGAACCAACTGTCGCCGGTGGTCTTTCCAAACCGTTAAGACCTGGGAACCTTCAAGAAGAGAGCATAATAATATTCTTTCCTGAAAGGCCGGCAACGCATTTGCAAGCCCTCTGCCCAGTGAACACATGACCTTGAGATGATATAACAGATAAGTCATAGTTAGATAATGTCACGTTTATGTAATTTTAACATATAAGTAACATCCTTTATTGGTATTATTTATGATATAATTCTGACATCATAATAATATAATATTAATATCCTTTTCTACGTACATTTGACGTAGCAATGATGTTAGTTTTCTCACGCAAAACTAATGTTTTAAGACATAATTATTCTAAACTTAATATGTTTTTAGGTAACGTCAGTCAAACATTATTTCGGAATTACGACCTAAGTTACTAACTGCCCGATAATAATTATACCTAAGTGTTTCAATTATTATTCCACATTTATTCGTGCATTATTAAACTTTATCTCTGATCATCTGCTGAATCCTCCGCTTAGACAAATTATTTAGCATAACGTTGGGCATGCTAATATTTTTAATTAACCCCGAAAAAAAAATGTTAATTTAAAAAATATAATTTGTTTTTAACAGTTTGTTTGTTGCAGAACTTTTTTAAAAGAAGCTACTAAGCCGTTCCATAAACGTGATCTTTATTTATAAATATAACTAATAAATTGTCGGCTCGAAAATAACTTATTAAAATTACAAGAATTAAATTTTAAAGTGAAGTCATATTTTCATTAATAATGAAAATATTATGATGTAATGACTTGGATTTATTAATAAAAGTAATAATATGCACCGGAAAATATTGACATAAAACGTTATAAATGAATTTATAGCATTAAAGAAATAGTTTAATACTTACTTTAATAAAATAATGTTAATTTTACAACAATTTTAAATAAAACGAAGACTGGGCTTAGGCTTTACTGCAAATAATTCCATGTTAAATATACTACGATTGATGAGGCCGTATGGATTTGAACCCTTTGCCTTCAAATTTGGCGCGCACGCCGCTCAATGATGGCGCCATTTTCACTGAACATAAACGAGCGAGTGTCTTGGTTAATAATTACAAATGATTTTTTACATAGCATAATAAGTTTTTAACATAACGACAAATTTTATTTTATTATTGGCTATTTGTAATATCGCCTGGGAATAAGTATATCCTTATTATTTTTAATTTAAAATTGTGACTGTTAATAATAATATAGTTAGACGTGTCTGTTTTAGATAATGAGAAATTTATAGTATAATCATTTTCAGATCAAACTTATAGTGTAAATCGGTGAGTCTAACGGAAAAGAGTGGACAGAATATTTAAAAAAATAATTTCACCGTTTGCCAAATGGGAGAACGGGTTGGGAGAATCTCAAAATATCCTGTTAAAGACTCTGATAAATATAAATCAAGGTACAGACACTATTCCATTTTTTTTAATTTATTATTAAAATTAAAATGAAGCTAACAATTTTTCCATTCCAGAAACTATATTGACGAAATTTCCTTTTTGGGGTTCTGCCGAATTTGGAAAAAATCGCTGGTAACCAACTTGGCTTTCAACTTACGACTTGGTAACCGACGCGCAGTGGAACAACTTGGTCAACAAAAAAAAGCTAAACTGTAGCAAACAACAGCCAAAGTGAAGAGTCAATAATTTTATTCTAATATATTATTTGGTTGGTTATTATCCAGAAATTGTAACAGATTTCTTATGTACTTAATGTATAAATACTTGTGAAATAAAAAATAAGAAATAATTTGTTGTTTTAATTAGTTAAAAATCAATAAATTAATAAAAACAAAAAGCGACATCAATGTAATTTCTAAATAAATGAAGCGTCATTATTCCGTCAGTAGTACGTAAAACTGAGTATATGAGGAGATCAGGTTGACATCATCATTATGTCACGTGACTTACGTCACTATCTGACATCACTAAGTGCGAAATAATGAGTCATTTATGAGTCAGTCCTTAGTCTTATTTTATGTAAAGCATGATATTGAACGACATCATACTGATGTCATATTTACATAAACTTGTTCACTGGGTGGTGTTGCAGATGTTCATGGGCGGCGGTGATCACTTTCCATCAGGTGAGCCTCCTGCCCGTTTGCCCGCTTTTTACATAAAAAAAACTGTTTGCCGACAACACGTCCCATCATTCAGCGATATGCGGCTTTGGCCTTTTAAATTATGACCATTTCAGACATGGCTTCGGCCTAATGGAAGAATATCGGATATGGCTTTGTCCTTCTAAATGGAGGAATACCACATACATGGCTTCGGCCTTTTGACGTCGCTTCTCTGAATTGTCAATCATAAAAACAAAAGATGAAAAAGACTTTTCAGCCCAGATTTGAAAAAAACGACAGACAAGGCTTTATGGTGGAGAACATTTGCCTTCTTTTTTTATAAAAAAGAGAATCGAACAAATGTCTACGGTGACTGTTAAACGTAAGACTAGGCGGTATGGTCGATTGACTATAGCCTGTCCTTTGGACGAATAAAACGGGAAAAAAAATCTACGGTGACTGACGGTGACAAGTGTCAATTCCGTCAAAAGAGTTACGGATGTGCTTGGAATATATCGGTATCGATTGTATCGAATATTATTATTCGAATGTTTGCAAATGTAGGCAATATAATATGTATCAATAATTTCATGCTAATCAACTTTCAGCTTTGGTCAGAATTTTTATTGAAATGAATATTTTATAGCAATAATAATTATAAAATCGGGCAGCTTGTGGCGTGCTGTTGGGGAGTAGTTCCCTCACGTACCTGAGTGCTCCCTCTCTTGTTCTTCATCTCTAGCATGCCTTTACTAGCTGGTTAGAGTGAACAATGACGAGGAACAGATACCCCACCTCTGGCTTGCCTTCACCGGCCGGTCAGAGTGGAGTCGCGAGACCGTTACGCTGGAAGGATGGATGTGAAACGTAAGTGGCGAGTAGGCAACGTGATGGGACCCTAAGGGAGCAAATGATCATTGTATAAAGTCCAGTGATACCTCTCGAGTCTTTAGCCGCTCAAATGACATTGTTCCCTTCCCGCTTTTTATAACGATTATTTTGGAGGGTCCATTTACCCAAGTTGGCACTCGCCAAAATACAACCTGCCTATTTTATTCGTGTTTTAACATTAGTCAGGTAGGTGCCATAGTTCTTCTCATAGACCCTATTACCCAATCTACTAACACCTTACCTCAATAAACCAGCATACTTTTTTATCCATCCATAAAATAGTCCAATAGCAACTGAGGTTTTTCCTTGGGTACATTTGTATAGTGTATACAGGGATAATCGTCGACTGGTGCCACTTCACAAGATTAAATTAAAATTTATTATATAGATTGATGTTTCTCTATTTAGAAACAACATAGCACTCATAGTCATTTGATGTTCAAATTATAATGAAATGCATTTACTGGATAATTTTGGACTACAATAATCAGTTTATAATAAAATTAATGTACGACACTACGAATCAAAGAGTATTATAATTTATAGGTACGAATAGTTGATAAATCATTCGATTTGCACTCGAACTAATCAATAATATATATTCCTGCAACTCTAGCTTTCAGTATGCATTATTACATATCCACTTGCTAAATAACTAGTTTCTAAAAGAAACTAAACTACTAAAAGTGTTCTGTGCTAAAGTACGTACTTGTTAGGAAGCAAATAGTATATATGATAAATTAAATAATCATGGCTGTTTTACCGCCTAAATTTGCGGCCGGTCCACACGGTTTGGGTAAATATATTTTTAATTTTTTGTGTCATTTAATGTCACGCAGAAAACAACTTGTACTAAAACTTCAAACATTATTTCAGGAGATCCTGAAGATCGGAGTTTAAGAAAAGTAGAAGTAGAAGTTTTAATACCTAAGCTTATAAGAGAGAAAGCAAAAACTGAGAAATGCACTAAAGAAGTGGCAGAATTCGAAAAATGTTGTAAAGATGCTTCTCTTTTGATGGTAGTTAAATGTAGACCCCAAAACTCAGTTCTCAAAGACTGTTTATCAAGTTGGTATCAAAATCAAGAATTTAAGGAGCTGTGTACTGAACAATATATAAAAGAGAGAAGTGAATTTAGAAGAACTGGAACAAAGAAACCAATGAAAAGAGCTTAAGAATATTGATAATTTATTATTATAGTTTTTTTGCTTGTTAGTTTTAATATAAATAAAAGTGTTTAGTCATCATTATTTATTGTGACTGGAATATTTCTTGTTAAAAGAACTTCTCGCACAGTATATGCAGTAAGTTCTTCTGGTAGTTTTAGTGGTTTCTGGCAGGATTTTATTACTTCAGCTATTAACACTTCCTGAAAACAGAAAATTACAAACTACAGTAAATTAAAATTTCATAATTTACATTAATTTGCTTAAGAATACTCCTGACTGGTAAAGGATCCTATAGTAATGTACATTGCAGGTAAAAGGCAAGAGTGACATTCTTAGATCTCAAGTCACCTTAAAAATGTACTGTCCAGTATTGGCCACATAGGCTATAAAAAAGTAGAATATCAATACAAGTTTATGGACAGTTGCATAACAGTCTCTACAGTAAAAGATAAAAAAAAATAAGATAAATCTTTGTGGCTAGCAACATGTTGGTCTGGATACTGCACTCACATAGCAAACAAGAAAACCTATGAGGTAGCACATGCAGGTCATGTATATATTGAACATGCATTCTTGAACATCTGCTGACTACATAGCACCATAGGAAACATAACAGGTGGTTGAGATCACATCCAAATAAAATTTTTACATGCTCCATGTGTTCCAAATTCAACTTTATGTGCGTTTTGGAACTGATTCCAATTTTCACATGATGACCTATGGCCAACACACCAAGGGCATTAATTGTTTATGCCATTATGCAAATTACATACAATTAATATACCATGCCTTGTTATGTTTCATATACAGAATAATGCACCTCATGTCTTTAATTGCACATTGTATGTACAGTCACCACATGGAAGGTGTGTTTTAAATGCTATGTGAACATGGGAAAAATTCTTGGGTGTTCTGAGCCTCATTGTGTGTATTATCATAATTTTTCACACCAGTCAACAAAGTTAATTCACTTAGAGTGATCACTAAGATAAACTGTTTACTGTATTGTTTCTTATGTTTACACACATATTTTACATTGAAATAAAACTAAGTTTAAAAACTCTATCACAGTTTATTTAACTTTTTAGTCCCATTTTGAAAGCTTTACAGCCTTTAAGATCACAGGGCAGACTGAAATGTCAGGACTAAAAAAGTTGAATAAACCATGACAGAATCCGTAAAATTAGATTTATTTCAATGGTTACTGTATCTCTCATTTCTGGCAAATAAAATTAAACCATGTATATTATAATTCTTAATACCTTGACAGTAGTATTAGCCATTCTAACATGACCAAGTATAGAAACCCAATCATTGTGCATTTTGTCATATTTTAAAACTACTATATAATCTGCATGGTTGATACCAGGACCCTCTTTATACAGTACTGGAATAAAAACGTTTCCTTTATTATTAATCCCAAATTCTTTAGTATTTTATGAAAAAACAGTCCTTAAATCTTACAGTAATCACCACCAAACTTAATTCCTGGTTTTACAATGTATCCTTTGGACCTAAAATAATGGTAGACAATATATTTTTCCAAAAATCGTTTATCAGTCATTGTGAAAAGTGCCCAACATTCTTCAATGTTTAATAAATTGTTATCATTGACTACTTGTAGACACCCCAGACCGTAAGTCAAAAAGAATGCTTCTTCTAATGTCAATATTAACTTCTCTTTGATCTTTATTTTATTTATACAACATTTTGTTTTTAAATTGACAAAATAATTATCATCTTCAGAGTCACTGTTTGGCACAATTACAACAGTATTTGCCTTATCAGTAGAATGAAATGTGGTATCTTTATTGCAGTTGTTTGTATCTTCCATATCTTCATCATCATCATCGCTAGAAACCAGATCGATGACATCTTTTGTTGCTAGTTTCTCACCATCATTGACAATTTTAGCAGTCAATTCATCCAAGTCTTTTAAAAATAAATCTGCCTCAGTTGTGTCTTCTACGGCGCTGAATTTTTTAAACCAATAATTTCTTTTTAAATACTGCCTCCTCCTTATTATTTGAGGAATATTATCATCATGTCGAAAATTAGGTTTTGACCGCGAAGAGGAACCTTTCCCGAAACATCCCATGTGATACAGTAAAGCCATTTCTTCAGATGACCTTACTTCAACGTTAAATCCATTATAATGGCCAGTAAATACAATTCGCATCGAATTATCTAATGGAAAACCTAGCGTTTCAATAGACATCGGAAATAAGTCATTTAGGTCATTAGTTTGACAATCTTCTGATTGCAAAGAAGTCATGACAAAAGAACTGGCCAGTTCCCAAATTTATTTACAGCCGAATGTCACGGTTTCGAGTGAACAACGCAAATTATGATTTTGCAATACATAAACGCAACGTTTATAAATTAACTGATATCAAATCTCATAAACAAAATTGCAGTTGACGATTGGTACTAATATCTTTTTAACATGGAAACATCACAAGGAAAACGGCAAGATAGAGAAGATTTATACAACCGTAAGTATTTTTTTAATAAGTTTCCAGAACCATTAATAAATTTAGTTTAATATACATGAACTAATTTAGAGTAATCTATTTTTATCATCGCATATATCCCAAACAATCACAATGTATTTTTTTTAATAAGCAGAGTTCGGTGCAGAACATTATAAACATTCGTAATTTGAAAACACAATTTGCGTGTAAGAAATAAATCCATTACTATTTTAATTACTTTAGAAATAAAAAATAATGAAGGTTCACTTAAATTATTTTATGATAATACTGTAAGCACTTGACTTAATATTCGAATATTTGTTGGTCAATAAAGCTGATTATTTATAAACTTTAGCATGTTCAACTAAAAAAAAACTTTAAACTCTTTATTATGTTGGCAGAAACGAACAGTATAGACAACTATTTAATTTCGTATCCATCTCTTTCTTTCAGCTAGAAAAGTGTTTATAAGAGAAGGTAAGCATACGTCTATCGATGTAAGTAAAGCTAACTTCACTTTTCATAGTCACAAGACTACTCAGCTGAGTCTGTCTTTAATTCTCTGTTTTTTAAAAGAAGAATCAATTTTCTGGATTTTATCCTAGTAAAATCAGGTGTAATTATAAAATCCTTAGGCCAAAATGGCTAACATCGGTAACGAAAATGTTAGCCAACTGATCCCGACGTTGGGTGATGATAAAATCGGTAAGTATTATGTTTTAACTTTAATGTCTCGTAAAGAACATAAATTACATGTCCGTACATCGCATATGATGTTTTCTAGATATGATTGCCGCAACCAGCGTCTTGCAGATCCGTGCGAGCGAAATCCGCCAGGCTCAGATCAACTGGCAATCGTATCAGCAGTAAGTATTAGCTATTCATACCCAATGGCATCTGACTGTGGCGACGCTAGCTATTGTTTGTAATTGATGTGTTTGTGGCCAGGGGTCAGATGATCACGCAGCGCGACCATGACTTCATCGTGAACCTGGATCAGCGTGGCCAAAAGGATCTGCCTGACAAGAACCCAAATGCCTGTGCCGATGTTTTTTTGAACCTCCTTACGCACATTAGCAAGGACAGCACCATCCAGTACATTCTTGTGCTCATTGATGACATTTTATCGGTGATTGTTAACTTTTAGACTTCGCTTTAAATACTCCTCATCTCTCATTACTAATACCATGAACTTATTTCACCTCTATTTGATCAATTAATTTCGTAGATAATATTTATCTATTATAATAAACAAGTATATGTAAAGCATATAAAAACATTTAACATTTAATTGGGATTCCATTTTATTTGAATATTTAATTTAACTATCATCCAATATAATATCATCTAAAAATGATATCTACAATTAAAATTGTTAAAAAGATAAGATATGTATAATTTCAGGAAGACAAGTCGAGGGTGAAGATTTTCCGTGAGTCTAAACACTCCGGAAACATCTGGCAACCGTTCCTGAACCTCCTGAATCGCCAAGATGAGTTTGTCCAGCACATGACTGCTCGCATCATTGCCAAGCTGGCTTGCTGGCACCCACAGCTGATGGACAAGAGTGACCTGCATTTCTACCTCTCCTGGTTGAAGGACCAGCTCAAGATGAATGTAAGTGCTATAAAAATAATATCAAAATGAATATAGAATGTATATATTAAAATTTGCATGGAGTTACAAACAATTTTTTTTTCTGTGATTACATATTGTTATTGATTGATTTATATTGCATTATGACTTGGCCTTATAAAAGCTTGGCCTGTAGAAGCTGCTTTCTTTTTATTTCTCGCTTTGTGTATTAGCAATGTAAATATTGATAAATATTTTTGGATGTTTTGACTAATGATACATGACTCTTCATATTAACAAACTATTATACTAAACATCCATTAATCTGCTAACATTGTACATTAATTGTTTATATATATAACACACATTATTTTTTTCAATCTCTATAATATATTGTTACTTGACAAAACAAATAAATTCAATTTCATGATTGTAAAGAATTCCATTCTTTATTTTAAATGTTTTTTTAATTTATAATAACATTTTTTATGAAACACATACACACTTGAGGATAAAAAGGATTTTATTCTTAGACATATCTGCTTCATAAAATTTGTTTTATGAAATGTTTACTATATTGTAATAGTTTTCCATAACAACAAGCTATTAGGTATATAAAAAATAAGATATTAGTTATAAGCATTACATAATATAGCTGCTTGGTAATCTAGTGGCAGTGCTTAATGCAATATTTAATAACAAAAATCATTTATGTGTCTAAACATATGGACTCTGATCACCCACACTCATCCATATTAGTTATTTTGCAAATAATGAAATCAATGAAAGATAGATATTATTTGTGAAGAGTGACACGATGGATGAATGTGAAGCAGCGTTCGCAAGCATAACACTATGTTGTGAGCATCTCCAGCAAGCATCACCGTGGGGGCTTTGAGGGCCGTGATGTGTTGTCACTGAAAGGTTTGTTTTCTGGTAAGGCCGAGAAAATGTCTGCTGAGTTAGAGCATGCAGAGCAGGTTATGTTGGCGCATGAGAAAGACAATTTCTCCGATAAACACAAACATCACAAGGACAAGGATCATACTGAAGCTGCTGAGAAATATTCGACCCTTTACAGCTCTTTTGATGACCTGAAACCGCATGAGGACTTGCCTCCTGGTCTGCATAAGGTATTCGATATCATGTGTAGATGTCGCCACAAAGCTGAGTGTTAAACAATATTATGTAACAAACCAATGACTAACATTTTTTAGTAAGTATTAGGTACTAACATTGGAAGTTCTATAATAATTCAATTGTCTTAGGATTTTGTTAAATGCTTGTATTAATATTTTATGTATGTATATGTCAGAGGCAATTTATGAATGATATTTGTAAATAATTCCTGAGAAATTATAAGCTCAAATTTATTTTTATTTGGTCACACAGCAAAACTGATCAAAGCTGTCACCTCTAGGCATCTTCAATTTCCTACAAGTGTATGTAAATTTTTTCACCCACCAACAGCCTGATGTCATACTCATTACTTCATAGAATAATCATATTAACATATACATTGAAAGCAATGATTATATGTCCTTGGAAAGGTGTTTGTATGTTGTAATATATTTTTTACGTTATTGAACACATCATGTTACTTTTAATAAATAAATATTATAATATACTATATTAAACACATAAATGATTTTAAATAAATGTTTCTTATAGAATTTCTGTAAATTTAAATTAATATAATTTTATGAATGTGATGCTTTAATGTGTTTTAACCTACTAATTCAATATAAGTTACATATATAATTTATTGCGTATATACTAAGTGTATGTTTGTGATACAAAATCTAATAAGGCATTTTGTAAAATTATTGTTCTAAAAACTTAAATTGAAACCAAAAAATACATACATATACACTCACGTCTGTAATCCCCGAAGGGGTAGGCAGAGGTGTAATCAGTACACCCACTTTTCGACGAATTTCGGTCCCATAATGTGATAGGGGGCGATACTGTCGCCAAACCGGACACAGATTCCCGACTCCGGGCCAATACTGTCGCCAAACCGGACACAGATTCCAGACTCCGGGCCAATACTGAAAATTTCTAGATAGAAAAACCTAATATCACTTTACCTGACCCGGGGATCAAACCCGAGACCTCAGCACAACAGTCGTAATGCATACGCAATTACAACTGCGCCACCGAGGCAGTCAAACTATAAAAGTGTTAATATAATATATAGAGCTAAATATTTGCACAAAGTAACAAATAATTTGTATACAGAACAATGACTACATCCAGTCAGTGGCACGGTGCCTGCAAATGATGCTGCGAATCGACGAGTACCGTTTTGCATTCCTGTCTGTTGATGGCATCTCCACACTGCTGTCCATCTTGGCCTCGAGGGTCAATTTCCAGGTACCAATATCTAAAGTTTCACCAACTGTTACAATATTGATACCCATTAGTGTCATTGTTTAAAATGTGTTAACTCTTGACAATCTCAGGTACAATATCAGCTGGTATTTTGCTTGTGGGTGTTGACTTTTAACCCGCTGTTGGCTGAGAAGATGAACAAGTTCAACGCCATTCCGATTCTGGCCGACATCCTCAGCGACTCGGTGAAGGAGAAGGTCACCCGTATCGTACTCGCCGTCTTCCGAAACTTGATTGAGAAGCCTCAAGACCAACAGGTAATCAATTTTTGGTTATCAACACCAATAAATCTGTTTACCTCTCTTGATATACACTCTGCTAAGACTTCTGTCACAGACTCCTTTTTTTAAGTCAGATAATCCTTCCTAACGACGCTACCACAATTTTGGTACGTAAAATCGTGTAATTAAATTTTCTTTTTAACGGACCTACACAAAAAGGGGATTCGTCGGAATCTTTTTTTTTATGTATGTTCCCTGATTACTCGAAGACGCCTGGACCGATTCGAGAAATTCTTTTTTGTTTAAAAGGGTATGCTTCCCATTAGCACCAAGTCAGGATCAAATTCAAATTTTATAGGGACACATAATTTGTTTTTTATTGAAGTCAGTGTACTTTTTATGAATTAAAAAACTTTTATTTATCTACAACAGGTTGCAAAAGAACATTGCATCGCCATGGTCCAATGCAAAGTTTTGAAACAGCTGTCCATCCTCGAGCAAAAGCGTTCTGACGACGAAGACATTATGAATGATGTTGAGTTCCTAAACGAACGTCTGCAGGCTTCTGTGCAAGACCTTAGCTCCTTTGACCAATATGCTACTGAAGTTAAGAGTGGACGGTAAATTATAATTAATTTATCTAAATTGCACATTAGATCTTAAAATTATGAGAAAATCTTGGGAAATATGTTATAATGTACACCAATTATTATATGCTCACACTGTATATAATTGAATATATAAAAATATCACATATTACATAGCTTCAGGTTAAAGTTATTTGTACGCAAAGACTATTTGATATGAAATACTATAATTATGGAATGCAACTTTTCTAATACTTCTTGCATTTATATCATCAGTTTATATTTGCATGACATAACATTGTAAACACTTGTTATAAACGTAGCTTATAAGAATACAATGATTACGTAAATTACCGAAAAATTCATAATAATATGAGCTCTATATTTTGTTCTCAAAAGATAGTTTTAGTTAATAATACTAGCCCTGTATTAAACATTGTCCCACTGCTGGGCACTCGCCTCTAGTAACGAGAGGGGTTAAGCCTTAGTCCACCACGCTGGCCTATTGCAGGTTTGTAGACTCCACATTTCTAAATTATTTTGAGAATTCTGAGGTATGCAGGTTTCATAACGATGTTTTCCTTCACCGTTAAAGCAAGCGATAATAAAGAATACACACATAGCTTTAGAAAAATCAGACGTGTATGCCATTTGGGTTTCGAACATACGAATTTCGTCTTGACAGTCCGTACCACAACCAATTGGGCTATCGCTGCTTAGTTATTCCAGTTCCGGTTGTATTTTGGTATTGACTGGCAACAAAATAATGGTTTAACATTGGTAACAGTCTGGAATGGTCCCCGGTGCACAAATCTGCGAAGTTCTGGCGCGAGAACGCGGCGCGCCTGAACGAGCGCGGGCAGGAGCTGCTCCGCACGCTCGTGCACCTGCTGGAGAAGAGCCGCGACCCCGTGGTGCTGGCCGTCGCCTGCTACGACGTCGGCGAGTATGTCCGCCACTACCCGCGCGGCAAGCAGTATGTATTCATTTATTTATTTATTTAAATGGATCGCCAGTGGGTGGTACATATTGTAGTATAAGTAAACAAAATTTCTGGTCCATGCTACCCAGTTACAGGCAACCACAGCTAACACTGAGTACTACACCAGACAGCAAAATATAAACTTAGTTAATAAGTACTTTGTATAAAACTAAATGCAATTGAAGACAACAAATAAATAACAATTTTTCAGAAACACTACAAAACATGAATGTGGAAAACTAAACAGACTTGGACTCATAGAATGTACATATTTTCTTCTTAAATAATATAAGTTCATCATTAAATATATCTAACATTAGAGATCTAGACAAGTCGTTATAAAGTTTAGTCAGTCTGACCAACGGCGAGTTTAGACCTAGGTTGGTTCTATGGTTGCATACGTTAAAAAGTTTGTAGACATGTGGGGTAACCTACTTGGAGCTGAGATATTGATCTTTGCTAAAAGTTCGGGACAGTCTGTCTTATTATTCAGTAACTTGAAAATGTATAAGAGATCAAGAAGCTTGCGTCTATCATTAAGGGATAATATTTGGATATACTTAAGCCGAGAATTTTATTCATTGTATTTCACTTTAAATGCAACCACAACTCATATTCTGTAATAAAAAATATAAATTTAAACTATTTATTTGCCACAATACACTATAAAACACAATAATCATTTGAAAGAAAGATACACTCAAAATAACAATATGTATGTGGCGAGAGGCCTGCTCAGTGTATAATACTGTTTTTCAGTTGGCCCCTCCCAGCTTTGTACAGTCAGCAGCAGATATATATGCGCACATCATGTGTTCAAATAATTCTATACACCCAAGAAAATCAATAACATCTACACAACAAAAGTAGTCAAATTATCGTGAGCATCCATTGCGTCAAAATGATCTACACACTCGATTTTCAAATATTTGTAAACAAATCTTCACAGTAGGAATTGACTTAATTCTCTAACCTATACGTACAGGGTTGTGCGTATTTAAAATAAAAATAAATAATATTTGATCTTTGTATGAAAATAAAAATATTGCCTTTAAGAGATGTGATATTCACGATTGTAATCCTTGTCACCGAAACTTTATGGTCGCGGCTTAGTAAACCCTTTCTGACTAAACTTGTATAATGTATATCTTATATATAATACATACATACATACACTCACGCCTGTAATCCCCGAAGGGGTAGGCAGAGGTGTAACGAGTACATCCACTTTTCGCCGAATTTCGGTCCCATAATGTGATAGGGGGCGAGCCTATCGCCATGCCGGGCACAAATTCCAGACTCCGGGCTAATACTGAGGAATTTCTAGATAGAAAACCCAATATCACTTTACCCGACCCGGGGATCGAACCCGAGACCTCAGCACAGCAGTCGTAACGCATGCGCAATTACCACTGCGCCACCGAGGCAGTTTATTTTTTTATGGTGTTACCTCAGAACTCTTCCAGCCAAAACAAGAAAAAAAAAACAGAATAATCAGGCATACAAAAAATATAAAATAGATCCATACTTGGTTTTTATGAATCTAAAATTAAGGAAACAATACCGGCGCCGACTCCAAAAATAATTGATTTAAATATATATATTAAATAATTGGTTTGTAATTAATTGATTTAAATGTAACCAATTATTTTTGCTTTTTAGTTGTGTCTGGGTTTTTTGAAGGCGGTTTATTTTTATTTAAAAAGTAATAATTTTTGCTTCATGCTACCGAAGTATCACGCCACAATGCATCTTTCGGTGTCGAATGAATTTTAATTATTTGTAGCAACATTCCCCAACAAGTCAGCCTTAAATTGATTTACAGTGCAACTGGTAATAGTATGTAAGGTAAATGACATAATTAATTAATTTCAATTCTGAATATAGGAGAGTCTATTTTTAACAACAAAATTGGCCATTAGTTTGTCCCATTTTTGTCCCCAAAAAGGGACGGAGTTATCACGCTTCTAACAGTCATAGATCAATCGATCAGAGGGTGCAAAATAGGCACTTGATGGATGAATTGTACTATTGTATTATTTCACATTCTTTGTGTTGTTTACCACATAATTTTTATACAACTTCTATTTTTGTTTTTTAAAGGAGTAAGTTCCCGCTTGTAGAAATGTCAGGACGCATACAGCGTTATTGTAAAAACACTTCCAAAAATGACAATAAATCTACTGTAATAACTTGAGGCTAAGGTAGATCCCGCATGAGGCCAGCGTGCTGAACTAAGGCCTAACCCCTAAACCACTGCTGGCAGTAGGACAATGTTTAATACAGGGCTAGTAATAATAATAAATAAAAAAGGTAGATCCGGCGATAAGCTCTACTACTCAACATCAGAAATTAGCCCAATTTATTTTGTTTCAAGGAAATTAGTTATAAAATAAACGTTTTTATACAATACTAGCTGTTGCTCGCGGCTCCGCCCACGTGGAGGTTATTTTCGGGAGCAGAAGTATACAATCCAAAGAGTTGTCTTCAGCACTGAGGCACCTATAGCGATCGTCCTGACTCGCAGGTGTTGTGCCTAAAGCTTTAAATTGCATTTGAAGAATACCTCATAAGTTAATATATAATAAGGGATGATTTGGTAAAAACGTTGAAACACGTAGGTATTTCTTACCAAAAGTCTAAATTTGATTTTCCAGATCCCTAAATTGAGGTATTACGGTTTGCCCATACAAACTTTCAACCCCTATTTCACCCCCTTCAAGATATTTTTTTGAGACATAAGTAAAAGTTTTTAATTCATGAAAAGTACACCGACTTCAATGAAAAATAAATTATGCGTCCCTATAGAATTTGAGGGTTGCCCTCGATTTTTCTGAGATCCCATCATCAGATTCTGACTTGGTGCCAGTGGGACCTGGGAAGTATTCCTTTTTAAATAAAAAACTAATTTCTTGAATCGGTCCAGGCGTCTTCGAGTAATCGGGGAACATATATAAAAAAAAGATTCCGACGAATTGAGAACCTCCTTCTTTTTTGAAGTTGGTTAAAAAGATAACTTATGTCCTTCCCCAGGATATAATCTATCCCTCTGCTGAATTTCATAAAAAATCGTTCACCCGTTTAGGCATGAAAAGGTAACAAACAATCATACAAACAACAATATTAATTTTGCTGCGGAGATATTTTAAAACTGTTATATCTCCAAAGATATTCATTGAAATCAAATAACGTAAGAGACGTAACTTTGTTCAAAATTAAATACTTGTGATTTGTCACATTATTTAAAGTATTTATTTGGATAAGGATTAATACCATGTTTATAAAAACCCCTTCCCAAATAATACAATTGTTTCAGAACAAATTCGATAACCATTAAAAAGGTCCGTGAGCCAACCGAAAAGTACATATGCTGTCGCGGCCTTTTTTTAGAACTTTTTAAGAGGAACAATTCCGTGATACATGATTGTTACGTAGCTTTAATCGTTTACGCAGCGCACGCAACGAAAGCTCTCAAAAGGAATAATTTTTTCTCGTTTCTGCAACATTTTTCATTGCTGCTCCGCTCTTATTGGTCATAGCGTCATTTTATATAGCCTATAGCGCTCTTTGATAAATAGGCTATCCAACACTAAAATAATTTTTCAATTCGAACCAGTGAATCCTGAGATTAGCGCGTTCAAATAAACAAACAAACAAACTCTTCAGCTTTATATATAAGTATAGATTTTAAGTGATTTATTTATTTTCCACTAAAATTTTAACTTTAAATTATTTTTATTTATTTATGTGGCTCCAATAATACCTCACTCACCTAAATAATTGTAAATACAAAAGTTTAAAATAAAAGTAATTTGTTTCAACAAAATACATGATGACGAAATACATTATTGTGGGCTCTGCCACTGTTGGGTAACAGATTGAATTGATTGAAGAGTTGTGTAAAATTAAATTTTACACAACTCTTCAATCTCCAGAATAGTTCCTCAAAAATTGAAATGAACTGTCGCATCTGCTCATTGTGATGCTATTTGGTCTTTGGCTTAGAAAAGGAATCGATGGCATTAGTGTGCGGAAAAGGTATTTGGAACATATTGTTTCTGCGACAATTCGTGTCTATCGGTAGAATATATGTCAATGCCTATGTAAGCTTTTTAATATGCATGCGCAAACACGCATTCAGATGCTAACATAAAAAACTTGAAACTTCATAAAAGTAACATACGAGTAAGCTTTGTAATACGCAGGCGCATACGCGCGTATTAACACATACTAACACAATAAAACCTAAAATTTGAGAAAGTTACGTGCGAGTCAGCTTTATTACAACGCAGGTGCATACAAGCGTATTAACACACGTACTAATATAAAAAAACTAAAATGAAAAAAGTAACCTACGAGTAAGCTTTGTTATACGCAGGCGCGTACACGCGTATTAACACACATTAAAAAAGTACATAAACCTAGAATATAATACTGTGTAATGTATTCTATCTCATTTTCTTGCCGAATTATATTTATGTGATTGTCTCTTAGTGGTGATGTATATTAAATTTTTGTTTCATCGAGTTTCAAATGACAGCGATTTTAATTTTTTATAATTTTAATATTTTTTTACTTCAAAAGAATATTTCTGAGATTAATTAGTGATACATTCCATGTGGGTCCGCTGGTAAAGATTACTTACGGAGAAGGCAAAACCGAATCACTTTATTTTTATTTTTTAGCACACCAACAGAATGATTACATATTAATTCAATTTACATATTGTTAAACTAATTATTTAAAATACAATGTAACCATACCGATCAAAGGCATGCATGAAATTTTTAATAATGTGGATAATTTAATGCTACATTACAAGAATCTTAAATAGTAATTTAGATCTTACAAAAAAAAACATAATTAAACATCTTAAGTTACATTATGATAGCATTATAATAATACAAAACGAATTTATAAAAGCTATGACATCTATAAAAATAAAATATAATTTATCTTTAAAATATAATTCATAATTATTTGGCTTTGGACTTGGCAGGTGATTAAGGAGCACTTGTATGAATCGTACGCGTGGGAAAATATATCAGTGGATATATTTTATTTTGATTTCATATAATTTGGATAGTATTCAAGTAATTCGAAACAAAGATACGTCACTGACGTCATACAAGGAATGAAATCAATACTTGACTAGTATTTGATAAAATAAATCCATTTGACAAATCATGGCATTATAGTAATGTATAAATATTCCAAACAATTATGAGTCTAAATACATATACAATAGAATTTATTATTCGTGTTTCTTAATTTGTTCTGGAAATCTGCTTAGATACCAGATTGTTTATCATAACAACGGCCTTCAGTTTGCTACTAAATATTTGACAATGTATGTGCTCAGTTATAATTGACAGATTGAATGCTCACAACATTTAGAAACTTTTGGTGTGTAGATAATTTTGGTCACTGAGTGTGTAGTACTATATGAACACCTTGGTTGTTTAGCGACTTGTGCTGCTGACTGTACAACAATACAATAGGTTTAGAATGCGCGCAGGTATAGGTAAAAACATGAACACGAAATAAATGAAAATATACTAGTACATACTACAGTACACAAACTGCCTTGGTGGTGCTGTTGTAATTGCGCATGCGTTACAACTGCTGTGCTGAGGTTTCGGGTTCGATTCCCGGACCGGTTAAAGTGATATTGGGTTTTACTAGCTAGAAATTCTCAGTATTAGCCCGGAGTCTGGAACCAGTGCCCGGTATGGCGATAGACTCGCCCTATACCACATTATGGGACCGAAATTCGGCGAAAAGTGGGTGTACTGGTTACACCTCTGCCTACCCCTTCGGGGATTACAGGCGTGAGTGTATACGTATGTATATATGTAAAAGTACATAGGAACATAATTTGTATTGAAAAAACAACAATTATTTTGTCTTGATGTGAGGATTGAACCCGTAACCTCTTGCTTCTCGCCACAAGGGATATCAAATCAAATAATTAGTATGAAATATTATTTATTAAATAAAAAACTTAAAATATCAAAATTTTACTCTTTTTTTTACAGCATTCTCGAACAATTGGGCGGTAAGCAACGTGTTATGTATCTGTTGAGCCACGAAGACCCCAATGTGAGATACGAGGCTCTCCTTGCTGTGCAAAAGCTTATGGTCCACAACTGGTATGCATATTTTAACTTACACAAACTAAACTGTGTCCATAACGTAATGTACAATCTTGCACCTGTGATGGAAAAGGTAATAGATGTCATGGATAATAGCTTGGCGAAGTTTTGGCTTAGATTTTGATTTAGTCTTTGGTTCCAATATTTCGTAATTTTGACTGTTTTTAAGGTAGGCAGTTTAATTATACTGTTTTAAGTGCAATTTTTGCGTACATACTCATGATTTGGACACAGTTTACACAGAGTATTTGGAGTGCAATATAGATTAGAATTACTAACTCTGTGCATTTTATTTTGTCATTTTGATTGTATTCTGTATTGTCTTTAAAAAAAAAATCTTAGGAACCCCATCCACATGGATTCAATTGTCCCTGTAAGTGAAAATCAAAATGAGTTTCAGTAAATACTTGGTTTGTAGATGGTAAAAACTAAGCCAAACCACAAGATACAGAGGTTTTTGAGAATACATGATCACATCTGCCACCGCTTTGTCATTACACACATAATTTTATAATGAAACTATGATATTATGATTATTATATAAGAGGTGGAGTATTAGAGAATTAAGAAGGAATTGAAGATATTGATCTCCACTAAATATTTGTTTGTATTTCTGTTTTGATACACTGTCTATTATATTTACTTTTTTAATGTAATAACTTGTCATAAGAGCAATTTAATTATATATTACAATGAACATTGCCCATTAACTCTTAGAAATGTGGCCGAAAGTAGTTATGTGAATACACCATTAATACCGTTTTTAAAAGTAATATCTACTGTATTGCTGGGTTTATTGTACATAATTGTTGTTTTTAATTTTTCAGGGAGTACCTTGGCAAGCAACTGGAGAAAGAGCAGATCGACAAACAGGCTGGCACAGTGGTTGGAGCTAAAGCTTAAATGTTAAACTTTATTAAAAGAAGTATGTTGTTATTGTTGTATTTAATGAGCTCTGCTTACTATATTGCAGTTACAAAGTAGCCCATTTTGTATATAACATCCCAATTTGAATTATATTGTGTATTAAAATATGAACACCAATGTCTAAAACATGTTTTAACTATGTGACATAATGTAAATATTCAATTATTGTTCTATTTATGGTTATAAATTGTTATTTATGTATTCACAGACTGTACCCAAAGGCATAGGCCAATTTATCCTACAGATCATTTCAGAATGATTTGTGCACATTCCTTTTGTCATATTATGGCTACGTGATAGAGAAAATGTTTAGCGTGTAGTATCTAACTAAATATTAGAATGGCGATATGTGAAATGATGTAACAGATTAAAACAGTATTGTGAATAAACTTCGTGAAATTAGTATTGATGTTTTATTAACTTTACAATGGTTTCACATTTATAGTTGAGAAATTGGAAGTAGAATTCATAAAAGTGATGATGATATCAACCGTACCATGACCAACCGTAACGACACTGCTGCGCGCATAGTATTGGCATATTATCTATGCGCCTAGTGATATGTATTAAAAAATGTACGACAATTTCTAGAACTTCGTTTTCTTAGACCAATAGTTATTCAGGTTTGTATGTTGATTTAAAATCAATTAATTGAATAATTTATTTTTTTATGAATTAATCTTATTTTAGACCTTGAGATCGACACTGAATCGATCATGAACCCCTCAAATCGAATCGATTCATAATAGTGCGGACTGCGGAGCAGAGCGTGAATATAGATTACTCTATTTTATGTTTGAGTGGACAGTAAACTGATAGCCACATTTGTGTTCCAGCGCGATTATGGTAGCCTGTAAATATTTAATCCTAAATTCAGACATAGGGCCGTAGTTTATAGTATTCCGGATAATGACAGCTGTTTCCGCATGTACCTGTTCCATCTGGATGAGAAACGAGCTTGAATTTATTTTCGTCCGCGTTAAGTTTTTGCGATAACTCCTAAGATATTCATTTAAATTATTTGGTGTAAAAAATTACAATAATGCGTATAGGTACTAACGTATTTAAGTTGATAAGGATTATTAGGTACTGTATCCATAAAAATTGTCTAAATAGCGTTCCAATAGGGTAGTTGACTCGATTTTTTTTATTAATTTAATCAACAAGTTACATTACCTAAAACCTATTATCGAAAGAATTTTATGAATCCGAATAAAAATAAGTAAATTAGACACCACTCAATTCTGCTGGAAGGGGTAGTTGTCAAATAACAGTACAAGGATGCATATCTGATACCGTGACGTCACGGTACTATTAATTGCCTGTACTGTACTGGTGTGTGAGGGAGATAGCTATATGTTCCCAATAAGCCATCGTTTTCGCTTAAGCCTGTGAGTATTTGCCTTAGAGTAGGCAACCAGTATTTGCTCATACCAATATTTAAAATAAATATTGTGACCTAATTTTTCAAGCAATTTGGATTCTGTTTTCGCAAAGAGTTTCTTTTGCGTAGCGTATTATATTCGATTTCGTAGAGAATAATGTACAATATTAAACACAGGAAACTACCCTATTATAGGCTATTTGACAACATTGAAAATACACTGCAAATTGTGGTCATCCTGTTAGATAATAGCTTAAAAACCATATTTCACTTGATTTTAAACAAAATAATGTATATTTTTTGCAAATTAAACGAAATAAAGTACATTTTTTTTTTAATTTTATATGATATGTGAACACTCTGTGATTGGTTGCAACTCTGGTGACGTCACACGCAAGTAAACATAGTTTCTTCGAGTGATTTAATTTCGCGTTTTATGTTTTATGGGTGATAAATTCTATTGTTGATCTATTACTGAAGCAGTTATTGTTTTATCAACAATTAACATAAAACTTAGCTTTGCTTATCATTATTAGCTTGTTTACTTGCATGTGACGTCACACGTGTCATATGATCAGCGCCATTACAGAAATAGCGTTTTTGCCGCGGTTTTGGAGATTTAAACTTTAACATTGATTTTTATTAAAAATACAGTAGATTTCCCGGAAATATCAATATAGTGTGCTTATTATGTAATAAATAATAGTTTTAAATCATTTTCGAAAATTAGTCAAATAGCCTATTGTACGAACCATTTTTTTAAAAGATAAAATGGGTATAGTAAGCTATCCTTATAAGCCACCACGGATTTTTTATAGATCTATAAAAGAGGAAAATGCCACCAATGCTTTATTTTATTATATCTCATAGGGATTCCCAGTGAACACGTTTATGTAAATATGACATCAGTATGATGTCGTTCAATATCATGCTTTACATAACATAAGACTAAGGACTGCCTCATAAATGACTCATTATTTCGCACTTAGTGACGTCAGATAGTGACGTAAGTCACGTGACATAATGATGATGTCAACCTGACATCCTCATTTACTCAGTTTTACGTACTACTGACGCTTCATTTATTTAGAAATTACATTGATATTGCTTTTTATTTTTATTAAATTATTGATTTTTAACTAATTAAAACAACAAATTATTTCTTATTTTTTATTTCACAAGTATTTATACATTACATAAGAAATCTGTTACAATTTCTGGATAATAACCAACCAAATAATATATTAGAATAAAATTATTGACTCCTCACTTTGGCTGTTGTTTGCTACAGTTTAGCTTTTTTTTGTTGACCAAGTTGTTCCACTGCGCGTCGGTTACCAAGTCGTAAGTTGAAAGCCAAGTTGGTTACCAGCGATTTATCCCAAATTCGGCAGAACCCCAAAAAGGAAATTTCGTCAATATAGTTTCTGGAATGGAAAAAATGTTAGCTTCATTTTAATTTTATTAATAAATTAAAAAAAATGGAATAGTGTCTGTACCTTGATTTATATTTATCAGAGTCAAATCTTTAACAGGATATTTTGAGATTCTCCCATCCCGTTCTCACATTTAGCAAACGGTGAAAATATTTTCTTAAATATTCTGTCCATATACTCTTTTCCTTAGACTCACCGATTTGCAGTATAAGTTTGATCTGAAAATGATTATACTATACATTTCTCATTATCTAAAACAGACACGTCTAATTATTATATTATTATTAACAGTCACAATTATAAATTAAAAATAATAAGGATATACTTATTCCCAGGTGATATTACAAATAGCCAATAATAAAATAAAATTTGTCGTTATGTTAAAAACTAATTATGCGATGTAAAAAAACATTTGTAATTATTAACCAAGACACTCGGTCGTCTATGTTCAGTGAAAATGGCGCCATCATTGAGCGGCGTCCGCGCCAAATTTGAAGGCAAAGGGTTCAATTCATACAGCCTCATCAATCGTAGTATATTTAACATGGAATTATTTGCAGTAAAGCCTAAGCCCAGTCTTCGTTTTATTTAAAATTGTTGTAAAATTAACCTTATTTTATTAAAGTAAGTATTAAACTATTTCTTTAATGCTTTATATTCATTTATAACGTCTTATGTCAATATTTTCCCGTGCATATTATTACTTCTATTAATAAATCCTAGTCATTACATCATAATATTTTCATTATTAATGAAAATATGATTTCACTTTAAGATTTAATTCTTGTAATTTTAATAAGTTATTTTCGACCCGACAATTTATTAGTTATATTTATAAATAAAGATCACGTTTATCGAACGGCTTAGTAGCTTCTTTTAAAAAGTTCTGCCACAAACAAACTGTTAAAAACAAAATATATTTTTTAATTTAAGGTTTTAATTTTTTTTTTCGGGTTTATTTAAAAATATCAGCATGCCCACCCTTATGCTAAATAATTTGTCTAAGCGGAGGATTCAGCAGATGATCAGAGATAAAGTTTAATAATGCACGAATAAATGTGGTATAACAATTGAAACATTTGGGTATAATTATTACCGGGCAGTTAGTAACTTAGGTCGTAATTCGTTACCTAAAAACATATTAAGTTTAGAATAATTATGTCTTAAAACATAAGTTTTGCGTGAGAAAATTAATTCATTGCTACGTCAAATGTACGTAGAAAAAGGATATTAATATTATATCCTTATGATGTCAGAATTATATCATAAATAATACCAATAAAGGATGTTACTTATACGTGAAATTTACATAAACGTGACATTATCTAACTATGACTTATATGTTATATCATATCAATGTCATGTGTTCACTGGGTTAGGCAGTGTTTTCGATGAAAACACCCAAACAGCTTGACTTTTTCTGACACTTCCAACAATGATAGTTATATTTCAACCAATTTACACAAAACCTTGACAAATTATATACCTATAAACCTAGTACTCATGAATCATACCATCTATTAGTAAAAACCGAATGAAAATCCGTTCAGTAGTTTTTGAGTTTATCGCGAACAGACAGACAGACGCGGCGGAGTGATTTGTCTAATCGAAAAATGCTCTATTTAATCGAGAATCGATTCTCGCACATTTGATTTGAATTGAATTCAATATAGTTTTGTAGGAAATAATCTACATGCTTCTGAGTGAACAACAGATAAAGTGTAGCTTCTCTAAGTAATCTGTGGATAAAATACTTTGTAGCAAAGAGCCATTGATATATAGAATCAAAGAGCACTTTAACAATGCTTTAACATGGTGGTTTATTTTAGCTTTGGCGTTTGGTTGTCGTCTTAGAGTATTTAACACTACTCTAAGATTGACGTTGTTGAATTACTTTTGAAAAAAAATTGCGGGAATGTGATGTCGCGTTTTATTTGTGATTCATTAAGTGAATTTATTATTTCAGAGATGGATTTGGCCTTTTAAATTATGATTATTTTTGGACATGACTTTGGCCTTTTGTATTGTGATTATTTCAGACATGGCTCCAGCCTTTAGAATGGAAAAATATCGGGCATGGCTTTCTCCTTTTAAATGGATAACATAACATGGCTTTGGCCTTATAAAAACCAGAGAAGAAGAAGACTTAAAATTTTGGCCCAGATTTAATAATAATATATAACACGAATAAACGAAACGAATAAATAACAATAGACAAGGCTGCATGGTAGAGAACCTTTGCCTTCTCTTTTATATAAAAAAGAGCATGAAATAAAAAAAAATCGTTGTTGACATACGTACTCGACATTGGTAAGATCACCGAATTTTAAACCGTTTTGAGTTAGCCAATTAAACAAATGAAAATGGAAGAATTTAATAAGTCCCTTATTTGTTCTTTGAATATAGAACTAACTAACGACTTTTGAGAGCCTATGCTTTTGACTTTTGGTTCTACCAACAGATTTATTCACTTGCAATTTTCAGAATCTAGATATATTTCAAATATTGGTTGCAATGGAAAATGTTCTTGTTCTAAAAGATTCTAAAACAGTTCCGGATATAGTGCACGAATACGGACCAACGTTAAAATTTGGTCACATACCTTTAGTGATAGATAATGGTAAGTATGTAGTAAACAAATTTTTTAATAACTTTGTAAATAAATAAGAGTTGAACTGAATGCAAATATTTAGGGTCATATCAATGCAGAGTGGGTTGGTCGATTTATGAAGAACCTCACTTAATATTCAAAAACCTTATTGCAAGACCCAGGAAAGATAGATGTAAGAAGGATGCAGAACCGCCAGCCACTCCTCCTATTCAAATAGGAAATGATATTTTAAACATAGAAGCTGTCAGGTAAAACAATAATCGATAATAATGCTAATAAATTTATTACTAACTTGTCTAGAAATTCATAACTTTATTTTAAAGGTTTGCTCACACATTTAACCATGTGAGACTTTTTACACACTCTATATTAGCTTTACCTGTATGTATGTAATGAAATCTTTCAACATTCTTTCACCACCTTCCAAGACATACAATTTGCTTGAAATTAGAAAAATTACGAAAAGTAGATATAATATATTTTTTTTTGTTTCTCTATTGTGTGTGTGGAAAAATAAATGTTTTTTTTTATTAGCACACTTATGAAATGTTGTATGAGGATAGCTTTATAGGTATCCTAGGTAAAAAATGTAGTACCCTATGGACCCTAATGGATAACCCCAAGGAGGGACATAAGGTACTACATTTTTTAAATGAAATCATCCATTAAAGGGGTGAAATAGGGGATGAAAGATTATATGTATGGGAATTCAGAAACTGCAAAATTCTCAATATTCTTTTGGGACACTTTAGAATCAATCTCTTAGGGGGCTCATCCTCATTACAATAGGAGATAAAAGTAAGTCATTTATCTACTTTTAGTTCAGCTAGCTATTAAAGCGTATTTTATTTTTTAGTACTATCTTCTTCCGTCTAAATTTATTTTAATTATGTTAATAAAAGTTTTGCTTAAATGTACAGCATGCATATTTAAATTTTCAGGTTTCAACTGAAGACTCAGTTTGATAAGAATGTGGTAACACATTTTGAAGTGCAAGAACAAGTGTGTGATTATATATTCACACACTTGGGTATTGATTATGATGGATCTGTGCCTCATCCAATAGTCATGACGGAAGCTTTTGTGACCCCTAATTATTGCAGGCAGTGTATGTAATTCAATTATTTTAGGAATAAGTAAAAATCTGAACTGTAATCCCCGAAGGCAAATGCAGAGGTGTAACCAGTACCCACTTTTCGCAGAATTTATTACAGTCCCATAATGTGGTAGGGGGTGAGCCTATTGCCATAGCGGGCTCAATTCAGGCAGTCAAACTGATAAATATTTATAAATTAGGTGAACTCTACCTACAAAAAGTCATTTTATTTTTCAGTGATGTCTGAACTATTATTTGAGGGCTATGGAGTACCTGGTGTGAGTTACGGAGTTGATTCTTTATTTAGTATGTACAGGAATGACATAGGAGATACAGCGCTCATAATAAATTGTGGATACCATACCATTCATATTATACCTGTAATCAGGGGTAAAGTAATAGAGGAACATGCTAGAAGGATTAATTTAGGTAAGTTTATAATTCAATTTCATGATTATGGTCAAATTAAAGTAAATGTTTTATTCATAATAATGATTTTATATCCTAAATGAAAAAAAAATTACAGCATAAAGCTCTTAGTACTGTCTATTTTATCTTTTAACTGTGATTTATAATGAATCTGCTTGAATCCATTTCAAACAAATTGAATTGAGAAAATCAATGTTATTATTTAATTAAGCAAAGTGTAATAAATAATGTTTCTCAGGTGGCAGTGAAATGATATGCTATTTACATAAACTTTTACAACTGAAATATCCAGTTCATGTAAATGCTATAACAATGTCACGAATAGAAGAAATATTACACGAGCATAGCTCAGTGACTCTTGATTATCAAGAAGAAATCAGGAAGTGGTCAAACCCTGATTACTATGAAGCTAATGTTAAGAAAGTGCAGCTGCCTTATGTTCAAACGGCGAGTTCTTCTGGTCTTACTGGTATGTTAACTTGGTGGAACAAGATTTTAAATTTTTTACTGAAGGGGTTTTTATAATAATATTAAATCAAAATTAAATGTATCCCAATTGTTACCTTCATGTTAAACAAAATCACTTAGCAAAAGGCATAGTCTATATCAATATTACTTTTATCATATACTCCCTTAGCCACTTTTTTTTGTTTAAAAAATTAAGTTTTTTTTATCAATGCTCAATGATGTCCAGCAGTGGACAAATATAGGCTGAAAAATTAAGAAATGTTAAAATCAACGTTTTATTTTTTTACTAATTAAGACACAAAACAGAATACAGCCAAGAAAAACAATAAAAATACAAATTCACTAAAAATTACTAAACTAGACTATACTCCAAAGCACGTGTCCTGATCCAATTCAAACACATATGCTTGTGTGTCACCTACTCAAAATAAATACAGAAAACTACAAAAAATAATAAATTAGATCGGAAACTAAAAGTAACATATAAATATATAACCATATACGCACAAATGTAAAGACGACTACAAGAATTATTAAACAGTCTTGTAACATATTTTTTAATATCCCCAAAAAATCGTGGGAATCTGCCGTCCATGATATCGAGAGAACTATACAAGCTTGCCAACTCGTTATATAGACGACACATTCACACACGAGGTGTTATTTCTATACACATCAAGCGAGAAGATGTTAGGGTGAAATATTCAATTACTCATAGTAAAGTTAGAAGACCTGGTAATATATTTTTTTTATTAAAGCGGAACAGCAAAAAGAACGTAAGAAGGAAATGGCTCGGCGTCTATTGGAAATAAATGCTAGAAAAAGAGAGGAAAGGCTTGCCGAAGATGAGGAGCAACTAAATCAACTACTTGCGATACAGGTGAGAATAACATTAAATACATTTATTTTATTAGTATAGACCAGTAGTCGGATAACTCATAGCCAAATGTAAATAATAAAATCATAGAATTGTCAAATACCATAAATAAGACAGTCAATAAGCATGGAAAGTAAGCGCATCACTCAAGAACAGCTAGAGCGCCTATTTTTGTATTCTTTGAGCGCCTATTTCTATGAATACGGGCATCCGCTAGTTTATAAAAATAATATTAATATGATGTTTCATGTTATGTTGACTGATTTCGGTAATTATTGAGACCGCTTATAAAATAGCTTACAAATTTGGCTCCTCAAAGGAGCCAATTTTTTTGAAATCACTTATGTTTGTTCATCAAAACCATTACTTACAGTTTTTTTATTATTTTTAAAGGACATGATAGAAGATGGCGACACTGATGAATTTAATGACGCAATTAAAGGATTTGATATAAAGAGTTATGAAGACCTTCAGGTACGCAAAGCAGCAGAATGCATTGCAACTTCGGATACGTAAAGAATATCTATCTACACATATATTTTTAGGCGATTTTTTTTGTAACGATTTTTTACCAAGCGTCAAAGTCATCGAAGTCGGTTTTCTATCAGCTATAATGTTTTTACGACTAGTTCAGAATCGTTGACTTCTTATGCTATATAAAGCAGTCCTTTTACGGCTTCAGACAATTTAATATATCAAAAAGTGTTATCTAAATACCACGCTACTTGCACGGTGATGTAAGTTCACTAAATATTTTTTTTAAGTATTAACTTAAAAGATGTTGTTTTTGTACAAATTAAGTCGACATATCCATTATTCCATTCATATCGGTATAATATTATACAACATTACTTTTTTACACTTCTGATATCCCTATGTTAACAGAGCATGATTCGAGATGACCACCGTCTAGTGGTGAGTGAGGAACACCTACAAAAGTAGATAAATCATGGATGCGAAGAAGCCGAGATTGCGAATCGATTGTGGTATAAAGCTTCTGGATATCTCACTATCTAATGCGATCTGCCCTCCAAATAGTTTTCATACATTAGTACTAACCTTTGAATTTCGAAGGTATGTGAAGTCTACCAACCCGCATTAGGCCAGCGTGGTGGACTAAGACCTAACCCTTCTCATTAGTAGAGGAGGCCCGTGCCCAGCAGTGGGACAATGTTTAATACAGGGCTACTAGTATTATATTATTATTAGCACTAACCTTGACGCGCCGGATGATTAATACTGTAGACAGAACTCTAGTTAGTTCTCGGTTTTACCACATAGAAAAAAAATCTATATATATAAAAATTAATCCCTATTTCCTTAGTCACGGCATCACGCGTGAGCGGCTGGACCAATTCCGCAAATTTTTGTTGCGTTATTATGTTGTATATTATTTTTTCAGAGACAAATATCGAACATTAACGCGCGCATAGAGAAGAATAAACAAAGGATTTTGGCGGCGGCCAATGCGGAGGAGAATCTCGAGGTGCGGCACACTGGCCGCATGCAGCCGCCGGCCGACCCGCAGGCCTTCCAGGACTGGCTCAGCGAAACCAGAGCTAAAGTACGTTGAACATATTTTTTTTATTTTTATTTATCTTAGTACAGGAAACAAACAGTATTAATAATCACTCGTATAGAATTAAAACCGGTACATTAAAATAACTTTTGTTTAAGTCGAAAGTTAATGCGGAATATATTTTTTCAATAACTTTGGAAAAAGTTACTCTTAACGGTGCAAAATCTAATTTAATTTACTTGATTACCGACTTTGGCTTTGATTTTTCGGTTTATACTTTAAAATACATATTTTTCTAAGCAATTATTTAAATGGTTTATTCTCGTTACTATAATATACAGTCGTAAGTAAAAACTAATTTTCTTCCTATAAATTGTTAATGGTAACTATTATATTAACACCTGTTGTGGACTATGTTACATCTGGCACCTACAGAAGTCTTGTCATAACACTTGACAGATTTGCTAGTTGCTAGCAAGTCGGATATGTTTGTTAAGTGTTGATGGTGATGGTGATGGTGATGGTGATGGTGTAGTTGTTGGTGGACAGTATCAGTCGCTGTTGAGTAGACGCGAGGCTCGTCGTGCGCGGCGCGCGGCCCTCGCCCAGCGCCGCTCCGCCGCCGCCGCCGAGCGCATGCGCGTCATCTCACGGCTCGCCGCCGCCGGGGACGACTTCGGAGACCAGGACTCCGACTGGGACGCGTACAAGAGGTAACCAATCGACAAGCACTCACCACTAACAACACTCACTACTCATCAGTAAACAGTAGCCGCGAGCTGTGTGTGTCAATCCAATCAATCAATGTGTGTGTCATCCACAAATATCTGTTTCGGATCTAGGTGTTGCGGGACCGTAGTACCCCGTAGTTGTTGATACACACAATACAGCTTTGAACTAGTGTTGGGTCAGGACTATGTTTGTGTAAGAGGCGAATTCGGGCCATCAGGGGTCACGGGCACGCAGCGGGGGTGTCACAGCGCCCATATCCATGTAGGTGGCTGCAAGGGGGCACCCCACAGAGGCGGTTCCGGCAGAAATCCTAGTCTTTTTTTTTAGTGCCTCGATAGGCAGACGGGCCACCTGATGGTGAGTAGTCACCGCCGCCCATAGATTTCTGCAATGCCAGGGCACAACAAAGCCGCTGCCTACCGCTGGGTCGTAAGACCGGCTAGTCCGGCATAACCGTTTTATTCGTATTATTCCGCTTCACCCCGGAGCGGGCGGCAGTAATAAAACACTTTCCCCGCGACAGCAAAAAAGGACTACGTGTGTGATTATTGGGCGTATTTAATATTTATTCACTCAAATAGCAACAGACAGATACATAACCCCAACCTACAGTACGATATATTTATCTAATAGAAGTATTGTGTCATACGTGTCAAGAACTGACATATTACTCACAATGCGTGGATTGTATCAGCGGCGTTTCTTTTCACAAAACGACTGTACCTATTCGTTCACTAACTTACAAGAACTAGAAATTGTCATAAGTATTGTAATCAGTCAAATCATTTGATTTAAGTGTACTGGAAAATTATCAAAAATAACAATTGATAAAGTATAATCAAGTCTTAAAGGAGCAATCATGCCTAACGGGAACATATGTCCAGTTTTAAGTTTTCATAGTATTACTGCTGAAAATCATTAGTTAAAATACTTTAATAATTTACGATAAATATGAGTTTTCGTGTAATAATTAAGGGCATTTATAGATATAAATGACTGTAACCTGGCAGTCTGGCCTGGCAGTAACGCTTCAATCGAACTGTGCTAACAGTTCTATTCACATTAAAACTTAATATATTTGAAAAAATGCTTAAAAAATTAGTATGTAATGAAACACGCGTTTCGCATACAAAACAGTTTACTATCACAGTGTAGTGTTCAATGTTGAACACGTGTTACGCGGCAGGCAGCGCGCGAGTCACGGGGTCGGCGGACAGTTGCGTGTGCGCCCAATTTGAAAGGCGCTCTTAAATCATTATTATAATTAACACTGCGGCGCACGCACCTAGCGTGTTTTGATTGCGCTCGGTGTATGCGGGCGGCACACGCACGGCGTGTTTGAACTTGCGTTCCCTTATCACGTTGGGGCCACATAGGTAGATTGATCGTATTATTTCGCACCGCAGCCAGTGTGTTAACTATTGGTAGGGAAAAAATGGAAAAAAATCGTCTTTGAGGGAAAAAATGGTCACGTTTGTCATGCCTTGTGTTGTGGATTTATTTATTTGTAATGTGAAGTGTGTTGGTTCCATTCGTGGTCAGCATAAGCAGGTCGGCGGACTCTGACTCGGAGGCGGACGGCGAGCGCCTGGTGGAGCTGGAGGAGGCGCTGCGCGACCACGAGCCGGCGCAGGAGCCGCACCACCACACCACGCACCAGCTGCATCAGCTGCATCTCGCCATCGAGCCGTACAGGTACTATAGCATATTCAACACTACCTCTTGTGCACACTCAACTCCACCTGAGTTCATGCCTTTACTACCTGGGACGCACTAAAATGCAAAACAGTAACTATGAGGAGCTGTGTAATTCTTAGGATTTATCTTGATAATAATATGGCGTGTTGTGTAAGTGGAATAGAATCTATAGACAACAGTATTTGTGTACTAGCATTTCGATTACGAAAGTTCCGAAAGTCTAATAAAATCCATAAAAGAAATACACCCTACACGGCGCGTGCATAGTAATATTTCGAGAGATTATTTCGATCTTACCTTCATACTTTTAAGGGCTTAGGACCTTCTTACATGCTGTAGTTATTGTTACATGTTAAACTAATAATTAGTTATGATTTATCAGTATGAAAAAAACAGTAGGTATGCAGGACGAGTATAACAACATTCAACATATTAGGCATATTTGAAACATTGAAATCAAGTTATTTACAAATGACACTAATTACAAAATAATTAAAATGTACCTTACGATATCCCAGTAATCGTTCGAAGTGTCCACCGTTTCTCTCTAAACACAAACTAGTACGTCTTTGTAAATTGTTTTTTAAACCATGAAGGGTGTCTCTATCACATTTTAAAATATCAAAAGAGTTTATTATGCACTGTTTTAATTCACTAACACTGCAAGCTTCTACAGTGTACACCAACCGTTTTAGCTCGGCCCACAAATAAATATCTGGCCGGCCAGTTCACAGGACCTCCGCGACCTATCCACTTGCCACTGAACTGACTGACTACTCAACGTTATTGTATTTGTACATGTTTATGGTATACGTAATACGATATCACAGTGAGAGAAGGCACGGTACGTAAACAATGCGAATAGATCACGCGACGTCACAATGTGCCTACTCGCATGCGACTAAAATAATTAGCGCAACTCGCAAGGGCGGCGGGCGACCGGGTGGAAGGGAGTGGGGGTCCAGCGCTTGCGACGACCGGCGAGTGCGAGTGAGTTTTTATGTTATTTGTTACGTAATCATGCCTACTATTTTGTCGCGGTTTAGGCTTCGATCAACAATACAACTAGATAACGGGTCACATATAAAATCAAAGCTAAAATCTGTCCGCGTGAATACACACACACTATTACACACGCGCTATTACACATCTATATTTTTTTACTAACGAACTGAGTTAAAAGTTTTAAAACCGTTTTAAGTTTAAAGTAATCGCAACCATAGTACCTAGTAATAAAGTTACTAATCTTTAAAATATTATCTTATACTTACGATAATTCATCGCAAAACAATAAACTACATAGAAATGAAAATACATAGGTTAAATAACATTTATTGTGAAATCAACCTAAGATGGCAAATAATAAAGTGCTTTTTTCTGTAATTGTCTTGCGAGTTACGTCGTTTTGTTTCGTTTCTATTTGCTTCTTTGAATTTTACTACAGGAGGTATGGAGCCGCATTGAACTCTAAAATAACATTTTAAGTACTTGTGTACGTCAAATATTTACTAAGTTTATTTTGTTTGTTGCATCTATGTTTGTTAATATACATTTATTTTTGCTAGAAGTGAAACGTAAAGAGAATGTAAGTACGCTTGTTGTTTTTTAAACCTATGTAATTTCAGTGGCTGGCCAGAGTGTCTATCGCTGGATATCACAATTAAAAATATAAAAAAAATTTCACATCTTTATAATCATTTTTACAATCTTATGATCTCTTAATCATAATAAAAGTACAGTTCAGTGCAATTAACAAACCAAAAATCTAAATGTTTAGTAACAATTCAACAATGAAGATTTTTACATTCTGCGTACCTTAATTAATTTCCTTTAAATAGGTTGAGTTTGTTGTATAATTGCCGTTTTGATTTGTGTTTTATATCTCCCGTTTCTTTTTTACACATATAATGTAACCTTACGTTAGTAAATGTTTCGACTACTGGTTTGAGTAAAGTAATTTCGTGATTGTGTTCTTCTCCCCCAGGAAACACATTTTTGTCAATATATAATTTTAAAACTATTGTACACATAAAGTTGCTATCATACTTTTTGTGTAAAGATTTACCTCCACTCACGCGAATAAAATTTCTAATCACGCTTTCAGTTTTCATGCAGATATTAAATACATCGGTAGAGGCATAGAATAATCTTCCCATGTCTCTTAAGTCTATTAATTTGTTAAAGAATTATTTTTCTGTTGCACACAAGTTATTTATACACTGGTCACACTTCAGTTTTTTTACCAATTTACTGACAACAAATCCCGAAATATATCCTACTATTTGCGGCATAACACTAGAAGATGGACTTTCATCTAATGTAGAAGAAAGTTTATTGCAATTTGTTTGATATTTTTGAAAGTAAATAACTAATGAGAGTCCGACAAACAGACACAAAAGTAAGATAATAAATTTTGAAGTTCTGCTAACAAGATATAAAAAAAATTACAATACTATCCATACTATCTACTCCAAGCATCTACTGTTCTGTTGAACAAAACTAGCACGTGTATTGGCTGACCTTGGCCATCCATTCTTAGCGATGTAATTGCAATGGTTTAAAATCGGTAATTTTGTTCAAAATTTGATAATAATTGTTAGTATAAAGCTTAAAATATAACTTATTCTAGATGTACTTACCGAAAGTAAGACACTCCGGCTGATAAATTGTTTTTTCGGGCATTATTTTTGCAATTTTTGAACACAAACTGCGGCATTGTGAAACGTGTTCACGTTGGCTCTGTTTGGAACGAACTAAACAACAATAAGAGCTCACTTCGAAAGTGAGCTGTTATTTGCCGAGACGTTTTTGGTGCGCCGACCCGATATCTAGTTGTATTGTTGATCGAAGGGTTTAGGGTATGTTTTCGATTGTGATTTTTTTTAAATTCTTTTAAATGATTTAATATGGAAAATAGATTATAAATTAGGAGATTATAAATTATAATTATTAATTTCAGCCTATGTCAGTAAAAAAAATAATGTAACTATGCCTGAGGCTTCTACTCCATTTACCTATCACGCCCTATTTTTTTCAAGACGATAAAAAAAGTCACCCAGTATAAAACTTGATGTGTCTATGTCTGTATGTTCTCCATGGACTCTAAAACGGATGGAGCGATCCGATGAAATTTTCAGACAATCTTCAGATTAGCCCAGCGAGAGATCTTGTGAAGTTTGGCCGGGATTTTTACTGATGTGATGTGATACTGTCTCAAGTATAAATTCTAGAGCAGCCAGCGATTGTCTACCTCTGTGTCGTGACACATATTGGTGTGTTGCAAGCACCTGTCAAGTGTGTCGTAGTCATTTACAAAATAATGTGATGAGTAAGAGTTATACGTATATTTCCAGAGCTCCTGAACTTATGTTTCAACCCTCGATGATGGGCAATCTGGAAGCCGGTTTAGCTGAGACAATGGAATATGTTTTCAAACACTTTAGTCCTGAAGATCAGTTATTGTTGGCTAACAATGTATTCCTTACTGGAGGCTGTTCCCAATTTCCAGGTATTGTATGTCTCATTAAAAAACTATTGAGTTCTAAAGTTTTCAAAGTGAATGTCAGTGTGCACGTATTTTATGAGTTTTACTGCCACATAGTAATGTCAGAAAGGCCAGTTATCTCAAAAAGTTATAATTTTTGTCATACATAAATTTTTCCTGATGTCTGCTAAAATACAACAGACATCTCCGCAGTGTATAGATTTTTTAACAGGTCTAGTGTGTGGCACTGTATCCTTGTTAAGATTGTAATTAAACACACCTATTATGTATATGAAATATGCACTACATGTGTATGTCATAGAATGTGTATATGAAATATGCACTGGTTTGTGTATGGGCGACTTGCACGCGTATGTACGTACCCAAATTTTTATTAGTCCTTTATAAGTCTATATATTTCACAGCTTTCGTATTTAATTAATCCTTTGACTGCGCACACGCCTAGCGTGTTTTTAAAACGTCTTTGCCGCAGTTAATGTGTTAAGATATCTTGTTGCAAAATGTTCTATTGTAATAATGGCACATATTATAAGCGTGACTAGTTTTGTATTTGTTATTTTAATGTATGGTGTTTTTAGGTTTAAAAGAACGTCTAGAAAGAGAACTTCTTGAAATGCGCCCGTTTCAATCAACACACAAAGTTGTTAGAGCGAATAATCCAAGCCTCGATGCATGGTACGGCGCAAGAGACTTCGCCGGTAGCAATGAGTTTGAAAGTTGGTGTGTTTCAAAAGAAGAATATTATGAAATGGGCGGCGAATATTTGAAAGAACATCATGCGAGCAATAAATACTACAAGAGTCCAGCGCCGATTGTAGACAACAATCTGGCGCCGGCGGGTGACTCTAATGTTGTTAAAGAAGAAATTGTTGTGGATTGTTGATTACGATATTTTGTAATAAAACACTGTTGTAGAAACCTTTCTGTTTTATTTGCGCTTTGAAATTTAACCAATTTTTTGTCCGTTCATGGTTCAAAATTTGATTATAATATTCAATACTCGGACTACGAAGTTTCTAAGTGCATATCGTATAACCGTTTACACAAACCAGGCGTCTTATCATAAATCAGTACAGGCTTGGAATGTTAAAAATGATGCGGCGCCATAAACCAGGTCTTTTAGGCTTCATGCCCGTGATGCTAATAGGGTTTTCCTGTTTAATTTTATACATTATTCGATATGCAACCGAATATAATACGCAAAATAAACCATTTTCAACCGACTTAAAAAAAAAGGAGGAGGTTCTCAATTCGACGTGTATTTTTTATATTTGTTACCTCAGAACTCCGTCATTGATTGACCGATTTGGAAAATTCTTCTTTTATTACAGAGAATATACTTTCAGTTTGGTCCCATAGATTTTTATCAAAATCAGTTGAGTAGTTTAGTTTTAAAACCGAAATAACTTGAAAAAATATGTTGTCCGAATATACGAAACTGCGAATTTTGCTTTTCTGTGACTTTTTCAGTGGTGTTTTCTTATGGTACTCTATCCAACGTACTTATTTTATATTTGTACCACTAAAAAGCAAAAAATAAATTATTACTTTTTAAATAAAACCGTCTTCAAAAAACCCGGGCACAACTAAAAACCAAATAATAATTGGTTACATTTACATCAATGAATTACATACAAATGAAATCAATTATTTGGAGTCGGTGCCAGCTAAAACATGGAAAAAACAGAATAATACAAAAAAATATACTTGGTTTTTATGAATCTAAAAGTAAAAAAAACAACACCGGCACCAACTCCAAAATAATTGATTTAAATTGTAGGTATGTAATTAATTGATGTAAATGTAACCAACTATTATTTGGTTTTTAGTTGTGTCTGGGCTTTTTGAAGACTGTTTTATTTTTATTTAAAAAATAATAATTTATATAAAAACAGAATCAAAATTGGTTGAAAAATGTGTTCACACAAATTTTTTTTTATATTAGTATGAGCAAATGAGCGAAAATGGGTGCTTAGTGGGAACACTATCTTCGTTACGATAGTGACACTATCTTCCTCGCACAACGGCACCGTAATGGCCATTCTGAGAGGTGACGTCACGGCTCATATCACGCATCCTTTTACTGTCATTTGACAGTTACCACTGCCAGCAGATTTGGACGTCTAATTTACTTATTAACCGACTTCAAAAAAGGAGGAGGTTAACAATTCGTCGGAATCTTTTTTTTTATGCATGTTACCCGATTACTCGAGGACGCCTGGACCGATTCGAGAAATTCTTTTTTTGTTTCAAAAGGTATACTTCCCAGGTGGTCCCATTGGCACCAAGTCAGGATCTGATGATGGGATCTCATAAAAATCGAGAGCAACCCTCAAATTTTAAAGGGACGCATGATTTGTTTTTTATTGAAGTCGGTGTACTTTTTATGAATAAAAAACTTTTACTTATTTTTTGTTCGGATTCATAAAACGATAATAGGTTTAAGGTAGATAATATAACTTGTCGATTAAAATAATAAAAAAAATCTGCACACAGCGCCTCAGTGTCAACTACCCTATTGCCACCCAGCGTGTTTCACCCCATACGGTTGTGTTCGCTACGTAAGTATGAAACACGCCTATCGTGTAGCGAGCCGAAAAGCTAGTTATGAACCTTATTGTGGACCCATGTATACCCTTAGTTTTATGGCATAATCGCGATAACGGCACGCGTTTTTAACAGACTTCAAAAAAGGAGGAGGTTAACAATTCGTCGGAATCTTTTTTTTTATGTATGTTACCCGATTACTCGAGGACGCCTGGACCGATTCGAGAAATTCTTTTTTTGTTTCAAAGGGTATACTTCCCAGGTGGTCCCATTGGCACCAAGTCAGGATCTGATGATGGGATCTCATAAAAATCGAGAGCAACCCTCAAATTTTAAAGGGACGCATGATTTGTTTTTTATTGAAGTCGGTGTACTTTTTATGAATAAAAAACTTTTACTTATTTTTTGTTCGGATTCATAAAACGATAATAGGTTTAAGGTAGATAATATAACTTGTCGATTAAAATAATAAAAAAATCTGCACACAGCGCCTCAGTGTCAACTACCCTATTGC
Source organism: Laothoe populi (assembly GCA_905220505.1). NCBI lineage: Eukaryota > Metazoa > Arthropoda > Insecta > Lepidoptera > Sphingidae > Laothoe > Laothoe populi. Next base: position 9,483,048 of record HG992164.1, on the reverse strand, counting down.
CACCCAGCGTGTTTCACCCCATACGGTTGTGTTCGCTACGTAAGTATGAAACACGCCTATCGTGTAGCGAGCCGAAAAGCTAGTTATAAACCTTATTGTGGACCCATGTATACCCTTAGTTTTATGGCATAATCGCGATAACGGCACGCGTTTTTAACAGACTTCAAAAAAGGAGGAGGTTAACAATTCGTCGGAATCTTTTTTTTATGTTCTTGAGAAATTCTTTTTTTGTTTAAAAGGGTATACTTCCCAGGTGGTCCCATTAGCACCAAGTCAGGATCTGATGGGACCTCAGAAAAATCAAGGGCAACCTTCAAATTTTATTGAAGTCGGTGTAATTTTTATGAATTAAAAAACTTTTACTTATTAGACATCGATATGTGGAACTCGGAAAGTATCTGGGAATGCGTAGTAGCTGTCTCTCTTTTTAACTGACAGTCAAATTGTTAAAGGCTTATTTTCATTGGTGAACAACTCAGTGGTTATCTCGCATGCAGGGAGTCCCCGAACGCGGGATAACTACAAATTAAATTAATTCATCCATATCTCAGTCAGTATACACCGTGTTCCCCGCCAGCGGCAAAATCTAATGGAATTCATCAATGACTCTATGGCATGTGCAAAAAGAATATCTCCCGAAATCTCACGTGCGGGACCCATCAACTAATGAATACGGTTCCCGCATTATATGGCATGCGTAATCTCGCGCACCCCGCATCGGGCCCTTTCAACCAATGAAAATGAGCCTATAAGTAATAGTAAACTTGAGCGAATCATTATCTTATTTAAGCAGGAATCATGAAAGGGATAATAAAATCAAACGAACGAATAGCCACAAATATCATGGCACGTTTATTTTTCTCCACTACATGGCGACTTCTAAAAGAATCGTGACTTGTTATTTTGCATTCATATAGTTTCTTTTTTATTAGAGCTCTGCAACATGAGCACTAAAGAATAATTTTACAGTGTATACTTTTCATAAAATTAAAATATAAACTCTGTATTTATTATTTTGATCTCAATATAAATCACTATGAACTGAAAAAAATTAAATGTTTTGTTAGTTCGCTAATTATAATATTGATTGATGAGACTATATAATAAAGAGTACATTTAAAAAATCACATTAAAGCATATACATAATGCTGACTACATAAATGCTCTTACAGCCCTCTCTACCACTCTCTACCGCCCACCATGGCTGCCAAAAATATACTTAAAGTATTAACAATAAACAATATGAAGCACTTTTAGTTTAAGGTAAACAAACCAATAATAATTACAATAATAAAATTTTATCACATTCACTTCAGACTATAAAAAATAACTATATATGTAAAGGAGGCTGTGAGAGCTATATTCACGTGCAATTCAATACACCACAATTAACAAATCTAACTTATTTCAAATATAAACTAGCCTAAAAATTTTAACAATAAAGAAAACAGTTGCAATTAAAAATATTGGTCATCAAAACTCTGAAGAGCTATAACTAAATGACCGCGCATCGAATACCGAGATAAACCATGCCACCATCATGCCACCACGCCACCATCATGCCACCATGCCACCATCATGCCATGATGTTTGTTGTTTGTTTACAGACGTTTTAATTAATAATAATTAATTGCAATTAAAATCATGTAAATGACTCCAAAAGTGTAAGGATGGCTCATAGCCGTTAAATTTAGTTCGATTAGCATATAATTATAAATAGTATAAAACCAGTGACTTAGAAATAGCTCTCAGTATAATATAAAAAACGTTAAAATCCTTAGGCTGTACTTTGTATGATTATAATGTAAGCAACGCAATATGTTGGCAAAGCGGAAGATCGCGTAAATCTAACCATACAATACAACTAAATATTCATGTACCTTACACTTTACAGAATATCTATTATTACACAAGGCTCACTGTTATTTGTTTCAACTTTAAACTACCACGATCAAGTTCAGTGTAAACTGTAACTGTCCCGTAGGCCTACTCTTGAAATCAATTCCAATCTCAAGGATATTGGCACTCTTGACACGATCGAGTTGTTATTGGATTGAAATGTTAATCGACTCTACGATCCACAATCATGTGGCCGTTTAACACAACACCTCAGAAAACCTCAAACCCGATTTCCAATTTCAAGAGTGCTACAATCGATAGAGTGCGATCGTAAATACTCAGTATTCAGTCTTCAGTATTTTTATTCTTTAAAACTTAGTATTAAGTTTAATCGTGCGCTGGTGTTGCGTTCAAAAGTGCCAATTGTACAGTTTTCGAACCCAATCCCAATTTTAAATTGGAATCGAGTGTCAAGAGTAACCCTCCAGTACTAGTGGACTAGTCTCGAAGTATACATTAACATTCACGGGTAAGGATATGTACCATTTCTTAAACCAAAATACAGCTTACTAACATTGGCTGGTCCATCACCACAACCGATCTGATGTTAAACAATAAAAGATCAACAAACAATATACAATGCCGCCAATCATTTTCGTGAGTATTCTTTAGACGTTGTGAATTCCTCAGTCTTTTTACGGTTCCAAATCAAAAAGGTGAAACAGACATAAATAAGCAAACTTATACCTCTCGTATGATTACGTAACTTCAAATGGCTCAGTATTTACTCTCTATATTAAACTAACATCGGTATGTAAAATAGTTAGACCAGTGAAGACACACAAGTTATCCACTCAAAGATAGCTCTAGCGGATTATAAACTCACAACTTGTGATTCTTCACTGTCGTATATTGTACGAGTACGTCCGCGTTTGTTTGCCATTTATACATAGAATTAAAACATTATGCCAGTGCAAGTAAATCGATTACACTGGAGTAATATGTATTGACAATTCGGCGTACAAATCGCAATAAAACTAGGACGATATTATGTTCTCGGTGCCTTCATTGACTCAGTCGGGGCGAATAACATAAAGGTCGTGAATAATAATAGAAAACAATTATACAGAGGAGAAGCATATAACAACAAAAATATATTAATCTAGAATCAATAAAGAAACAATTCTGACCAACAGTGTGAGTGAAGGGCCGAGACAGTGTATATATATTTAAATCTACCTAGGTATCTATGTTGGTGTTTCTATTTCCACTCGTAATATCTATTGATATAATTAGGTAGGTAGGTATATAAGGTAATGCACATTGGAAGGCGACGCTTGTTCGCCGCTGGCCAATGCTATTACATACAAAGTACTGATAACTATGGTTTAAAATTTTCAATGGTGATCATTTTATATTGGTAGCAGTTAGATTTATACTATGTTTAAACCCAAGTTCTAGTTTGTCTAAATAATACTGTTATCAATGGCTTGGTAAGAAACTTACTAAAATGATAAAGAATTTAAAACACGGGTAAGTTATATTGTTACATTTATGTATAATTTCTGGGCAACTAAATGCATCCGTCATATTATTTTACCTTAATATACAGTGTACATATTATTTATTAAAATGATAATGAGACATTGACCTATTATTTTCGTGATTCTTTCAAATACAGAACTATCAAAATATAAAAAAATATTGAGGACTATCAAACAACATTCATATGTATATTATATTATTATATGTATACTTATGTACATCTACAAGACATTTTGATCTTCAATAGTACCCAAATAATAGTTGGCTCTAACGCTAACATTACTTCAAATAACGCGAACATTCTCAGTACGACCTGATTCAGATTGTACAGTGAGACGTTCTACCAATCATAAATCCTTATTTATAATTTTGTTTGTTTCCAAATATTATTTGAATAAATAAATCTTACCAATATTTACAAATCTGACCCAGCACATGGACACATCCTCGTACACTCGTTATGGAAATAAAATAATGTATAAACAACAAGACAGCAGAGGAACACAAACAATGTAAAGGTATACAGTATACAGTATACACGTCAGTTACACTTACAATACACTTACCAGAATATAGTATTAGCTTCTCTTACAATATTTTATTTCCAGTTCTACCCTGACCTGCAGTGTGCAGACTTAACTAAACTTACTTCTACCGCTTCATTTACATACAAATGGCACCAATCTATCTTTGATATCTATAATGGCAAACCATAAGGAACCCCCGCAGCGGACCCTCTAGCCGCTAGCCGCTAGCTGCACTCCGTCCAGTGCGAACAACTGTCTCAAGGTATTTGGAAGACTACTGCTCTATATACTATTCATTATCGTAATTATAACGTTACTCCAAAAATACTAATGGAAACAATGGTTTTGCCAAAACACGTTTACTAAATAGAAACGACGATATCCTCTACGCCATCCTACATACATACGGCATAGGACTACGGTGAACAGTATAATGATGTAAACGATACTTGAAGTCACTACCCCTAATATGAATTCACGTGTATGAGAAAACAAATGGTGATAACTGATGGTGTTATGATTGATATTGCCTAATGTCGCTATCCGCTAGAAGGCACACAAAGTTAGTAAGAAGCTTCACAAATTATAGGCTCTGTGTCACGCCCCACGCCCGAGTCCCGACCTCCGACCCCCGACCCCCGACCCGCGAGTCTACCACAACTGTCGCACTGAATCGCTATTGCCAAATTCGACTCCGCCCCAGCGAGTCCGGGTTGCGGCTGAAGACATGCACATCGAACACTGAACATAACATTACGAACGTAATACGTTTCAAAAATATTGCCAATTTTATGTTGCAACAGGCACTTCTCTGGATTTCTCCAATAAACATCATATTAAAGTTATTCATTTTTGTGAAGCTTAGTATTGCCTCTCAGGACTCTGCTAGTTTATGGTATTATTTGTACTTATCAATTATTATTATTATTTTATATGAACCTGAATCTTTACTTAGAATCCTTACAGTTTAATCGTGAGGAGTATGACCTAGACCCTAGAGTCCTATTCACAGCGATCGAAATACATTTACGTACCGTCGCGTCGGTAACAGTTGTATAAACTGACTGAACTCCCACATACACATAGACATGCACATACACTGACACATTGTAAGTTAAAGCATCGCAATAAGATATTGTTACATTACACTACGCTAACGAAGATGGGTATGACAATAAGCGAACGGCGAATATTACAATTTAGAATTTCACAGTTGGCGGTTAACCATTCACGAATCCAAAATTTATCACTAAGCAAATTAGAATATGAGATCAAAAATTTTAGGCCTACGTTCTACATGATGAGACGTTTGAATGATTCATGAACGCCACCAGGGAAACAATAATGTGATGGTATAGATAAATCACAGTTGCACATGATAAAATCACAATGCACATGATAGGCGGTACCGCTACCTCACTACTCACTACGACCTCGGCTGCATGTGATGTCCACCTGGTGTTGTGTGGTGTTGGTGATGTCGAGGGATTCCACAAGCGTAACCAAACCTACTCCATGCCTCCATGCCTCCATCCTTGTCTACCTTGTCCACATTATCTACCTTCCCACTCACACCTACGGCACACAAACTAACCTAGACACATCGCTTCCCAACCTTTAACATGACGGCTTCATGCTCGTTAAACAACTCAATAACAGTTCTCCTGTACTTCTATCGCCCAGCGATTCAATCGTAATATTTTACGTCAGCGTTTAAAACTAAACAAAATCATTTATATAACCATCACACATATTTACAGAAACAAGAGAAATAAAATGAAGTATCTAATTTACGTACGATTCGCTGCAAAATGTGCGGTGGAAGGGATACCAGCACTGATATTCATTTTCTGATTTTTGTTTAATTGTGTTCTACACAAATATAGTTTTTGCTTCTTAAATAAAAAATAGGTAAGAGCTCACGTATTTCTATACAACACGACTGAAATACCAATGCATACAATTGTTTAAAACAATTATAATCAAGTCGTTCTTTTATTATTGCACAAATTCTTTTAATTAAAGTTGGACAATAGAAATAATATTCCTAATGATTTATTTATAAATGTTGGAGATTCAATAACGAATCAATAAATTCATTATTACTAGTATTTAAGAATCATAATAAATAAAAATTTCGTATCTTTCAATAAAACATTGGATATATAATTGTCGCAATGTAAGTATCCGTACAGCCTTAAATAGCTATAATTATGAATTTCAATTGACCAATGAGATCCTGGGTCCTTTAGCCGTAGTGTGAAGAAGCTAAACAACAGGCCGGCATGATTGTCTTGAGTAGCGGGGGATAGATTGTCTCTCACTACTTGATACTCTAATTGGACGGCACTGCGCTTACCGTCAGGTGCACTGTGGTCACTTTGGGCCAGAAAAAAATGATCACGTATTTCGTACTCCGCGATGGTTTGATGTAAATCATTACATAAATGATTATAAGCGTTGTGTTAAGGTTAATTTGTGTGTTACAGTTTAACTGTAAGTTGTGTCTACACTGTGCACTGTACACTGTGCACTGTACACTGTACACTGTGCACGTATAGTGGATGTTGCTCGTGCACCCGTCACAACTCTCGGCCGGCGAACCCAACGATGGATACAACTAAATAACTTGACGTAAACAAAATATATATGCACGAGTCCACACTCCACGCTGACCATCCTAGAGAAGGAATGCACTGGTACGCCACGCCTTCTCTCTTCATACTTCATAGTTCATAGCTGCTCCTGTTGCTGGCTGCCAAATTATAAATATTGCACTCCGGCTGCCATTGCGCGCTAATCATTCGAGAGCTGAAATAATTTGCAATCATGTAGGCCGGTGCAGCGGTGGCGGATATAAGCATTTTTGAGTGGGTTTGGGTAGCACCAAGAGATGGCGGATCAATGATCTAAATAGAGCCACAAGTCTAAGAGTCGGGGTCTAGAGTTGGGGTACGATGTTTGGCCGTGTTGGGGCCTTCTGAGTACTCTGACACAACCCTCGACCGCTTCTTCACCTCCTTGCCCATGGCGTAGTGTGAAGAAGCAGGCCGGCATGATTGTGCTGAGTAATGGGGGATAGTTTGTCTCTCGCTACTCGATACTCTAATTTGACGGCACTCACGGCACCAGGATAAAAAAAGTCAATCTGTTGATACTGCGATGTGCACAAAGACATAAGATGCGCTTGCCCAAGATGACTATAGACATAATAATGATAGCTCTGCGTTATGTACTGGTCCCACTGCTGGGTCTGAGCCTAGTCTTCTAATGAGAGGGGTTAAGGCCTTAATCCACCATGTTGCCATAATGCGGGTTGTCATATTTCATATACGATATTTTGTTACAAAGTTTATGCAAGTATCCATTTAGAAAATAATTGATTTAGAAACGATCGAACCAGCATCCCTGTGTCGGTGGCCCCACTCCACTTCCCGTTAAGTATCCAACGCTACTGATATTCTTGTTTTTCTCTTACATAACATTTTTACAATGGATATGCCTTAGAGTTTATATCGAACGGGCGACTGCCATCTCGATCTTCGACTATCCGCTAAGCTGTCGACGGTATGTATAATACATATTTTATCAAAAGGGGTAATGAATACTGAAGTAGTACGAAATATATTTTACCTATTTTCACAATCAGTCTGCAAGATGCATCTGACCAGACATCTGGGGTTGGGGCGTAGGTGTGTGTGAGGGCGGAGGTGATGCTGAAAATAAAAAAAACGTGGGTCAAATATTCATGTAGGATTATACAGTCGTAAGTATAATTGAATTCTCTGGTTATTTCCACAATAGGGTAGTTGACAGTAAGTGAAAACATTTTAGTATTTTGTTTTTTATAATAGTTTTTAGCCTAAAAATATCGAAAATTAAACCAATTTGTTATTTCATTTGTGATTATTAATTTTTTCACGAAACAAATATATAAAAATAAAGCATATTGTCACGTAACATGAAACACCCATCAGTCATGCATGACGTCACCGTTTGAAACATTTAAGAAAACGCTGAGCCAAAGGTCTATTAGTTAAGCGGATGTTCACGTCACACGAGAGGCCATGACAGTTGGTAGCGTTTTGGTGGGAAAAATAAAGTTGGTTTATAAAAATGCTAATTAAATCTTGAAAACTTATGTTTTGAAGAATAATATAAAACGGTTTCCCAAAAACAGTCAACTAATTAGTTTAACTATTAACAGCACATATTGCAGCGAATCGTATGTCAGTTAGATACTTAATTTTATTTCTCTTGTTTCTGTAAATATGTGTGTTGGATAAATAAATGGTTTATGAATCCCTTTGTAAATTATGCTAAGTATTTTGTTTTGAAAATATAATGTTCAGTTTCGATGTACCTCAATGTTACTTATCATTTAATTTAAAGTCGCTATATTAGCACCACTTTGTTTATTACAGTATATTGTAAATATAACTTACAAATGGATGCGATGGATTGCGGCGACATGGCTGACATTTTACTGTGCGTGTCTTGCATGGAGACCTGAGTGCCTTGCGACGTCATGTATCGATTCACCATTGGCACAAAACTGTAACAAATATATGAAATTAAGTAACTCTGTTCTTAGTCAATCTAAGATTTCAAGGTGGAGATCCCCACATTTAACGGCATTCTTTAGTCAAAGATTTCTTCATTTATATCGTATAATTAAGCCCACAAAAGTTTGCGTAAAGTTTTTTTTAAACACGTATATTGTCTATTACTTTTATCAACAAATGTTTCATGTAGGGTATATATGTCACAAAATATAACCAAAAATTTGCCATTACTAAAAAACTATCGATTGATTTAGTTTACTGACAGCACTCTATCTGATAAAAAGAATATATTGCTTATTCAAAATGCATAGATTAATTTAGGTCAGTTAGACTTGCCGGTCGTAAAAAGACAAATTCGTATTGCAACAGGTAATCTTTGCAAACTTTAGAAGTTTATTATTATAGAAGATAAATCAACTTATAAATAATTAAACCACCTTCAATTTATGATTTTTTTTACTCTTACGGAACGACACCGGGGTATCCTAAGGTATACTAAAATTGCTGCCGGAACCGCCACTGCGCGGTGTCCATCTCCATGGCGGGCGTTTGTGAGCCCCCGCGCATCGAAGGACGCCCTCGGCGTCAACAACAGCGAACGAGGCCTTACCACTCGTGCTGCCGTTCATCTCGGGGTCGCACGGTCCACCAATATTGGGGGTCAATCATTAATACGGGCTGTCAGCCCTCCGCTGCGCGCCCGCGACTTCCGATGGCCCAAATTAGTCGCCTCGTACGACAGGTAGGGCATACCGTGGTGGAATTCTCCATACGCCCCTATTCTACAGGGCGGGAGACGCCGGTCAGTCACCACCCGGCGCCTCCTACGTCTTTGGTGATGGGAGGGATCATATCGCTCCCGATCCCTCTCGGCACTCTCTTTCTGCGAGATGACGTTCTCGCAGAAGTGGGCCACCGCACGTCAGGTCCTCCGGCTGGCGACCATGGACGACGCAACCGGCGTTAAAGTATTCTGCCTAGACGGGAGTACGGGACATCCGTGCAGAGCCATCGACGTTGACGTGGGCCCTGAAAGGTGGCCGAATCCGACGCCCGTAAAAACAAAGGGTTCGGTTTTGTTGAGGGCCACCGTAAGGCCCAGTCGCCAAATCCTGTCCACCACTGTTTAGTCGTGAAAAGGCTCGCAGGGTGCAAATGAACGATGTCTCATAAAAGTGTACAGTGTGAAATTGTAGTTGTATAAATAATAGCCACCTTAAGTCACAAACGCCGGGCGAGTCGTAGTTGCTGTTGGAGTTGTTGGTGTTGGTGGTGTTGGTGGTGTTGGTGGCGACGCTGTTGATGGTGCCGATACTGTTGGCGGACACGTTGCTGTGGTTCTCGCGGTGCACGCGGTTGTGATGTCTGAACAATTTACACAATAGTTTATTCATGTAACAGGTTCATGTACCTATTCTATTGAAAACACTTACATATACAAAGCATTAATTATTTATTTAACTATGTAGTAAGAAAACAAACTATAGAAAGTTTTTTATAGCTTTGCTAAAAAAAAGCAAGTGTTTTTTTTTGTTTTGTTTTGCTAGCAACTTTGTCAATTCTTGTTCATAGGAGTTTATAGTTTCAGCTGTTTGTATATGTTATAGTGAGATTTTTACTATTCTTATTTTTTTTAAATGACCTCTTAGCTAAGTATGAAAGACGTGTACTGTGTTTATAATCATACCTTATTAAATAGCTGTCCCGTACGAAGCTGCGTCCGCACACGCTGCACTCGTAGCACGAGCCCGCCGTGTGCGTGCGGATGTGCAGCGCGAACTGGGACTTGGACGTGAACGTCATCGAGCACCGGTCGCAGTTCAGCGGCTTGTCCGCCACGTGCGACCATCTACACGACACAACATACACACACGCATTTCAATTTTCTCTTTTAACCGACTTCAAAAAAAGAGGAGTTTCTCAATTCGTCGTTTTTTTTATGTATGTTCCCAGATTACTCGAAAACGCCTGGACCGATTCGAGAAATTCTTTTTTGTTTAAAAGGATATACTGCCCACGAGGTCCCATTGGCACCAAGTCAGGATCTGATAGGATCTCAGAAAAATCTAGGGCAACGCTAAAATATAGTATAGGGACGCATAATGTGTTTTTTATTGAATTCTCTACTTTTTGAGGCTATCATAATGGTTTTTATTAACTACAATTTTACCCCCCAAGGTACAAAACAATATCAACGGTCATTAACTTTTTGCTAGACACAGCGGCAACGCGCCTGGCGGGTACGCCCGCATTACCCACTTTCAGAATTTTATTCCATAAGTTTCATTAAAGTTTTCTTTGTAGTTTATTGGTATTATTTTGATTTTGTTTTTAAATGTTACAAGAGTCCGTGACTTATTACGTCTCTGAAAAATTATTTTGTTCAACCAGTCAGTCGGTAATCGTTTTGATACATGCGTCGAGGTCATTGGTGTACATTTATCCCAAGGTTTCTTGTCTTTTACCCACATGAATTACCCAAGACATGATTATAAGGTCAATTCTCTGGTATTCCCGGGAACGGGGACCGGGAAACAATTTAAATTATGAACACACTAAATACACTTTACGACGATAACGTCACGCGCACAAATGAGTTGGACTATCTATATTAAAAAACGCGATAAACGCGTTTGATATATACGTACATGTGGCTTATATTAACTGGTAATAATAAGATTAACCATAATATGTTATAAGATTCTTATCAATTTTCAATTGTTTATTTTTTACGCTACCATAGTTATCATGAGAATAACTAAGAGCCAATTTTGAAACTCTCATCCAATAATACCCTGACGTATCATATAATTTAAATTCTGGATTGAAAGTGAATGACTGAGATGAAGAGTATGATTCAAACTCACCTATGAGCTGTTACGTAGCTCTTCACAGCAAAGCGTTTCTGGCAAATATCGCATGCATAAGGGCGTTCACCTGTAATAGTTTTACCATAATTAATATTTCCATCAAGTAATATCGATCTCGACTTTGTAAAAAGTAAAATAACTACAATAAAAGCAACGGTTTCAATGAAAGGACTAGAAAGTAATGAACAAAAAGCGACAGTAGATGCAAAATTGTGTTACAAAGACGGCAAGATGCGATTAGACAGTTCGGCGAAATCTGAAATTAATGAATGTAAGCCAGGAAATAATTATAAATAATTACAATGCCAAAAAATTATGTAGCGAATGATAAAATCATAAACAACAATAAATTGCCGGTGCCACATCATTAAGTTCAGAACGAAATATTGTACCTGTTCATAACAATTAACCGCCTTAACTTCTTAACCACATCTTCCGTCCGCGGTGAACACATTCCACACACGTTTATGTTAAATAGCAACATTTCCATGAACAAAATGACTTCTAAATATTATTTAGCGGTAGTGGTGTTTATCTCAATTAGTCACCGGTACAAGCAATCATACAAACGAAACGAAGGACATTTGAAAACGACGCGACGCACAGCTAGCGACATTTCGCATCCAAATGCCATTCGCGTTTAAGTAGAGAAGCCCCTAATGTAATGTTGAAGTTTTAATAGATGGTTATTAATTACAATAGGGTAAGAAATGATAATAGAACGCGTGGTTACATGTACATGTCCAGAGAGCATACCGGTATGAATGCGTTTGTGAATGTTGAGCGTGGATTTCTGCGAGAAGCGTTTGTAACACACATCGCACTCGAACGGACGTTCGCCGGTGTGCGTGCGCATGTGTATCTCCAGGTACGGCTTGCATGTGAACGCCGCAGGACACTCCATGCATTGGTACGGACGACCTTGCACTGATCACCGGCGCACATGTTACTTTACAATTTACATACTTTCATTAAGGGTTACGAGTTACAGACTACAGTTATGACACTAAACAACACACAAGCAGCGTCGTGACTCGTGACTCGTGTGTGTATGTGTACTCACGGACCTGACAAACAATTCACAATCTATACTGTCCTTGTGGCACCGACAACTTCCAAATTAAAAGTACATACACCAATATTTATGTACACCAAAGGACTACAAATAGACTGTTACATTCAAATTAAAATTCACAACAGCACGCGGCCGGTACGAACCTGTGTGCGTTCTCTTGTGTATGTTGAGTGTTGATTTTTGCGCGAATCTCTTGAGACAGACGTCGCACTGGTAGGGCCGCTCGCCGGTGTGCGTGCGGTTGTGGATCTCGAGGTACTGCTTGCAGGTGAAGGCGGCCGGGCACTGCAGGCACTGGAAGGGTCTCCCCTGCACTGTGGACGAGCGCGAGCGTCAGGCCGGCCGTACTCCGCGCACTTCACGCACTCCCCACACTCCCCCGCACACCCCGCACTCCCCTCACACCTCCGCACACACAAGCTAGTAGCCCACATATCACGTTCATCCATCCCTCGCGCCCACATACCTGAGTGCGTCCGCTTGTGTATGTTGAGACTGGATTTCTGTGTGAAGCGCTTGAGACAGATGTCGCACTGATAGGGTCGCTCGCCGGTGTGGGTGCGCGTGTGAATCTCCAAGTATTGCTTGCAGGTGAAGGCGGCGGGACACGACAGGCACTGGAACGGTCTGCCCTGGACTGGCGCCCAACACATACATTATAGCGGCGGCGAGGTCGCAAGGACGCTAGCCGCCCTCGCACTACGGAGGTCGCGGCGCGGACCGGTCGCCGCTCGCCGCTAGCCGCTAGCCGCTAGGCGCAGGTATTCCCGCTCCAAACCTTTCATCTGCGGCGCACTCACTCTACTGTAAGAGCACGAGAACACGAGAGCCCGAGAGGAGAGGTTCGGAGGGAGGCGGAGTGCGAATGCAGGGGGCGGGCGGCCGGCCAGTCCGTCACGCGGCTGTCACCCACCTGTGTGCGTCCTCTTATGTATATTGAGGCTGGACTTCTGTGTGAAGCGCTTGAGACACGCGTCGCACTGATAGGGCCGCTCGCCTGTATGCGTGCGCATGTGAATGTCCAGGTAGGGGCGGCGTGCGAAGGCCGCGGGACAGAGCCCGCACGCGTAAGGACGCCCTTGCACTGCGCCCAGTGCACACACAAAAGCGAGTAACGCACGTCGCCGACGCATTGCCGCCCGCCCGCTGCCGATTCATCCGATTCAGCCGATTCAGCCGTTCGTGTGCGACAACCGATCCCACCCCAATTTTGTTCGACCAATTTAAAGCGGGCGTCGAATACGACGCTGCGGCGACTGAAGTGCGTCATTGCAGCGATTGCATTACCGCTTTTGTGATAGAATTAATATTCATGAAGAAATGATATATATGACACGCTAAAATCACCAAAACTCGCGGAGTGAGGGTGGGAAAAGGGGGCAAATGAGCTGCGGTTTGATAATGTAACAGACGGAAGATAACCGGCTAATGCAGAAGTGTTTGAAGCGCGCTTTCGAATGAGTTATGGTCTTGAAATGTTAGTCGGAAGCAACGATATGGAAGCTGTCGATGGTGGGGGATGTAAACGACGGGTCAGGCGGGCAACGGAAACAGGAGAGAAGCATGAAGCTAGATGAAATATGTGACTGCGTATCGAATGTCCAGTATTCACTAATAACGTACCGCAAGATATTGTAACGGAATATAAAATATGTGGGCTACTAACCCGTATGTATTTTTTCGTGCAAATTGAGCGCGCACTTCTGCGTGAAGGACTTGAGGCAGACGGTGCACTGGAACGGCCGCTCCCCTGCGCCGCCAACACACGGACACGAGGGGACAGAGAAACAAAACAAAACCACGATGGACAAATAATCTATATCTACCACTTGTCGCGAGTCGCGGGTCGCAAGTCGCAAGTCGCAACCGTACACTTGTATGAAAACCAATTCAATAATACTTGTGATATAGTACCCGTTATGTACGTAACTATTGTGTGCACTACCATGAGGGAATTTTAAAACTATTTTATTTGTCCATCAGACACTGTCTTCCTACTATAACTGAACGAAAATCCTCACAACGTACACATGCTTCAACTGTTTGTGAATAGTTTTTGAGCGTGTCTACCTATGTACTGTTTGTACTAGCCGTTATAAACTAAAAATAATAACTCATTCCTGATTGTTGGCCGTCTGTTTACATTGAACGAACAAAAAATAAAACAACGCTACGGGAGCCCTTAAACTATTCACAAAAAGTAGGTGTCAAAGTCGCAACGACAAAACGGTACAAGCGGATACGTATTTGAGATTGCGGCTTTGAAACCGGGTGAAAATAAAAGGAAATATCAAGGGACCCACCGGTGTGTATACGTTTATGAGTGCCAAGGCTGGACTTCTGCGTGAACCGCTTGTCACAGATGTCACATTGATAGGGGCGCACTTTGTTGATCAGCGATTGGATGTGCTCCTCTAGAAATACCAACAAAATTCAGCTACAACAACGTTCCCGCTCGCCGCACTGCCAATGATGATAGTGCCTACGCGTGCTAACGTAAAATAATTCATTCATGTTCTACATAAGGAGTTTAGGGGAAATGCCTACCAGTATGTATTTTCCCATGTCGTCCCAGGCTGGACTTCTGAGTGAAGCGCATAAAACAGATGTGGCACTGGTACGGCCGCACTTTCTCTAACAGGGCTCGTCTGTGCTCCTCTATAATTTATACGAGTTTCGATATAGCAACTCAGCACTCGCTCAAACAAATTATTTCATTAATGCCTATTGTTAAATGTTACGACTATACCATTCACACATTCAGGGGGAGGTAGGCTAACGGCTAACGGCTAACGACTATCGACTACGAGTTACAGTAAGTGCCGTGACGCACAACTTGGCTGTAGGTATAGGTTAGAACCCACCGGTGTGTATTTTCCCGTGCCGGCCCAAACTCGATTTCTGTGTGAATCTCACTAGGCAGACGCCGCACTGGTAGCGTCGTTCCTTAGCCAGCAGCGAGCGTTTGTGTTCCTCTGAACGAAACCATCGTACACGTCAACATGTTAATATATGTGCGTTTGTTTACAAGACGGACGCGAGTGACGCGAGGGAGTGAGTACTGAGCAACGTTCATACAGACAGTACAGACAGTACGAACAGATCCAACCCACCCGTGTGTATTTTCTTGTGTCGGTTGAGACTGGAGCTCTGCGTGAACCGCATCTGACAGAGGTCACACTTGTACGGCCGGTCCTTCACCATCAACGCGCGCATGTGCTCATCTAGAACCCACGCCACAACAACGCTCTCACACAGTACCACGGCGAACGCACAACCGAGTCGCACACATACACAGGGTGCTCTCGATTGCGGATTCTATACCTCCCCCTGTTTACCTTACATCATTGAAGCCTTCCTCACGCCCTGATCTTTATTGTGAATCTTTTAACATTTTGGACACAACTCAAAAACTATTCACATTTGTAAGTTAAGCATATGTATTGTCAACTACACGGACGCGACAGGCGCGGTGTCGCGGTGCGACGGTGCGACGCGACAGTACCACCACACCAGCACCGGAGTCGCTGTCGTTGTCGCTATACCTACGATATATTGTGTGTATGTTCGGCGTGAACCCGATAGGTGGCTATGTATACGTAAATTGCATACTATAATTATCATTATCGCGTGTACGTGCATAGGTATAGGTGCATAGATATTGGGGTTTTCTATCTAGAAATTCTCAGTATCAGTTCGGAGTCTGGAATCTGTGCCCAGTGTTTTTAAAATAATAAGATATATATAAATATAGATATTTAAGTAATCAAATAAATTAAATATGCATTTATAGTAAAAAATAAACAACTCAATATATATTACGACAATACATATAATATGCGAATATGTGGCCAAATATCAGGGCGTCAAAATAGGGTACACACTGTCGAGCATCTGAGAGTAATAAGTAATTCGCCTGTTTTGTTAATAGACTTATTTTTCCGGGAGGTTGCAATAAATAAAAACAGACGACAATATGGACATTATGTGAAACTCAGAAACTCGACACTTTCCAAAAACTAATAAGCAAAAAAATCAAAAAATAATATTTTTTATATACTTAATGAATCGCGGAAACAGGAGGAGGTCGACATTATTAAATTATATTCATAAATCCAATTACATCATATTATTTAACAATCCCCTCATGGTACCCAGAAAATTGTTATTACTTCATAAAACACTTATGTGTTTTCTACAACACTTATTTTAATAATGTAACTTCCATATAACGCTTTCCTAAACCTCTGTCCTACAGTACCTAATGGCGCAGACTAAAACATTACAATAATAAAAACAAAAGAAACGAAAGCAATCATTTTCACAATGAATACTCATAATTGATGATAAATGGTAGAAAGAAAAATATGGAAATTACATTTAATTTAATCTTGGAAACACTGATTATTAATTCAGATTTCTTTTGCATTATATGAAACAAGAATGACTAGGAATTATGACGTATTTTGAGAAAAACTTAATTATTATATTTAACATTTGAAAACAAACCTTATTGGAATGATATAAAATTAATGCAATTTCCCCTGACTGGATCATAGGTACTGATTAAAACGTCCATTATTCCATTAGTAGGAATGTATCTTAGCAAGTTCGTATTAAGAGGTCGACATTACGTTTAATGTAGGTAGGTATAGGTACTTAGTGCCGCGTGTAGACTGTAGAGCATAGACTAGGACTCACCTGTGTGGACGCGTTTGTGCGTATTGAGACTGGACTTTTGTGTGAATCGCTTTAGGCAAAGGTCGCATTGGAAGGGGCGCTCCCCTGTGTGCGTGCGCATGTGCACTTCCAAGTACGGCTTGCGACAAAACGCCGCGTCGCACACCTGCACAAACAACATAGGCTGGTGGTAGGATATTCATCTCCGCCCGGATGGCGACCACCGTACACAGGGTGTACACCGTACACCGTACACCGCTATAGTGGCACACGCAAGTGTGTCGCGTTCCGGGATCAGCTAGTGTACATCCGGTTTTTGTTATGGGTCTTGAGTTGGGGTATGATGTTTGGCCGTTTTGCGGCATTCTGAATACTCTGACAGTAGACCCTCGACCGCTTCTTCACCTCCTCGCCATGACGTAGTGTGAAGAAGCTACACAGCAGGCCGGCATGATTGTGTTGAGTAGCGGTGGATAGTATGTCTCTCGCTGATTGATTCTCTAATTAGACAGCATTGCGCTTACCATCCGGTGCAGTGTGGTCACTTTGCCGTATCATTGTACCATTGTACCTTGTATTTTGTACCAGGCTTTTTTAATCTGTATATACAGGCAACATCCTGTATATACAGATTATCGATACGTTATTCAAAATATATATGAGTCGTATAGAACCAACGTCGGCAAAGTAGGGCAGACTTATTTTATGGCAAATTAAAAAAAAACTGATAAATTTAGTCTAGCGACAATTTTGCTGAATAATCTAAGTACAGGGATGCATATTATCTCCGAGTTCACTATTAGTGGAATGGGCCTGTGCGACGGAGACTGTGAATAATCTTGTGCGCCACTTTTCCTCATATCAATAGCATAGCATTTCATGGATTCAATAAGTAGTTGATTTTGATTTGATGTAAGGGAACCAGTATCTTATCTGTATATATAAAAGAAGAAACTGACTGACTGACTGATCGATCAACGCACAGCCAAAACGGCTGGGGTTAGAGACTTGAAATTTTGACAGTAGGTACCTTTTATGACGTAGGCATCCACTAAGGAAGGGTTTTTGGAAATACCACTCCTAAGGGGATAAAATAGGGGATGATAGTTTGTATGAAAATCCGTCATTTTTGAAGTTAAGTTTATGAAAATTAGTATTAGGCCTTTTAGTCAAAAATAAAAAATATATATTTCAGGACTTTTGGAAGTTCCACCCCGAAGGGGGTTAAATAGGGTAAGAAAGTTGAAAATCCTTCATTTTTGCATGCATGAAACTTGGTATTTTGTAGTGTATACTTTTTGTCTCAAACATGACCTCCACGCGGGCGGAGCCGCGAGCAACAGCTAGTACATAATATACAAGTATTGTTTACCGTGCATTGGAAGGGCTTGTTTCCAGAATGGAGTTTCATGTGGACGTAATAGGATGACGCGGACGATAGTACTTTACCGCAGACCTGAAAATAAAGAGATTTTTTAGAACCGAAGACAAATTTAACTTATTTCTTGAAAAATAAAGTTGGTTTATAAAAATGCAAATTAAATCTTGAAAACTTATGTTTTATTTATATTAATGATAATATTTTAATAATAAGAAGAAGAATAAAATAAAAAGGTTTCGCAAAAACAGTCAAGTAGCCTATTCTTCAGAGCCCCCAATCTACAGGGCGGGAGGCGCTAGTCAGTCGTCAAACTCGGCGCCTCCTTCTCGTATTGCGGCGCGCGGGATACCTTCATTCTCGATCCCGTTCTCTCCTTCTGCGAGATGAAACGTTCGCAGAAGGAGGCCATCGCACGCCACGACCTTCGTCTGCCGACCATGGCAGCCACCACGGCCGGCAGCGAAAGGTCTCCATTGACATTGAGAGAGCGCTGCGCTATTCGTCTCAGACTGGACACTCCTCGAGGGTGTGTTGAGCCGTGTCATTTCGGCAGTTACCGCAATGGTGGCACACGGCAGACTCCCCCTTTCTAGTTGATTCGGCCCTAGGAAGTGTCGATACTTTGGAGTATCGATACTTTCATTTCGATACGTATACGAGTACGATACTTTTTCTTCGATACTACTCATGAGTACAGTATCGATACTTTGTATTTGATACCGATCACCGCACGGGCGCGATCACTGGCGAAGCTCATAAGTTCGCAAGCGTGGTATCAGGGCTGGCTGTACTTTATATCGCCGCGTAATTGTATCACGCGCTACTAATTAATGATTATTCCATCTATGAGAAGGTGATCAAAAATATGTTGGGAGGTGAAGCGACTTTTACGTACAGTGCAAGTGATAGTGGTGTGGGGGAAGGATAACAAGACAGGACTCTCACAGACCAAACGAAACGCGACAGCATAGCTGCCACTTGACGCCGGTTTTCTGTGAGAGAGTGGTTCTTCCCCGGGCGTGCCGGCCCATTCGGCTGCTACTCGAAGGTGCGCAGCATGGCACTACCACTAAAGTGCAAGTGATAATAATATTGATAGGGTAGTCCCTATTTATTAGAGATATCGAGGGTACTCTATAAATAACTGTGAGTAGATTGATAATTATCAATATCGTTAATCATAATCGTCCTATACCACTGTTGGTCTAGGTAGCAGTTCAGCATAGAGAGTTATGCTGTCCGTGCATACTTGAGACTACTTGGATAGTGGTACTTGGTACATCTTGTGACATCACATACATGGCGTTGTGACAGTGATAACGGTCATTTATGTACCTTATAGTATCCATCTATAATGGCCCTCTATTAAAAGTAGTCCCCTTAAATCTATAATGAACAATGAGAATTGAATGGTAATTGGTAAAATTCACATAAATAAAAAATATATGAGAGCAAGCCATTGGAGCTGTTTTTAGTTTCACGATTTTCAATAACTAACAAATACAGCGATAATTTATATCACTTATATTGAAAAATATATATTTTTTTGTCGTTGTTGTTAAACCAACCTAGTACCTTAAATTATTAAAAGCTCACTCACTCACATATATCTTTGCAGTTTTTGAACAAAGTTCATACATTTTTTATGAATGGAATCACACACGTCTGCTGGTGGTAGGATATTCAAATCCGCCATAGTGGCACACGCAAGTGTGTCGCGTTCCGGGATCAGCCAGTGTACATCCGGTTTTTTGGGGGTCTAGAGTTGGGGTACAATGTTTGGCCTTTTTGCGGCCTTCTGAATACTCTGACAATAGACCCTCGACCGCTTCTTCACCTTCTTCCCCATGGCGTAGTGTGAATGAACAGGCCGGCATGATTGTGTTGAGTAGCGGGGGATAGATCGTCTCTCGCTACTCGATACTCTAATTGGACCGTACTGCGCTTACCATCAGGTGAAGTGCGGTCACTTTGCCGTGCTAGGATAAAAAAAAACGTCCACCCAGTATTCGTAGATATAAAATCAAAATTGGGAAACTTCTAGAATGTTTTACAGCCCACGGTCCAGTCACCGCCCGGACACTGCATAGATGTGTATGGTCATATCACAAAACATTTTAAAACTATACTTACTTTACAAGCCTGTGGCTTCGACCGCGGTGCCGACTGACCACCTCCGTTTGAGACTTCCATTTTCGTTTGTACTGAACCCAGGTCGACACCCATACCCTGATAAAATGTATGATAGAAATGAATATAGACACACACACACATATCTTATAATTCCAATAAAAGAAAATATGCATTAAAACTGATCCGTTAAAACTCGGATGTACAAAGCTAGAAATTCTCTAGGTAGTTGACAAATTGTGTGATTAGAGCATACAATTACTATAACTGGTTAAATCAATATTAATTACTAGTGTCCGACCGAAGGTTCGGTTTCAGTTTCGGCAAGTTTCACTCACATACCGGTCAAAAACGTAACCCTCACTTTCGCTTCGCCGTAGTCGGGTAAAAATAATGGCAATATCAAACAAATATATAATTTTTATGAAATAAGCCAAATTTCACTAAACAATAGATTGTAACATGTCTGAAAAGTTTCGGTTTCGGTTTCTATAGAAATTCCTGTTTCGGTCGGACACTATTAATATCGGGAATTATATTCAAGATTTAGTAGTTCCAACTTCAAAAAAGGCCAAAATTTTAATTGAAAAATATTTTAAATGTATTAACATTTAGTAGTTGACATATAAGCTGTGGATTTATGGAGCGGCATAGTCGAATTTCGACCAAGCTCATTAATGTAAGATTAAAAAAAAAAAAAAATACCTGGGAGCATTGCCGTCCATCCATTTCCATATCTACCCCTTCATCGTCCATACCTTTGAAGCTCAGCTGGAAAAAATAACATTTGTGAATACAATTTTTGTGCACCAATTTTTTTTTTCAAGAAACACGACACAATCTTTAAGGCTTAAGGTTACTTTTTTTAACGACGAACGTTAGATTCGCCTGGTCAAGTGTGTAACTTTTACAAGCAATGTTTTTTTTTATACTGGCACGGCAAAGTGACCACACTGCACCTGATGGTAAGCCGCTACTCAACACAATCATGCCGGCCTGCTTCCTCACACTATGCCATGGGCAAGAAGGTGAAGAAGGTCGAGGGTCTATTGTCAGAGTACTCAGAAGGCCGCAAAACGGCCAAACATCGTACCCCAACTCTAGGCCCCCGACAAAAACCTTTATAATATTAATAACCTTTTGTGCACAAAGAGAGTAAAATAAGTACTTGGATAGATAGAGAGAGAAAGAGAAACCTATTATATACACTGAGTACTTAATTTAAAACAAAATTTTGGACTTCAATGTTGACTGCCTTGGTGGCGCAGTTGTAATTGCGCATGCGTTACAACCGCTGTGCTGAGGTCTCGGGTTGGATACCCGGGTCGGGTAAAGTGATATTGGGTTTTTCTATATAGAAATTCTCAGTATTAGCCCGGAGTCTGGAACCTGTGCCCGGTATGGCGATAGGCTCGCCCCCTATCACATTATGGGACCGAAATTCGGCGAAAAGTGGGTGTACTGGTTACACCTCTGCCTACCCCCTCGGGGATTATAGGCGTGAATGTATATGTATGTATGTAATTAACCAACAAGGAACATTCCTTGGTGTGGCCACCAACTCTTGTAAAGCACTCAACGTTATAAAAATAAATTAATTTGTCATTTAAGCCATGTTTTTGTGAAAGCCTATATCTGTACCTTACAGGTTTTAGAGGTATAAAACATCAATCACAAATTTTGCAGGAAAGGTAAAAATGAGCTTAAAACATTGAATACAAATACTGGTTGTTTAAAAGTTATTGAAATTTACTAATCATTCGCATACAATTTAATGTTTTGTACCATTATGAGCAACTTGGTTCAGCAATTTCGTTGATTTTCTGTTTCTTTTTCAAGATTAAAAAAAATGGCCTTACTAAGTACCTCCAAAGGACAGATAATTAGCGATGGATTGACATTGATGGTAGATAGTGTTGTTACCTCGTCATCCTGTTGTAATTCCTGTTGTTGGTGTTGTTCCATAAGATCCTGTTGGTGTACTTGGTGTTGCACTATAAGGCTGTCCTTCGAGTCCTCTTGGTGTTGTTGGTGATGCATGCTGATGATCCCTTGGTTTGAATCCGAACGGATTATTGTTGGAGGGCCGGAGTGTACGTGTGGATGGGAGGTGTAAAAGCTGCAATATACAAACAATTTAGTGCTATTGGCTTATTGTATAGTGCATATCTTTATATATATATATATATATATATATAATTCTACTGTACGTGTGTATGTCACTGAACTCCTCCCAAACGGCTGGACCGATTTGAATTATTTTTTTGTATTCGTTGGGGTGGGTTTGGGTTTTTTGTATCCGCCCGGCAGATAGCGCTGCAGTCGGTGTGGCGCAGCTTTTACGGACAGGACGACGTCTGCCGGGCCTGCTAGTTATGTATAAATTGTGAAACTAAATTGCTTTAGTGTTTATTCTGCACTGTGTATAATGTGAAAAAATATATCAAATTATAAAAAAATACATTTAAAATTAATTCATTATATTTGAAATTTCTTTTAAATATATTGTAAATTAATTCAATAAGCAAGCTACTTCTTAAGTATGTATCATAAAATTATGTAAATGGTATGTATTTGTCGGTAATAGTGTTTGAATACACCATCATTTGTATGTTTATTGGTGTATAAACAGTTTTTATTAGTTTACGCGTAAATTAATGGCCTCTAAATCTGTCAGACAAATTAAACTATGTTCTTACATGATATATTGTAAAAAGTAAGACTGCCTCGGTCGCGCAGTTGTAATTGCGCATGCGTTACGACTGCTGTGGTGGGGTATCGGGTTCGATCCCCGAGTCGGGTAAAGTGATTTTGGGGTTTTCTATCTATGAATTCTCAGTATTAGCCCGGAGTCTGAAATTTGTGCCCAGTATGGCGATAGGCTCGCCCCCCATCACATTATGGGAACGAAATAAATTCGGCGACAAGTGGGTGAACTGGTTACACCTCTGCCTACGCCTGTAACCCCCGAAGGGTGTGTATACATATAATATATTATTCATATTGTAAAAAATATGTGCAAAAAGGTAAAAACAGGGTCATAGTATGTTTGTTATTGTTTATATTTACCTCATAGGCTCAGCCTTGATCTGTTGTTCGAACATGGATATAGTGGCGAGTAGGTCGCCGGGGGGTGGCACGGGGACACCCACGCCCCGCGCCACACCCCCGACGCCCACGCCCCAGTGTGCCGGGAAACTAATGGCGGACTCGATGCATTGCATCCATTCTCAACCCCATCCACCTGGAGAACCAAAATATTCAACATAAATACGTAGATAATATAATAGCCAACGGAAGACTTAGTTAATAATAATAATAATAATAGCACCCAACAGTCACACACATAGCCCCGACCCCACACTAAGATACGATATGTTGTGGGTATCAGGGACTACGAGAGACCTTCGGTCTCACAACACCCAGACCCCGGACACAAATATCTGTCTGACACACAAACATTTATCCCGGTGTGGGAATCGAACCCACGGCCTCTCGTTTCACAGCCGGCTACTCGCAATTGTGCCACGGAGGCTGTTAATGACATAGAATCTAATACTACTAAATCTATTACTTTTAAA
This sequence comes from Laothoe populi, assembly GCA_905220505.1. Taxonomy (NCBI): domain Eukaryota; kingdom Metazoa; phylum Arthropoda; class Insecta; order Lepidoptera; family Sphingidae; genus Laothoe; species Laothoe populi. Next base: position 9,458,855 of record HG992164.1, on the reverse strand, counting down.
TAATTTTTAACATAGTAGTGTCACGCTGTTATGTGTACATAATTTTTGGGCCATCTCAAGAAGAACCACTCTGTTACTCAACACCAACTGTTGTTGTTGAGTTAAGATGCTGTTACGTTTCGTATGTGAACTCCGTAAGCCTTAATTCCCAGGCTCTTCTCAATGTTCAACTGAATCGTTTGTTATACAATAGCATAAAAATATTAATTTATAAAATCTGAAGTGGCAGTTGAGGTCAGGATTGTTCTACAAAGATTCTCACATTATTAAGAATTTTACAGTATATACAACATACACACCGCACCATTTTCCGTACAAAAAACAAGCGACATTATCGCTGTTTGCTGGTTCTATTTTATATAGAATTTATGACAGAGGTAGCGTAAGGTACGCCACGCCACCTATCACAAAATGGCATAAAAGTATGCTGGACTAGCTGTTGCCCACGGCTCCGCCCGTGTGGTATTTATTTTTGAAAGAAAAGGTTAAAATTCATTATCAGACATCTTAAGCTATTACATTTTTCTATATTTTTCCATCCCATAGGAACCGTATTTTTCCGGGACAAAAGTAGCCTATGTCCTCTGAAAATCGTGTAAATTACTAAAATGTACAGACAGACGCTACAGATTTATATAATATGTAGATATAGATGAACCGTTGTGTGTATTGATAATCAGTACCTACACTGCTGTCTGGCTCTTCGACCATAAAGGCATTAGCTTGTGCAGGTGTAATGGATATGTATCTTAGTAGTAATTAGTAATGTAGGTACAGGGCAAATAGCCATTAGATAATGTATAGATCTTTTTAAACTAATACCAAAAAACAATCCATAAGTAAAATTAAATAAACTAAAAAACTGAACAAAAATCACCACTAAAGTCACATAACAATAATTTGGTACAAAATGAGGTTTCTCACTTTGGGACCTTAACCACCGGCATGTGGCTTGGGTCCTAGGCCTCGCAACAGAGTACAATTTTAACATGTGTACTACCTATACCTACATTCTTACATGAAAGATGGATTCGTTACCAAAGCCGATGTCTGTAAATTGAAATGGTACCCACAAATTCTCTTACAATACTCCCATATTTTGAGATAATTTTACGCGTAAGTTTACCGTTTTGGTATCGGACAAAACTTTTGTAACCACAGCACATTTTTGTAATATTAAAGGAAACATTTAAATATCCGATCTTTTTCAAATATGGATTAGTAAAACAGACTTGACCAAAATGCACTCCTAATCCTCACTTTAAAAACTACATTTTCGTCGTCTGCTATTTAAAGGCTATTTTTCGTTGTCATAAAAACAAGTATTCACCAAGTATTTCCACATGTTAAATCAAAGCAGACACACACAAAGTAGGTATTAAAGTTCTGATTACATAGAATGTTTGTATTTTCAGTAGTGACCGACCGAAGATTCGGTTTCGGTTTCGGCAAGTTTCGGCAAAAATATCTAGCTTCGCTACCAATTTTGGTTTTGCCAGAAAACCTACCGAACCTTCCGGCCACACGAAACTGCGTTCGTGAATTATCGAGCGTCGCTCGGTTGCCTTAGTCTTTGATAAAGGAATATCAATATTTATATATCAATGGGAAAAGTTCGTGTATCGGTGACACCCCCCATCGTCAGCTGTCAGATCGCCGGCCGGTCTGGCGTGATTTTATTAATAAAGCAATAATTGACCTAATAGTTGTAGACATACCGTATACTTTTGTAGAAGGCGAAGCGTTCAAACGACTCAATTTCACTGATAATGATACATGATAATGAAACATATGAGAAAGTGAACTCTAAAGTAAAAAAAATAACGGCAATCTCAAACAAATATATAATAATAAAAGCACTGTATTAAACATTGTCCCACTGCTGGGCACGAGCCTCCTCTACTAATGAGAGGGGTTAGGCCTTAGTCCACCACGCTGGCCTAATGCGGGTTGGTAGACTTCACATACCTTCGAAATTTATATAAGAATTCTCAGATATGCAGGTTTCCTCACGATGTTTTCCTTCACCGTTAAAGCAAGCGATAGAGGTGTGTGCCACTTGGGTTTCGAACATACGACTTTCGTCTTGACAGACCGTACCGCAATCAACTAGGCTATCGCTGCTATAAATATAAACAAATATTTAATTTTTTCACATATGTACTTTAATTATTGTTTTTTATTTAATTAAACACGTTTTCACTGTCTGTATAATGTATAAGTCTATGAAATAAGCCAAACACTAAACAATAGATTTTTAACAAGTTTGAAAAAGTTTCGGTTACCGATTCGGTTTCAGTCGAAACTGAAACAAATACCGAAGATTCATTTTCGGTAGAAATTCCTGTTTCTGTCGGACACTAATTTTCAGTATATTGTGTTCCGATTCCCGCACCGAGACAAATGTTGTGGCAGACAGATATGTGTTTCGGGTCGGGGTGTTGTGAGACTATAATCCCTCGTAGTTCTCGATACTTAAAATACAGATTGGAACTAGTGTGGGGTAAGGACTATGTGTAAATATTGGATATATGTATTTGTTTAATATTTAGCGGCAACAGGTAGATACATAATGTTTTATACAACTACAAATAGATATTAGGAGGAAATAGTTATTTAAGTATGAATTTTTAAAAGTAACGGAAAACACCATAATTAGTATATTAATATATATTGAAATAAAACGAAATTTACGAATTATATCGCGGTTTATTTTACTTTTTTAACTTTTGTAAATTTCGTTTTATTTCAATGTATAATATTCGCGTAAATATAAGAAACCAATATTAATATATATTTCATTGCGTTAAAAGCTAAAAATCTTCATAATAACCGGAAAATCAATGTTGAATACCTACATTGACTTATATTCTATAGACACGAACTGTCGAAGAAAAAAGATGTTCCAAAAACCTTGTCCACCCACTAATGCCATCTATTCATTTTACTAAGAACTATTTGGATGTTATAACTCCCGTCACTTTCTCTCGAAAGGGACTTTCGCGCGCCAAAACGGGACAAACTATATACTGAATTTTGTTATGAAATATAGACTTCCCGTATTCAGATTTTAAATCAATTAATATTACGTTCTAAACGTTATGAAATTATGTTATTTACCTTATATACTATTAACAGTTTCACTGTAAATCAATTTAAGGCAGATTTGTTCGGGAATGTTCCTACAAATAACTAAAAATTAACTGATGTTCATTCGTAGGTGGCATGAAGCATACTAACGTCGGTGCAGTGTATACACCGCGACTCGGTGGAACATAATGTTTGTTCTGGTTGCCGCATCTAGTACGTAGTACATATAGATCGCTGGTTGAATATTAAAACTCTGCTAGAGGTGAGCAGGTGTGTAATGCCATAGTGGGAACATCTTCCTACTCTCTCGCAGGCCCGCGTTATAAAGGTTTGAACGTCAATTGTATTGAATTGGTAATTATTATTGAATTGGTTTAATTGTATTGAAGCTTCTAAATGCCCGTCTGTACTAAAGTTGTTCATATACAGTTTACCTAAAAAATTCGTAAGCAACGTCTAGCCCAAATGTTAAGTGCATATTAGTGCAGTGCATTTTACGGCTGATTCGCATCCTTATTCATAAACTAAAATGTTGTCAAAGTTTAGTGCAAACAAGCATAAAACACAGTGAGGCTAAAGTACTTGTACGCGCGTATTCAAGCAGGTTAGATCAAACCATTTTTAATAAGTCAATACTAATCAGTGGCATTATTTTTTTTGCTTTTGCGTCCTCGTTTGTAATTAAAAGAAAGTATGTATTTCAATGGTCCTTACAGCCTTTCATACAATATTTCACAAAAAATATTACGTCCCTTCCCCTCCACCCCCTTTCTGTTGCTTTCTCAATCTCTGCAAGCCCCTTAATAAATATAGCGTCAACTCTAGAGTAAATCGACGCCTCCCCCCCCCCTCATTATTTGAAATTTTAATATAGACTTTCGAGCCTCAAATTATATTTACTTGTTTGTTAGAAACGGTTGAAGACCTAGGTTCAAATACTGGTCGAGAGATTAAAATAAATGACACCAAACAGTCACACACATAGCCTCGACCCCACACTAGAATATGGAATTGTGTCGTGTGTATCAGGAACTACGAGAGACTCTGTCTCAGAAAACCCAGACCGACACAAATATCTGTCTGTTACACAAACATTTGTCTCGGTGTGGAAATCGAACCCACGGCCTCTCGTTTCACAGCCGGCTACTCGCCTGCGCCACGGAAGCGTTTTGGCTCTGTCCAAAATTATTGAGAAGAAATTTTATACTGGATCTAATGGCGCCAATTACTATACTACGTACCGCTATTTTCGGTACCGTATCTAAAAACAATACAACATACAATACAGCAGTATTACATGCATCTATATAAATAAAAAATAATTAACATTATTGCTTGTTAAGCGCGTCACTTGAGAACCATTGGACAGCGGCTATATCTATAATTTCTTGTAATATTCCGAATAAGATTATTAGTGATAGAAATTTGTAAACTTCGGGATATCTAAAAGTATTTTTCTATGGAATTTCAAAATCTTTACGGTACCGATAAACATAATCACTTAAGCGAAGCTGCGAGAAAAAGCTAACCGATCTATATAATATTGTATATAAAACACAAAAATTGTTTCTACCTATTATAGACTTCGAAACGACTCAACCGATTTTAATGAAATTTTATGTATGTGTGTGGTTGAGTCCAACATAAAAAATAGGAAAGTTTTGGATCCGATAGGTGGCGCTGTTGTAGAAATCTGAATTTCTTGTTTTCAACAAAAAAATCGGTCCATAGAGAAGGCGGTTTATGGCAGGACAATGTCTGCCCGGGACCACTAGTAATATCATATCTTCTTTTTTGTCGTTTCTCAATTTTTATTTCTTTGCTTCTCGCAATCTATTGGATATTTCTTGCCGGAGGTAGACCTCTGTTAGGGTACGATGTTTGTCCGTTTTGCGGCCGTCTCAATACTCTGATACTTAGACCCTCGACCGCTTCTTCACCTTTTTGCCCATGGCGTAGTGTGAAGAAGCAAGCCGGCATGATTGTGTTGAGTAGTGGAGGATAGATTGTCTCTCGCTGCTCGATAATCTAATTGGACGGCACTGCGCTTACCATCAGGTGCAGTGTGGCCGCTTTACTGTGCCAGGATAAAAAAAATGGGTTTCTTAGGAAATTAGTGCAGTGGTTTCTCCGTGCCTTTTGCACCAGATCTTTTAGGGGCTATTCAAGCCCCAAGGTCACTGATACCTCTTCCAGTCGGTTTCCCGACTAGGTTGATGCTTATCCCGCCATAGCTCGGTCGCCAGAACCCTTTCTTTTGTCTAGCAGGGAGCACCATGGTGGCTGAGGCCACCGCCGTCAGCTACTCTGACGAACCACTAGCGCGTTTAGGAGGGGTTGGCTTGGGTCGGATAGATGTTTGGCTCCGTTCTCAAATAAGTAGTAGTATAAAGTAATATCATATGGATGTAGCTATTATTACCACATAAGTAACAACATTACCATAGGCCGCAGGGCAGCTTGTGGCAAGCTGTTGGGAAGTAGCGACCCACGTACCCGAGTGCTCCCGGGGGAGGATCCTTAGGAGTTCTTAATCTCTAGCTTGCCTTCACCGGCTGGTTGGGATGAACAATGACGAGGAACAGATCCCCGTATCTGGCTTGCCTTCACCGGCTGGTTGGGATGAACAATGACGAGGAACAGATCCCCGTATCTGGCTTGCCTTCACCGGCCGGCCAAAGCGTTACGCTCGAAGATCGCAACGTGATGGGACCCTAAGGGAGCAAATGATCGTTGTTTAAAGTCCAGTGACACCTCTTAATCCTTTGGCCGCTCAAATGATGTTGTTCCCTTGTTGCTTTTTCTAACGACTATTTTAGGAATCCCAAAGGAGGGAGGCAAATGCCTGAGTTGCCGAGTCACCACCTGCCTATTTTATCCGTGTCATTAACATTGGTCAGGCAGGTGCCATAGTTCTTCCCAAAGATCTAATTAACCAATCCACCAACACCTCTCCTCAATAGACCCGTATATGTTATCCATGCCTATAGACCTTTTTTTTTTTTTTTTTTGTCGCGGGGAAAGCGTTTTATTACTACCGCCCGCTTCGGGGGGAAGCGGAATAAGAATAAAACGGTTATACTGGACTAGCCGGTCTTACGACCCAGCATCCCCCTCGCCCGGATGATGGCTATCCGGGCAGCCGCTGGGCCGAGTCCCTACCCCCTATGTACACCCCACCCGACACTACCAGCTAAAACCCCGCGGTGGCCTTCATCGGCGCTTACGGAGCGATCCCGGGGTATTCTAAGGAGTGCTAGAATTGCTGCCGGAACCGCCCCTGCGCGGTGCTGCGTAGCAGCCCATCTCCATGGGAGGGCTTAGGAGCCCCCGCGCACCGAACAACGACAGCGAACGAGGCCTTACCACACGCGCTGCCGTCCATCTCGGGGTCGCACGATGCTCCGAAACTGGGAGTGCATCGATTCGGGCTGACAGCCCCCCGCTGCGAGCCCGCGACCCCCGATGGCCCCAATTAGTCGCCTCGTACGAGAGGCAGGGGTTACCGTGGTGGAATTCAAACGCCCCCGTTCCACAGGGCGGGAGACGCCGGTCAGTCGTCCACCCGGCGCCTCCTACGCCTTCTCTGGCGGCGGGAGGGATCATTTCGTTCCCGATCCCTCTCGGCACTCTCCTTCTGCGAGATGACGCTCTCGCAGAAGTGGGCCACCGCACGCCAGGACCTCCGGATGCCTATAGTCCTGACCTACACCAACCGAGATTTCCTTGGGTGCACTCGTTAAGTGTACAGGGATGACCATCGGCTGGTGTAACACCACCACTCTACGTGTTGGCTTGACATTCTACATATATCTCATATTATATGCCAATTAAAATAAAACGAAAAGCTAATGTATTGAAACTTAATGGATACGGAACATTACTAGTTGCGTAAGGTGTTAGGAATAATTCATACAAGAAATGTGAAATGAGTTTAAAAAGAAGTTATAAAGCTGAAACATTAGAACTTAGCTTAGTTACTTACTTAGTTTTAGCCATATAATATAATGTTATATGGCTAAAACGGTAATCATATGGGGAAAAAGATGTCTGGTGGGTTACGAATGTTCAGGCTACATGCTATTAGTGAAAAGAAAGCATGGATAGGTTGGTTGGCTACAAGAGTTGATCAAATAGAATGAAATAGGCAGACAATAAACAAAAAAGAATGCAAGAAATAAAGGCAATGACTATGGTGAAAGGCTAGCCAAATAATGTCAATAGAAGAAAGCCGAGAAAAGTCGACTATCCCGGAATGTAGTAGCCTGGGGAAATGGGATCTTTATTAATGGAGAATAATGTAGCGTGAGAAGATGGGTTTGAAGGATTGTTCGAGAAAACCGAAACACTCACACTTGCTTACTGCAAGTGTCAGTGTTTCACCTAAAGAGTACAATGAAGATAAAGTAGGTAGGTATATACATGGTTATAACACCGTGAAAAATATGAAATGGAAAGCTTAGCATATCTGTCAAAATGGTATAATGTGGACAGCGCGTAAGTCGTAGCATGTTCATTCCAGATTCTCAAAAGTATGTTGGATTATAGGTCTATTATCAAAAGATTAGTTTAGTGCCAAGTTAGTACTCCATTGTATAAAAGCCGTAATCGTACGTAAGGATTATAATAGGGGACTGACGACACAGATCATATTACGTACACAAGGCGATTGTGGATGGGAATCGGTAATGATGGATATCCTAAATTATGGCAGCCAAATTGGTGATATTTTTATTAAAAAAATACTTTAATAAAATTAAATTTTAATTCATTCAGAAGGCGAGAACTTAATTGCGATGAGAATCCTTCAAGAGATTCATGAAAGTAAATAAATAACATGAAATAACTTAAAATCATAATAATGCGCCTATTAATTAAGAAACTTACTATTCAACAATCAAATTCAACGTCTGAGTGTTCAAGCATATCCTAAAAATTACAAAATGAACATCACCTATCCGACTATCGACGGAAATATTGACACTAATGTCAGCCATAGTCGCAGCGGGAATAAAAAATTGCATGTTACGCGCGGTAAATACGCTCAATGTGTAAACGCGGTTACGTTAGCGATGACTCAACTCTGGAGTCGGAGGAGGTCTGAACTCTGAAGAAGAAAAGTACCCATGAAACAAAGAAAATTCAGTGGTAGTATTTATAATTTTATTATGTTTTTATATTATTATGCTGAGGCCATTGACAGCAATGTTTGTGTTATAAATACGCGGCATTATAAACTGCCGATCCCGATATGCATTATAATATGTAACAAAACATAAATGAATACATATATACGTAATGTAATGTACACAAGCGTAAAACCGCGCTTATCTCTCGCATTCTTGTGTGATATATACTCGCACTATAAACTTTACTTATAGGTAGATATATTTGCCGCTTAAATAATCGGATGTAAATATAAACAAAAAACACGAAAACGATTTAGATTATTGCAAAATTATTAAATGGCGGAAGCTCACCGACTGTCTCCACCCAGCCTCCACCGGCCATCAATAAAATGGCCAATTCGTTATTGAATTTTGTCCTCAACTTCGAACCGAGGCTGCGCGACGCCGGTTGTCATCATACAAGTAATTTACTAACCGATATATCTCTAATGTAAACAATGTTAGTTTACAGTACCTAATGTATTTATCGTTTTGGTGAAAGTTATGTCATATTATACAAATGCTAAATCTGCAAAATTCTTTGCAAGAAGTACCTTTAGATAAAACAACTGCACTTAAACAAAGATAACTTAGGAAGGAGATACCTGTAGCTATTCGAAATACAATGACCTTTTATAATGTATGGAAGGAAACAGATATAATTTATTATTATATATTATTTATGCAAAATGTTCAGTTTCTCAGCGTTTATGTTATTCTATCTCTACATATATATGGCAAAGTTAGTTTCTACTCACATAAGTAAAGAAACACCTAAATATAGATGTGTATACGGAATCACATAAATTATATCACTAATTACACAATTTCGTTAAGATTGGCCATTCGAATTATGTTTTTCTTAACACCGACATAAAATGGCTGCTACCTCATTGTTCTGCGCGTTCGTTCGTGCGCATAGAAGCCGTGAACGCTTGGGGACGACTTCTCCGCCAATTAAAATAATGGCGCGAAATTTGAGGAGCCGTTAAACTACAATTTAATGTATAATTTATGATAATTATCTATAGTATACATATATACTTTATATCAGTTACTGAACTTGACGATGGCATAGAAAAATATGAACATTGTTACAACTACCACGATGAAAATCGGAATGTAAACCGCCGGATCCCATCCACAGTCATTAAACCCAACATTATTATTATAAGAACGACATGTTACTGTCTTTTGCTGATGTCGTACGCCCTCTAAATGTTGGTTCAACTGATTATCAGAATTAGTAAATATGTTACATGTTTTACAATAGTATCTCCTGTACTTCTTAGGTATTGAAAGCTTCTTTTTACGTAATTCTTCCATTATTGTAAAGTATTATTATTGTGTTTTAGTATAATGTTATTTGCCAACTTCTTTATTTGTTTACCTGAAATTAATGGGATTAAATTATAATATAAATTCGTGCTCAAATATTTATAAATTATAAACTGCTAAATTACTTACATCATTCATGGGCATTTATCAGACTACCAAACACTACCAAACATCGGTGGACTACGGCCCTCTTTTGTAAGTAGGTAGGTACAAAATCAAACGTGGGTGTCCAGGTACCTACTTCATTATTATTATTATTGAATACAATAATAAGTTATAAACACTACCGTTGACAATTAGGTATACTAAAGTGTGTAATGTTCAAAGTTTGACGGAGGTTAGGATTATATTATTATTGTTATGATGGCTAATTTATAAATATAATCAAATAATTACAAAAAAATGTGCTTTTGTACTTTTAAGTAAATAAAACATAGTATTTTAGAAGATAATATTTATGTATATCAATTTCTAAAACCATATCCCTCAACCTCATAGATTATAGGTATATTTTTAATAATAACTTGTCGGTTATGACTATGGAGGTAACTACCTATTTTATGTTTATTTTACTTAATAGGTTAGAATGATTCACTCCTGTTGTAGCAATAGGGAACATGTATGTACTGTATATTCATTTATAGAACTTGCTGAATAGAAGACTTTAGTATACCTAATTGAAGTTTAGATTTGGCATACTCCACAAAACAAATTTGAGTCTTGTTTAATTATATAATTTTATGATTTATCATAATTTCAAGCAATGACTAATAATTATAAACTTTATTCGATCTTTGAAGTTTTTCAATTTTCATAGTGAGCAACTGTAAAGTCGTTGTGGGCAAGGAAATCGAAGTCCGTACTCTTCTAGATGTTATTCATCAGACTTAAATCTAGTATGATTACTAGGCAGACATGGATAATGCGTTACTGCACTGAAAAATTCCCTATCCATGTAATTTAAACTACGTTTGATGAGGCTGTATGGGCTTGAACCCTTTGTCTTCCCATTATAAGGGAAAAATAATTTCAAAAAGCATGGTAGGCATGCGATCTGATTGATTGAAGAATCAATTTTACGGAGCAAAAATCGATTTTATATTTAATATCGAATCGAACCAGTGAACATGTTTTACTCTAGAAAATGTAAATTAATTTTTTTCTGTTTTGCTAAGAACAATAATATGAAATTAGTTGAATGTACTAACCATGTAAAGAAGTGTACATTTTTACTTAATTTTTAATTAAGTAATTACTAATATACTAGTTAGATTATTTATTTATTTAACACAGTTTATACATTTAAGTGTAGGCGGACTTAATGCCGGAGGCATTCTCTGCCAGTCAACCTGAGGTAGTGCAGAGATACAAGAAGGTAGGTGCTAAAATAGAATTCTACGTTAGAAGAATATATTAATATCTACACATATACTATAACAGAATAAAACTTACACATATAAATATAATAAGTCTATATAATTATAATATAAATAATAATAATAAATATAATACATAAAACTAAATAATTATTCCTGCTGTGATGATTCTGCCAATATGTTTAAAAGCAATAGATACTATGTACTCAGTGTCCCTCACCGATTCTAAACAAGTAAAATAAATAATTGAACGTTGTAACTTATTAACATTGCGTAATTTGTTGTGTTGGTTGGCTGATTCTTGTGATATACTTGTACTGAGAATATAGAAATAAATACTATATTTTTGCAGTGATTGTTATATAAAAATAAGTAATTGGTGATCGATTCTTGTTATCTAGCTCCCAGTGGGAACTGTAAACTATATAATTTCGAAACTTTTAATGTAAAAATATTTTTTATACCTGGATTTAGTTTTAAAAACAACTTTAACTAGTTAAAAACTATAAAATATCGATTATTATGGTTTTTTGTTATCCACGATATGATTTTTATTTGTATCGAAAATATAAACTTGAAAAGTAAGTCGAAAAACAGATTGATTTTTGAAAAACCTTTTTGTGTTTTTTGTGAATCGATCTCAATTGGAATCGATTTAAGAATATATTTTTTCAGAAAGAATCGCCATTTAATCTATAACTCATGGAGACTAGAGTGTAAGGAGTACAATCTTATATGGTGGACATTTTGAAAAAGTGTCCAGCTGTAAGCAGCAAATTACAACTGAAAAACCGACCATTGTGGACGCAAGCGCTTGCGCAGCAAGTGTTGTTTATGAATTTAGCAGTTGTAAACGGAGTCAATAGGGTATTTTAATCTAATAAGAGAAAAAAACTAACAATATATTATTGAGAGAGCTTAGGCAAAAAGCAGACGGAAATTTTTATTTTTTGATCATAAAATAAATTAAAAAAATCATTATAAATTTTTCAGTTCTTTAATCTGTTTCTTAACAACATGAAATAGTAGCTGCCGTGTTATTACGTCATACGGCTATGCAAATTAAAAAGTGTCAGTGTTAATGCCAACGGTAAATGATCACTGATCAACATATTTGGTTTGTATTTTTTTTATTTAATTTTTCGTAACCAACGTGGGTTTAATACATATATTATTCTCAAATTACAAACAAATATCACACAAAATGAATATGTGCATTTCTTTATAGACCCAACTGACGTCATGACTTCAGAGTAATAATGGTGTACATTGCGTCCACCGTTTTCATCAAATTACGGGCGAAATTTTGAAAATGTAAAATTTAAATGCATTTTATGACACTTGCCGATTGAATAAAAATGTTATGTTTCTTTAGTGGTTTATTAGCACTACAATCAATCTAATGGTGTGATACTTTCAAAAATGACTGTAATACCATATTGTGCGTGGCGCCCCTAATTGGTCGCTTTATGATATGAATGTTGCAGTTGTAAACGGAGTGAAGTGAGCTGAGTACACCACTTGCTCCGGTGGTACCACCCTAATTTGTCACTTTTCGACGGACATTTTTCATATACAGAGATTTTGCTCCTTATACTCTAGTCTCCATGCTATTACCCTTACATTGTTTATACACTGACCTCTATTGTAACAATGGATATACCTACGGCTAATAGAATTTGCTTTTGTTGGCAGAGTTGATCGATATTGATAGTTATCGATATCGATGATTACAACAACTTAAATAATTGAGTCGTGATCACTTCTCTAAGTAATCTGTGGTCGTGATTATACTTGTTATTCTATGGCAGATACATCAAATATATATTTATGTTGTAGATACAATGAGAAAAAATGGAATCTGTAAATCTGGAAATCATAATTTCATAACTAAAGACATTCGATACGTTTTATATAGTTGAATCTACATATTAGTTTATTTTGTGGACTATCGTTTTAAATAAAGAAATGTTAAATTTTTTGTCTATGTGGTATATACTAGTCTAGTGGTAAATAATATAGGTCTGATAGTCTAATGACAAATAAAGCACTATAGCAATTAATTTTGATTGTGAACAACCATGGAAAAATATCAAAAAGTGAATACAAAATTTGTTGGATTAATTACCTACATAAGTCCAAATACATGATCTATCATATTACCTGAAATTAATGACAGCAGCGCTATCTATGTTTCATTTCTATGACCCACGGCAATAGTAATTACTCCTTGAGCCACGGTATGCTTTTCTTATGCTATGACAGTTTGAATGACAGTGACATTTGTTGTTTACTTGTCTATGGTTGGCCAATTCTTTTTGAAAAGTTGTAGTCATGGCGGTAGGTGTTTGTTTCTTTATTTTAAAATTATCCAAAAGAATCAGTGTACAATCTTTAATTATCGCTTGGTGTTATTATATAAAATGTTTTACAGGATTTAGTGTTTACCACTGCAGGGTTATTTTAACCCAAAGTTTATTTTATCCAATTTTATATCCCACATAACCTCTTTGCTGTACAAATCGAACTTAAATGCTAAGCAAAAGGTGTTAATTCACATTGTTAAAGTAAAATATGTACTTTGCAGCGAGTACCACCGCCTGCGTTGAAGAAAGAGAAGAAGGAAAAGAAGGTTCCCAAAGATAATTCTAAAAATGTTATGAGAAATCTTCACATCAGAAAGCTTTGTCTGAACATTTGTGTTGGGGAATCCGGTGACAGACTGACTCGTGCTGCTAAGGTTAGTGCATGATATTTACTTGTATTATAAGCATCTGCTTATTAAACGTGCAACTTAAGGTGTAGGTATAATCAATATCCCTAAGTAATTCCTTTGGTTTAACTGTTAATAACAGTAAAATGTTTATACTTTATTGAGTATCTTGAAATAAATAGTCTCATTATTGTCTTTGACATTAGTAACATTGAAAGCTCAATTTTAAAATTAACCATTCTTTTTTTCTGTTATAGTGACCAAGTCCAAATTTTAGACTGTATTGTAATGAAAATATATGAATCGAGAAAAAAAATAGCCTTAGGTATTCACTATTCCTTAATAGGCTCTCACAAAGGAATTTTTATTGAATTTATTAATATTTATATTTGGTAAAATATTTATAAACACCGACATGTGGCCAGATAAAATTGTAAAACTATGCAATTGTCTTTAGAATCTAGATATATTGGAATAATTGGGCAAGTTTATCTATTGGTACTTTGTTGTTTCTTGTGTAATGAAATTAAAAATAATGTGCAAGGTTGTTGTCACATTTTTCATATGTGATGCATTAAAATGACTACTCTATATCTGCATGAATTGTTCAAGAGAAATACATAAATGTGTTTTTCTTTGTAAATTCATGCAAAATTAATATTTCCAATTTGCAACTTCTGTGCACTACTAATTTACTGCTCAGAATACTTACGGAAATTACATTTACTCTATTCGGTTTATAGGATGTTTATTTTATTTTGACTTGTTCTTGTTCAGTTGTAATCTCAAACATTAGTTTCAATATACTAATTCAATCTTCAAGTACTATTAGTCCAGTAGTCCCTGGAAATAGGTAGATTAAGACCTAATAATTCATGATCTCAGTCTGACGAATAATGTATGTACTATTAACTATCTGTGTATGGAATTGTTAAATTTTGGGCAGCACATGGAATTAACTATTGGTTCTTAGTACATGTACTGCACAAGTCTAGTTTTATTATTTTTTTGTGTTTACTTGTGGCTCCATACCTTTGACATCCTTTTTAAAGTAAATAATAAATTTACAACCTTCATATTTCCTTATAATTAAACATGCAATACATGATTACAGATTAGATATTCATAGAATATTTCATCCTTCTTTCTCATGATAATATATGGAGCACATAGATATATTTTATGCATTAAAGATAGATTATAATGTTTTATTCAAATTTTACAGGTTTTGGAACAGCTTACTGGTCAGCAGCCAGTGTTCTCTAAGGCCAGATACACTGTACGATCTTTTGGCATTCGTCGTAATGAAAAGATCGCTGTCCACTGCACCGTCCGTGGTGCTAAGGCTGAGGAAATCCTTGAGAGGGGTCTTAAAGTAAGTTGTTAATTATATTAAGCTGACTTAAATAATTTCATTGTTAATTAGATTATTTTTAGAATGTGCTTAAAATGCTGTGCAATGTATGTATGGTTTTAAATTATGTTACTAACTGTTTATCAACATTATTCTTAGCGCAGAGCATTGCACAGTTTAAATGTAAAATGTACTTACACAACATGGTTACATATTAAATCATAGGAATTCTATAGCCAATAAATTAAAAACCCTGTAAATGTTGTAAACCCATGAATAACATTATTTAAAGTAAATAAAATATATTTTAATTAAATTGCTGCAAATGTAGTACAAAACTCACTAAAATCTGTGGTGCCATAATACTTAAACAAACTACATTTCTCATGACTATAGATACATATACCACCATACTAATAAATGCTTTACCCATCTGTAATAAATGTGCATTGATTTCTCTCTATATTTGAATACTATTTAGTATCACAGGAAGCAAGACAAAACTACTTATAAATATGGCCAAAATATGAAGAGTAATTAATACGCTATTATCTATTAGAGCACTTTATGGGCAATGGTAGACCTTAGTACGAATGAAAAGTCATGTTGCTGTCTTCGAAGGTGATATTGGTTAACAAGTTCCATGGTATGATTAAGACGAAACGACGTAATAAACTTGTGTTTCATGGCAGGCTAACTGGATACATGAGGAACTTATGGTCATACGACACAGCCACAAAGCAAATATTTATGGATCTCCTGGCTTCTCAATTCCCGTAACAGGCCTAAACTGCCACTATGCAAAATATCATGTCAATCCCTTGCTCTGTGTAACTGTCCCACGTGTCTCTGTAAATTTTTCCAGGATAAAAGTAGGCTATATGCTGTTCCAGACTATAATCTATCTCTGTCCCAATTTAAACCAGAACCATGCAGCCGTTGTAGGGTGAATGACTAACGAACATCGAACCATCCATCCAAACATTCGCATTTATAATATTAGTAGGATTGTTAATGTTTGTATGGAATAAAAATTTAAAGATTATTTTTCATTAGCTAACTATTTGTCACTAGCTTTGAAATCACAATCAATATTTTTTATTACAGGTGAGAGAATACGAGTTGAGACGTGACAACTTCTCAGCCACTGGCAACTTTGGCTTTGGTATCCAGGAACATATTGACTTGGGTATCAAGTATGATCCTGCTATTGGTATCTACGGTCTTGACTTCTACGTTGTGCTTGGCCGGCCAGGTGAGTTCGACCTATTAACCATTTCATTTTTTAGTTTTATGACAGGTGTATTTCTTCTCATTTACAAATCTTTATTTGCAACCGTTTATTTATATGTATATATTACCTATTAAAATGGCATATTAAACTACTACAAATTGAGAGGAATGTTAAAGAAAAGTGTACAAATAAAAAGTGTCATGGATATTTGTGACAAATGAGTGTGTTAATTTGGATATTACAAACATCGAAAATAGAAACAAATGATAAATTTTAAAGATGTTTTGTATGGAACGGCTATTAAAGTGTTCTATATCAGTACTCAGTGCTGTCCCCTCTAGCTTTTCGACCTACTTACTCCCAGTCGCCCTAGCATACCCCTAATCAAGTTATCAATCAAATCTTGAGAGATTGCATTCCATTCTTACAATAATGCGTTTTAAAGATCTCTCAGATTAGCCAGGGTTGAATATCTTTTTTAATATGTCTTACAACCTGAGATTTAAGTCAGACGAGCATGCTAGCGACCCCTTAGTGTTGGTTTCAACATCTTGAAGGTATTCAATAACTATGGCTGTATGGGGCGTGCATTATCATGCATAAAACCAAATATATCTCCTACAAAAGAAATATGAAAACAATTTCTCCCAAATCTCAGTTAAATATTGTACCACCATTAGTGACTCATTTTCAATGACGCGGAGTTCCATATGTGTCCCAATACCATAACTGACCCTCCACAATATCCCTTTTTCCAATGATGTTGCGCTGAGTGTACCTCTCTTTTGATTGTCTCCACATTTTAATCCTATCATCTGACTTCAGGAAAAATCTTGACTCTTCTGTGAATAAATTTGAATTCATCAAAGCTTCAATTCCAATTTTCGTTATGCGAGAAACTTAATTAGAGCTACTCAATGCAATGTGTCAAGAAGTGGGCCCCTGGCACACAAGTGTGAATTTATTGCGGTCATCAGTCTTCTCACAGTTTTTGTGCTTACTGTATGTAACCCCTTGGAACTTCTTTGAGCTTTGTGCCTACCTCAGAAAAAGTTAGATTCTGATTCTAGGCGTCCTGAACTGACTGCATGAACTGGTCATTCCTGGTCGCAGTATTCCGTATAGGCCCTTTCGAATGTCGTATACCATCCGGTCTGCCGGCCGATACCCCTTGACAACTCAGTGTACCATAGATTTTGATACTCGTATTGTTTGGGCCACATGTTTGTAGAGGTACCCAATTTTAATTAAAGTTAAAGCCCTAGCAACTTCAGTGGCGTTTAGATCTGGCAGTCTCAGTTCATTTGTAACTTAACACCATAAACAAACAACACACAACAATATAAACAAGGCAGTCAAAGCAAAAATTTACACAAAACCTAAATCTAAACTTAAATTCACAAGATGGCAAATTTTTTGCAGTACGAAGGAACTCAATATTTACATAAAAACCAAACAGAAAAATAAAACATTCCAAAACTTTTCCTAATTTCGTCAGGAGAAATAAAACCTTTGTTTGCGTTCCTCTAAATTTGTCCATGGGTATTATTTGATCCAGAAATTTAATACATAAAAAAATATTCTGCATATAATTGTAATGCCTGAAATTGTTTCAAAGATTTTAAGTTATGCCAAATGTGTCTCTATATCACATAATGTGTAAATAAACATTTTTAAAATATTTTATCATCTACTTTTATAATACCTCTCCATGGGTATTGCAGTTAAGTTTATCTTTCTTAAAAGAATAATGGGGATTTCATATTTATGCACATTTGTTCAGGAGTGTTAGTATGTACAATATATTCACTCTGTAAATTATGTGCCAAATTAAACTACAGTCTTGGAAAGGATATTGGCTTTGAAGCAGATATCCTTAGTAAGATCGTAAACAGTTTCATCTTAAGGTTTTATAAATTTTTAGTGTTTCAGCAAATAACGGACTATTTATGCGCCGAATTTATACTCACCATCTTGGGTAGTAAGTTGATCTTTAGGAAAGATCTGCTTTTACTAGGGTATATCGACTTGAATTGATAAAATTAATTTAGAAATTGGCTACAGCTTGCAAACGGCAGAGGACAAAATTTCCATTGTTTACTGAACCCTTTAATCTTGACAATAATATAAATGTTAATTTCATTGACAGGTTTCAACGTAGCGCACAGAAGACGTAAGACCGGCAAGGTCGGATTTCCTCATCGTTTAACGAAAGAAGATGCCATGAAGTGGTTCCAACAGAAATATGATGGTATCATTCTTAACAGCAAAAAGTAAAATTTAAGTAAAATAAATTTTTAAAATTCCCATTGTATTTTATTTTAATACTTATAACATTAATAATTTGCAAAATATATTTTGATTTAGTCTGTTTTGATTGGCAGAGTCCAAATGGACGGAAAGGTGCGCTATAGTACAAAGTTAGCTCTACAGTTGTAGAATTTACGAAAACTGTAGGTAAAAATATTGTCTCAATATCATTCAGTCGTAGAATAGTGCAACATAACAAAATTACTCTGAATTATTGTATTTATGATTTGCATTATAAAGTCATGCCTGACACTCGTCACACGAGTTTGTTTTACAGCTGATTACTACTACTACACACATACATGATACACAATAGTTTACCTGCTATCCTCTGAAATAATGGATTTTAACTACTTATGTACGGCTCGCAACACGCTAGTTTTGTTTCCCGTACTCGTGGTTCGTGGAAGCCACATCCAAAAAGCGAAAATGTATACACACATTTTCGCTGTTCAGATTGTTGTGAAACACTTCTGGTATGGGGCGGCCGCATATGAGTCGTATAGAACCAAAACCGGCAACGTGGTAGAAGAGCAAAAATGAAAATATATGGCAATATAGAAAATTAAAATATTGCATCGACCAATGCAATGTTTTATAATTAAAGTGGGCTGTAAACCTTTCTAAAACACAGAACAAAAGTTGCTTTAGAACCAAAGTCGGCAATCTTTCACTATCAACCAAACAGGAGCGTCTCTCAAGTCAACAATCTATCTTATTTCTCATAAACTCAGTGCCAATCAAAAATGGCAAACTTGGCAGAAGTACAGTAGCCATTGACGATAATATACGTCAGTGACAGTAGCAAAGGCGGCCATCTTATTTTGGTGAGTTCAAACTGATACTATTACATTAAGGGCTGATATGGGTCACAGTCCTGATGACCTAGTCAACCCGGGCCTGTTATGTCAAATGTTCTGACACCTCCGTCTCCTGATGTGGCTGAGTTCCGGCTAATGCGACAATAAATCCTTAAGGTGCGCACAGAGACGACCGAGCTGAAGGACTCTCAGGGCATTGCTGAGCATATGAATAGCCTGGATAAGAGGGTTAACGCTCTCGAGCATAAACTGGAGCGAAAGGCATCTGACAAGGGTACGATGGGAAGTGTCATAGTGGAGCTGAGGTCTCAGTTAAATGAGCGGGATTAGCAGCTTCTACTCAATGACGTCAAGGTGACCGAAATACCATAATCCAAAGAAGAGTGCAACCGGTCGTCCAAGCACTACGTCACGCGGACACAGCGAGCGCGAGCGGCAGGGGGCTGAGCCCCCGCGCTGTCTGTTCATTTGGGCCACGCGTTTACTACGCACCACCCGTACTACTCGCATCGCCGCACAGTGGGCGGAAACGATCAAAACTACGCGCGAGGCAGTAAATCTAATCCAAATGAAATCATTTTTTTTAAATACTCGTAATTATGACTGCTTTCTTGTAGCACTGCGGAAATTAAATTTTTAGGGGTAGAAACCACCCCTATCAACCCCTAAGCAGGCTAAACCACCAGATTCTGGGTAAAACGAGTTCGATCAACTACATATTTAGGAAATATATATTTTATACACTGATAAGACAGGGATATACGAGTATTCAAAAAATAAATGATTTCGTTTGGATTAGATTTACTGCCTCGCGCGTAGTTTTGATCGTTTCCACCCACTGTGCGCCGTCGCGGTCGCTCGCCGCGCGTCTAGTCTAACCGCATCGTGTTATACATTATAATATTGTAATAATACAAAATAGAAATATAACTGAGTTCGTGTATTTCTTGGTTTTATTCGAACGGTACGAGACCGTACCGCAACCCCACAACGTGTTTAACTTGTTCGTAACTCGTAATAATTAATTTAGTTATCTATCGCCCAAATGATAGGCAGCGGCTTTACTGTGCTCTGGCATTGCAGAAGTCTATGGGCGGCGGTGACTACTTACCATCAGGTGGCCCGTATGATCGTCTGGATATCCAGGCACAAAAAAAGTTACTTTTGATCCCGGAAAAATGTACGGTTCCAGCGGGATAGTTTTTTGTTTTTCACAGAGCAAGGGATCGATATGATTTTTTGCATAGTGGTAGTTTAGGGATCACAGAATGACATAAGCTACTTTTATCCTGGAATACTGTATGGTTCCCCCGGGACAGTTTTTTTGTTTTCACAGAGCAAGGGAGTGACATGATTTTTTGCTCAGTACCTAGTATTTTTTGGTAGTTTAGGGATAAGAGAATGGTATAGCCTATTTTTTATACAGGCAATATGCACGGTTCCTATGGGATAGCAAAATACAGAAAGATGTAATAGCTTAAGATGACTTCATGGATTTTATACCTATTCTTTCAAAAATAACTACCACGTGGGCGAAGCTTACACCCACACTAGGTCAAATCTGCATCGTGGGTATCAATAACTATGAGGGTCTACGGTCCCACATAACCCAAAACAAATATTTGTGGATCAAACAAACATTTTTGTTTTGTTGAGGGAATAGAACCCACGGCCTCTCGTTTCAAAGCCGGTTACTTGCCCCCTGTGCCATGGAATCTGTCATATGAACGTAAAATTTACTTTGAGTATTTATACCAAAAATTAGGACATTTTATAGTTTGAATTTAAAATGTAGGTAAGCCCCTAAGGTAAGCTCTTACTTAGCGACTTTACTGCAAACTGGTATAAGTTTCATATGCGAGATTTTAAAACCCTGCATAAAACTGTCCGATTCTGTGGTTGACAATTTATTTTTCGTATTATAATATTACTAGTTGTTGCCTGCGGCTCCACTTGCGTACATGTTGTTTTTGGGAGAAAAAGTATACAATCCAAGGAGTTGTCTCCTGCGCTGACACACCTGTACCGATCGTCCTATAACTCAGATGATGTGCCTGAATCATAAAGAGGCCAACGAGCAGCAGATTCTCTAAAACGGTGAGTGGTTAGTCAATATACAATTATCGCTTTTACGCAGCGCATGCAACGGTAGCTCTCAAAAGGAAAAAAAAACCGTTTTTGCAAAATTTTTCATTGATGCTCCGCTCCTATTGGTCATAGCTTGATGCTATATCTGTATATATAAAAGAATAAACTGACTAACTGACTGATCACTCAACGCACAGGGCACAGCCTAAACGGCTGGGGTTAGAGACTTGAAATTTTGACAGTAGGTACATTTTATGACGTAGGCATCCACTAAGGAAGATTTTTTGGAAATTCCACCCCTAAGGGGGTAAAATAGGGGAAGAAAATTTGTATAAAATCCATAATTTTTGAAGTTAATCGCATGAAAATTGGTAATTTGTATTGTATACTTTTTCTCCCAAACATGACCTCCACGCGGGCGGAGCCGCGAGCAACAGCTAGTAGCCTATATAGCAGTCCTCGATAAATAGGGTAGTTGCCTGTGTTTAATTTTGTACATTATTCTCTATGCAATCGAATATAATACGCAAAAGAAACTCTTTTGCGAAAACAGAATCCAAATTGCTTAAAAAATGAGGTCACAATATTTATTTTAAATATTGGTATGAGCAAATACTCACAGGCATTAGCGAAAACGGTGGCGTATTGGGAGCATATCGGTATCTCCCTTGCACAACGGTAAAGTATAAGCGATTCATAGTACCGTGACGTCATGGTATCAGATATTCATCCTTGTACTGTTATTTGACAACTACCCCTTCCAGCAGATTTGAGTGGTGTCTAATTTACTTATTTTTGTTCGGATTCATAAAATTCTTTCGATAATAGGTTTTAGGTAATGTAACTTGTTGATTAAATTAATAAAAAAAATCGAGTCAACTATCCTATTGTCTTTTCGACACTAAAATAATTCTTCCATTCGAACCAGTAGTTCTTGAGATTAGTGCCTTC
This sequence comes from Laothoe populi, assembly GCA_905220505.1. Classification (NCBI taxonomy): domain Eukaryota; kingdom Metazoa; phylum Arthropoda; class Insecta; order Lepidoptera; family Sphingidae; genus Laothoe; species Laothoe populi. Next base: position 9,436,412 of record HG992164.1, on the reverse strand, counting down.
AAACAAACAAACTATCTAGCTTTATAATATTAGTAGGTATAGATTTACTAAGGCAATATCGATCGTATAAATATGTTGCTATAGAAACGTTGACATCAAAAAAAATGCTCTGGAAAGGTTTGTATCAGCGAGTATATAAGTCAATTGTTTGTATGTAACATGTTGACATTGCCATAACAACAAAAAGTATGATACTAGATACCAGACCAAATACTCTTTGTACCAGACTAACAACGCGGGTGATCTTTGTCTAAACTAGTTTTATTTTGTCTGAATTTTGTTTAATTTTACAACTGTACAGTAGTATACGTTATGTTCGGAGGTCTTGACAATAAAGACGACGATGTTCTTGCACCGAAAGAACCCCAAGTTACTTCACATGATCCACACGAACGTAAAGCGGCCAGGACATTACGAATTAAAAGGAGACAGGAAGCGCTTAAAAGGTAGTACAGCTACAAATTACTTTGAATAGAGATAATAAATTTAATAAACCTACTATGCTTCATACCTACATTATGAAACATAGTAGGTACCTTTCAAAAGTAGTAGGTTTACAAAATAGGCACTTGAGCTAAGCGATAATACTATCCATAAGCACTTTAAAGTGGATAAGTAAGACTAAATAGCCGAGTTGCTTTAATTACTTAGAGCCGAACAGCCTGCAGAGGAAGCTACCACAGAGGAAGAGCCCGGTCTAATAGATAATGCCACAGCATCTGCGGCAGAGGAGCTTCAACGTTTATCACTAGATGGTGCTGCTAAAGTTACTAACGTGAAGGTCACCACAGACGAACGGGAGGTTATTCGCCGCGCTCTATTTGCAGACAATATGAATAGTATGTATTTATTAAAAAAAAAATATGGAGCTTTTCGGTATTTAACTATATTCGATGACTTCGCCTATTTAAAAAATAACTAAAGCAGATGTATTGGGCTCAAGGAAAAATTTGCTGTCCTTGAGTAAATTATCTAATATCCCGTAATATATTATAGTATTTTTTTTCTATTGGTACTTTTATATTCTTGTACCTATAGTTTTGCTTATTATCTCTGCATAATTAGATTTTGTCAGTAAATAATAAATAACAACTGCATCGGTGGCGCAGTTGGAATTGTGCATACGTTACGACTGCTGTGCTAAGGTCTCGGGTTCGATCCCCGGATCGGGTAAAGTGATATTGGGTTTTTCTATCTAGAAATTCTTAGTATTAGCCCGGAGTCTGGAATCTGTGTCCGATATGGCGATAGGCTCGCCCCGTATCACATCATGGGACCGAGAATCGGTGAAAAGTGGGTGTACTGGTTACACCTCTGCCTACCCCTTCGGGGATTACAGACTTGAGTGTATAATAATAAATAATATTTGTCTGCTTGTCCTCTGAAATTATAAACAATTTTTTTGTACAAAGCTTTTTTATCAAAGTAAGCTGTTGAACGAGAATTAATAAACATTATATACCTAACACCGAAATTTTGAGCAAACAACCCGAAATGAACCAGGTACAAACAAGTGAAATACAAAGAATGCAGAGACAAAGACGACAGCCTCCGTGGCGCAGTTGGCGAGTAGCCGGCTGTGAAACGAGAGGCCGTGGGTTCGATTCCCACACCGGGACAAATGTTTGTGTGAGAGACAGATATTTGTGTCCGGGGTCTGGGTGTTGTGAGACCGAAAGTCTCTCGTAGTCCCTGATACCCACAACACAAGACTCGTATCTTAGTGTGGGGTCGGGGCTATGTGTGTGACTGTTGGGTGTAAAAAAAAAAAAGATTGATGTTTATCACTGCGATCTAGGTACTTTTTTTTGTAAATATGTAGGTTTAATGCAGAAAATAGAGGAAGAGGCTACTGAAGCACAAACACAATATGAGGCCATTACAGTTAATTGGGAGAACATGCTAGCCATTAAAGATCCTTTGGATATTGACGCTGAAATCAACGAACAAAAACGAAAATGTGACGCTCTACTAGATCAAAAAAATACACTTATTGATAAACTTAAAAACGATTTAAGAAGAGTGGACGATGCATATTATGAAGATTTAGACAAACAAGTTGGCACTTCATTTATTTTGTATATTTATAATCTAAAAGAAAAGTAATTATTGTATCTAATATATGTGATTTTAGGATAAAGATATAAAAGAGTTGTCAGATCGAGTAGAAAAGCAAGTAACAATAATGCAAAGAGCTTATGAGAAGCAACTGAGTTTGATCGAACAAGCAATCAATATAGAACGCGAAGCAATGGTAGATCACAATAACAAGAGATGGGAAGCATTATATAAACAGCGCGATAGAGAAGAAGTAACACATATGGAATACAGTTTCAAACAGGCTAGTATGAGTAATATACCTATCAATTTTAACAGATTCTAAATACATTGAATAAATTGGGGAGATAATAATTATGTTGTTATGTTTAATATAGCTTGAAGAACAAAAAAAAGAAATTGAAAGTATAATGTGGGATCATTATGAAAAATACCGTAAAGCAAAAATAGAACTTGAATCTTTGATACAAGACTTACAAAAAGAACTCGAAAAACTAAAAGCAACTTGTATTATCAATACTGAAAAGATTGGCTATAATTACCAGGTACGTACTCAGCTTTCTTTGTAGGTATCTGCTTGCTGAGTAGACGATGCCGAATGCCTTTGCAATAATATAACATATTTACGTTAAAGATATTGAAAAAGCGAGAAGAAGAAAATGTTTTTGTGAGATCGCAACAAAAGCGAAAGCTAAATAAAATGTCTGAAGTAGCTAATTCACTACGGGCAAAGATTAAAAAAGCTGCAGAAGACGGAGCTATTGAGGAAATAAAGGCTGATGGTGAAATAGTTAAATTAATGCAGACGATGGATGATTTAGAAAAAAAATCCGATCAATTTAAGCAAGTAAATCATTACAAGTTCAGTCAAATATGGCGCATGGCAGCCGCTAAATGTGCACAATTAAGTCGTGAGTTGCGTCAAGCGGAAGTGGCATTACATGCCCATATCCTTGCTGAACCTCCACCGCCGCCACCGCCACCACCACCAAAAAGCCCTTTGGCAAAATACGGTATATATAAATATATGATCTTGTTTATTCTATTATTTTAGGTAAATAAAATTGTGATAAATATTACTAGTACCTACATACTTAAAGCTTAGGTATGATACATCAAACGAACTCCATAAAATTATTCTACCTATACATATTTACTTTCGTAACGCATTGATCTAGCTGCCACTGTGCATCCGTTGGTCGCATTAAAATAAGGACAAGTAATTAATGACAAATATTCAATTTCGGTAATTTATAACATTGTTTATTATGCTTTGCAGAACAGGAGGAAGCTGCAAATATTTTAAAAAAGGCCAAAATCGGTGAGAAGGTTGTCCTTGATCCTCAAAACGTTGCTGCAAAAGAAGATAAGGAGCGACTGGTATAGCAGTCTAGTTACAAAATATCAAACTGTGTCGTTATATTACTTTTCCGCAAATACTTAAATGTTACAGATCCAGCATATTCTGCAGCTCGTATCTGATAATACTGGATTTCTTGTTGAAAATCGTTTATTGACATTATTAGAAAAGTATCAACCGTCTGCCAGAAATTTGTGTACATTGGACGCTATATTTATGGTAGTGTTTTTAATTATAATCTCGTCGCTGTTTTTAAATAAAGAAATATGTATTTTTTTTATTTTTATTTGTAGGCTTTGGAGATACAAGCCGAAGAAGACGTCGACCTTTTGTGTAAAACGTTTTTGAATTATGCATTTTGTCCTATTTGTGTTGGGTTGGAAATGACATCTGAGATGTTGGAACCTTCATGCGTATCTCATGAGGAATCACACCATGCAAGCTTGAGTGTAAAGTCTATGCGAGGTAGAGTAATCTTTATTAAAAGTTACAATATATTTTAATATGGACTACCTCGGTGGCGCAGTTCTAATTGCGCATGCGTTACGAAAGCTATGCTGAGGTCTCGGGTTCGATCCCGGGTCGGGTAAAGTGATATTGGGTTTTTCTATCTAGAAAATCTCAGTATTAGCCCGGATGAGTCGGGAACCTGTGCCCGGTATGGCGATCGGCTCGCCCCCTATCACATTATGGGACCGAAATTCGGCGAAAAGTGGGTGTACTGGTTACACCTCTGCCTACCCTTTCGGGGATTACAGGCGTGAGTGTTTATGTATGTATGTGTAATATATGTTATTACAATGTACACTTATGTAATATTCATAATATTTTTACTTAGGGGACAGATTATCCATAAGGGGTAGAACAAGTATTGCAAGGAGCATTTCTGCAAGTACGTCAAGATCAGCTCATGTCGGCATTAGGTACCTAGATATTAAAAGTTCTAATAATTTTATGTTTATTATTGCAATGTTTTTTAATAACTACATTTTACTCACAGGGGCCACGAATTGTCACCTGCTGATCAACAGCTAATGACAGAAGCTGATGAAATAATGCAAAAATGCGGTGATCCTCAAGGTGTATTCGTATGAATTGTTATTATTTAAATTAATAAAATCCAACATAATATAGGTTTTCCACATTCGGGCATAACCTTATTATAATCCAAGACATTATTCATCTTTAAACTGCGTCTTCCTTAACCTCGGATATCGTGCATTTTCTGTAATGTACCTAACATTGTGAGCTGCTGTGAATTAAATACAATTCCACACTATTGACCCATGTACTAATGAACCCGTCGTGATAATAAAACTAAATAAACGCCACTAGGACCACTAGGTATTTTTGGTGAACCGGGAAAATAATGAAATTGATCCATTATTGAATTTACGTTTAAATAAATTGATAATAATTCCCAATAAACATGTTTATTTAACTTTTGATTAAAATAGACAGTTTAGGATAAAAAACACAAACAAAATACTGAATACTAAAAAAATAATCACTGAATACTAAAAAAAAACACCGCCTTTTATTTATTTTTCTGTTTGTTAGCAATAATGGATATGCCCTCCTCTTTTAGCTCTGCACTACTGAAGCCTGAAATACCTGCTCTATATCAAATATTTCACAATTTTAGAACTTGATTCTCTTCCCAGGCACTTTTCAAAGAGACGATCAGGTGCTGCTAGTTGTAAATATCTTAATCCCAGTCCTTATCCTACACATGGTCTAACATATTTAAGTTCGGACCATGTATGCACTGGCCACATCAATACTTTATCACATTAGCCGTGATAACTAGCTGTGAGCAGTTACGGTATCCTCATTTGAAATGGTGATATCAATTTGTAAGGCAATCCCATCCCAAACCATTACGTTGGAACCAGATAGGAATTCGAACTACTCTGATTCGTCCTTATCGACATTTTGTTGCTGGTCTTCGTGCCATTGATAATACATCGTAAGTAAGAATGTCAACATCTCTTGGAAAAATTGCTTTTTTTTCGTCTAATTAAGATTCATTATTTAGCTATCCCACCAGCGGGCACGGTATCAGATGGAAGTGGATCAGCATCAGGACGGCGAACGGGAACGCGTGGTGTAACAGTAACATCTCAGCCTACTGTTACCACACAGAAAGCTGTAAATCCTTTCTTGTGTCCCCGTTAGTATTTAATTGTTACAATTTATTTATTCAGAAATAATTTACAAGTCTATGATATGTATTCAAAACAGAGTAGGTACCTAAAATTGTATTTCTCCTATTTTTCAGTGGGGCATTTACTTGAAATAGAGCCAATGCAAGTCCTAATTGCTTTGGGCGAATTCATCAAAGTTTTTGTACCGCCTGAGAAGATGAAATTATATACTATTTTGTACGTATTGTAAGGATAAGCGTTTGAGTGTCTACCACATAACAAATTATGTTTCTAATACAAGCTTATGTTTGTAGAGATAGAGTTATACCTCCCAATTTCGCAACACCATCTCGTCGGCTGACAAGTGAAGAAATTGATAACTATTGGACTCAGTGGAAAAATGTTTTTCCTCCCGAGAAAGATCGATTTTGGGATGGATTGCTAACTGGTCTAAATAATTATTTGTCGATTTTACAAGGTAACTGTTGGGTGTATTTATTTAAATAGTCACTGCACTTTTTTGATAATTTTAAACCCAGTTATGCGGATTATCTAAATAAGCAATACTCTGCGCGTAAGGAAATGTAATGTTAATTGATTAATTCACTCCTGAAAGTGGGAGTGCGAGTGAGCCTATCCTTGTTTGCTACAATCCACATGGGCGTAATTCATACATAATATATTATTTATGTAGGAACTATAGTATGTTTTTATTTGTAGAGAAGATCCTTTTGCTATTCGATTCCTCTAACTCATAACATGACAGAGCTACGTCGATATTGTTTTATTACGCCTTTTAAATATACCTTCAATTTAACCAGCTCTCCAACATTACGATTTATTACAGAACGTGAACGACTCCACGAAGAAGTAGTTATTCTTCGTCGTCGAAATACTGGTTTGCGGCGCATAGTTCGTGGTGCATTGCCAGAGTTACCGGCAGGACTACCTCGATACGCCCGCAACGGTCCACCTGGCTTCACAGCGCCATATCCCGATAACGCTGCTTTATCCTATGCAAAATTACCACCAATATAATGAATTATGAAACAATAAATTTTTAAATCATGTATACAAATAATGCGTTCGTATCACCGTGTTTATTTAATTAAATTGTTTCAATATTGTATCATTGATTATATCACGTAGGTGTAGTATCTACGACTTAAGTCTAATTCAAAATGGAGCACACAATCCACGCTAGTACCACCCACATACTGTTTGAAGTAAGACTTCTATATATCAATGAGTAAGATACAACATTGGTGGCAATGCGCAACACGTTGGATTAGATCTTTAATATCACAATTTTTTGCACCTGTAGGTGAAATTTCCATCACGTAGATAATTTTATAAAAATTGCTACATTACATATTTTTAAGGTATGGTTTGGTATAGTCATGTGGGGCAAGTGTGCGAAGACTCAATATTTTAGAAACCTTAAAAGTTATAGAGTAGACACTACCTTCCATCAGTACTCGCATCAATGTTGGAAAAAATACTCGAGTCTTGTCTGGCGTATTTAAGTAGTTTTGTTTAAATAGGTAGGTAAGTATAATTTGATGTTATTTTTCCATTTCTAATTTTAAACTTTTATGCTTGTGTTGCGGTTTATGCAACTTATTATGTACAGATAAGATATTTCGACAGCCTCCTTGGCGCAGTAGGCGAGTAGCCAGCTGTGAAACTAGGGCCGTGAGTTCGATTCCCACACCGGGTCAAATGTTTGTGTGTCAGACAGATATTTGTGTTCGGGGTCTGGGTGTTGTGAAACCGAAAGTCTCTCGCATTCCCTGATACCCACAACACAAGACTCGTAACTTAGGTGTGGGATCGGGGCTATGTGTGTGACTGTTGGGTGTTATTTATTATTACAGATATACTCATTAATATATCAAGCTTGAGGAACAAAATGTTGATAGAATTACACAATAACAATAATCGGTAATTAAAAGTAAACTCCGATCAAGCGGGTAGGGGTAAGAGTGCGCATAATCTTGTGGAGTAAGAGTGCGCATAAGCTTGTGGAGTAAGAGTGCGCATAAGCTTGTGGAGTAAGAGTGCGCATAAGCTTGTGGAGTAAGAGTGCGCATAAGCTTGTGGAGTAAGAGTACGCATATAGGGTTGCGTACTTTTGCCATGAATAAGATTGTAGGGGTTGATTCTGCCCTACTCAAATGTAGTTAATGAAATAACAGGGTTGTGAATAAAACCATAACGTTGTATTTGACTCGAATGCCGACAGTGATAGGTCTATGCTTGTGTCGCTCTATTTGATAGACTCGTATGAGGCGTAGCGCGGCCGTGACTTTTGTATAGTCGCACTCTGCGCGCGGCACCCCCCCCCCCCCCCCCCCGTTCTGGCAATATGCATATTTACCATATGTCAGCATTCTTGGTGTTTTATTAATATAAACATAAAATACAATGGTTCTTACAGCTATTTCTAGGTAGGTAAAAGTTTAAATTGAATCTAATAACTAAGCGTTGTTAAAATAGAATTACGTCGTTTATTTTCTAGGTAATCCCGGCATACGTCCTGTATGTGTTTGGCCGTGATTCCACAAGACGTTCTCTTAAGTAGTGACTATTTTTCAAGCTGAAAATACACATTTCGTATAAATACAAGACTTTTGGCATTTGGCCTATTAACGGGAATATCTTATCTGAAAAAGATTTCAAATCAAATCATTTATTTGTAAATGTAGGTAAATGTACAATAGGTGTTCTGTTTAAGGCTAGTTCTCTACATTTTACTTAAAAAGTATACAAAATATTTTCTAATTAAACCATATTCTACGTTACTATCATACCTTACTTTCCTAATATTTATTACATTAGATACATTTATTTAAATGCATTACATTATATTCATTAGGACTGGAAGAATTCATCAATTGAATTAAAGCATCTACCGATGAGGAAATCTTTGAGTTTATTTTTGTATAAATTTACATTTGCTATATCTTTAATATCTGGACTAAGTTTGTTATAAATGGCTGGTCCCATTCGGTAAATACTCTTCTGCAGAAGCGCTGTGTTGCTCCTTCCTATAGCTAAAGTATTAGCGTCCCTTATTCGTAGTCTTGTATCAGCTGGAGGTCTCATTTCAAATAAATGGGTGTGGGTTTTAACAAACACAGCTACCTCATAAATATATAAGGATGGAAATCTGAGAAGTTTCAGTGATTTAAAGTAGGGTTCACAGCTTTCTCTAGGAGGTAAGTTACATATTGCACGTATACATTTCTTTTGGCTGACAAATACATCATTTTTATCTGTTGAGTTACCCCAGAAGATTATCCCATATCTTAAGATTGACTCTACGTAACCATTGTAAGCTGTAAGTACCGCATCACGACTAACGACTTTAGATAATTTATATAAAGCATAAGCAAAACCATTAATGTTTTTACATACGGCTTGAAGTTGTTGTTTCCATTTCAATTTACTGTCAATTATTAAGCCTAGAAATTTTGTTTCATTTGTTTCATATATTGATACCCTATTAAAGTTTATGTTTAATTGTTGATGTAATTGTCTCTGACTAAATTGCATAAATTGATACATTTCACAATAGATTCAGTGACAGTCAGAAAGTCATCTGAGCGAGATATTTCACAAAAAATCACAGCTTTCACATCAGCTTAACATTCAGCCTCAGAGTCTTTACCAAGTAATTCTTATGCTTCACTAGATTCAGAGTATGCCTTACGCTGAACCATCTAGAATAGGGTATTTTACTCTATTAGAGAACAAATCTAAAAATGTATTATTCATATAATTTAGGCAAAAAGCAGTCGAAATATTTTAGTTTTAGATCATTAAATAGAAAACAGTGATGACAGAAGATTTGTCGTTATACAAATAATATTATTTATAGATTTAATTTTTAGTGAGGACACAAGTGGACTTAGAGTAGGCAACCTAAGCAAGTGGATAGTGTCAATTGTCCGGGCATGCTTTAATATAGGCTTATTTAGCAAATATGTGATTTGAAAAGTCAGAACGAAATATTCGATAGCTTAATTTATATAAAGAATATTAAAAAGGGTAAATTGTTTTTCTTATTTGTCAAGGGGGATTTTCATGTGGCGATTTATGTGTGTTTCACTTTGGCTGTAGGGATAAATATTTTTGAGAGTTGGTAACACTGATATATAATAGTTACGACTTACAGTTTCCGCTTTCCGTATAGAGTAATTAGTATAATACTCTTTGAATTTCCGCAATGTAGTCAATTACTCCTTGACTTACGGTCGTTATCTTTAAATTCAAATTACGTATTTTTACTTACAGTTTTGTATCGATTTAGTGTAGTTTTGTTGCAGATTATTTATTAATGAAATTTAATTTTATATATTTTAAAGGGGTAAAATACTGAGGTAAATTAATTATTTATACTATTTAATAGCTTCGTGTGGCCAATATTACTTTATTATTTAAGCAATCAAAGAAATGCTAAATTAATTATGAAAGCTATAGCGCAGAATATCAAGTCTGCTAGGATGTATTAGATCAGTGTTGTGGACTGAGAAGTAACTCCTCGTCATTAGAGGAGAAACTTGTGCCTAGCAGTGAAACTGTAATAATACAGGTGTGGTTATTAACTATAATTTATATTTTCAGCATTTAACATGATAAGACAATTGTTTCACCTTTTTGGTGCTATACAATTCTGCTATGGATGCTATTATGATCAGTTTCATGTTAAAGTACCAACTACATTACCATATGAAACTCCATATGCTGGGACGTTAAAATATCTGTCAAATTTAAATGCGGTAAGTGTAACTTAAATAAGTATTTTTGATGTGTAACATCTTTCCTATTTTTTGCTGGGAGTAATTTTGTGGAAAGGGACTGAATCACTAGAATATATATACCCTATTCATAATTTATAAAATATGAGGTAAAGTTAAAAACAGTGTAAATTAAGTTTTCTAATTTTATCACAATATTATAAAAACTTAAGAATTTAGTAACTAAACATGATGCTATTATTATTTTACATAAAAATCTTACATTATTTAATGTTGCATTAAAAAATACAATGTTTTACATTTACTTTCTTTTATGTGTCTCAATCATTATTAAGATTAATCATAAATGTTATCTCATTACATTAAGTTTTTCAATCACAAATACAAGCTATTACTTAGCATTTGAATCATATATATAACCTTTTAAAGTTACTAAATTAATTCGAATTTGTTGAGTTGTCTGCCATTTTCAATGAAATTATATAAAAACATATCTTGTATTATTGTTTATATCTTATTTTGCAATGTTTATTTTAGTATACCTAATACAAATTTACATTGTGAATATGTTAATAATATGTTAGTGAGTGTTATAAAAATTATATGTAAATATAAAAAGTTTTTCTTATAGATTAATTTTGGAGTTTAAAATTATAAACTATATCAAGAGGAGAAAGGAACAGGCAATGTTATTAGTGCACTTACATTTCTCCAAACATATTTTTGCCCAATGATGATAGCTGGGGATTTTCACAATTCCATAAAGCTCTTATTTTTATTAAGTGTCCATTTTTCTTGCAGATGCTACAAACATTATATTACACAATAGCACTGATGAATGACCTGTTTGGAAACAATGAGCCAACACCATCAGAGAAACCTTTGATAAGACGCATCAAAGACATATTTTTCAGTGCTTTAGCATTTCCTATGGCCATGTTTGTAGGAATTACATTTTGGGGCATCTATGCTATTGATAGAGAGTTGATTCTGCCAAGCAGCTTAGATCCATACTACCCATCATGGTTGAACCAGGTGTTTCATACCAACATAATGGTGTTTATACTGATTGATTTGATCTCATCATTTAGAATGTACCCAAGTAAGAAGATTGGTTTTTCAATATTGTGTACTTTCATGTTAAGTTATGTGATATGGATTCATATCATATATTTCAAGACTGGAATCTGGGTATATGTTGTTTTGAATGTGCTCAACTGGCCATTAAGAATTGTATTTTATTTAATCTGCCTTGGTTTAGTGTGCAGTCTCTATAATGTTGGAGAGAGACTAAATCACCATGTATGGTACAAAGAAATAGAACAAACTGTTAAATCTGGAAAGAAGAAGGCAAAATAATCTAATGTTAAATATGTTTAGATAAATATCTACATTTAATTAATAGCCTTGCTTTTATGGATAATGGTAGGTAGGTAAGTTTATTTTAGTAAGCTTTTGCTTATTATTTGGGTTGGTAGATTTTAAGATTTCATAAAAAGTATGTAGTATATGACTATATACTGCATCTATTGGTGTTTTGAGTTACAGATACATGAAAGAAATGTTAACATAAATTATTGTTTTTTAATCAAATTAATTTAAGATATTTCTTGTTATTTTAATTTTATGGTACTTGAGATTTTGAGGAATTAAGATAGACTAGTGCATTATATAAAAACACCACCATGTAATACTCATAAAGTCACACATTAAATTTTTAGAAAATTGAAATATTTGAATGTATTTTATTTTATGAAAACAAAAAGTAATTATATTCTTATTAAATTTTTGGTGCACGGTTATTTTGGTGGTGTGGTAGAGTATTGTTATTAGAAAGTAACGATAAAAATTATTTAGCCATTCTTTTTCATTTTGAAATATATATTAGTCGGATATCATCCGACCTAAAATGAAATATTATTTATTTACATCGAAGAGGTCGCTCGGTAACGCCACGCTGGCGCCTTGTTATTGACCCGATCGTTAACTCAAAAAACCGCGAGTAGTTGCAGCGCACGAATATACGTCATATAAGTAAACTCAAACTACAATCAATCAATAACTCAGAGCATTTTGGGAAAATCAAAGAAATTAGAAAATGTATATTACATTTTCGCACTAGTTCCATTAGCAATATAATACTTACTGATAAACAAATTCTATGCCATTATGAACATGCATGACGACTCTAATTAAAATTATTATTAACTACTCAGGCTGATAATTAGCAAACTAATTATATTTGATTGTGAAAGAATTCATTAAGGCAATAAAAATAGACTAAAGACTCTAATGTAATGTCTATGTTATTAATTGATAGTTAATGTATCAATGAGGAATGCCATTCACAAAATTTAAACATTGATTAATAACATAGACTTATTATATGGACCGGGTCATTGAATACGCAAAATGGCACCAACTCATTGGTGCTCGTTTCGTAAAAGAGCACCAACGTGTACTCAGTCTTATGCCAACTTCCTTCGCGCGTTGTTGTTGTTACGCAAAGCAAAATTGCCCATTGATATGATTAAAACTGCACCAATTCGGTTAAAAAGGTAACCAAAAAAAGCATAGAGTATCTTTTTTCCGATAAGTATATCAAACATATTGTATTACTTTAAAAACTATACGTATATGCTTGGTAAAAGTTCTCGATCCGTACGCTTTTATTTTGGCCGCATATCATGTAGGTGGGTGATATAACTTTGTACTGGCGTCATAGCGGCACGGCGCGTTGAGAAATTTTTGTTAGTTCATGTTTCTGTTACATTTATTTATTATGGTTTTATTTGTATTATTATACACTGGGGGTTGCGAAGATGAGATCCGAAGACGTTGTGCAGTGACCCGATCTGCTGTCGAGAAGCTTACAAAGGTTTGGAAAGACCGCAGAATAACCAAAAACACTAAGGTTCGACTAATGAGAAGTCTCGTCTATCCAGTCTTTCTTTACGGAGCTGAGACGTGGACGTTGAGTCTGAAGGAACGAAGAAAAATCGATGCGCTGGAGATGTGGTGCTGGACACGGTTGTTAAAGATTCCCTGGACTGCACACCGTACCAATACATCATCCTGATAGAACTCAACATAAAGGTAAGATTATCGTCGACTGTGCAAATACGAATACCAAGTTCTTCGGACACGTAACCCGCAGTAAAGACTCAATGGAGCGTCTGGTGGTGCAAGGTATAATGGAAGGCAAAAGATCTCGTGGCCGCCCTCCGACAAGATGGTCTGACCTCATTAAATCCAGCACACACTCTACAATTACGGAATGTTCTCGTAACGCTCAGAACAGAGATCTATGGAGACGCATCGCGAAAGCGGCTACTACAAAGGATTCTGGACCCGCCGTAACCACGACCACTCTGCCAAGAGTGCACGACTAAGAAGAATTTATATTATTATAGTACATAGATACACACTACACACATTGAAACTTAATATTATGATTTTATAGATTCTAAGATTGCTTGCAGAGCCAACATTGAGCCAGTACTTGATTGACCCAACACTGTCATTATAATGCTGTACAAATTCTAGAAAACAAGATTGACGATGGCTATTATTATTGACAAATATTTCATACAATATTTTATACCAATCACTTTGTTTTCTTCCATAAAAAGTCATCTATTTTTATGTATTCTAGATTAAGTTGTGAAATAAAACATCCAAATAATAGTTATATAGTGTAGTTCCCGAGAAAATCGCAAACAAACTAACATACACACAAACATATAAATATACATACAAATATGCAGGTCGAATACAGTAATTTGTAATAGTTACCTTAATAACATATTTAAAAATCAGACATGTAAAAATAAGTAAAGTTAATTTATTTTTTGTGGAGCTTTAAAGCGGATGACAAAAGGTTTGGTCCATGGAAAGTGTCTGACACTTATGATACTATTTTAGAATAATGTTCTACAAAACATATATAAAAATCAGCCATGTAAATTTAAGTAAAGTTACTCTTATTTTTAGTTACCTTTCTTACCTGGTACCTGCCCAGGTGTCTGAGAGAGCTCCACAAACACGCAGCTTATTCAAAGGACATGGGACGCTACAGAGAACCTAAGGTTTCATCTATGTGAAAATAAGTATGTCAGATCGCTCTGGGATCTTGGACTATTATGACAGTTTGAATTTCAACGGGTTTAGATATTGGTACTGCTAGTTTAATATTAATTAAAATTTACTAATTTAATGTTGAAATTGTTTTAATTTAGCTGATTGGCATGAATGCTCATATGTTTATCAATGTAATAAAACAAGCGACACTCATTTGTTAAGCGTGTAACATATTTAATCATATGGTATGATTTCGTAAAGTGAGAACGAGTCAAATAATGATTGGGCTCGTTCTCACTTTACCCTATTATCTGTTAAGGGGTAATTACAATAGGGTAGTTGACAGTAAGTGAAATCCTGATAGAATTTTGGTTTTATCATTATAAAAAACAAAATTCTATCAGGATTTCACTCAAATTTTAGACTAAAACACATTGATTTGAGTCTATTTTATCCAAAATTAATACAATTTGTTAATTTAAATGTGATTATTTAATATTTTCAAAAAACAAAAATGCAAACATAAAGCATTTTGTCACGTGACATGAAACACACATCAGTCATTTATGACGTCACCGTCACCGAAACACCTAAAACGCTGAGCCAAACGTCTATTAGTTTTGCAGATGGTCACGTCACACGAGAGGCCATGACAGTTGGAAGCGTTTTGGTGGGAAAAATAAAGTTGGTTTATATATAATCTTGGAAACTTATGTTTTATGTGTATTAATGTATGTGTATTTTAATAATATAGACCATGAAGAATAATATAAAACGGTTTCCCAAAAACAGTCAACTAGCCTATTTTTTTATACACCCAACAGTCACACGCATAGTCCTGACCCCACACTAGGTAAAACCTGTATCGTGGGTATCAAGAACTACGAGGGACTACAATCCCACAATACCCAGAACCGAAATAAATATCTGTCTGTCACACATTGTCTCGGTGCGGGAATTGAACCCACGGCCTCTCGTTTCACTGCCGGCTACTCGCCCGCTGTCAGATTGTAGCGTCTAAAAATTAAAAGCACAACATAATATTAATTGACACATTCTAACTGAAGTAGAGTCGGTTTTAAGATTCTAGGAGAGGCGTTAAGTATATATATACGTGTCAATTACAAACTGACAAACAATAAAAAGAACACCGACTTCAATAAAAAACAAATTATGCGTCACTATAAAACTTGAGGGTTGCCCTTGATTTTTCTGAGATACAATCATCAGATGCTGACTTGGTGCCAATGGGACCACCTGGGAAGGGTAAAAAAGATCTAAAGAATACTTCTTATTAACTCAATGATGTATGATTATTAGTGTCCGACCGAAACAGGAATTTCTACCGAAACCGAAACCGAAAAGAATCTTCGGTACCTGTTACAGTTTCGGCCGAAACCGAAACTTTTCAGACATATTAAAATGTCATGTTGTTTAGTGAAATTTGGCTTATTTCATACACTTATACATTATACAGACAGTGAACACGTGTTAAATTTAATAAAAATCAGTAATTGAAGTATGTGAAAAAATTTAATAATTATATATTTGTTTGATATTGCCACTATTTTTACCCGACTACAGCGAAGCAAGAGGGAGGGTTATGTTTTTGACCGGTATGTGAGTGTGTATGTTCATCTGTTCCCTCATAACTTCTAAACTACTTCTCATAATTTGACAAATTAGATGTCGTTGGAAGCGTCTTGTAAGTCCGCTGGTTACAGGCTATGTGACGTCACATTAAATTGAAAATAGCGCCCTCTAGGGGGCAAGAAGTCGAGAACAAAAATTTTTTTTCGCCTCACCTCATCATGTGAGGTATCGTTGAACATGGATTTTAAAAGGAAGGTTGGGTTTGGTGCATCATATTTTTGTCAAACGTACTGTTTGCGAGATATATCCCGTCAAATTCATAAAAACTAATTTTTTACCCGACTACGGCTTCACAAAGCGTTTGATGATCGGTATATACGTATGTAATTATGTATGTTCTTTTGTTCCCTCATAACTTTTAAACTACTAATCATAATTTGACTAAAAAACCCTAAACAGATATAAATGGGATGTGGCTCGGCAAACCCCCAAAATACTTTAAATAAAAAATAAGTTCAAAAAGTAAAACCCGACTACTGAAAAAACACGCTCTAAAAAGTATGAAACAAGATATAAGTAATAAATATTTCATTGTATCAATATCTTATACATACAATAAAATATTTTTAGTGTGTTTTTTCAGTAGTCGGGTTTTAGTTTTTTACTTTAGACTTCACTTTCTCTCTCATTATGTTTGTGGTATCAGTGATATTCTAAAATGTTTTACAGACTTCATGCTATATTTATGAACCGCGTAGGGATCACTGAAATTGAGTCGTTGGAACAATTCGTATCTATATAACGATTCTACTAAAGTATACGGTATGTCTGCAATAAAATTATGAGGTCAATTATTGCTTTGTCAATACAATCACGCCAGACCGGCCCGCGATCTGATAGCTGACGATGGTGGGTGACACACGATACATGAACCATTGATATATAAATACTGATATTCCTTGATCAAAGACTCTCCCAAGGCAACCGAGTGACGCGCGATAATTCAGGAATGCAGTTTCGGTTCGGCCGAAGGTTCGGCAGGTTTTCTGCCGAAACCGAACCTTCGGTCGGTCACAATTATTATTGGTGTTTGGGTCGAAAGTTTTTTTTTATTAACGACGTCTTGAGGCATAAATCACAACTGAAAGAAGAAGACTGCCTTGGTGGCGCAATTGTACTTGCGTACGCGGTATGACTTCTAGTTACACCTCTGTCTAACCTTTCGGGGATTAGATTAGATTTACCTCTGGGCAGGAGCCCCGAAATACTTGCTAGACCCACTTGACTCCATACAGAGGCGGGCCGTTCGAATTGTCGGGGATCCTGATATCACGGATAGCCTGGAACCGCTGGGGCTGCGGAGAGACTTCGGGTCTCTTTGTTTGTTCTATCGGTTGTTCCACGGGGAGTGCTCCGAGGAACTGTTCAAAATGGTGCCTACGTCACCATTTTATCATCGCACCACCCGACACCGCAGCAGAGTTCATCCATACCACCTGGAAACGATTCCGTCTAGCACGGTTCGTTTCCAGCGTTTGTTTTTACCACGAACGTGCAAGCTCTGGAATAAACTCCCTGCAGCGGTGTTCCCTGAGCGCTATGACATGTCCTTCTTTAAACGAGGCTTAAAAAGAGTAGTCCTTCAACGGTAGGCAGCGGTTTTGCTGTGCCCTGGCATTGCAGAAGTCTATGGGCGGCGGTGACTACTTACCATCAGGTGGCCCGTCTGCTCGTCTGCCTATCGAGGCACTAAAAAAAAACTACTTACTATAATTATACAAGTCTGGTTGATTATGAACCCATATAAAATGTATGTTATTTGGATTTGCGTTGCCTTTAGAATTATTCATGTTCTTAACTGTTTATCATAAAATTGGTATATTTTTAATTTGATAAACTCAATGAATATAGCTAAACTAGCTTTTGCTCGCGGCCCCGCCCGCGTGGTGGTAATTTTCGGGAGCAGAAGTATATAATCCAAGGAGTAGGCTACTACTGCACTGACGCATCTGTAGCGATCGTCCTGACTCTCAGGTGTTGTGCCTGATGCTTGAGATTGTATCCAAAGAATACCTTATAAGTTAATCCCTTGCTTCGCCCCTTTTAGGGATGATTTGGCAAAATCTTTGAAAGACGTATTTCGTTATTTCTTACCAAAATCCTAAATATGAATTTTCAGATCCCTAAGTTGAGGTATTATGGATTGCCCATACCAACTTTCAACCCCTATTTCACCCCTTTTAAGATATTTTTGAGACAAAAGATAGCCTACGTCCTTCTCCAGGATAGGACGTACGATAATCTCTCCCCCTCCTGAATTTCATTACGATCCGTTCACCCGTTTAGTCGTGAAAAGATAACAAAAAAACCCACAAACAAAAATATTAATTTTGCTGCGGAGATATTTTAAAACTGTTATATCTCCTAAGATATTGATTGAAATCAAATAACATAAGGACTAACTTTGTTCAAAATTAAATACTTGTGATGAATAAAGTATTTATTTTGATAACGATTAATACCATGTTTATAAAAACTCCTTCCCAAATAATGCATTGTTTCAGAACAAATTCGATAACCATTAAAAAGGTTATAGTGAGCCAACCGAAATAGATAGACATATGCTATCGCGGACTTTTTTTAGAACTTTTTAAGAGGAACAATTTCGTCGTACATGATTTTTATGTAACTTTAACCGTTAACGCAGCGTACGCAACGGAAGCTCTCAAAAGGAATCAATTTACCCCGTTTTTGCAACATTTTTCATTGCTGCTCCGCTCCTATTGGTCATAGCATTATGTTATATAGCCTATAGCGCTCCTTGATAAATGGGCTATCCAACAATGAAAGATTTTTTCAATTCGAACCAGTAGTTCCTGAGATTAGCCCGTTCAAATAAACAAACAAACAAACTCTTCAGCTTTATATAATAGTATAGATTACAGCTACAGTCATTACAGGTCATAACTTTTTTTTTGTCCTGGCACGGCAAAGTGACTACACTGCACCTGATGGTGCCGTCCAAATAGAGTATAGAGTAGCGAGAGACAATCTATCCCCTGCTACTCCACACAATCATGTATGCCTGCTTCTTCACTCGACGCCATGGGCAAGAAGGTGAAGAAGCGGTCGAGGGTCTAGTGTCAGAGTACTCAGAACGCCGCAAAAATAGCCAAACATCGTACCCTAACTCTAGACCCCCGACAAAAACCGGATGTACACTGGCTGATCCCGGAACGTGACACACTTGCGTGTGCCCCTATGGCGGATTTTCACCCTGTGTACGGTGGCCGCTATCCGGGCGGATATGAATATCCTACCACCAGCAAAAACTTCGTAGTGCGTGCCAAATATTTCTTTACTATTTTCCACTGTCTCGTATAATAATTGGCATTTTTTTCTATAGCATAGTCCTAAAAACGAGCCAGTGAGTGACCTGATGTTAAGTGATCTCCACCGCCCATGAACATCCACAATACCGAAAGTGTATGCGCTGTCGGTCTTAAAGGACAGGAATAGGGATTAGGGAAGGGAAGGGGGAATCTGGGCCTCAGGATATCTCACTTACCATACGAAACGCGACAGTAAACTGTCACTTTACGTTGGTTTTCTGTGAGACAGTGTACTACCCCGGTCGAGCCGGCCCATTCATGCTAGCGTAGCTCTACCACTTCTATGCCATAAAATTGTACTTAAGTACTTTACGCACTTGCCATGATAAAATATCTGATATTCATCTGGACATATTTTACTGCGGAACACTGATTTATTTGAACTGGGCTCGTTAGTGCGCTCGTCAGAAACAGACACATCCAAAACAATACGAAGTATAACTTGAAACCCATTTTTATATAAGTGAGGTAAGGCAGCTTCTCGCGCTGTAGTGTAGACAGTCTGGAGCAGAATGTGCGGAGATTGTTTCCACGAGGCTTATAAATACCAGCCGGCTAATTTTATTGTTTTCAAGAGATACGAATATGAGATACGTAATATTTATTTCGCAGAAAGATTGAATTCCGCGAGTGATAAATTTAATATTTTTTCACATAGGGACGGGACATTATGCGCTGCAATAAATAGGCATAAGACTGGGAAGCTCTCGCAATTCTGAAATTGTGTGTAGACACGGATAGCATACGCCTTCTTGCTATAAGAAAATTACATTCCTATTTTAATAAACTTCTTAAAAAATAATCTTCTTTTTTGTTCTCATTCTTAATCTCTGTTATTGGCCATAAGTTATAAATAGTGCTCTAAATAACATAAATGAGACTTAACCCTTAGATGGTAATTAAAATTGTGGTTAAAGATCTTTATTTCTCACTAGCTTTTGCCCGCGGCTCCGCTGGCGTGGAAGTTATTTTTGGGAGAAAAGGTATATCAAATCAAATCAAATATTTATTGAATCCATACAAGGTTATACATCATTTAGATTCAGTCAATTTTTTCACTCTACCGCCAGTTCGGAATGCAGTCTCGCTAGGGAAGAACGGGCAAGAAACTATAGCGTTGCTCTTTTCACACCGGTTAACAATATTTGTTCATATAATTATAATCGTAGGTCATATAATATATACGAATTAAGTTTAATTACCTTAGATTAGAGCAGCTCAATGTATGTTAAGTTGCCTTATTGAAATATTGTGAAATAGAACTCATTACAAGACCTAGTGCCGCACATGACCGTCCTGAGAGTGATAAAAATCGATTTCTTAAAGCAGTCGGTCCTTACTGAAACAGTCTGAGCAGACCAGTCCACACGAGCCGCACCCGATCACGAGTAGTGACGCATGTGTAGTGTAGTGTAGGGAATGTTACAGGGAAGAGACCGACCTGGCACACGGCGCCGCAGCAAGCACAGACACTTTAGCGAGCATGACATACCCAGACTGAATATAACAATTGAAATACTAGACACAAAATATCAAGTAAAGTCATGTAAGGCATATAAGTTCGCAATGTTAAAGAAATAAATATATTCGCATTACTATATATACGTACCTAAAGTTCCCAATAATAATTTAATGGCTACGCTTCTAAGTAATAGGATAACTTATTCCCAAGCCTTTAGATCATCTAAATATTCCGAAATTTTGTAATAGGTTTTATTACTTAGTTTTCGCTTAACAGTAGCTTTAAAACATCTTTCATTTAGTTCTTTAATATGATTGGGAACCTTATTGTAAAAGCGTATAATGTCGGAGTACTTATAATGAATACGGAGACTGAATTGACCTTACAATTTTTTTTTATTGTGGTTACCGTCAGTTGTTTTACTATTTTGAAGGTGGGTTCGAGTTGTTTATTGGATGATCTCTTTCGTAGTGGGGCACAACGAAAATCACAATATAAAAGAGTGCCTCGTCATTTGGCGGAGCATTCAGGAATAATTATTAGACGAGTCAATATCCTATCTCGAATATTTAAGTAATTTAGAGGTCGTAATGCCCAAGTGCTGTTTAACTGAGCGTTGCCTACAATTAAAGTGATGATTCAACGCGATGTGCGTCTCAGTGCAAAGTGTAATTGTAAACCATGGTTTTTCTTGCCAGTTCTTTTTTTCATGGATTCTTGTATTCCGAACTGGCAGGAGCTTAATGAACTGTGAAGTGTTCAACTCGTGTTATTTCTACGAATCTATCATACGACGTGCATCCTGTCTATATCTGGAGATTGGAGAGGGATGTATAAGCCCTCTTCCAGCCTCGTCACATGTGACATGGTGACCTGTGACTTCATGACCTTTTCACCTGGAAATCGGAAGTGTGATCCTGCCCGTGGATTTATGTTAAATTTGGTGAGTCGCTTTCAGTTTTTAAATATACAGTACGATTTTTAATTTCGATTGTTCTGCTAAACTAAACGATTTATTTAGTTGGAAATACGAGGATGTGTTTCCTACCGCATTGATTTTTTGTTTTTGGATTTAAAACTGATGGTAATTAACACCTATTAAGTTTGATCTTACTGCTAATTTAAACAATTAAGTGCAAAATAGTATGGTTTGTTTCCAACCTCATTATTTAAATTTGTACTGTTACAACCGATGGAAATTCATCGAGATTTGCTAATTACGCAGTGATATTATAATTAGACGTCCACGGTCCTTGGGGGCGTAGTTGTAATTCCGTACGCGGTACGACTGCCGTGCGGGGTCTCTGGTTCGATCCCCGGGTCTGGTAAAAAGATATTATCTGCGTGAGCCTGGAATTGTGCCCGGTATGGTGATAGGCTCACCCCTATCACACATGGGGTGATAATAAGCTGCGCTAATTATAACAGTTGACGCGTGTGATGTTTGATGATGTAATGAACCTTTAAATTGATGTGATTCAATTCCATCAAGTGTGGGTTGAAAAACATTTACTCTTATAACTAGAGTTAAAAAAAAACTATAATCAAAGGTACCACTCAAACCTATGTTTTAACCTGTTATGAAAAAACTGCATTAAATGAATAATTCAGTCATTTGATGATTACTATAATATTGATTTATGAATTGTTTTACGGTTCTAGTTTTTATTAAAGCTTCAGAACTAATAATCGATAATCAAGTTAGTAAAGTATAACCATTAAAATTTTGAAACTGTGACTACACTTTTAATAAAAAAGGACATGCACGTAACATTCTTGTTTTCCGTAAAAAAAGAGCGAAATTTTAATATTTGTATTGGTGGTAACTGTTGGTTGTGTTTTTAATTAGTTCTACCGGTAATAAATTAATTTTATATTAATAGTCACGCTAAATTGTGCAATTAATTGAGGTAAAAATGAGTGTTTGTGTGTATGCTAATGGTTCATAACATTGTTGATGGCTTACGTTCGTAGCCTGGTTATTGTCTACTCAAGATCTCTTGTCGTTACCGGGTGAGCGGTCCGCGCTTAAGGTATCGGACAGTCTTGTGATCGTAGTAAGTTAATTATCCGTAATTAAATTAATTATCTTCTGGTAGTGATATTAAAGAAAGTGTTACACCCAAGTTTTATGGAAAACTTGTACATAAGATATTTACCTTAAAGCAATGATGCCCAAAGTGGTCTATATCGACCCCCTGGGGCCGATGATGACTTAGGGGTCCAAGTGAGCGAAAGAAAAATAGAATTGGGGCTCTATGGAGTGTAAACGGGTCCATAAAGTTGAAGCCAAATATTGAATTTTTTTTATCAAAGCCTCTGGTTCACCCCTCCCACTAGAATAATAATAATAATAAGAGTGGAGTCGCGAGAGCTTTAAGCTCGGAGGGTGGATGTGAAACGTAAGTGGCGAGTGGGCAACGTGATGGGACCCTAAGAGAGCAAATGATCGTTGTATAAAGTCCAGTGACACCTCTCCAGCCTTTAGCCGCTCAAATGATGTTGCTCCTTTGTCGATTTTTCTAACGACTATTTTGGGGAGCCCATTTACCTGAGTTGGCGAGTCACCACCTGCCTATTTTATCCGTGTTATTAACATTGGTCAGGAAGGTGCCATAGTCCTTCCCATAGACCCAATTACCAACTTTTATCCATCCATACAATAGTCCTACACCAACCGGGGGTTGTCCTTGGGTGCACTTGTATAGTGTATACAGCTTCGATCAACAATACAACTAGATATCGGGTCGGCGCACCAAAAACGTCTCGGCAAATAACAGCTCACTTTCGAAGTGAGCTCTTATTGTTGTTTAGTTCGTTCCAAACAGAGCCAATGTGAACACGTTTCACAATGCCGCAGTGTGTGTTCAAAAATTGCAAAAATAATGCCCGAAAAAACAATTTATCAGCCGGAGTGTCTTACTTTCGGTAAGTACATCTAGAATAAGTTATATTTTACGCTTTATACTAACAATTATTATCAAATTTTGAACAAAATTACCGATTTTAAACCATTGCAATTACATCGCTAAGAATGGATGGCCAAGGTCAGCCAATACACGTGCTAGTTTTGTTCAACAGAACAGTAGATGCTTGGAGTAGATTTGTATTGTAATTTTTTTTATATCTTGTTAGCAGAACTTCAATATTTATTATCTTACTTTTGTGTCTGTTTGTCGGACTCTCATTAGTTATTTACTTTCAAAAATATCAAACAAATTGCAATAAACTTTCTTCTATATTAGATAAAAGTCCATCTTCTAGTGTTATGCCGCAAATAGTAGGATATATTTCGGGATTTGTTGTCAGTAAATTGGTAAAAAAACTGAAGTGTGACCAGTGTATAAATAACTTGTGTGCAACAGAAAAATAATTCTTTAACAAATTAATAGACTTAAGAGACATGGGAGGATTATTCTATGCCTCTACCGATGTATTTAATATCTGCATGAAAACTGAAAGCGTGATTAGAAATTTTATTCGCGTGAGTGGAGGTAAATCTTTACACAAAAAGTATGATAGCAACTTTATGTGTACAATAGTTTTAAAATTATATATTGACAAAAATGTGTTTCCTGGGGGAGAAGAACACAATCACAAAATTACTTTACTCAAATCAGTAGTCGAAACATTTACTAACGTAAGGTTACATTATATATGTAAAAAAGAAACGGGAGATATAAAACACAAATCAAAACGGCAATTATACAACAAACTCAACCTATTTAAAGGAAATTAATTAAGGTACGCAGAATGTAAAAATCTTCATTGTTGAATTGTTACTAAACATTTAGATTTTTGGTTTGTTAATTGCACTGAACTGTACTTTTATTATGATTAAGAGATCATAAGATTGTAAAAATGATTATAAAGATGTGAAATTTTGTGATATTTTTAATTGTGACATCCAGCGATAGACACTCTGGCCAGCCACTGAAATTACATAGGTTTAAAAAACAACAAGCGTACTTACATTCTCTTTACGTTTCACTTCTAGCAAAAATAAATGTATATTAACAAACATAGATGCAACAAACAAAATAAACTTAGTAAATATTTGACGTACTCAAGTACTTAAAATGTTATTTTAGAGTTCAATGCGGCTCCATACCTCCTGTAGTAAAATTCAAAGAAGCAAATAGAAACGAAACAAAACGACGTAACTCGCAAGACAATTACAGAAAAAAGCACTTTATTTTTTGCCATCTTAGGTTGATTTCACAATAAATGTTATTTAACCTATGTATTTTCATTTCTATGTAGTTTATTGTTTTGCGATGAATTATCGTAAGTATAAGATAATATTTTAAAGATTTGTAACTTTATTACTAGGTACTATGGTTGCGATTACTTTAAACTTAAAACGGTTTTAAAACTTTTATCTCAGTTCGTTAGTAAAAAAATATAGATGTGTAATAGCGCGTGTGTAATAGTGTGTGTGTATTCACGCGGACAGATTTTAGCTTTGATTTTATATGTGACCCGTTATCTAGTTGTATTGTTGATCGAAGGTATACAGGGATAACCGTCGGCTGGTGTCACATTACAAAATTAAATTAAAATTGTATAACGGGCCTCTACGTGTTGGCTTCGGCCCCACGCACGCCTTCCAAATGTCCGGGACTCTATAGTCCCGAGATTACGGTGTGACAAACATAATAATAATAATGTATTTATTAGTTTGAATACTGTTAGTGTTGTTACATAGTCCATAGTATCCTGTTATTTCTAGCGTACAAATATTTATTTCTATAAGGAACAAAATAAATTATTACTTTTAAAAAAAAAATTAAACCGCCTTCAAAAAAACCCAGACACAACTAAAAAGCAAAAAATAATTGGTTACATTTAAATCAATTAGTTATATGCAATTTAAATCAATTATTTTTGGAGTCGGTGCCGGTGTTGTTTTCTTTACTTTTAGATTTATAAAAACCAAGTCTGGATCTATTTTATATTTTTTTGTATGCCTGATTATTCTGTTTTTTCCATGTTTTGGCTGGCACCGACTCCAAATAATTGATTTAAATTGCATATAACTAATTGATTTAAATGTAACCAATTATTTTTTGCTTTTTAGTTGTGTCTGGGTTTTTTTGAAGGCGGTTTAATTTTTTTTTTAAAAGTAATAATTTATTTTTTGCTTTTTAGTGGTAAATTATATAAAATCGGTTAAAAGCTGCTGAAGATATTAGAATTTACGTGTATTTTAATTTTATCACCCCCCTCCCTCACCCCCACCCCTTTTACCCTCTCTCACTGAAACTTAACTTTTATAATGAACGTAATGCAAAAAGAACCACTGGAATACTACTTAATTTTAAGGAGTTACCCTCTCGACCAAATGACAAGCACCAGCTTTCAATCAAAGAAAGAATGGTCGAAATCGGTTCACACAGTACAGAGAAACGAGGTAACAAACATAAAAAAAAAAAAAAAAAAAAAAAAAACAACATACAGTCGAATTGAGAACCTCCTCCTTTTTTTGAAGTCGGTTAATGATATTTACCATGCTATTTTGTTACTAATTAATATAATGGAGTCAAAACTTATTTGCTGTTTTAGAGATATTATTCAAAGTCAAGCGTGGTCAAATTTTCATTTAAAAATTCATATTATTATGTCGAATAGCTGTTCTTCATAAATGTCTGCATTTAATAAATAATCTACTTTTAAAATTATTGAAAAAAGAGTCTTTAATTTATCGGGTAGTTTGTTATACATTCTAATCGCCATGCAGTAGGTATACATTACTAGAAAATAGTACAGTTTATGAATTTTGCGACATGGTCTGCTCACAACATCATTATGCATGTCAAACAATTGCATATTATTATGTTTATTTTATAATGTTTGAATAGAGGTACACAGCTATTCAAAGGATTTGCTCCATGGATTGAACGTACCTACTATGCATTTCTTTTGAATTCGAAACACTTTTATTAATTGTCCCGAATTACCCCATATTATTATGCCATATTTGAGAATTGACGCCACATAACCGTGATAAGCACAAAGAGCCGAGTTGACACTAGCCACACATCTTATTCTATACAAAACATATGCAAATCTATCAATTTTAATACAAAATTCTTCAATATGTGCTTTCCAGTTACAATGTTTATCAATAATTATTCCTAGAAATATAGTATTTTCAACCTCAATAGTATTATGGTCATATGTAATTTGAAATCGTTAACGTCTACTGTTATAAGTTTGAAACTGTATCATTTTTTAGTTTACCAATATTAATATTTAGATTATTATTTTTCAACCAAATAATTATTTTATGCAACGTTTCATTTGTCATTTTGGTATTCAATGTCATTTTTAACAAACTTCAAAAAAGGAAGTGGTTCTCAATTCTTCGGAATATTTTTTTTATGTATGTTCTCTGATTACTCGAAGACGCCTGGACAGATTCGAGATTTTTTTTTGTTTAAAAGGGTATACTGGCACCAAGTCAGGATCTGATGATGGGATCTCGGAAAAATCGAGGGCAACCCTCAAATTTTATAGGGACGCATAATTTGTTTTTATTGAAGTCTGGGTAATTTTTATGTTTAAATTCTACATCGCCTCGGTGGCGCAGTTGTAATTGCGCATGCGTTACGATTGCTGTGCTGAGGTCTCGGGTTCGATCCCCGGGTCGGGTAAAGTGATATTGTGTTTTTCTACCTAGAAATACTCAGTATTAACCCGGAGTCTGGAATGGTGCCCGGTGTGGCGATAGGCTCGCCCCCTATCACATTATGGGACCTAAATTCGGCGAAAAGTGGGTGTACTGGTTACACCTCTGCCTACCCCTTCGGGGATTACAGGCGTGAGTGTATATGTATGTATGTTAAATTCTACATTAAGTGTTGTATCATCAGCATATAGTCTATAATTATGTGATGTTATATTAGGTAGGTAGGTCATTAATTATACATATATTAATTTTGTGATTATTATCAGTGTACCTTTGTATTTCCACACATTGCTGTCTATTACTAAGGTAGCTTTGATCCACTCCAAAGCATTTCGTCTAATTCATAATCATTTAATAGATGGCGTTTATATTTACTTATTGCTTGTATGTAATACACAGGTACTTTATTAATTTTGGTATATTCTCACTACAGTTAGACATCAGTCAAGTGTTTAACATTTAGTTGTCTTGTTGCTAAATTTAATGGTTTTTAATCGAGACTATGTTTTGTTTTACCTCTATTTATGGTATGATATTATAAAGCGCGAAATATTATTGCAGAGATTCAGTGTTACCGTGACTGAGATACAGTTTAAAAATTCCATGAGTTTACAATATAAATAATCTTATTTTATAACTACCCTTAGTCGATATCGAAAATGTTGTAGCCCTCGGTGAATGACATGGCGGTTGTTAATAATGGTGTGTGTTAATCGTAATAAGGACATACACCAGCTATTACTTGTTTTAAATATCTACTCCAGCTTTGTTTTTATCCAGAAAACAGATCGCATATCGCATGATAAGGCTTAATTATCCTAGTTGGTTTAAACGCTTTTTTTATGATCTTAGAGAAAATGATAATGCGCGAAAGAGTAGACTACCAATCTTAAGTTCATTGGTTCATTCAAGTATTTTTTTTATTTTGTTGTTTATTACTACAATGGTAGTAGAAGTTCAAATTTATTGAAGCTTATTAACTACTAGCTGTTGCTCGCGGCTCCGCCCGCGTGGAGGTCATGTTTGGGAGAAAAAGTATACAATACAAAATACCAATATTAATGCGTTTAACTTAAAAATGACGGATTTTCATACAAACTTTCATTCCCTATTTTACCCCCTTAGGGGCGGAATTTCCAAAAATCCTGAAACATATATTTTTTATTTTTAACTAAAATGCCAAATACAAATTTTCATGAATTTAACTTCAAAAATGACCGATTTTCATACAAACTTTCATCCCCTATTTTACCCCCTTAGGGGTGCTATTTCCAAAAACTCTTCCTTAGTGGATGCCTACATGATAAAAGGTACCTACTGTCAAAATTTCAAGTCTCTAACCCCAGCCGTTTAGGCTGTGCGTTGATCGATCAGTCAGTCAGTCAGTCAGTCAGTCAGTCAGTCAGTCAGTCAGTTTCTTCTTTTATATATACAGATTACTGATTTTTATCAGTAATGTGGGCTTTTGCTATCCTAATTGGACACATTTGTGTTTACTTATCATTCATTTTCTGTTCGGCCGAACGGGTGAACGGTTTTACTGTGTGTGCCGTACTTATTTTCAGGTACCTCACTTATGGACGTGTGAGCACCTTTCTTTGTTTTGCAGAAAACACACTATACAGACACATAACCAATCATGAAAAAAAATGAAAGTAATAAGATGCTCTTAGCGTGTGGAGCCGTTCAAGAGCCGAACAAAAAAATTGTGACTGTTGTCACGTGGAGTGAACAGCGTCTTACGCTATTCTACAATTCATTATGGCACTCTTGTAATAAGAGCTGTCAAATTACTTTACGTGTAATCATCGTGGCACTCTTGTCATAAGATCTGTCAAAATACTCCTACATTTAACACATTTATTTGACCTGTACTCGCGTGTAGTGAGCAGTGTCTGTTACCACAACATATCATCTGCCACCCTTGTCGTAAGGAGTGAGCTTTTAAATATCTATCTGTGGTCACGTTGAGTGACCAGATTAATAAGAAAATAATAATTTAAATGCTATGGACAAAGAACCTACAATTATTTCTAATAATTATGCTTAGGTACTGTGGAAGTACCCTGCCTTAACATTAACTATCTGTTTGAGTATCTGTTTCAGAGAAGACTAACCAACCAAGCGATGCAGGGCACGCATCGCATTTCAGAATAGTCGTGTTGCCATAGCACCTTCTTTACACAATTTATTTACAAGATTTAAGTCTATCAATATTTAAAAAAAATGTTATGCTGTTAACTTTTGTCTGGGTCTACAGTTACTGAGTACTCTGACAACAGACCCTCGACCTCTTTTTCACCTTCTTGCCCATGGCGTAGTGTGAAGAAGCAGGCCGGCATGATTGTGTTGAGTAGCGGGGGATAGATTCTCTCGCTACTCGATACTCTTATTGGACCCCACTGCGCTTGCCATCAGGTGCAGTGTGGTCAATTTACCGTGTGATTATGATGTTGTCACATAGTGTAGACAGAGTAACATATTTTCTTACAAATTATGCTGTCACGCAGAGTGAACAGTAACACACTTCTAACAAATTGTGCTGATGATATTTTAAGTTTCAGATAAGATCTAGCAAACTATGCAAAGTACCTATCGCACTATAGAATGGAGTCTGAACGCCATGAAATATTTTTACGAACTTGCTGACATTGGTGGTAAGGACGATGCGCAACCAACACGCTGATTCAAGGTGGCAGTAACAACAACGGTAAGCCACTTTCATATTGACTCATTTTTTGACTCCAGGATTGCAATGCTCCATGTGCGTATATAAGGGGGGGGGGGGTCAGGGGGACCGGACACCCCCCTTAGCATACGATATAATAAAAAATCGAGGAACATTGATAGCGGATAACATAGATTAGAATAGAATTTTTGCGATATTGAGCTATGTGCATATTCGGAATTAACTAATTTTTTTACGACGTTTGAGCTTAGTTTAAATTTTTTCGTGTACTTTTTAGCGCTTAAGTCAACTGGTAAAACAAGGCTCATTTTTTTCTGGGCACATTTATTTAAAAAAATACAAAGTAGTCGCATATGATGTACCATAAGTACATGACTTCTAACATCTCATCTTGGTAATAAGCAACATTAATATTGTTATAATACCAAAAATAAATTGACTTCACTCGTTTTGACAGTTGTTATTTAAACAATACAACAAAAATGAATGAAAATATGCGGCAGATTTTCATCCATCCAAATTCCAAATCCAAACTTTAGTAGCTATTTTTTTATTTTTTATTAACTAGCGTTTTGCCACTCTGTTTACGTAATTTCTATATTTAATATAAATAACTATGATTTGAGCGGTTACATTTTTAGCTTTTATCCGCGGACCCCCACCATGTAAAAGCTATTGCTACGTCACTGCAATGCTCATCTACCACCTACGCTGCTCGGTTGCGGTCACACAATGCCTGTTATCGGTATCAGGCATTGTGATGTGCAGCGTGAGCTGTAGTCTCTCGACGTCCAGAAGGCTAGTGGTCCTGATGGTATCCCAGCGCTTGTACTTAAAAAGTGTGCAGCGGAGTTGTCTCCTGTACTGACGCACCTATACCGATCGTCCTACCTCTCAGGTATTGTGCCTGAATCTTGGAGGGAGGCTAATGTGCAGCCGATCCCCAAAAAGGGTGATCGGTCAGATCCTAACAATTATCGCCCAATCGCCATAACCTCATAAACAGCCAATTAGTTTGCTACCTAGAGGATCACTCGTTGATCAATGACCGCCAATACGGGTTCCGTCATAACCGATCAACGGGTGATCTTCTAGCGTTTGTATTACATCACTGGGGGGAGGCGATACAAGCATGGCGAGGCTCTGACTGTGAGTCGGGAGGCGATACAAGCATGGCGAGGCTCTGACTGTGAGTCTCTACATAGCCAAGGCATTTGATAGGGTCTGGCATCGTGGACTTCTCTCCAAGCTCCCGGCATACGGTCTGCCCGACAACCTGTGCAAGTGGATTTCCGGCTTTCTGCATGAGCGTAGACTGCGTGGACACGCTTCGCAGTTCATGTCAGTAAATGCCGGAGTACCACAAGGTTCTGTGATTTCGCCCACCTTGTTTATTCTGCATATCAATGATATGTTGTCGCTTGGCAACATTCATTGCTATGCAGACGACAGCACGGTTCATGGGCGTTATAGCAGCAAGCCTCCTGGTTGCCGGGCGGATACTGAGAGAAGACGCGAGGATCTTGTCATTGAGCTCAACCAGACCTTGGATCTCATTTCATCATGGGGTACCAAGAATCGGGTTGAGTTTAATGCCAACAAAACCCAGGTGTGCGCGTTCTCGTGCAAGAAGTCTCCGTTTTCTCCCATCTCCGTTCTTCAGGGTGTTCCACTCGCAATGCGGAATGACCTTAGTGTCCTAGGTGTGGATATTCGCTGCGATCTTAATCCAAGGAGTCGCATCGAGGGCGAAATATCCGCCACTTCACGCATGGTCGGAATCCTGAACAGGGTGCGGCGGTTTTTCACGCCTGGTCAGCTCTACCGCTTATATAAAGTGCAGGTGCGGCCGGGAATGGAATACTGCTCGCACCTCTGGGACGGTTCCGCAAAGTACCTCCTCTATGCCTTGGATGGGTTGCAGCGGCGGGCCATTCGCATTGTGAATGATGCAGACGTGAGTAACAGCCTGGAGCCGCTACAGCTGCGTAGGGATATTTCCTCGCTTAGCGTGTTCTACCGTCTGTATCATGGCGAATGATCTGAAGAATTTTTTGATCTTATCCCATCCTCTCCCTTCCATACCAGAACCACGCGTACTGGCTTGCGGAGCCACAGCTTCGTTTTTTTTTATAGCATAGTCCGACAAACGAGCCAGTGGGTCACCTGATGTTAAGTGATCTCCGCCGCCCATGAACATCCACAATACCGAAAGTGTGTATGCGCTGTCGGCCTTAAAGGACAGGAATAAGGATTAGGGAAGGGAAGGGGGAATCTGGGCCTCCGGATATCTCACTTACCATACGAAACGCGACAGTAAACTGTCACTTTACGTTGGTTTTCTGTGAGACAGTGTACTACCCCGGTCGAGCCAGCCCATTCATGCTGTAGACAAATATGTCTACAGCACTACTACCACTTCTCGTGGTGTCTACTACCCCGGACCGAACTAAGAGGTTCGCAAATTCATATTTTTGCCGCACCATCAAGCTGTGGAACAGTTTGCCAGCTACCGTGTTCCGTCCCTCCTATGATCCTGGGTCCTTAAGGCGTAATATGAAGAAGCTAAACAGCAGACCGGCATGATTGTGTTGAGTAGCGGGGGATAGACTGTCTCTCGCTGCATTATACTCTATCTGGACGGCACTGCGTTTACCATCAGGTGCAGTGTGGTCACTTTGCCGCGCCAAAATAAAAAAAAACCTTATTTGCTATAATTTTCTTTAAATTATTAACATTTATTTCAATACCTCCGAGTACTTATTATTTCAATAATAAGTACTCGGAGAACCCACCATGCACCGTGAACACCTGCGTCATAACCGGGTCTGTTCGAATCTTCTTGACAAGCTGGTGGGCCTCCACAGCACTCGAGAAGAAGAGTTTTGTGGTTGAGGCAGTCTCGCCCTGTACGCAGCGCCCGTTCCACTCGTCAATCGACTCCAGACGGATCTGTCGTTTGACGAATGAAACGCGCATCTATCGTAGTTTGGTATGACCTTGAGTTGTAGTGCAGCACCTTTGCGAGTTTGTCTAGGCGCTCGTTTCCTTCCAACCCTGCGTGGGCTTTGATCCAGAATAAGTTTATTATTCTGCCGCGTTCTTTACTAGGTCTTATGCTTTTCTAAATTTCGAACGCCAGGGGGTGGAGGGAAACGGTACTATGACCGTTGCCTCCTTCCAGGTGGATGGGAAGTGGCCGAGTTCTAGGCATTTGTTTGCCAGTGATAGGTACACTTCTGGGTACTTATCTATTTCTTGCTTACAGATATCGGCCGTCTGCTCCCGGGGCTTGCTTTGGGTTGAAACTATTTACAACCGCACTTAGTTCGTCTAGTGTAAATGCCAAGAATTTTGCCGACTCCTTCGTACTTAGTAGGGCTCTCCATTTCTAGTTACTGGCAGGTCTTCTTGTCTCTTGGACCTTTCTGATTACTCTATATACCCCTTCCCATGTGTTTTCCTGTTCCTGTTTCCTACAAAACTCCTTCCTACTCTCTACTTGTGTCCTCTTGGCTTCATTCTCATATCTTTCTTTTGATTGCAGGTACTCATCGACGACCTTGGATCTCCGGATCGGCGCTGCTCATCGGATTCTCCTCCTCCGGGTGATGACATCCTGCTTAATCTTGGCGAGTTTCCCGGACTACGACAGGAAGTTCATACTTTTTATTATTTTTATGAATGTATCTATGTATTCTCCTGTTCTTGTTTCCTACAAAACTCCTTCCTACTCTCTACTTGTGTCCTCTTGGCTTCATTCTCATATCTTTCTTTTGATTGCAGGTACTCATCGACGACCTCGGCTCTCCGGATCGGCGCTGCTCATCGGATTCTCCTCCTCCGGGTGATGACATCCTGCTTAATCTTGGCGAGTTTCCCGGACTACGACAGGAAGTTCATACTTTTTATTATTTTTATGAATGTATCTATGTATTCTCCTGTTCTTGTTTCCTACAAAACTCCTTCCTACTCTCTACTTGTGTCCTCTTAGCTTCATTCTCATATCTTTCTTTTGATTTCAGGTACTCGTCGACGACCTCGGCTCTCCGGATCGGCGCTGCTCATCGGATTCTCCTCCTCCGGGTGATGACATCCTGCTTAATCTTGGCGAGTTTCCCGGACTACGACAGGAAGTTCATACTATTTTTTATTTTTATGATTGTATCTATGTATTCTCCTGGTTCTGTTTCCTACAAAACTCCTTCCTACTCTCTTCTTGTGTCCTCTTGGCTTCATTCTCATATCTTTCTTTTGATTTCAGGTACTCATCGACGACCTCGGCTCTCCGGATCGGCGCTGCTCATCGGATTCTCCTCCTCCGGGTGATGACATCCTGCTTAATCTTGGCTAGTTTTCCGGACTACGATAGGAAGTCCTGTTCCTGTTTCCTACAAAACTCCTTCCTACTCTCTACTTATGCCCTCTTGGCTTCATTCTCATATCTTTCTTTTGATTGCTGGTACTCATCGACGACTTCGGCTCTCCGGATCAGCACTGCTCATCGGATTCTCCTCCTCCGGGTGATGACATCCTGCTTAATCTTGGCTAGTTTCCCGGACTACGACAGGAAGTCCTGTTCCTGTTTCCTACAAAACTCCTTCCTACTCTCTACTTGTGTCCTCTTGGCTTCATTCTCATATCTTTCTTTTGATTGCAGGTACTCATCGACGACCTCGGCTCTCCGGATCGGCGCTGCTCATCGGATTCTCCTCCTCCGGGTGATGACATCCTGCTTAATCTTGGCTAGTTTTCCGGACTACGACAGGAAGTCCTGTTCCTGTTTCCTACAAAACTCCTTCCTACTCTCTACTTGTGTCCTCTTGGCTTGGACAGACAGACAGACAGACAGACAGACAGACAGACAGACAGACAGACAGACAGACAGACAGACAGACAGACAGACAGACAGACAGACAGACAGACAGACAGACAGACAGACAGACAGACAGACAGACAGACAGACAGACAGACAGACAGACAGACAGACAGACAGACAGACAGACAGACAGACAGACAGACAGACAGACAGACAGACAGACAGACAGACAGACAGACAGACAGACAGACAGACAGACAGACAGACAGACAGACAGACAGACAGACAGACAGACAGACAGACAGACAGACAGACAGACAGACAGACAGACAGACAGACAGACAGACAGACAGACAGACAGACAGACAGACAGACAGACAGACAGACAGACAGACAGACAGACAGACAGACAGACAGACAGACAGACAGACAGACAGACAGACAGACAGACAGACAGACAGACAGACAGACAGACAGACAGACAGACAGACAGACAGACAGACAGACAGACAGACAGACAGACAGACAGACAGACAGACAGACAGACAGACAGACAGACAGACAGACAGACAGACAGACAGACAGACAGACAGACAGACAGACAGACAGACAGACAGACAGACAGACAGACAGACAGACAGACAGACAGACAGACAGACAGACAGACAGACAGACAGACAGACAGACAGACAGACAGACAGACAGACAGACAGACAGACAGACAGACAGACAGACAGACAGACAGACAGACAGACAGACAGACAGACAGACAGACAGACAGACAGACAGACAGACAGACAGACAGACAGACAGACAGACAGACAGACAGACAGACAGACAGACAGACAGACAGACAGACAGACAGACAGACAGACAGACAGACAGACAGACAGACAGACAGACAGACAGACAGACAGACAGACAGACAGACAGACAGACAGACAGACAGACAGACAGACAGACAGACAGACAGACAGACAGACAGACAGACAGACAGACAGACAGACAGACAGACAGACAGACAGACAGACAGACAGACAGACAGACAGACAGACAGACAGACAGACAGACAGACAGACAGACAGACAGACAGACAGACAGACAGACAGACAGACAGACAGACAGACAGACAGACAGACAGACAGACAGACAGACAGACAGACAGACAGACAGACAGACAGACAGACAGACAGACAGACAGACAGACAGACAGACAGACAGACAGACAGACAGACAGACAGACAGACAGACAGACAGACAGACAGACAGACAGACAGACAGACAGACAGACAGACAGACAGACAGACAGACAGACAGACAGACAGACAGACAGACAGACAGACAGACAGACAGACAGACAGACAGACAGACAGACAGACAGACAGACAGACAGACAGACAGACAGACAGACAGACAGACAGACAGACAGACAGACAGACAGACAGACAGACAGACAGACAGACAGACAGACAGACAGACAGACAGACAGACAGACAGACAGACAGACAGACAGACAGACAGACAGACAGACAGACAGACAGACAGACAGACAGACAGACAGACAGACAGACAGACAGACAGACAGACAGACAGACAGACAGACAGACAGACAGACAGACAGACAGACAGACAGACAGACAGACAGACAGACAGACAGACAGACAGACAGACAGACAGACAGACAGACAGACAGACAGACAGACAGACAGACAGACAGACAGACAGACAGACAGACAGACAGACAGACAGACAGACAGACAGACAGACAGACAGACAGACAGACAGACAGACAGACAGACAGACAGACAGACAGACAGACAGACAGACAGACAGACAGACAGACAGACAGACAGACAGACAGACAGACAGACAGACAGACAGACAGACAGACAGACAGACAGACAGACAGACAGACAGACAGACAGACAGACAGACAGACAGACAGACAGACAGACAGACAGACAGACAGACAGACAGACAGACAGACAGACAGACAGACAGACAGACAGACAGACAGACAGACAGACAGACAGACAGACAGACAGACAGACAGACAGACAGACAGACAGACAGACAGACAGACAGACAGACAGACAGACAGACAGACAGACAGACAGACAGACAGACAGACAGACAGACAGACAGACAGACAGACAGACAGACAGACAGACAGACAGACAGACAGACAGACAGACAGACAGACAGACAGACAGACAGACAGACAGACAGACAGACAGACAGACAGACAGACAGACAGACAGACAGACAGACAGACAGACAGACAGACAGACAGACAGACAGACAGACAGACAGACAGACAGACAGACAGACAGACAGACAGACAGACAGGATAATACATTAAAAATACCAGTGCTTTATTTTTATTTAGAACTCTTTTTTATTTTCTAATTTAATTTCTAAGTCCAGGATTTAGGGTCTGAAGATATTTTCTGTACAACTATTGACAAACTCTGTGTCTTCCATTCCAACTTACCTTGTATTGAAATAAATTATATGTGGCTTATGTTACTTTTGGTATAAATCTAATGGTGAATTATTAAAAACGGTTCAGCAGTTTATAAGTTTAAAGGATTTATCGATTTCCAAAAAATAAACAAATTATTCCTATAATTAAGTATAATGTGTTCATATCTGAACATGTAAACGTAAACACGAATGTAAACACTTGTGTGTAAGTACCTACGGTGTGGCGGATTATCCTTCCCCACAATAGTTATAAGTCAAGTTCAGTATAAGGTACATGAAAATTACATGCTCAGTGGGTACATGTTTAATTCACGACCCTGCCTCAGGTGACAATAGCAGCAGTATTATAATGCTTTTTGGAAAATAGGCAAATAACATTTTTATCAGCTTCATAGATTTCTGAAATGTCAAATAGATCATAACCTCAAAATCTTTAAATTGAAATATCTTTAGTATTAGACTTTTTCATCAGAAATCCCTAATACATTATTGTTTAGGAATTGCTGCTGAATTTTTTATATTTTTTTCACTTCTAAACGCTACATATTTATGTCAACTAATTTCATGTATGCGAACCTGCCATTGTTCTTTGTACACAAAATTAATATCATTTAAAGGACAATACATATTATTAAATGAATATATCGTTTTATTTTGTTTGCAATACAACTTTTATGTTAAAATTACGGAATGCACGCTAAAAATTATCTAGTCATAACGGGTAAAATATGTGGGCTGGTAACCCTGCCTTTTCAAGTACTTTATGTCTATCCTTTACGGGTGTACGCGCATGTCGTGTCCAGTCTTGATACTTGGTCCCTGTTTCACTCCTACAAGTCTGTGACGTAGACAATAAAAATTCTAGAATAAAACAATTGCTGGCCGTACGTTTACTTTATGTACATTTTTCTATCCGTATTCACATAATACCTAGCAGGATAGAGACGCTAAGTCCATTCTCTATGCATAAGGTTGTGAAACGAACACAGATTAAGTATTAGTAGCAAGCTAGAAACGAAAATATTATTTATTCGGTATGTAACGGTTCTTTTACGTAAGACTAGGCAGATTGGTTGAAAGACTATAGCCTATCTTTTGGAGGAAAAAAATCTAACGGTTATTCTTTTTTGAAAATAAGAAAAACTTTTGAACTATGTTTATTATTTATTTGACGCTGAGTATGTATTTTATAAATAATCAACGTAGTGGTTACCTGTCTATACATTGAAGTTGTATTTAGATCTACAAATTTTATTCGTTAAGATTGTTAGTTGATAATATTACTGTAGTCATTATCATAGTTTATTGTTTGCAATTATGACGTGAACTTGTTCCGGCAAATTTTGATTAGGCCAAAAACTATTTTATTGTGGTGAGATTCTAACTTCTGTGAGCAAGTGAACTGCTGAAATCTGAAGAGGAATAAAATACCTTTTGTAGTACTTTTAGGTGCTTCATATCTCAGAGAAGAGTATTATTGTTGATTAATATTTAATCATTCATAACATTCGCAATTACTATTTTAAAAATGGAACTATCAAAGTTAGATTTTTTTGCTGATATACCACAAGATACCAGTGCTGCTACAAAATGTGTTGTTGTACGTAATATATCTATTATATTATTATAAACAAAAAAACAAGCTATTTTTGACTCTTATATTGCTTTTTCAGGGACTACTATTGGATAAGATACACCCTTTTATATTCAAACTAAGAAATGAGCTGCGACCACACGAACAAGATGGGCTGAGGAATATCAATGACATTTTCACTCTGTGTTGCAATCAAATTAAAAAGTGTATATTGAGCATCTTAGATGTCTTCAGATTAGAGCATAAGCAAGGGTTGTATTTACAGGTAACACTTGCTATTTTATCTATATTTTTTTGCCAACTTAAATTTATAGATGTGCCAACTTGGGATAAAACACAACTCCAGTCTAGCCTAATGAATATAGTCACACACAAATTATCGCTGCGCGCAAATAAGAATGAGACAGAGTGAGTGCATCAATCAGTTCGCTTCTTCATTTACCGCTGCAATCCAACTCGAGTTAGGAAGAATTTAACTCAAGTCAACTTGGCATAAAGTACATTGGTATAAAGATTGGCAAGAATACTTTGATGTCAGATCTCGTGATAAAGGCATCTGGTATAAGACAATTCAGTGTGAGCCTCCTCATATCCCTTGGTTTGCCAATACAAAGTTGAACAGAAAGCTTGTTGTGATGGCACATAGAATGCGGTCTGGACATGTTCCACTGAACAGGTTTAGACATCTAATGGGCTTAAGTAACAATCCCAACTGTGAAGATTGTGGTACAGTCGAAGATGTCTATCACTGGTTGGTGGAATGTGTCAGGACCAGAAATATTCGTGACGTACTGATGAGAACACTAAACATAAATCTTATGAGTGTTGGAGCATTCCAGAGTGTTCTCTCACAGCCTCATTCGAGTGGGGCCTTTTTGTTATTTAAGAGTTTTTGTAATTAAATTAAAATGTGATTCCTATGGGGCTGACATGGTTTTTACAAAGACCAAAAGATCCTAAAAATTATAGAATAAAAAAAAAAAAAAGTCAACTTGATTTAAGCGCAACTCGAGTCAACTCTAGTTAGTAACTCGAGTTGACCATCACTACTTAAATTTATAGTTAAGAGTCAATCACCATATATTGTGTAATTACATACAGTGTTAAGCTTTGAAGTAAAATATATTGGAGTATACATACCTATGAATTCTATAGAAAAATTTAAAGATATGTGAAGTAAAAGCCATAATAGGCTATGACGGCGGACTATTGCTTAAGTACTCTCGTGAGTTTAGAAGGCGGCACAGTGAGACAGTAATTAAGATATGATATAATCAAGTTAGCTTACTTTAACTAACTTAGCTAACTTAGTACTTATAATATCAACTTATTTAGTTGATTATGTAAATTTGGTGACTGTCACTCGACTGATTCAGTTCAATATTTTCTCAACATTCATAAATTAGAAATATGAATAACAATATCATGGGGGCTAAATGAATTATATACAACGAACATCACAACCTACTGAAGGATTTCTGCATGATTAGAGAATATTGTATTTATTCATACATTTAAGCTGTTTGGAGATATTTCTCTAATTATAGACACATCAAATCCGTATACTTATTGATTGGTATACCATAAAAGTCAAATAAGATTACCCATATTGTTAATTTACTCTTCACAAATTGGTAATGTATTAATTGTGTACTTTTAACAGTTTATTAAAGATTAATTAAATAATTAATAAGCGTAAAAAAAAAATACCACCTATTGCTTTCTGCATTGCCTTACCATCAAAGTCTTTTAATTTGACAAATAGTTTATTCATTGAAAAAAATATTATTAATTGTTTAATAAATGTTTTGTGGAGATTTGCCAGCCATAGTAGTGAAACATCCACTACTTTTTGTTCCACATAATTTCTTCATGTTACATTTAATTTATTTTATTATGATTTTCATAATGATTTTTATACTGTACTTGCTTCGGCAGTACATATACTACTACTACTAAATACATAATTTGTAATAAAATTGAACATTCACAGGAGAGTAGGCAATGCAATTTTGAGAGACTACAGTGGTGCATCAACAGACTTGTATCAATTCATCAACACTTAGAAAAGGCAGAACAATCTCAGTTAGACGCAGATGACACTATCAACATTAACATTATGTACTTTGTGAACTGGATAGATAGTACATTTGAAGTTCTTAACAAACTGGCAAGCACTGTTTACAAGACGGACTACAAGGAGACCGATCAACTTTATGAGACCTGGAAAAATGAAGTGAGTTATCATGATATAGTTTAAAAGTTAACTGATCGCCTTTCAGAGCATGTTTGCCTATTATTATTTGTAAATTATTTTAAAATTGTGGGCTATTGTGATATTTTATAATGATTGTTAGTTTTTACTTTGCATAGGGCTTTCATAAAGCTGTGTCTGTGTGCAAGGTATCTGCATATTGGAAAAATAACTAAAAGTTGTATAGGCAGTGGAACGGCAATAACCATCAAAACCAAGGTGAAAAATTTGACAAATTTACATAATAATATCTTAAATTAATATAATTTTTTCTAATTTTATTGCCCAACTTCCATATTTCTCAACAAATTATTGAAACGCCTTACTGGTACAAACATTATTATTTTCTTCCTGTCTGCCTAATGTCCACAGATTTTAAAGTTAATTTCATCATGTTAGGCAGTAAGTATATTCCTGTCTTTACAGATTGTTGAACATGTCAGTGAGCTGCATATATCCATTGATGAGTTGTTGTTGTCGGCCATGACTCTGTGCAGATACTGCTTACAGAGTGACCAGCATATTGTGAAGGCACGGTGTCAAGTGGTAAGTTTACATTTATAAATAAAACTAGCTTTTGCCCGCCACTTCGTCTGCGTTGAATGAGTTGTCGTTATCCCTTTGGATCGAAATAATAAATAAAACTCTTGCTCAAGAAGTATTTTAAATGAATCATTTCATCCCCTATTTTTAAGGGGGTGAGTCGCTATGAGTTTGATTCTAAAGTATCTCAAATTATATTCTAAGCTTCGCGCTTTCCGAATTCCCATACAAACTTTCATCCCCTACTTCACCACTTTAAGTATAGATTTAAAAATAATAAAATACCCTTTGTCCGTCTTTGGGGCTATAGGTATCCTTATACAAAATGTTATCAAAACCGGTTTAAAGATTTAGCAGTGTAAACATAACAGACCGAAAACTTTCAACACCTAATTCACCCTCTAAGGGGTGAAATTTACAAAAAAACCATCCTTAGTGAGCGTCTACATCGCAAACAGGGTAACTATGTTAAACTCCAAGTCAATTTAGTTTTAGATTCTTGTGATGAGTCAGTCAGTGGTATTTCACTTATTTATGTTTAGATTGCAAAAATATAATAGTTATTTTTTTATTTTAAGGTACTCAGAGAAGCCAAAGCACTTCTAAGTGAATTAATTGTTGGAGACTTAAGTTCATCATTCAAAGTCACCACTAACACATTAAAGCTGCCCATCATGCCGTCAAATGTAAATGTACTCATAGATGTACTGAAAGATGTACTCTATGTTCTGGAAACAAACACAAATACGGCATTACTAGCTTTGTTGATACACTGTTTTAGTAATAACACATCTCCTATAGACATTTTAAAAGAGCATTTTAGTATGAGTACAAATGGAGTGTGCTCATGTCTCGTGGACAGTAAGAGTGATATAACAGAGGACTGTTCTTTCGTGAAAGAGTTTGACTTTTACAACGAGAGATTGTTGCAGATTGGATCATTTGCAATGTCATGTTCTTCTGATCAGAATAGTAAGTTTTTGGTGATTGTTTTGAACCATTATTATGTGCCTGGTAAGATCATGCTTACAGTCTTTGATTTATAAGTGCAGACTTTATTTATATTAATTATATCTGCCATAGATATCTGACATACTTCTCATTAGTGTATTCTCATTTGGAGGTAGAGCCTCCAAATTTTCTATTAAGGGTATGTTCATAAAGTACATACATACGCACTCCAACTGTAATCCCCAAAGGGGTGTAAACAGTACATCCACATTTCACTGAGCTTATTACTGTACCATGATGTGGTAGGCACACGTCTAGACTCCGGGCTGATACTAAGTATGCCGTAATAGAAAAACCCAATATAATTTCTACTTGACCCGGGTCGA
Organism: Laothoe populi; assembly: GCA_905220505.1. Taxonomy (NCBI): domain Eukaryota; kingdom Metazoa; phylum Arthropoda; class Insecta; order Lepidoptera; family Sphingidae; genus Laothoe; species Laothoe populi. The sequence continues at coordinate 9,393,143 of HG992164.1, read as the reverse complement.
CCCCGAGAATCAGCACAGCAGTCGTATCGCATGTATAATAACTGCCCCACTGAGGCAGTCCATAAAGTATTACAATATTTTTCAGGAGTATTACCCCTTCGCAGTGGCTTAGCGAGTTTGGAAGCGTTGGATCCGCATCTGGTACCGGCATTGATGGTGTCCACAGACAGCCACCACACCATGTTGCTAATGACGTCGTGGCGTCAGGAAGTACAGGAGATCAGGGATAATGTGTTCTTGATTGTGGATCCTGCGGCATTTGCTGAGGTAATATAAATACAATTTACTTTATTTAGTTTTGTGATAAGGCCTAACCCCTCTGACTAGTAGACAATGTTTGAATACAGGGTTAATATTATTATTATTAGTTTTGTCTATAGCATGAAGACTAGAGAAAATAACTTGCTGTTGATTTTCGTAGTGTTGATTAGGGTAAATATACCGGCTTATAATTCATCCTCCTGTTGCCAAATACCCATTCCTACTTTAGTGTTGGTAACAAAGTATACACATTTCCGGCTTTAAACTACCCTATTGTCATTATTATTTCGATTAGACAAAGTGTTATAACTTGTTTTAAGAAATATGAATTGTATTAGTTATTTTATATATTGTATGCCATTTGTTTTCTAGAAGGCGCAGCAAATGATGCATTTGAAATTGCTGGAAGTGCTAAAAGAAGGAAAATATAACAATGGTCTTGTATGTCCCGTGATTAATATAGGTTCAGTAGTGTATGATTTCTTTAACGTGTATGATACACACGAGCCTGATGCTCTGGGACAATATGAGAAACTTTCTACTTTGTTAAATGATTTGAAAAAAGGTAATTATATTTGCATTATAAATGGTATTTATATATTTACTAAGGTTACGGTACGCCGCACGATTTTATTCTTTTGTCTGATCAATGCTCTAGATTGCTGATGAGAGTGGTGTGTTGACCGGTACCTAAGACCTGCCGAATTATTTGTTAGCGTTTAGTTAATTATCAACATCATTATTATCTTTTTTTCAATAAACTTAAAATATTTTTTTTAAATATATTGTTACTATTTCAGTAATAAAGGAATGCAAGATTGTATCTAATGTTCTAAGTACATGCAATGATTTTGTCTATGATTTAAAAGGGGTCATAAAAAAAGAAATTTCTCAGGAACAGCTGTTAAAACGGTTGAAATTGCTTTATACTTTAGTAAATAGGATCAATAGCCTCCTCCATCCTAAAGAAAATGAAGAATTTTTCGCTAACGAAGGACATGACGACGAATGCCAAGTTGATAATAATGAGACACATACAATTTACAGAAAAACAGATACATACGAGATTACAGATAGAAAACCCAACATAAATGTATCTAGAAGTATATTCGGTCGAACTACGAATGTGCGATGCTCCACAAGGAATTTCCCTTTGTTCAAACTAACAAAACATTTAAAAAAGAAGAGTGACAAACTCAGTTTTTCAGTGCAACTAGACCAACTATTTGATGGGTCAGATAATATCAATGTTCCGAATGAGACGTTCTTTGTAAATAAGCATTTGGAATATGCCAGAGAACCGTCTGTGTTGTACAATTTTTCACCAATCAAAAACAGGTCATCCTTACGAAAAGCGATATTAAACAGAAATTGCAAGTCGCACGAAAAATTTAATAAAACTAGATGTGTAGAAGAGAGTATGGTTTCAGAGACGCAGAGTTTTATGGATGAAACAATGAGTTTGCAAATTACAGGTAATTGGTATTTTTTTTTAAATACAGTGTAAACTCTATATAGCGACACTGAAGGGACTGTGCATTTTATGGCGTTATAGAGAGTTGTCGTTAAATGGAGAGAAGAAACATCAGAATTAGAAAAATAAAAAGTTTATTTCTGACTATTGTTAGTAGTTATGTGCATAAAAAAGAATGTTATTTGAACGCTATTGAGTATAGTCTGTTATTTTTGTCTGACGTCTTTTGCTGCACCAGTAATTTTGTTGTATTTTTTTAGTTATTTTATTAATATCTAGCAATACTGAGGCATCTTGGTTATAAAGGAAATATTTTTCCAATAATTTTGCTGCTTCCAGAGCTTCTTTAATGCTCGGCGGAAGCTCAGGCTCATCCGTCTCATCTTCTTCATCACCTTGTTCTTGATCCTCAGTTTTTCTCACTGAATCCAAAATTTCTTCGTCTGTGAGTGAAGCCGTTGTAAGCAGGCGGTCGTCCACTTCAATGTAGGTTTGAAGATTTACCGTATTTCCTGCCATGTTGAATTGTTGAATCCACTCAGTTAATGGAAGGTCGTCGTCGCTTTCAAACTCAGATTCTGTTTCCACCTCATCACTCGTAGAATTGGTACAAAGTCCAGCATGTCGAAAAGAGTGCTGTATAGTTGTGGGTGTCACTTCTTCCCAGGCTTTAGATAAAAAATTTACTGCATGCAGCATATTAACAGAAGTTTTACCCTCAGATTCGACTAGCTCCATCAATAATTTCCTTCTGTAGTGACCCTTGAGGCTTTTAATCACACTCTGGTCCATTGGCTGTAAGACACTAGTCGTATTTGGAGGAAGAAATGCCAACTCTATGTTTTGAAGGTTTGATATAAAAGGGTGGGCAGGGCAGTTGTCAACAAGAAGTAAAATTTTTCGTCCCTTTAATTCTGCATCCCACTTTCGCACTTCTTCTTCAAAAAGTTGACTGGTCATCCAAGCTGATTTATTAGCTTTATACGTCACTGGCAATTTTTTGATGTTCTTAAAACAGCGCGGATTTTTCGATTTGCCTATTATTAGTAGCTTTTTTTTCTCTGTGCCATCCATATTAGCAGCCACAAGCACCGTAATACGTTCCTTGGAAAGCTTTCCTCCCACACACTTTTCCCCTTTAAATTTCAGAGTTTTATCTGGAGTCAACTTATAGAAAATTCCTGCTTCATCAGCATTGAAAATGTCACTTGGGGCGTATTTTTCTATGAATTTTGACCACACTCTGTTAATCCAATCATGAGTCACATTTGTATCAACACTTCGTGCTTCCCCACTTATTTTACCATAGTTGATATGATGACGCTGCTTGAATTTTCCGAGCCATCCTTCTGATGCTTTGAAAGAAGTTAAACCAAGTTCAGCAGCAAAATTCTCCGCCTTAGCTTTCACGAGCGGCCCCGAGATAGGCATATTGTTCTGGCGCTGTCGATGAAACCATGATAGTACAGCTTTATCCAAATCTTCGTATATAGGTTTCTTTAATTTTTTGGAAGATTTTCCCTCGCCCGCAGCGTGGAGGATTTTTTCTTTATTTTTCCATATTGTGGACACGGTAGAGCGACTAAATCCAAAGCGTTTGCCAACATCACTTATCTTCTCTCCCGTTTCTATTGCGCGTATCAGTAAAACTTTTTCGTCAATACACAGTGATTTTCTTTTAGTAGCCATGTTTACAGTTTGCAAGTTTGTGAGCAACTAAGAATATGATAAGGTATAGATAATCCATGACTCCTAGTTATGAATCATGGTCAATAACAGTCTACACGTGCAAGCAATCCCAATTTGTAAACAAAAGAATGAATTTCTTAGAAAGTTCGGTATGCATGATGCCGACAGTCGAGTTTATTGCGGGCTAGGATAATAAAGCGACAATAGATCGTACACAGCTGCGCAGTTTTTACTAATTTTAGCAACTTAATTGTTGACGTTATTGAGAGTGGGTGTAATGCTATATAGAGTGAAACATTGTATGAAAAACAAGCTAAACCAACCAAAGCCAATTGATTTCGACGCTTAAGAGAGTTTGTCGTTAAATAGAGTGACGTTACATGGAGTTTACACTGTATGTAGATTTTCATTGTAATAGATAGTTGAGTGAAATTATTTAACAATATTAATTTAAGATTGTAAAGTTTATTATTAATAGCAGTTATAGCGCAGTCGAAACCCAAATGGCCTACATGCTTACCATGCGCTTACCATCAGGTGCAGTATGGTCACTTTGCCATGCCAGTATAAAAAAACCTTTTACTATTTTGTTAAGCTGTCGTAGAAAACCATAATATCATCTGTATTATAAAATTGAATCATTCACAATACCCAATTGATAATATTTATTTATTTTATTTTCAGATGTTCTGAATCAAATTAATGAAATGACTTGCACACTATCTGATACAAAATTATCACGATTTTCTAAAGGCGGTGTGTTGTCTTTAAATAAAATACGGGAGAGTGAATACAAGGATTCTGATTCTAAAAATGTATTAACTCTCAGTATAAACCATAATAATACAATATCAAAACACATTTGGAAGATTCCAGTGAATGCAAGCACAGCCGATGAGCCTTTAGACGATAGTGTTATGACCATGTCAAATATATCCCAACCGTCCAATGTTGGGACCTTGGAAAGGATAAATGATTTAGACTTCGTCCAGAGTAAATTAAACAGTCTGAAATCGCAATTTGAAACGAGTTTATAGTTAATGTATATTTATAGATATATTTTTGTGTCTTCAGTTTTGTAATTAATTAGAACTGCAATAAACTAATAAATTTGTCTTTTTTTTGTACCCTAACATTAGTTATTTAAATGTCTTTATTGAAATTAGAAATAGGTCATAAATCCTAGCATTGCGTGTACATTCTTTTACTCGACTCATTTTTATTAATCTTTTATTCTGTTTAGATGATGTGTTTGTATAGACAAAAGACTGTATACTATTATCATTATATTACATTATCTAAAACCTATTATCGAAAGGGGTATTTGTCAAATGACAGTAAAATAATGCATGATATGTACTGTGACGTCACGGTTCTCAGAATCCATATTACTGTGCCGTTGTGCGAGGGAGATAGCAATATGTTCCCAATACGCCACCGTTTTCGCTCATGCCCATGAGTACCTATTTGCTCATGCCAATATTTAAAATAAATATTATGACCTCATTTACTTAGAACTTTGATTCTGTTTTCGTAAAAGATTTTCTTTTGCGTATTATATTCGGTTGCATATAGAATAATGTACAAAATTAACACGGAAAACCCTATTCTTCTGTGTTTGTCACTAACTACCTAACTAACTCCCCCTAAACGGATGGACCAATTTGGATGAAATTTTGTGTGTACTTTATATTTCAATAGGGTCCTGGATGGTTTAAAAACACAATTGGAGCCGGTAGGTGGCGCTGCTGTCGGCATATAACCAAATTTGATTTGCTGGGATTTGTGGGGGAAATGCCAAAGATTGTGATCTTTAAAATATCACAAGACACGAGACAAAAATTTGGCGAAAAGTGGGTGTACTGGTTACACCTCTGCCTACCCCTTCCGGGATTATAGGCGTGAGTGTATGTGTGTGTGTGTACGTATATTGCTTGCTACCGATTTAATATAAATTTATTCATTTTTACTACGTGAAAGTAGGAAAATCATGTCATCCATGGTCGCGTGTATTCATCGTGATTGAATAAATACTTTGCGGATGTCAACGGTACGTACAAAAATATAGCAGTAATGTCGTTTGCAATCTTCATGTTAAAATGTAAGGTACGCTCCCATTTTTAAAGAGGGTGTAATTTCTGATGTAATCATGTAGTTATTATGCTTCTCTTGGCGCATACTTAATACACCTTGATATTCGAAATAAAGAAGTTGGAAGTTGTGTAGTGATATTAGATTAGCATAATAAATGCACGGTTTTACACATAAATAGACATGCAGTTTGCAAAAATTCACAGAAATTAACAAGCAGTGGTGGCAACATGGAAGGAAAATACAGAACTATTTACATCGCTATATTTTCGGTAAGATAAATTAGTTATGTATTAGATCTTACATTCTTATTTGGTAGGTTTTTCGTATGCGAGGGACTGTCGATACCACCACTTGTCCATTTATGACGCCTAGCAGTAATATCAAAGCACTCTGATGGTGCGATTAGAGAGACGAAGCGAATATGTTTTTGTTTTTTTTTAATCCTGGCACGGCATAATGACCACACTGCACCTGATGGTAAGCGCAGTACCGTCCTGTTAGAGTATCAAGTAGCGAGAGACAATCTATCCCTCGCTACTCAACAATCATGCAGACCTGCTGTGTACCTTCTTCCCACTACTAATTACTGTACTAGATGCATGTCTCGAGGTGACTAGCGCAAAGTAGTGTGCAGTGTGGTAGCGGTCAGTACGTACTTTATTGGGTGACCGCTTGAAAACACTAAGTGATTCAAAAAAATTACTATGGGTATTGATTTTCACTTCACAATGAAAATAAAACATTTCGCAATAAGTACAAATTCTTACTACACCGAGCCCGTATGCCTCGTTAGTACATTCATTGATCCATCCATTACTAAAGAAATATATATATATTTTTTTTAATTAATGGCTCCATCGTTTCACGATAATTTTGCCAATGTCAAGGTAGGAAAAGACACGGTGTTTTATTTAAGAAAAATTAAATTATCTAACCATTAACCGGTGTTTGTAGAGATGAAATCTCATGTGCTTGAAGATACTGAATAATACAAAACAGTTAAGTAGACATAAAATTATAACAACTCGAAAATAAAAAAAACAAGTATACATAAAGTAGAACAGAAACGCGGAAAATAAGTTGAGACGAATAACAAAAATTATAATCGAATATTATTGATCCTAATAAACTTATACAGAACTTTAATCATGGGAGAGTGGACTAGAGTTAATAAAAACGGGATGTTTATTGGTCGGGGTATATCAGAAGGAAGAAGGTCGTAGAGGGGAATCAAGAGCCTAGGACAAGAAAAAAATATATGCTCTAAAGTGCACTCATCCAGACCACACTCACAAAGTGAATGATCTCTCACTCGAATTTTTTTTAAGAATACCTGTGTGCATACAAAGCCAAACCGCATTCGAATGATCACAGATGTGCTAACTTTGTCACACAATTCCCTATTATTGAACCAGCACTTATGAGGAATTGAAGGTTGAATTGAACCAAAATATTTTCCTTTTATTTGACGAGATCTTTGCCAAAAGGAATCCCATTTTTTTGTCAACAAATCTTTGGCTTGACAACGCAGATCCTGAGGAAAACAGGCACTATGGAAATCAATGCCACACTGGATAGCCGCTCTAGCAATTGAATCGGCACTCTCGTTACCTACAATACCAGAGTGACTAGGAATCCAAGCTAAAGCTACTTCAATGCCCAACACCTGACATTTGTATAGCAATTCCTTAATTTGCAACATAGGTAAGAAATTCTGGCGAGAACGGAAATTAGATTTTAGTCCGAGTTAGAAGTCCTTTAAACAACTTAGGGAATCCGAAAGAATAATTGTTTTGTTCAACCCATGTGAAAAAACGTATGAAATCACCTGAATAGATAGAACAATATGACGAACAACGGAAGTTCAAGATTAGTTACACCTCTGCCTACTCCCTTCGGGGATTACAGCCGTGAGTATATATGTATGCATGATATTTGTTCCTGTTTCAGGGAGGTTATACATGCTTAAGTTGTATACGAGCTCTTCATTGCTTCCCTACCTTCACCATATTAGTTGATTGTCCGCTCCTATTCCCTTATTGCCGCAACGTTCGATGCTCCAGGTATGAAGGCACGAAATGTTGTGAAGAAAAAATATCGACATCCACAATTGTAAATTCTGTATCACATGAAAGTGTATTGATTGCAAATGAAACTCTCATTAACAATAGTTCGCAAGTTGTATCTAACGAAGATAAAGCCACAAGCCAAGACAGTCTCTTAAATTCAGTTGAAGAACACGAAGAAACTACTCCTGAGACTTTATCTGTAGAGGTGTGATATAATTAGAAGGCTGAGTCTGAAGTCTTAAACTCGACTGATACGAGCACAATACCTGATAACAATGATTTTGTAACAAGCATACTGTTTGTATTTATTCATATTTAATATTTGATTAAGTTTTACAAATATAATTCTGAAACAGATCCTACTTTTTTATTCATTATACCAACATTACTGCTTAGCGGCAAATAGCGCACCTATTCATATGGATTTTCGGATAAGAGATATCTACCACCAAATAAAATATAACTATGTTCATCTTAGTCGTCATATTGTTGGTAAACTAACCACAGTTGTTAGATCTGGCTTGGTGGTATACCAAGCATTAGTGGAGAAAGGAAAAAATACACATAATTATATGAATATAAAGTAGTGGAGCCACAGTATGATATAGTATATCTACACTACTAACTAACTGTCTACAGCGTTAGTACCTGCCTCACAGAAAATCTACGCAACCTGTTATGGATTTGGTATGGTGAGTGAAATGTCCGGAGGCTTAAATCCTGCTCCACTTTCATTCCGAAGGGAATTCAATTATTTTAAAGAAACCAAATGGGGATTTCCTTTCCTTTCAATCGGTAACAATATGATTCTTCTTTAATAATGGATGTTCAATGCCCATAGATAGTGGCGCTAAGTCGCTTACTATAAAAAAAGAGAAAGAATAAAAATAGACATATTCACATATTTTTTATTGGACATTTATAAACGATAAAGTAGCCGCAACTCGAATTTATGTGTAACTTTAGCTGTTCCTTGTTGAAATAATATATAAGTGATTAGATACTTTAATCAAATATAGAATTTGGAAGCTAAATCAAGTTCAGGTTATTATGATTGTGCTGTATTATTATTAGTTAAAGTGTCGTAATAAATAGGGTATTTATTTGTTTTGTTTAGTAATACGTCGAAATCTGAAGACTTCGTGAATTATTGCTTCGTACCTACTAATACTTTAACTACTTATACTTTAACTTACTAACTTACTAGTGAATAGTTTATTAATACTGACGGTTGAAGATAATGCATCTTTGATCATAATAAAATAAGCGGACGGCAGACTGTTGCAGTCACGGATGAAACAATTCGAATAAATTTTATCTCAAAGGCAAATACAATATGAAGATTCGCAATTCAGGCACGTAATCTCAAAATTGCTTTTGTCTGATTTTTTATATTACTTTTGTTGTTATTATTTAAGAACGCCCTACGAATGTAACCTAAATATTAACATATTAAGATTATCTCTCAAAGACTCCCTCCCCGGGTATGCTAATGTGATATTAGGGTTTTCTATCACGAAATGCGCGCCCCCTAACACATCATGGGATGGTAATAAACTCGGTGATATGTGGGTTCGCTAGTTACACCCCTGCCTACCCCTTTGGGGATTACAGGCGTGAGTATATATGTCCTTAAAAATGCACGAGGAAAACGATCCTTGTGGTAAATCACTTGGCGACAGCAATACGAGAACTCTAGTCCCAATGCGGCCAATCAAACTTGATTTAACTTGGTTGAGTGTCCTGAGACTTGCTGGCCCTCTGCTTATGGCTCACTTATGTGGATTGGAATCTACTGCAAGTGAACAGGATCCATCCTTTGGGAGTAGTGTGGTATGGTGTATAGTTAGATTATTCTTATTTAAATACATTTTAAAGACAAGGGATAGAGACAAAGAGATTTTACTTCTACGATTGAAAACGATAATCGTGGTTGCATACAACAGATAGTTTATACATTAACAGCTCATCTAACTATTTTATATAATTGCAAATTATATTAACAACACTACTACACTCCGTATTATTACGTATATAATGCGCCTCAGGTTTTAACGTTATAATTAAAAGTTCGTAGCTATTACAATTGAACGATCACAAATTTTCAGGTCAATCTTTACGAAGTAGACCCTCATGCACAGATTGTTTTACGTTTGACATAAGCACGCCTATGAAGTTCTATAATTATTGACAATCAATCATAAACAAAAGTTACTACTTTATAGACGCTTTTCCTAAAAAGAACACAGTAATTCCAAAGTTTTTAGTGTTCACTTCTGTCGGTAGTCTAATTGATTGCCTATTTTCTATTTGTTCAGGCTCTCCGTAGATAAGTACCTACAATATGAGCTTTGTGTTGCCCTCAATATTGACCTCTAGAGAGGGTAACATACAGCACACACAAATATCTAAGGCAGAGTACAGTACCTGCTGAGAAATGAAACCCTCGCGGATTTGTGCTGTGTTGATGAGATAAATAAATACACCCAACAGTCACACACATAGTCCTGACCCCACACCAGGTCATACCTGTATCTTCAGCATCAAGAATAGATACAATTGGTGGTCGCACGACGGATTAATTTGTAGTATTTTTTCGCACCTGGCACCATACGTATTGACTTATCCTTCTCAGTGATAAACATTAACCGACACAATCCACAGGTTCATGCCAGGGAGGGATTGCCATTTCGAAGGGATGGGGAAAGCTTTGCGTAGGCCTATGCCATTTACGATTAAATTGTATTGTATGCAAAACGCAACGTTTGTGGAGATTTACTCATCGATTTTGGTCTGATTAATTATTATATATAGCTTATATGTTGATGACTTTTCTATAGCTACCTTATATGAATATTCTCTGTAATTATAATATAGTTATGTTAAAATCTTTTAATATAGTTTTTTAAATGGATACACATCGTTTTAAAATGGCTACAAATCGTTTTTAATTGTATAAATCTATAAGAATCCGGTGCTACGTGTGACCCATTTTCATCAAAACCATAACATAATATATAGTTCAAATATATGTTTGATTAAATCACTTTTTCTATGGAATTGTTCAATAAACCTTTTAGCTAATTTGAAAATTGCCTTGTGACCTTAACTTTATATACTTATATCAATTAAAGTGCATAGGTGTTCTGCCTATGGTTAGCTCCTCCTCTATGACTGCGCATGCGTATGAACCCCATCCGTTTTGTATAAAAGGTGTTACACCACCATCGGAACAGCATTCCCGCCAAGAGTTGGAACCGAGCAAGAATCATAGGGAAGTCGGTTGGAAGATTCGATACTAGTTTTGTGAACGGCAAGGATTCAAGCAGGTTAAGGTAAGTGGTTAATAAAAAAAATACGGGCACACTTATAATATACTTCTTTATTCTTAATTTTGTTTTAGACAGCTAATTATTAAAATTAAATAATTAATACGACGTTGTACATATGTATAACATTTAATACGAACCTAATTATTTAGATTCAATGTTAAAATACATCGTTAGAAATTACATATAAACATAGTTAAAAATATTATATTTATTGAAAAAATCGTAAAAATAAATAAATATTTACACTTATTAGATAAAATTCACAACTTTTAACAAAAAATTATGTAGCATATTTTTTTAATAAAATGGTATATGGGAAATCACTATGACTACAATTCCAAAAAAATTGCTAATAGTGGATAACATTATAATTCAAAACCTTGATAATAAAAGTACAATAGCTGCAGAAAATCATTGTTTTTTCTTAAAATTTTCCATTAATTATTCTCATAAACCTAATTATATTAATAACGTAGTATCATTTTATAAAATATTTTTGTCAAACGAAACAGCTTTAGCGTTTATTACTTACCAAATGACTGCAAAAACATGAACAGTCATTGCATTTTATTTCATTACAATGAAATCATTATGAACCGATGTCTTAACAAATTAGTTCTTCATATGACATGTCATGGCTATTCTATGCCATGTTTATCATCTATAATCGGTAAACTTATTAAGTAAAAAATTGATAACAGTGATCTGATTTTTTTGGCTTTAAAAATAAATTTGAATTACATATACACATATTATACACTCACTCACGCCTGTAACCCCCGAGGGGTAGGCAGAGGTGTAACCAGTACTTTTAATTACAAAATCACTTTAACCGACCCGGGAATCTAACCCGTGAACTCAGCACAGAAGTCGCAACGCATGCGCAATTACAACTGCGCTACCGAGGCTAATTAGAATTAGTAAAGAAAATATGGATTTAATGTCTTAATTTGGGTCTGATTTCAGTACTTTGTACTTAATCCGCTTGAGATATAAACATGAGGTTTTACGACTAGCTTATAAGGATTCCCCGTCAATAAATTTAAAGAGACCCTTACTGTTAGTTATTTTAATATTTCAGAATTTACCTTATGTTATTTAAAATTGAAGAGCGTAAAGGGAAAAGCTCTTCTATCTTTATCCAAGCCATATGCCACGAAGTATTGCAAAAGTACGCCAATATCGACTTATAAATCAGCATTTGTTAAAAAATAGTCTGCCATCCATAAAATAATTCTTTATTGGTCAACGGATATGGCTAGGCCAAATGACAGCGATAATGGGGATTAGGGGCAGTTTTAATATACAATCTCAATTTGTATAGATCGATCCCACAATAAACTAATTTGTGGGATGTTCCTAATTAAGATCGATATATGGCTTAGATTTTCACTACTTAGAAATAGCAAAAAATATGCTTTTTATAGTATAATATTTATTAATTATTGAAACAATGAGTTTGAATGAACATGTGAGTGAATTTTATTTTTTAATTATACTGTAGTCTATTGGTCCGTATCAAATGTAATCTTAAGTCTAATTAAAACTAAAACCTCAAAAGCCAGGTCGCATTGCGTTAGCTGTAATCCGTCGGGGAGTTTTCCGATTTTTCCCATTATACTTCGAGGTATTAACTTAAAACTAAAAGCATCATCAAAGTCAGTCTAAAGCTGAGAGAACTATCCCTTAAAATACATAACACAAAATAAAATACTTACAGACGTATTTACTTATTGCAATCGGTTGAAAATTTGGTTCTTTATAGACATTTTTATTCACAAAATATTTTTTATTAATCTATTTTTATTTGGATAGTCCGCCCCGTGGGCTTAAAGCCTGTAAAGCTTTCGAAACGTCGGGACTAAAAAGTAAAATAAACCACAATATAATCCGTAAAATTTGTTTTTGTTTCAATGTATAATATTCGATAACAAACCAATCTATTTTAATAAATTACACTATTTTTACCAGACTTAAAATATAGTTTCAACTACAACAATATTACACGAATGCACTTCGAGGTTAGGAATATAGAGGGTATGATACTAAATTTATTAAACATATTGATTAAATTTATCTCACATAAATAATAATAATACTAGCCCTGTATTAGACATTGTCCCACTGCTGGGCACGGGCCTCCTCTACTAATGAGAGGCCTTAGTCCACCACGCTGGCCTAATGCGGGTTGGTAGACTTTACATACCTTCGAAATTCGTATAAGAATTCTCAGATATGCAGGTTTCCTCACGATGTTTTCCTTCACCGTTAAAGCAAGCGATAATTAACATTTAATACACACCATCTCTCATTTTATCTCGCATGAATATTGTAAATTTAAATCTCATTAGCCCGACAGGCTTTGTAGTATTAACTCAAAGATAAAAGTAGGATATCCGTATTAAGCTCAAGGCGGGGCTCAGGGCTCAGGTGTGTCTCAACAAAGTACACTTGGCATAATTGAATCTGCCATCTTCATGTCGGGTACACGACATGACATTAAAAATATTGCTGGCATATATTTTTGTTATTCAATATCGAATTGGGTTGTTTTGTATACACAGACATTGTGTCACGGTGGATATTATGTAGGTAGGCCTTAAGTATATCTAACCAAGTCCCCATGACCATTGTTTTTTTAATAAATAATAAAAGTATATTTATTTTTCTTTATTAGTATTTGTTCTGACCCCTCACGGGGTGAACCTGTATCATGATACAGGTTCAAAAATTACGAGGGACTACGGTCCCACGACACCCAGACCCGAAACAAATATCTGTGTGTCACACAAACATTTGTCTCGGTGCGAGAATCGAACCCACGGCCCTTCCCTTCACAGCCGGCTACTCACCCGCTGCGCCACGGAGGCTGTCCAAACTATATTGAAAATATAGTTAACATAATTTATAAGTTAACTTTATAATTATTTTTATCTTGAACATTTTTATCACGTCTTTTATTAATGTTAATAAAATGACTGAATCAAAATCATTCATGTAAATTTAGTCTCTGAAAAATATAAAAATAATACAGATAATTATGACACAGTAAGTGATTAAATATGAAATACTTTTTTATTCCTTTTCAGTTAACGTAGTTTGGGATTAGGGGTAGTGAGGTAGTAGGGGGTGGCGGGGGGTGGGGATACTCTGCATTTAAATTATAAAACACGATAATTTAATAACGAATCTAAAAATGGAATACAAAAAAACACAAAAATAACTAATAATTCAGTCCTAGAAAATGATGAGATGTGTAACGGCTACGAGCTGCCGATCCTTGTAATCTGAATATTATTATTTACCAGATACAACCATTACTGGCTAGTGTAGGAACACAACTCGATTTGCTATCAATCGCGACGGCGCAAGTAACAACCTATTAAACTCCGATATTGTCAATAGTATAGGAACTTAAGCCAAGTACAAAACCTTGTTTTATCATTGGTATCATGGAATATTCAAATGGTTATGAGCTCTTAGGAAGTTTATCAAATTGATAAAAAGTACTTACTTACTTACTTATACACTCACGCCTGTAATCCCCGAAGGGGTAGGCAGAGGTGTTGAGGTGTAACCATTACACCCACTTTTCGCCGTATTTATTACGGTCCCATAATGTGATAGGAGGCGAGCCTATCGCTATACCGGGCACAATTCCCGACTCTGGGCTAATATTGAATAGTTTTAAATAGAAAAACCCTATATCACCCCACCCGGAGATCGAACCCGAGACCTCAGCACAGCAGTCGTAAAGAAATAAAAATAGATGAAGCTATTAACTAATTCTTAAAAAAATAATATTGACTAAAATGTATGATTTGATGGGGCCTTGGACTTAAATCACATTAATACTTTGCGTTTTTCATTTGGGAAAGTCATACATCAGTTACCCGTGTATTGGAGTCTGTGTCTATCATGGCGATAGGCGGAAATAAGCTCGGCGTAGTGTGGGTGCTCTAGCCCCACCAACGGAGATATAAATTTATGTTCACGTTAATTAAAATTTGTAATATATATTTTTGCTTGCTTTAACGGTGAAAGAAAACATCGTGAGGAAACCTGCATATCTGAGAATTTTTCGAAGGTATGAGAAGTCTGCCAACCCGCATTAGGCCAGCGTGGTGGACTAAAGCCTAACCCCTCTCATTAGTAGAGGAGGCCCGTGCCCAGCAGTGGGACAATGTTTAATACAGGGCTAGTATTTATTTATTTTTATTTATTTACTCTTTATTGTACACTTAAAAATTATTAATAAAGAATGATCACACTTATATATTAAAGTACAAATGGCGGTCTTATCGCTCTAGGCAATATCTTACAGACAACCATGGGATGGATATATGAAGAGGAGAAAGAGAGGGCAGTCTAAAGTTTCAAGCTCCAATAAATATAAATAAACAAAAGAATATTTTTAAATATATACATACTTACATAAATATATATATACATATACACATACATACACATACACATATATACATGTATGATAAATAAATAATTACACATAATTTATATAGATAATATCATAAATATTTGTAAAAATAAACTATAGATTACCAATAGATTTAATTAAACGAATTAATACTTAGGGTGTATCTGTTGAGTATTATAATTAGTATTATAATATATATTTTAGAGTATTAACAAAATTTTAAGTTGCCATTATTTCCAGTATAGTTAAAGACTATTCGGATTTAGACGTCTAGAAATATTTAATATTCATAGTATTTTAATGGATTAATTATTTTATAATTATTTAACACCTTTTATAAATACAGATGAGGGGTCCGGCGTGGTTGCACATGGGAAGACCCCGTGGTTACTTACTGGTGATTGCAATATTCGCGGTGTTATTACCATATATTGAACAGGTAAATTATCCTATATCTTATAAAATGTGCTGAAAGGGTTCAAGGAATTGTATAATAATACCTACCTACGTTAATTCCAGTTGATTTCATTATTTTAACAAAGTTGCTTCAAACGAACTTAATGAAATTTTCAGAATTTCACGACCACCTAACGGACTTTGTTGAAATGTGGAATAATTTACATTAAATGTTATTCTGCTTTCACATTACTGTACGAGGATAGATTAAATGTATATAGCATATCGTATCGTTTAATGTTCTTTGTGACGTTTAAGTATCTTAGTATTATGCGTATAATTTACAAAAATATTTTTTTAAGGTGGCAGGCTTACCTGCCGATCCGGAAAATGAATGGCCCACGTTCCCAAGAAGGAATATTGCTGCTCTCGCTAGAGATGGGTATCTAAAAAATCAAGCGTCTAGTTATAAAAGGAGTATTTCTACGCTTGCCAAAAATGGAATGTTACCTACCTACCGCTCGCCATACCTCGATACTGATAAGCCAGAACCCGACGATGAGCAATCACAAGAGAAACGGAATATTGCTTCTATTGCCAGACTTCGCAGTTACGCAGCCATGAAGAGGAACATCCAGGCACTGGCAAGAGACGGCTATCGTTTTGGTAGAGGGCAATACACACAACAAAACGAGAAACGCAACATTGCAGCTTTGGCACGTAATGGATTGATACATAAAAGAGACGAAGCAAATGGAGAAGAATATTATTTACCGTTTTATCAGAATCCAGTTCCACCCTTGTCGGAAATTGATGGGCCTTTTGATACAAATGAATTGTATGATTTCCAGCAATCTGTTAATCCGGATATGCTGCCCTCACTGTCACAACTAATCAAACGTAACGCATTTGTATCGTCATATGATAATTTATTCCAAAGAGACATTGAAGACAACTTATCTTCTAAGAGGGGCCTAATGGGATTGCCAGCACATGGCTTGTATAGACCCATGTTCATTGACCCGACTGTAAGGACAAAAAGATATATACTTTCGCTTCCAGATGTACTTGAAACTAACAACATTGATGATAAACCTGAAAATGATAATGAAGATAAACGTTCTGTAGGTGAGTCCTTAGACTTAAGTGTTATTGCAGTAAACATGTAATTTACTTTATCGTATAGAACAGAGTTGGTTCAGCTATAAATGCTCTTGGTACTGTTACGTCTGTTACAGATGAAGAAGTCCGTGAAAATTTTCAAAAACGCCATATTGGCTCACTGGCGCGGTTAGGTTTACTACCTTCTTTTAGGTTTTCCGGAGGACGTTATAGTAGATCCGGCAGGGCTAGATTGTTATTACCGAGCCAGGAAATGTACAGGTCTCGTAGTACTGGGATATTAGAGACGATATGTGTGCTTTAGTGCTTCAAACACTAGGAAATCGCCATGATAAACGCATGATATGTGTTAGTGCATCTGTGTTTGATGTTCTATGTTTATATGAATTTAACACTAATTCATTAAGTAGATATTGCTTTAGAGTACGCGTCAATCTGCGATGTTACAAGAGAGAGTAAGCAAAGTCCTATGTGTATATAAAAGCGATGATAAAAGTCGCATGAACTCCCAATGTCTTGAATTTTAGTATTTCTAGCAACGTGAAATATAAACTGTCGTTTAGGTAGCATGAACGTAGCGAGGTAAAGAGGTAGCTACTAAAACATTTTGTCGTTAATACAATAATACATTGAATGGTTAGAGTTCTGTGTTAGCAAGCTTTTATTAAATCGAATCGAAATATATTTTTCAGGAAGCATTCCGCTGACGAGAATTTCGGAATTAGGTAAGTTTGATAAAACTAACCTTCGATCAACAATACAACAGTATACATACAGTTGTATTGTTGATCGAAGAGACTAACGCAGTAGAATAATTACCAATAAATAAGTGTCCAACCCATTACTTTCCTAAAAGCTATTTCGTCATTTTTGGAATATATTTTGCTCCGTATACATACGCTGTTCTTAATGATATTATTTCAAACGAAGTTGTCTCGGCGTATCCAGAGTAATAAGCATCAAGGTGTTGTGTCGTGAAGAAAAATCTTGTACATCTGCTATGTTTGATTGTTTGTTTTAAATAAGAGTACATAGCATTATATAAAGCTGTATTAAGAGCCATTTTATATTTTTGGTTCAATATTTCCATTTAAAAATAATAAGATGATAGTTTTAAACTTATGATTTAATTAGAGTAGGTATATAATAATAATACTAGCCCTGTATTAAACATTGTCCCACTGCTGAGCACGGGCCTCCTCTACTAATGAGAGGGGTTAGGCCTTAGTCCTCCACGCTAGCCTAATGTGGGTTGGTAGACTTCACATACCTTCGAATTCTTATCGTCACTTTTAAAACAAGCGATAATTAACATTTAATACACACGTAACTTTAGAAAAGTCTGAGGTTATTGCCATTTGGGTTTCGAACATACGACTTCTTGACAGTCCGTAGGTACCGCAATCAACTAGGCTATCGCTGCTTTTTAATTGCTGCTTAATCAGAGTATATAATTTTCAAATATGATTGTCACAGGGAATATCTCGTTGCTCCCGAAGCTGAGCCAGCAAGCGATACAGACGACGCCGACATATCGCCGCCGGCAGTACCTCCTTACTCGCACCCGACCGGTCGGATCCTCCACAGACCGTTAAGCAATGATTTACCGCATTCCCACCCCTCCCTACCTCCATCCCCACTAGCACCACCCAGCTACAGCGACGCATTTATGAACCACTGGCAACCCAACACCAAGGAGTATCCAAAGTTCTATTACTTCAGGTCTATGAAGACTCCCTACCACACTTCAGGCAAGCGATATCTGTTGCTTCCCGCCGTGGATAACATTCTACTGAGGAAGACCTACCGCAACAGCAGTTTGCCAAGTCGTCGTAAAAATCAATAGCTGTGCCGATGCCCGCTAGGAAATGCTCAGATTAGATCTGGCTTTTCTAGCGTCGATTAACTTTCAAGTGAATCTGTGTAAAATAACGTGTCTCATACCACACCCATACTTTTTGTTAGGTATACGTATACAACTTTAGAATATATTATTCAATATTTCTTTCTATCGAAATTATACTATAATGGACTTTGCTGTATTATTTAATCTACTGTTAAAGTCCCTAATACAATATTGTGAAGAATATTTGAATATGGATTGCGGGATCAGTTTCAAGATTGACAATAATCTTAGATGATAATATATATGTTTTTAATATAACTTTTTAATAAAATTAATAATTAGAATTATTATAATTAATTAATATTGGATCCCAATTTACAAAAGACGACTTTGGCCCGCTTGATACATTGCGTAATATTAGGAAAGGCTTAAAACATAGTTTTTAAGATGTCAATCGCAAATATAGGACTACATTTATACTATGAAATATAAATCATGTTTAATAAAAATTGTATTGTGACTATTTTTCACTATTTTATCATTGCATAACAAATAAAACTGATTCAATAAAATTGAAGTTGCTAAAATAAAAAAGATTTGAAACATACGGAATCAAATGCAATGTCGTAATTTTCAAATAGTTTAATGGTTCACTCTAAATGACATAATATCATTGGTTTAACGTGTATACCATACAAATTATTAACATGGTACACTTATTTTATATAGAGTTATTAATATTTTCTAAACATATCTTTAAAATATCATTTACTTAGTAACATTAGCTGTGTTTGACAAATAAATTATATAACTATTTTAACAGCTCTTTATATTATATTTTAGCTTCCAGCTTTAAAAAAAACATTCATGATAAGTATATTACAGTTCTATTGACTATTTAAAACTGTTTTGGACAATAAATTGACAATAATGTGGCCAAATATGATAATAACTTTAGCGATGATTAATATTATACTAGAAATTTCATGTTGTATTTTATCTTAAACTGTATTTTGAAATGATTGCTAAGTATAGTAAGTATTTACTCCATTTTAGTATTGTATTTGTTGTGAACTGTAAATAAAAATAAATCTATACTTACATATATTGGTTTTTATTTAAGACTAAGCTTTCATATCAAACAAGAAAAAAGTTATAGTTGGAATTTCTGTTTCAAAGAGTATATCTAAAATAAGTTTCCCTGAATTAAAATAAATCAAAATTTTGTTTTTGATCAAGTAGGCAATTAAATTGCCCTTATTACAAGACGGAACATAATAAGCAATAATAAATTCAAGAAAGCTTATCAAATTATGTATACATAACAAATACTAGCATTATCAATACACCGAAAATACACTAAATTAGTTTAAATTTAATACAATACATTTTCAAAGATCTTTAAATTTAATATAATTTTATTATTTAAGGCAAAACGTAGTCTGATATTGTTATAATTTAAGTTGCGGATAATGAGACCATGGGTATTATAGATGTGCGATAAAAATATGAAATAAAACAGTTCATATTCTTAGTTTGAATTTGAAATGAAAATGTAATCACAAAATATTATTATTATTTATTGGAAAATTTTGCCGTTTTTATCAAGTGTCGGTTGGACGCCCCTCCCGCCTCACCTATCACGCTATGTCACTGCCTATTCCTATTATCTAAGATCGAAAACTCACCCTTGACTCTTTTCGTATTATGGATGTTCATATGCATTATGCGGTAAAGATCACTCACTGCAATAGAATAATGCTTATGAAAACATTATATTTTAGTAAATAGAAGGAATTATAGTAAATAGGAAGAATTTTTCCAATGCCATTATAGTTCTTTCTTCTTTATTTATTTTACGTAAATATGTTTTGTAGTTACTTATTGTAAATTTCACGGTATATATTAACGGATACATTGGTTAATATTAATATTAAAATAGATATAAAAACGACAAGTAACATGAATGAAACTAATAATTTAACCTGAAGATGTTGTTGTGCTAGTAGTGTTACTCTTAGTGGTAGACGCTGTGGTAGTACTGTCGATTGTAGATAATGTACTACCAGTTGTCGAAGTACTACTAGCAACAGTTGGGGAAGTTGTAACTCCGATAGTACTTGTGGTAGAAGCAGTACTAGAAGGAGGGGTTGTAGAAGTTGGAGTAGCAATAGTAGAAGTAGTTGTTGTAATTGGAGTTGTAGTAGTGAATCCAGTTGAACTTGTTGTCGTTGCTGAAGGTGTTAGTGCCGCTGCAGTAGTTGTGCCGTCAGTAATAGTAATTGTCGTATTTATAGAACTAGGCGTTGTAGTAGTCGTACTCGTTATACGCATAGAAGGACGGAGGCATAAGGCTCCAGGAATCATAGAACAGTGGCCATTGTTGCAGTACCGGAAAATGTGATTGCATCTTCTAATGAAGACTCTGTGGCCTGGAAGGCAAGTAATAGTTTCATGACAACTAAGGCATCTGCTTCCGAGCTGTAATGAATGCATATTTGAACCTTAGTAGGTATAATAAGCTATTTACCTGTGTAACAGATATACATTACGATGTTTAAAGAAAACAAAAAATGTACAAATATTAGTCTCTTGGTCCCTAATTCTTGGAAACTGTACGATCTCCAATTTCACGATGGATTTCAATAACTAAATTGTTTATGCTCAGTTGCACAGTTTGTTTTATTATATGTATCAATCACGCTTTCCTTAAGGTTCCTTAATTATGCAAAGTAATTAAAGTTTAGTTCTATACACTCAATTAGGTATCGAAATATATCTATCATCATAATGATATAATCAATAATTAATGTTAATAAATACATAGAAGAAGCTAAACAGCAGGCCGGCACGATTATGTTGAGTAGCGAGGGATAGACTGTCTCTCGCTACTTGATACTCTATCTGGACGGCACTGCGCTTACCATCAGGTGGAGTGTGGTCACTTTGCCGCAAACATAATACTGCTTGTGAAGTAGTCGAGTAATAATATTATAAATCGAATTTAGTCCAATTAAGAAAGCATCAACAGAGTAAAATTGGTTTTAATAGAGTTTTATTTTTACTCGTGACATATAAGGTTTTATATAATGAGTATTAATATAATTTTCAATTTCGTTAATAAGGATTAACCAAGGCCCATTAACATAACACTAAGGACCATTAACGATTGATAAAATTAATTGAATTCCAACTTACATGGATAGCATAATTGTAAATGTCTCGGCGTTTTTCAAGATGTGGTTGGTACTGTTGATGAATTTCGTGTTGATGATGCACAGCATATCTTTTTTGCCGAGCAATTGGGATATTCGGTAAATCATAAATTCCATACAGTGGAAACTTTAAGAGGCTGTGATCCCCCGTTCTGCCAGACATTGACGCCTCAGTTTTAATTTCGATATCGACCGAAGAATGGGTGCTAGCGTTGGGCTGTGCTGCTTGTTCAGCTAAAACTATTCCTGAGGCAAACTGTAACAATATTTTTAATACAAAGTATTTTGTTCTCGTACTATACAAGATTAGTTTTTGTATACCATAAAGCCGAAACACCCAAATTAGATTTTGGTATAAAAGATCAGATAAATATATGACATAATAATAATAAGGAAAACTCACGCGGTGACATGCAAAAATAATGCATCCGTTTCTTGAACGATGCATGGTCATACACGCGCCGCGCGCTGCTCTTCGTTCAAAATGTCCACCCCTTTCCGTAATACACAAGCGGGCCCGTTTACGCATATTGCGCCGCATTTTTATTAAGTAATAAACAAGGTAACCAGATTGACGAAAATTTTTATATGTTTTTGGGATACCAATATAACACGTTAAAAATTAGTGCAATGGATTGTGCTACTGTTTCTCAACAAACTACTTTCGGCTTTGTAGTATACTAAAAATAATGTTGTATAATAATTGATAAATCTTACCATTGTAATGAAATAATAGATGTACATTTTATTGAGCAGTATTTTCAATATGAGTGTAGAGGTTAACTGCTGTCAATTTCCTACTAGCCACCTCGGCTCAGGAAGAGGTAATGGAGATATGTCGTTAAAGTCATGTTTATAATAGTGTTTACCAATAAAACATTTATTATTATGTTAATTTAGACAGGGTTGTCCTAAGAAAAGTTTTTTCTTATCGATCAAATATATTTTTTAGTTTTAAAATATAATTTACTAACATAATTACGATACAGATTAATTTCATAAAGCTATGATTTAAAGATGATTTTATCACAAATCTCATTTATTAGTCAGATACATAGGTTTTTATTATTAATGGTCGCTGTTAATTCAAACTGAACAGATAAAATCAATTACAATATAGTGTGTAATCTTTTAATGTTACTGTACATTTTAACATAAAAAAATAATATCTTGATGTTTTATTACATTATTTATTCTTTATTTGTTCTATTTTATATGTAAAATGAGTGTAATAAAGGAAACTCAACCCTTTTTTAAATAATTTATCCTTAAAACGTGTTCGCATTACTCTCGATGATTTATGTACGTCTGTTTGAATTTAACAACACAGAATTCAGTTTAGGTTTGAGTCCATATATCCGTATTTTAATAATTTGTAAAAGACAAGAATACATTATTATTGTTCATATCTTAATTCTAGGCTGTGTAACTACACTGTGTAACCACATTCAAAGGAAATTAAATTCAATGAATGTTAAACTCTGATTTTACTACCTACCATCCTTCTTTCAGCGTTTCCGATATTAAAAAATACAGATATTTCACTTCGTCTTAGCATGTCTTTTTTTGTGCACATAAGATGAATACTACCGATATAGATGAATTTTGTGACACTGGAGTCGCAGCAATATTGTGCGGTTATTGTCCTCTATAAAATATATCATGCATACATACCAAATGTTACAAAATTGAATTGAATTAGTTATAATTTTCTGTCATTTGGTTGTGTTGTGTGTGTAGCCTACATGTAGTACATGTAGCGTAACTGTAAAAACGTTACATTAAATATATATAAAACATTTTATAATTCAAATCTTATATCCACATCCTTGACTGGGGAGCGATATGCGTGAACAGATCCAACTAACGTATGACTGACGTTGAGCTACATATATTGTAGACAAAGTATTACGATACAATAGGGTGAATATGGCTTTACATTTCATTGAAACTTCCCTTTATACTTAGATACGAATGTTGATTGTCTAAGAGCAAGAGGAAAATATGTAGTCGTGACACACTAGATATCCGTGTTGTAGCTAATCTGCAAAATGGATGAACCATAACACGTAAATCTATTATAGACGAAAATATTATTTTGTTAAGGCAAACTTCCGATGGTCGTTTCAACGATAGACGAAACTAAAATCGGTTCACATTTGTCGGAGAAGTTGTTAGCATTATGTATTAAATTATAACCATGAATATGCTTCGTATTGAACATCTTCTTTTACGAAGTCGGATTAGTAAGAAGTCAAGACCATAAAGTAAAAAATATTTGGAAATGTAGTAATAAAAAAAATGCTAAGTTTGCACTTCCAAAGGTTTCGTCAAGTACCAGTGAAGGTGCTAGTGACGCCTTCGTGCTTTAGTGACTTAAATGCGTTCAGTGACTAGTTAAAAAAAGAATCATAAAATAGTGTTTTATTATGATAATATACGAGTATGTGTACATAAGTCCTAAAATCATTTTTGATGGTAGCGATATACACAAGCATAGGTGACGTAAATCACTCATATTTTTATAGAGTATACAAATATTAATAAATAAATGTACTTACAGCTATTCCTGGATAGTAAACTCTGCGACAATTTCCGATCAGTAGTCGCCTACTCTAGAAATCAATTCCAATCTCGAACTCGACTACAGTTTCAATTCCAATCTAGAAAATATTGGAACTCTAACTCACTCAACTAAATGAAATAGAGTATTTACGAACTACATACATACACTCATGACTGTAATCCCCGAAGGGGTAGGCAGAGGTGTAACCAGTACACCCACTTTTCGCCGAATTTCAGTCCCATAATGTGATAGGGGGCGAGCCTATCGCCATACCGGGCACAGATTCCAGACTCCGGGCTAATACTGAGAATTTCTAGATAGAAAAACCCAATATCACTTTACCCGACCCGGGGATCGAACCCGAGACCTCAGCACAGCAGCGGTCGTAACGCATGCGCAATTACAATTGCGCCACCGAGGCAGTCGAGTTACTAGCGATCTTAAATACTCTATTTCATTTAAATTCCGCCGTATTCAGTTAAATCGTGCGCTGGTGTTGCGTTCAAGAGTGCCAATTGTACAGTTTTCGAACCCAATTCCAATTTTAAATTGAAATCGAGTGTCAAGAGTAACCCTCATAGTAACATATTTTGAAATAGTTGGTGATAAACTTCATGCGCCACCAAAATGTTGATAAAGCGAAATATCCTTTCTGGGACGTAGAAATGGTAATTTTATACAACGAAGGGTTGACGCGGGTCTGTGTATATCGTTAAGACCACACGTTCTTTCTTTTACCAAGGAATTTTCATTAACCGTCGTTTTTTCGGTTTCTTTACGTATTTGTATAAAATATCAGCGAGCTTAGCACGAACTTATACTTTTTTTTATAAATTCTGCAAAATTATTTTCAGATAAAGTTTTTCTGGAAGTGGTAGAGCCACGCTGGAGACATATTTGTCTACAGCATGAATGGCCCATTGCTCGACCGGGAAGTACAACTGTCACACAGAAAACCAACGTAAAGTGACAGTTTACTGTCGCGTTTCGTATGGGAAGTGAGATATCCGGAGGCCCAAATTCCCCCTTCCCTTCCCTAATCCCTATTCCTGTCCTTTAAGGCCGACAGCGCATACATGATACTTACAGTATTGTGGATGTTCATGGGCGGTGGAGCTCACTTAACATCAGGTGACCCACAGGCTCGTTTGTCGGACAATACTATAAAAAAAATGTATGACAACAGTATGTATGTAATAGGTGTTCGCCCGTAGATCTAAAATAATATTGTATCCTAAAGAACTAAAGTCGGTAAAACTGTTCAAAGCAAATAATAATAAACAACGACTTATTTTAATATTACGTTGCGAAATTTATTGAAAATATGAAGCTTTACAAATTCTCGCCTTTATTAAATTATTCTGCTTCAATGGACGCAGTGATTGGTTATTTATTTGAAATGGAACAAATATTATTCATAAAGATGTTCTAGAACAATATTTCCCTATTAATACGGTTTATATTATTGGCAATACAATAAATGATTCGTTTACTGTCGGTGTTTTGAATTATTTATGTAGGGCTGGGAATGCTATATTGTACTGGATATTCATTTTAATAGATACATACTGTACATATATATAAAGGTTCTTTACGATATAAATCAAATATGGGTCAATTAAGTTATATTAAATTCACCATATGTAATTTCTGTGCAATGTGCAAAATGCAAAAACTTATTGTGGTAGGACACGTGGAAGGAAAGAGGAGCCGCGGAAGGGCACCGACCAGATGGACCGACACCGTGAAAGAAGTCTCGAAAAGCAGTATGCAGACTTCCATCCGGATGGCCGAAGACCGTGCGTCCTGGAGAGCCTTGGAGAAGAAAGTGATGACCTCATATAGTCACGACCCTCAGTCATGAGGAGGCGACGAAGAAGAAGAAGAATTTCTGTGACCATTCAATTTTAAATTTGTAGAGCCACTCGACTCGGGCCTGTTCATCCGGGTCAGCTCCACTCGCTCTCAGAAAACCAATGTAAAGTAACGGCTTACATGCATGCATCCACTCTTTTAATATTGTGGGTTATGTTGCTTTTATATTGGGCCGCGGCAATGTCTTCAGAAATAGGGTAGTTGACAGTAAGTAAAAACCTGATAGAATTTTGTTTTTTATAATAGATTGTAGTCTAAAAATATCGAAAGTTAAACCAATTTGTTAATTTATATGTGATTATTTAATAATTTCAAGAAACAAATATGTAAAAATAAAGCATTTTGTTACGTAACATGCAATACCCACAGTCATCCATGACGTCACCGTTCAAAACATATAAAACGCTGAGCCAAACGTCTATTAGTTTTGCGGATGGTCACCTTACACGAGAGGCCATGACAGTTGGTAGCGTTTTGGTGGGAAAAATAAAGTTGGCTAATAAAAATGCAAATTAAATCTTGAAAACGTATGTTTAATGTTTATTAATGATAATATTTTAATAATATAGACCATGAAGAATAGAATAAAACGGTTTTCCAAAAACAGTCAACTAACCTATTGTCTTTTGTAAGCCACTTGGTCGTCTGCCGTCCTCTGCCATATAAATATACGATATTTATATATTACGTTTGTATAAGTAAAAAACCTGTTTCTATCGTCAAATGGAATTGCTTAGGTTGTATGAGTTGATTTCAAGTATCACATAATTTTATTACAATTATTAGGATATTTCCTATTATTAGAAATACCGAAGGTATAACGGAGGTATTTAGGAGACTAGTTGGGGGTAGTTAATAATGACAACCAAAGTGGGAGAAGTAAATGTTTAATATAAAACGGGGTTCCGGTGCCTTCCGCGCTCCGGTGTTCAGTTCAGTTCAGAAGACTAGTGGTGTAGCAGTGAGTTGGTAGTGAGAACATTCGTGGTTCGTTCGCGGGGCAGTAAGTAATTGTAAACGGTTCAATGGCGTTGTTCAGTTTAAAAGGGCAATGCTGGTAGATTAATTATAAAGAGAAGCCTTAAGTGAATCCTGACATGCGTGTGTGTTAATATTAAGCACTGAGAATCAATAAATTATAAAAATTGTATTTGTGCCTTTTAAATATCCATCTTGCATAGTTTTGTTGATGTTCCTAACACAATAGGAAATATAGCAAAATATTACATTTACTAATTGTAATAACGAATATAAAAGTAGTTCAAAGCTACTTACAATGACTAAAAGAGAAAGACTCAACGTGGATGCCATTTTGTTAACGCACCTCTGAAAGTGCTCAAAATTCACATATACCTTCAGATATTATTCAAATCAACACATACCTCTTATCTGGCGTTTATCTATTGCATGGAAACATAAACAAGGAAAATGTGAGCTCTATAGTTTCCTCTAGTGGAAAGCCGATAACGGTTTAGTTTGTTGTTTTAGAGTAGTTTTGTATGTATTTGCGCGGAAAGTCTGTTCACGGCTTTATCAGTTTTCCCCGTGTATTAAAACTAGAGCTGCGATAGGTTGGTTGGAATTAATATAGACTATCAAGACGAAAATCGCTGCTTCGAACTCAAATGGCATGCACTTTTATCTTTTCGAAGTTACGAATGTATTCATTGTCAATTATTGCTTGCTTAAACGGCGAAAGAAATCATAGTGAGGAAACCTGCGTACCTAGGAATTCTATATAAAAAATTCGAAGGTGTGTGAAGTCTACCAACCTGCACAAGGCCAGCGTGGTTGACTCACGCCTATCATTTATAGAGGCGGCCCGTGCCCAGCAATGCTTAATACAGGACTAGTATTATTATTAAAATATTATATATATGACGTCATACTTAGGATCTAAATTTTGTTTACAAATTCATTTAAGAACAGTATTGTAGATACAACCGAAATATTTGAATGTAAATAGTTTTTTGTACAATAAAATGCTGAAACGCGCCTGCACACAAATAATAGCAACGCTAAAGTTTTATGAATGTAAGTATGCTTTATATATTCGTCAACTCTCAAATATTATAATCAGGTATTCGAATTCAGTGATTTCAAAAAGATTAACAGGCGATACGTTTTCTACTGTCCGTTGAAATAATGACTGAAGCTTTATGCATTAGTTCTATAGTCAAGAATCACGACACTATAGCAAAGGCCGAGAAAAGCTATATTACATTTTATTGTATGAAAGCTATTGTTGAGAAAACTGGATATGATCTTTATCAGAAATATTATGTGTAATATAATAATAGGCCTGACACTAAATCTAGGCTAAATATAATCGAGAAAGGTATAATACAAAGTCTGTTTCCCGCTTACTATTTCATTAAGTTTTTCATCGTTCCTGCGACATCGGGGATCAAATCCGTCCGGGAAGTTCATTTTACAGAGTCTCTTTTTTCCATTAACAATGGCTTAAATATCACAAGCATTCCGTGTCCACTCACCCATTCATATTCTTTCATTTTAAAGGTTTATTGATGGACAAAATGTCACATGAGTTTGTATTAGATGGTATGATGACATTATAATTATATCTTTAAACTGGAATCAATGAGACATAAATATTTTATATTATATCCCTGAAGGGAAGCAGAGTTGTAACTAGTGTGCCTACGTTTAGCCGGGTCTATTTCTGGCCCACGCTGTGGCGATGTGTAAGATCTTGAATTGAAACTCTGAAAGACAAATTGTCATGGCTTGGCTTAAGATTTGAATTTCGAATCGCAGCGATTTCGTAGCCTAATTACGCTGCCACTAGATAAATAAAGCGATCTAATAAGAACACTATTTATTAACAATATCAGAGTCAAGGAAATATTTCAATTAAATTAATTATAAGTTTACCGAATATGAGTTGACTAATAATAAAATATTAAAAAAACAAACTGACTGCCTCGGTGGCGCAGTTGTAATTGCGCATGCGTTACGACTTCTGTGTTGAGATCTCGTGTTCGATTCCCGGGTCTTTTCTATTTAGAAACAATTCAGTCCGGAGTCTGGAATTTAGCCCGGTGTGGCGATGGGCTATCACATTATGGGACCGTTATAAATTCGGCGTAAAGTGTGTGTACTGGTTACACCTTTGCCTACCCCTTTGAGCATTACAGGCGTGAGTGTAGTATATTTAGAATGAATATTAATATTTTTCATTATCTAGGTAAATAAAACAAGTCCTGGTATCCTAAATACCAGACAATGGATACTATATGCTCACAGGAACCTACCGTGCGGCGCGGCGTCCCATCAAACATTTACAATAATGATGTAATATTATATTTTCATTTCTATTTAACAATATGTAACAAAAGTATTGTTTTGTTCTCACATGTCGGGATGTACATCACATGTACATCTGTATGCATGCACGCAAAAGCCATGCATCTTCGTCAATTCTTTATTCAACAATATCCTCCAAAGCAGCTTCTCTATATATTTCTATGAGCGTTTTGACTGATATGTCCCCAAAGACGGCAAAATCACGTCCTGTTCACTTAATCGTGGAAAATCGGTCACATTCGGCTTCCGGAAACTTCTGGAAATCGACTCTTCTGTTATTTAATTTTTCTTCTATATAATTGCACAACTTGTTTGGTATTTGCATTTTTCAGATATTCTTTGTAGAAAAGCTTCTGCGTATTGGCCATCTGAGATGGGCGCGTGAAAGTGATTTGTTATCGCTGCTGCAATCTTAAAGTTCACAAACATATTAGGTATTGAATTATTAAAAGAGCTCCGCAACAGCTTAAATCTCTTTTAATTCGCCCGCTATCCACGTCCACTACCCATCGGCATATTGTAACCAGTCGAGAATCGTTCTCTTGAACAGTAGTGAGCTGGGTCTGCCCAGGTTTTTTGTCGGAGGATCGTAGTATATGTTCAATATTCCCCAAACTGTCTCTAAACCCACGGTCTAAAATAAATACATAATTGGGATGAAGCAATTTGTGCAAGGGGTTTTACTATAAAGCCGAAACACCCAAACTAGATTTTGGTAAAAAAGATCAGATAAATATATGACATAACAATATTAAGGAAAACTCACGCGGTGACATGCAAAGATAATGTATCCCATTTCTTGAACGATGCATGGGTATACGCGCGCCGCGCGCTGCTGTTTGTTCAAAATGTCCACCCCTTTCCCTAATACACAAACGGGCCCGGTTACGCATATTGCGCCGCATTTTTATTAAGTAATAAACAAGGTGACGGAAATTTTTATATGTTTTTGGGATACCAATATAACACGTTAAAAATAAGTGCAATGCATTGTGCTACTCATTCTCAACAAACTACTTTCGGCTTTGTAGTATACTAAAAATAATGTTGTATATGTATAATACTTGGCCTGGTTTGATTATATTCAGATATATTATTGTGAGACTACATATTGCATACGGTTATGAACATAGAAATGAAGTGAATATTGCTGGTAAAATTACTTAAAATCTCACAATATTCATTACACATGAAACATGTTATGTACAATGTTTTGAGTATTTGTAAAATTAATTATATTTTACAAATAGCATAAAATAAACTTATTCTACAAAAAAATGTTCATTGCAACAATTTTTTAATATAAAAAACGTTATCATAATAAAACAACTTTATTTACCAAAAAATATCTAATCTAATGAAAATTAACAAAATATTTGCGCAGCTTCTCATGTTTTTTCGATATACACACTGCTAACGTCCACAAATGGCTGATAGCACAAATTTTATGTTACATTTAAATATTTAGGTTTCCGATTGCACATTGTCGTATGATTTCCAGTTTTATGCAGTTACATCGGCGGCTGCAGGCGGCGGTGCACATTCTTCTGTTGGTGTGGCTGAGCACTCCCCAAGGTTGCAATACGGGAGAGTAGGGTCAATACAGGAGCGTTGAAAGCCACCAATTTTAGTACATACGATTTTCGTGTTACAGTCTATGCAAGCGCTGCCTATCGTTGTGCAGGGGGCAAATTGCTGCATCCAAGGAGCAGAAGCGAGCCAGGGGGGTAACCAAGGGTTCACACCTCCAGCTCCCCACCCAGGTCCTCCAAAACCACCGCCAAATCCAGCGCCTGGTTGTGGTAGCGCTGATGCGACTACAATCTGTTAAAAAAAGTATACGGTTAATACAAGCCAATTTAACACGATAACAACAATTATTTCTTATTGTAGAATAGAGAGAGTTCAACTTCACAATAGCTGAAATAAGCTTACCATGAAACAAATGGCGAGTATAACTTTAGAAACCATGTTGGAATCAGTACAAAGCGTGTATTGTAGAGTTTGAATTGGTTCTGTTGTAACAATATGAGCGCGTTGGCGTTTTATATAAATGAATGTTTGATTAAAGGATTAAATTATACAATCATACCACCAGTCGGTATTGGTAGAAACAATAAGGTTTTCCCGTAACAAAAGTCAACATTGATCAAAACAGATAAGGTTGCGGGTACAGTCAACATTTTCATATTACTTAATGGTTTATATTACTTTGCGATAGTACTAACGATTTGTGATTTTATTACGTTATTGTTTGGTAGAATAGATTTATAAGAATAGGATTTTGTTAAATTTGACAAAGATGTAATGTCTAAAAATCTATACAGATCGAATCTGGCACTATGCGGTAAGGTATTAGGGCGAATCAAATCAAATCAAATATTTGTTGAATCCATGAAATACTATATATACATTATATAGTATTTCATGGATTCAGTAAACCTTTTTTACTCTACCGCCAGTTCGGAATGCAGTTTCGCTAGAGAAGAAACTCTATGGTTGCTCTTTTCGAACACCGATTAACAATATTTGCTCATACAATTAAAAAACTGAAGGCTGTGCCTATATCTGCGTCTATCTTGATCAATATGAATTGGAGCCAATTATGCAATAGAAAAACTAAAACATCTCTTCAATGTTCTTCAAAGATGATGAAATGATCTTGTAGATTACATTTTCATTAATCATTATTGATTTCAAGTTTTATTTGATATATTTGCAATATATATTGTACAAAGTATTACCAGAAAGCCATATGATATTGTTGGTCTATTCAATCTGTACCACATTGCTTCGCTATACGTGATGCCTTTCAATTGTATTCAACGAACTGTTACATATTATTTTCTATTTCCATTCTGATTCTTTACTCAATAAAAACTTCTCTATTCACCTTACACATTTCTTTATTTCGTTCTTGTTCTAGATAAGATTTTTCTATTTTTCATATGGGCATTTTTGCGTGTTATTTACTATTTATTTATTTAGGGATCATCAACGAAGATTACGATTTCCTTATACTTGAACATTTGTGTTACATTTTACATATTTAATAATCCTAAACAAAGAAAAAAAAAATTACATATTATGTACCTAAAGAGTTAAGAATGTGTGAATATTTCAAGATTTCTTAAATGTTGCAAGAATGTCAGAGGAGTGTTGGTTATTAAATCTAATTCCTTAAAAATCTAATATAACAAACATTCTATATCTGCTGATGGTACTTAAACATTGGAACCATTTTGTTTGTGTTTCGGTTGAGTCACATATTTTGTTTTCATCTTAGGAAAATTTTAATACGTGTTTACCCTGATAAATATACCCACGCGTGCTGGTAGTTACGTAAGGCTACTTTATAGTAACATTCAATGTCAAATGATCAGATTTACAAAAAAGAAGACATAGATAGAAGAAATGGGTATTCAAATGGCCTTTGTGCAATATTTCATCGATTGAGTGTTGATTAGAAAGATACTAAGTTACTGATACTTATACTTCTAAAACAGCATTATGTTGCCCAGGTCATTGGTGTATCGCAGTTGTGTAAGTTTACTTCCAGCCATAATTATCCCACGAAGGTCGTTAGGAGGGACCCAATGATTGATATGGACGATGGTAATATTCGTTCGAAATATTAGTCCGTTAAATTAATATTAAGGTAGGTTAGTGTGCCTACGCCATAACATTTAATAAATATGACATTTAAATACAATTCTTTCCAGTTTTCGATCATTCTTTTATGTAAAAAAATAAATTAATATAGATATGTACATATTTTATGAAAAATATCACGCCAATTTTTTTTTGTTATAAACATATCGAAATTTAATACAAAATCTCTCAGTGTTTAAAATATTGTTTTAAGAAAATAAATTCACAGTAAACGGCCAGTTAGCCAATATCCGATTTAAGTAATCCTTAGTTAAGTTATTTTAAATACTCGCAAAGGCATTACCATGGCCCAGCCCACGCTGATTAGAATAATAATAATAATACACCCAAAAACCACCATATAGCCCAGACCCTGCAGTGAGATATAATTATCTTGTATCATAAGTATAGGGAACTACGAGACACCTTCGGTCGCACAACTCAAAGACCCTAAATAATTTGTATGTCACACAAATTTTGGATCGATGCAGGAATCGAACCCGCGACACTAAATTTCATAGTCGCCCACAGCGCAACAAGGTGGGCTGAAGCAAATTATTTACGATGTTATAGTTTATTATATTTTGTGTAAGACCTTTATGTGCACTGATTTAGGAATTCCCCAATCTTATGTACGTTATACGAGGATATCCCCGTACTGTCCCAGTCAAACAAATTAAATACTCTTTGTATTTACTTTATACAAGAGCGTAGGTTTGTCATAAACACTTTACTCATGTAACGTAGAGTTAATTAATGGACAAATAGAAGTCGCATAGTTGTGATTGGATATCTGATTTTAAATTCATGTTAGTGTAAAACAATTAATAAATATTATAATCATGCTTACTCATTATTGGGTGTATTATTATATTATTGAATATCAAATAATATAAGATCAAAGATGATTCGACTGTCCTGGGAAGACCTTGACCTATTAGTATTAGTGTACACATAGATTCATCTACACATATAATAAAACATCTCCTGATTCTTAAGTGCATCACAAAACAAAGATTTGATGCATGTTTCGCTATTAGGTAATTAATAGATAAGCAATCAATGTAAAATGTGTCTTATTTTACACTATAGAAAGAAACTACAGGACAGAACAGGACTAATGTCTCATAGAGTAGGCACAGGTGCACCTAGTGTCTCCATAGTTGACACGTAATAGGAGAAGAGCGTGTCTCCATATCTGGTTGAAATTCCAATCTCGAGAAAATAATGTGTGCATATAATTTGCCTCAAAATTGTTATAATTTCTGTTTTAAATACCCATCAGGTTAACTATATGAATTGCTAAAGATTTTGAACAGGAAGCTTGTGTGTTGCCGACTATGTTTTGTTTTTTGAAGTAATAAAGATGTAATAATGTGTGTTTTTGTATTGTCAATTGAACCATTTGTTCCTTTTTTATTATTTGCAACGAGTAACACAAATAATTTTATTCAAATAGTTTAAGTTCATAAACCAACTGTTGGCAGAGTTAGAAATACCAGCATTCTTGAGGACTGGTTGCATTCTTCACTAGGGTATCGTCAACCTTGATATAATTAATGTAATGCCTATGTTGGCCTATGTTGCATACTTTATGGTACTAAGATAAATATCATGTGATGCAATGTGACGTCACGTCGCCTGTATGATGCGTTTTATGAATACGATATTAACATTATGTTATCGTTATCAAGTCTTGTTATTAAGATAAATATTAACATAATGTTATTATTAGCGTTGAATCGAAAATGGTAGGAGATGAATAACAGAGAAAGGTTTATGCAGGAAACCGAATCAAATACATTTGATATAAATTTGCAACAGCTAAAATTGAAGGAAATCAGAGAGAGTTTTGTTTACTTTTGTACTTCAGCAGCTGTTTCTAAAAAAGTCTCTAGGAAATCATATGGTGACGAAAGTCATTCATGGTGTTCCAAATACATAAAATGAGATATAAAAAAACAATAATTATTTCA
The DNA here is from genome assembly GCA_905220505.1 of Laothoe populi. Lineage (NCBI taxonomy): Eukaryota > Metazoa > Arthropoda > Insecta > Lepidoptera > Sphingidae > Laothoe > Laothoe populi. The sequence continues at coordinate 9,357,815 of HG992164.1, read as the reverse complement.
CATAACACATGGTAATGATATATTGGTTTGTACCAATACGCCATTACACTCGTGCATCCATTACGCTCGCAGTTGACCTAAAAGCATAAAATTATATGCAAATGGGCAAACGAACCCTTTTTCTCCCGCGGGCATCATCATATCTTACGGATACCTTCTAAAGCTCGGTAGAGGAGAGTTGGTTGTGTCAGAATCACTGACCTTCCGACCCAGTTTACCCAAGGTACTACTAGATAATTCCTCTAACCAATTTTCCTACGCCAGTGTACCGACTAAAAACCCCACGGTGGTCTTCTGCGGCGCATGCGTGACGATCTCGGGAGATCCCTAAGTGAAACTGGATTGCTGCCGGAACCATCCCTGCGCGGTACTTTCACGGCCTATATTTTCTAGGGCTGGATGACCTCCACATTCTACGGCAGTACAACATATATAAAAATACTCATAAAGGCCGCAAATTCCTTTCGGCGCAGCTGCAACCCCTGTTACCTCTTTTAGTCGCACTTTACCATAGTCAGTTCTTCAAAGACCCTTATACACAGGGTGGGAGGCGCCAGTCAATCGTCTAACTCGGCGCCTCCTTCTCGTTTGGCGACGATTCCGTTCGGTAGGTACTCCCCTTCTGCGACATGACTCGTTAGCAGAAGGTGGCCATCGCACGCCATGATCTTCGTCGATCATGGCAGCCACCACGGCCGGCAGAGAAAGGTCTCCATTGACAGCTGTTCTGAGGGCGCTGCTCTCTTCGTCCCAAGCTGGACACTCCTCAAGGGCGCAAAATAACCCAAATATCTTTCAAACTTTAATAAAATATGGTCTAAATTACGACCACTGAAACTAACAGTTGAAAAATTCTTAAATAGGTAAAACAGAGTAATGATCTTTCAAGAGTTGATGCCGGAGCGAGTTGTATGTAACTATATCCAAATCTAGGAAAATGTATTTGTTTAAAACAAATATTTAGTTCACGGGATCACGAGCGCAGTACCATGTCAAAGCCAAAGAGAATATAATACACTACGTTAGTCAAAGCATGCCCAGGATGCATGTGAATGCGCGTGCTTTGAGCTATAGTTCTGGATATTGCAATAATTTAGGGACAGTGCTTATCACCTGACAAGCGAACAGAAATACTTAAGAAAATACATAATTGTTATAAAGATACATTATCGTAAATCTTAAGTCTTAACTACCAAACTACCTACCAAAGTACATTCTGTGACATCATCTTCAAAAAGTGCCAAAGTGAACCCATAAAGATATTACAAAAACTCAATCTGTGGCATTTTAATACACAATTTCCGCCAGCCGTTTGCGAACAATAGGCGAAGAATGCAAACATTCTAATCACCGAGATAAGTTTTGAAGACAACGAGTAAACGCGCGTGATCCTAAATTGCGTAATTTTGTGGCTTGACCTTGAAGTTCAAAGTTCTGGGGTTCAGACAGATTAAATACTACGCTTGGTTTTACGAAAATATCTGAGGTTTAAATTCAATGGTTTTACATATAATAGAACATATTAGGTATCTCGAAATTTTATTTTATTAGTCCATCCTGAATTGTACCTAAGTAAGCTAGCTATAGCTCTCTTCTCAAATTCAATAGTAACTCATAAAGGTTTTCAAAACATTTATTATATCATATATGTAACGACACGTTGACTTATAAAATATAAATTATGCAAACAGAAGCTCATAATAAAACGTATTCAGTGTTTGTATTTCTTTGGTAAGTCCAGAAATTGTATGTTTTGAACTAATTTACGCAGATGTTTTTATTTGTTGCTTGCTACCGCGCTGAAAACGATGTAATAAGATATTGTGTTATGATTTATTTTTTCATTTGCCTGTAATATTTGTACTTTATTACGTTCTGCAAATAATATTGTGTATTTTCTATTGTAAGGTCTCGTGGTAATAAATAAATAAGTATATTTCCTACTCTCACAAATTACTACCCACCACAGTTTTCCTTTATTTGTATATCTCTTAGGTCTTATGATGTATGTGAAATCACCCAACATTCTAAAAATAATAATCTGTTTTGAATTCAAGAAGAAGGTTTTCAATTCATCTAGATTTTTGGTCTCACTTTAGTCGAATACAACACAACTGGTCATTTTTATTATTAAACTATTTTTAATCTGCAATTCCTCTTGCGTGTATAGTCTATAGTCAATTATCAGTATCCTAAGGGCAGTCCTCCTTTTTTTTCCGCGGGGAAAATCCATCTTACGGATACCTTCTGGTCCTCGGGGGAGGAGAGATGGTTATGCCGGACTCACCGACCTTCCAACCCAGTTCGCCCGAAGGACTACTAGATCGGGACCCTAACCAATTTTCCTACGCCGGTGTACTGACTAAAAACCCCGCGGTAGCCTTCTGCAGCACATGTGGGACGATCCCGGGGGATCCTGAGTATACTCTGGATTGCTGCCGGAACCATCCCTGTGCCATGCCTTTACAGCCCGTCTTCTTGGGCTAGATGCCCCCCACAATTTACAGCAGCAGCGCGATGTTTCGCGCCGCCACCCGCCTCAGGGTCGCACCATGAAGATGTATACGAAGGCCGCACATCCCCCGCTGTGCAGCCGCGACCCCGTTATCTTTTAGTCGCCTCTTACGACAGGCAGGGTATACCGTGGTAGAATTATTCAGGGCCCCCATTCCACAGGGCGGAGGGGCAGTCCCCTAGGATACTTCCCGTGATCTGTAATCGAACCCAATACCAGCATAAAATATCTCATATGTTAGCAAGCTTATCTCATTACATCACTGACAACAGCATCCAAAATGTCAGTGATGGTAAAGATTAGCGTGCAGAATGAAGTCGGTTGACGATTTTACTATAAATTAGATTAGATTATGTATTAGAAGAATATTTATCAGCACGTGCGTAACACGGTTAGCAAAACTGGACGATTTTATAAAAAATATTAGTTTCTTTTTTCATGTTCTTATATTCCTGTTTAAGTCACTTACTATTTCATGTAGTTTTACGCATAATCTATATATTAATTAATGAGGTTAAATATAGTTTATATATTTTCATAGTAAGCATAAAACATCATAAATTATATATTTTATTTTTTGCCATGAAAATTAACCAAATGCAAAATAACGTTTGCAAGACAACGTAAGTAGTTTTTTTTATTTTTATTCTGGCACGGCAAAGTGACTACACTGCACCTGATGGTAAGCGCAGTGCCGTCCAGATAGAGTATCAAGTAGCGAGAGATAGTCTATCCCTCGCTACTCAACACAATCACGCCGGCCTGCTGTTTCTTCACACTACGCCTAAAGAACCCAGGATCATAGGAAGGAGGGAACACGGTAGCTGGCAAACTGTTCCACAGCTTGATGGTGCGGCAAAAATACGAATTTGATATAGTTTATATCATGATCAATGCAATAGAGGCGTTAATCATATCGATATTAATATGCCGTAGTCCAATGTCATTCATCTCTAATATATGCAGTCATAACATACATTAGAGATGGGCGTTATTATTGATTTAGCGCAATGAAGCAACGACATTTTTTCTTTGAAACCTGTTGCAATAACAGGTTACTTATGCAACAGGTTTTTAAAAGACTATATTAGTCAATAATGTTTAATTGAAATTCACTTACTACCAATTGTCGAAACATTTGGTTGTAAATCGGATCGTTCTGACAATAATAGAAGTAAAAAAAGATAATGTAAACAAAACGTTGCCTTAGCAACAACGCATTGTATATTCTTATTTCTTAGATGTTACTAAAATAACTTAACGTGCGATTTTTCGTAACAGGTTACAATAATATATATGAAGCAACGTCTTGCAGCAATAGGTTTTGAAATAACTACTCATCTCTAATTATGTGACTCCACTCTTATTCAAACTTAGGTAAGGCACCAAGAATTGCTTATTTACTTGTATTTCATAAGCGTATAATATATATAACAACAGGCAAGTTATTCACACAGAGAAGACTCTAGAATACAAAATATGCCTACCTAATACAAAACAACGAATGAAATATTATTGCATAATGAATTGACAATACTGTTTTAAATGCTACTCATATTTACTATAATAAACCCCATTTCCGTTGATATGTACTATTATAAAGCAAATATCCGGCTGTTTGTATCATTTGATTAGGATTTTCCAAGATAGTGTACAAGCCTTCATTAAAAATATAACCCTTGTTAGCACTGAGTCAGACGTCGCAAAAACATTTTGTTTGTTCAAGACTTACTGGGTACTTGTTTATCTCGGCAAAAGACATTATCTAACGTTATCTTCGTTAATTGTTAGGTCGGGTATAAAAGGACGTGTTTGTCGGATTTTAAACAAATTCTAACGAACGAGCTCACACGATACACAAGTGTTCATGCACTAAATTACGAACGAATTTCGCTTTCTATGTTGACACTAAGGCATACAAAATGAAGACAGTTTACTTATTACTCGCTGTAAGTTCTTTGTTTTTATAAAATTTGATAGTGAAATGAAATGATAGTATTGCACGTCTTTACATTTTTTTGAATAAATTAATAATAACACACGATAAAACTGTTAAGATACTTGATTCTTAATATGGAACCTTTTTATTTTGTGTACATAATGCTATAATAATAATAATAAATAATATTATAATTTTAATTTAATAAATAACATAAAATTTATAAATATTTTGAATGGCTTTCAGATTTGTTTGTACTCAGTCAGTGCAAAACACTTATCCAGTGAAAGCGTCTCCCCAGCACTGCTACACCGACATCTTAGATCAGTTAACAATGTGCAAAACTATTTGGTAGAAAGCGACACTGACGATATTAGTGCTAACAATAGCGGTAGTGGTGACGAAAGTGGCGACAATGATTCTTTGGATAGTACAGATTTAAGTGAGATAGAAGGAAAAAGAGCATTACTAGAGAAAGAACAAGAGCAATTGCGCAAACAAGAGGAGAAAAGAGAAAAGGCAGAGAGAAAGCGGCTAGAAAAATTAGAAAAAGAAGAGCGCAAACGACAAGAAAGAATACAGAAAGAAATACGTAAACAAGAAGAGCTGGCTCGCAAGCAACAAGAAAAACTCGAAAAGGAAGAGCGCAAACGTGAAGAAAAACTACGAAAAGAAATTGAGAAGATAGAAAATGAAAAGTTGAATGATGAGTCTCTTGAATCAGAAGAGGATGACGATTCCTTAGACTTAGAAGGAATTGGTAAGAAATATGTGTATAACAAATATGGATTAACTGCAGCAAGTACTGCATTAGAAAAGAAAGCCGCCCTTAACAGGTTCTTAGAGGAAGAGTTGGGCCTTAATGCTAACAGTACTAAGAGTGAATTCCGTCAAGTCGCTATTCAGTTGATCCAAAGTAGACTTTTAAACGAGAGTGCACCTGAAAGTAGTTTTAGAAAATTCCTTATGAGATATGTGAGTGTCGTAGGTGTAGAAAGTCTGCAAGCAAAATTAGAAAATAAAATAGCGAAACTTGAAAATGAAAGCATTTTGCTTAATAACATATCTTTGCCGTGGGTACAGCCTATACAACAAAGTAATCAAGAAAATAAAATGCTTTTACAGGCTGTTTTGCAATTTATAAATAATCTGCTTCCTCATTGGGTAATTGAAGCTCAAACACCATCTAGTAGTGCAAAACCAACATTACCAGACACTACTGATTCTGCATCTGTCGATCCATCAGGAAATTCTGATGTCACGACAAGCTCAACAGGTAATGACGCTAGTACATCGAATAATCAACAAATTTCTAACTCAGGAACCACTTCTGGCGTCGATGCCAGTGAATCTACAGACATAATTTCAAGTGCTACCGCATCATCTGATACCACCAACAATCAAGGATCTGACACTTCAGGTACAACTGATAATGCTCCTCAATCATCATCATCATCATCTGTAGCTGCAAGCACGGAAGGCCCCATAAACTCTATTTCAACAGAAGGTGATCAACAAGTCACTGCACCAGAAAACACAAATGAAGGTAATAATAACGTAGGGTCCAATACGGATTCTACTGGTGATTCATCTCAATCACAGTCATCTGTTACTGGCGCAGAAAGTTCTACAGATTCAACTTCTGCACAAGATAATTTGGGATCGGCTGTACCAGTTCAGAACCCCACAACAGATAGTGGTATTCATAATGAAAGTAGCCTTACACAAACAGAGGAAAGTGCTACGGTGATTAGTTCTGTTAACTCTGCGTCAACTAATACTCAAGAAACAACTATTGTAAGTGATGCTTCATTTCCAGTAGATACTGATTCATCAACTTCTATTACATCTAACTCAGATGGACAAATAAATAACGGTAATGCTGTATCAACGGGCTCTACTACTTTTACATCTCCTTCAGATGGCGTTACCGAATCTCATGTAGCTGAATCAATTCCAGATGTAGGAACGGATGTGGTTACAGAATCAGCGAATAATAATGCAGATGCAAGTAGTTCTACTTTATCAGTCATTGAAAATTCTCCTAGCTTGAATGGCGGAAGCTCCACCGAATCTTCAATAACTATTGCTGTAGTTACAACAGAATTGTCAAATTCCACAGTGCCTAGCGCAACCGAGTCTACTATGCAAAGTACTGAAAAAGCCATAGTTGATATCAATACTACTGAAAACCTAGCTATAACATCTGAAGATTCCGTAAGTACCACCGCAGATACAACAAACATTAATTCTGAAAGTCCTAATGTAATAGGCGGATCTGAAGCATCAGTTCCAGTAACTGAAAATAATATAGTCGAATCCAAGCCGGTAGAAACATCTGAAAGTGGACCTAGTAACGTGGTAACTACCGATACAAACATAGAAAGTGCTACAGAAGTAATTAATGCAGAATCTACGCCGCTTCAAGTTGTTGAACCCAGCATCACTCAATCTGATTCAAATTTAAGTGAAGGTACTTCCGCTGTAGACCCGGGTGTTGGTGATACAACGCCTTTAAGCATTGTTACTGAAGATGTCACTGTTGACAGTCAAACAAATGTGAACACTGCTGCTCCGAGTTTATCTGATACGACCGGAGAAGATCTTATTGTGGCTCAAGAGAGTAGCACAGATGCTACTATTACTGATCTTCCAGTAGTAACCACTAATACTGTTGATTCTGATGGTAACACACAGGCGTGGAGTGCACCTAGTGAAACAGTGACTCCTGCTGAAGTATCCATAATTCCTGAAGCAATACCAGCCGAAGAAGTCAGATTTGGTGTCCCCGAATATAGACCTTCTCCCCGTTTGTTTGTAATACGTCCTGAAATGGGATCAAAGATAATTGAGGTATCAACACAGTGATCGGTTGTTAATAGGAACTACTGACTAATTTATAATGTAATAACATTTTATATTTTTGTAGTTTGTATAAATTTATTAAATTTAAGGTGCATTGAACAATTGTCTTTCTTTTTTATTTAATGAAATTAGACTTCAAAATGGCATTAATGCTAATATATTATTCAATAATTTTCTAAATTACTTTTTACACAATTTGGTTGTTATAGGTATCGTACTGGAATGTATTTAATAAGAGGTACTTAATTTCTCACAATTGATTCTAATTACAACAACTATATTAAAATATAAATAAAAATAACAGTTCATATTGGCTAAAACATTTATAGCTAAATTATTATGCTAAGAAGGTGTCAAAGCCAGTACTTGTTAGCAGCGTTGGGGGGATTAGGATAATTATGTTGATTAAGGGGGTCAGCAACATTCGGAAATGTGTAAGGATCGTTCATGTATTTGTATTCACTAGACAAGCCAGCCAAACTCATATTAAGTGAGTTATGAGAAGGACTCCAATTAGAAGTTACAGTCGGGTCCACAGATACTTTGGAGTAGTCAGCCGGAAGTTTTGTATAATCAGAATCACTGTTTGGTAACGTTTTATCATAATCATCGCCTGTTGGTTTTGCAAAATTATCATCTCTTGGTTCAATGATTTCGTCATTAGACACTTTTTCTTCTTCTGTTTCTTTGGGTAAATAATTAATAGGTTTATTATAAACATCATTGGTAGAGTAACGTGCGTATTCATTTCGTGGAACACCAGGTTCTAAGATTTGACTATGTGGTGGTCCGTTGGTACCAGTTACTAGATGACTGAACGTAGAACCCGATGTGCTTGGAAATGCTGCGTTTTGGAACGCATGATTCAGATGCTGTGATTGTGCCATAAGTTGGTTGTAATTAGCATATTTTTGGTGATGCCATGCGTCCGGATGTTGTGGGTGATGTTGAGGAAGAGATGGTATTTCGCTTGCAGGATATGGGCAGGGTATCTGGGGCATCGGCAAGGGAGAGTAGCCTGCAATGCTCGGTCCGCTGTTGGAACCTGTATGTTTACGTAGACGAGCTCTTCGGTTTGAAAACCACACCTGCAACACAACATTTTACATATCTTAATATTTAAATATAATAAATTATGAGGAAGCTAGTATTCATGATACATTTCAGCGGTTATATTAAATATTCAAATAAAGTAGTTTTACACAAAGTAGCTATGTAAACGATTCTTTTTTAAACCTAGACGAGTTAGGTTTAAAATTATAATTTACACGTCACTTAGTTAAATAGATAGGTACGAGTAAGTCTTTTGTATAGTACCTACAAAATTACACCAGATAAAAATAAAAATGAAGACGGTAATAATAGGCGACCTTCGGTACTAGCACGATTACTTGAGAAAGTTTTGTTAAGATATCTCTAAATTATATCTATTAAGTCTGAAATAGATGCACGTAAGGCTAGGTTTGTTCTCTAATACTAACTAACTATAATAAAACTGAAGAGGCACTTTGTCTGTACATTAAATATTTTTGCAAAATCTTTGATTGTACTGTGTTATATTATCGATATAAAACCCAAAACATTTTTTTAGAATTATTGTCTATCTGCATATATGGCAAAGCATCACGTCTAACGTACTGTATAACTACAAATAAAATCATAAAGTGTAATCTAAGACTGCCTCGGTGGCGCAGTTGTAATTGCGCATGCGTTACGACTGCTGTGCTGAGGTCTCGGGTTCGATCCCAGGGTCGGGTAAAGTGATATTGGGTTTTTCTATCTAGAAATTCCTCAGTATTAGCCCGGTGTCTAGAATTGAGCCCGGCATGGCGATAGGCTCGCTCCCTTATCACATTATGGGACCGCAATAAATTCGGCGAAAAGTGGGTGTTCTGGTTACACCTCTGCCTACCCCTTCCCACCCTACCCCAGGCACTCAGCGAAACTGTGCCAGATGGGCGGCCAGTATTCCATCTCCGGCTGTAACGTGTGCTTTATATAAGCGGCAAAGCTGATCAGGCATTATGAACTGCTCCACCCTGTTCAGGATTCCGACACTGCGTGAAGTGGTGGATATACGCCCTCGGTATGATTCCTTCGATTAAGATCATATCAAATATTCATACTTAAGACACTAAGGTTATTCCGCTTTGAGAAAACGGGGATTTTTTGCATGAGCACACGCACACCTAGCTTTTCTTGGTATTTAATTCAAACATTATTGATACCCATGAAAACATGCGATCTAGAGTCCGGTGGAGCTATTACAAGATTTTCGTGATCCTCAGAGTATCCGTCCAGCGACGGATTACTAAACATATAGAAAAATGTAACAGCTTAAGATGCCTTAATGGATTGTATACCTTTTCTCCTAAAAATACTTCCACGCAGACGGTGCCGCAGGCAACAGCTTGTATATATCCAATACATTATTTATATTTATGGTAATTTGAATATTGACACTTTTATATGAGATATTTGCCGTCGATAAATTGCTGCTTGCGTGCAGATTGTTGTGTTTTATATGTAGGTATCTGTGCGTATGCGAAGCTTATGCGATATTTCCCGGATAACTTGGGATAAATAGATTCTCCTGAACTTCTCTCTAATATTTATTTAAATGTTCCTACTAGAACTATACCCTAGTACCCTAGATAGATACCCTAGTATTAGAATACTTTTATACCCAGCACACTGATACTAATTATAGAAAACATTAATTTTTCATAAGATCCTTCAATAATCTGGTTAGGCGTCATGAATTCGATCTGTTCAACTCAAAGACATTGATTGACTCTCAAGCGTACATTGTCTAAACACTAGTTTGAATCGGTTCACTAAATGGCAGATTTGTTTATTTATTTTAGTATTTTTTTTGTATTCTTGGTAGTTTGATTTTTAATTAATATTAAAACGAGTAATAAGTTTTTTTACATGCGAAAACATATAAATGGTTAGTTTTAACCACTCACGTCCTAATGAAACGCCGGTGCTCCACAACACTGGCAACACACTCGCCGTTTTTACATACTATTTTCAACTTTAATGTTATGTAAATAAAATTGATTTTGGCTTCTATTTACTCCGTACTACTTTACTTTTTTAATATCCTTCCGGACTCCAGGGGTTAAACTTCAGTATTGTATATACACAGTCAGGTCATAAGTATTGTCACACAGTAAAAACTTTTAATTTAGAATGCTGGCCACAAAAAAGTTTATTGAATTCGAATTTCAAATTGTTCATGAAAATAAAAATGTATACTTTTTAGAATTTTACTCATTTTTAAATATGGAGTGGACGCTTAAAGAAGACCGTGTTGCAGTAATTGCGTTGCATCGTTGCGGTTACGCGCCAATTCAAAATTTTGACATACTGAAAAATTTGAATATAACCAAAAGATTCGTTTATCGTACCATCAAACGATACAATGAAGACTCTAGTGTAGATGACAGGTCAAGAAGTGGTCGCCCTCGGTCTGTTAGGACTCCAGCAGTGATAAAAGCTGTGAAGGCGCGAATTCAAAGAAATCCCAAACGTAAGCAGAAACTGTTGGCCCTTCAGATGGGGTTAAGCAGAACCACGGTGAAAAGGGTGTTAAATGAAGACTTAGGGCTTCGGGCATATCGAAGAAAAACAGGACATCGTTTGAATGCTCGTCTAATGGACCTGAGACTGAAGAGATGCCGCGCTTTGTTGAAGCGGTACGCGGGAAAAAAATATCGGGAAATTCTTTTTTCAGATGAAAAATTTTTTACCGTAGAAGAGAGCTACAACAAACAAAATGATAAGGTGTACGCACACAGTAGTGAAGAAGCGAGCAACCGTATTCCGCGTGTCCAACGAGGTCATTTTCCATCCTCGCTCATGGTATGGTTGGGAGTTTCTTATTGGGGCTTAACAGAGGTACATTTTTGTGAGAAAGGTGTAAAAACGAATGCAGTTGTGTATCAAAATACAGTCCTGACGAACCTTGTGGAACCTGTTTCTCATACCATGTTCAATAACAGGCACTGGGTATTCCAACAAGATTCGGCGCCAGCTCATAGAGCGAAGAGCACACAAGACTGGCTGGCGGCGCGTGAAATCGACTTCATCCGGCACGAAGACTGGCCCTCCTCCAGTCCAGATTTGAATCCGTTAGATTACAAGATATGGCAACACTTGGAGGAAAAGGCGTGCTCAAAGCCTCATCCCAATTTGGAGTCACTCAAGACATCCTTGATTAAGGCAGCCGCCGATATTGACATGGACCTCGTTCGTGCTGCGATAGACAACTGGCCGCGCAGATTGAAGGCCTGTATTCAAAATCACGGAGGTCATTTTGAATAAACTTTAGTGTCATAAGAATCTATGTTTTGTTAAGTTCATTTTGGTATATAAATGGTTACATAATGAATAAACTTGTTTCAATTATTTTATATTAAACATGTGACAGAATTTATGACCTGACAGGTATATAGATGTAACTGTTTGTTTACCTATTAAAATAAAATTATATAAATAAATAAAATAAAGAAAAAGAAAGAAGATAGTATATTCTTAGGGAAGGCGAATTATACCATATAGCATACTTCTAATAATTAACTAACTATAACTACAATAATTAGATTTAGATTTTAACTACCAGAAAGATCAAACTGTCTACCTTAATAAATAAGCGACATATTTAAGGGCCACAAAACATTTTTAACGTAAAAGAAAACAATATATTAAAACAGACAGTAAAAACAAATAGACGGTCACAATTTATTTCCAACAGTAGAATGTTTCTTAGACTTTATATTATACATTTATACGACTGCTGTTTTAGTGCTTATACAACCCAAGAGAAAATATTGGCATGAAAAAAAGGCCTGGGTCTGTCTTTTTGATTTAGGGAACTAAAGTAAGGAAATAATGTTACGCGTGTAAATTTTGTTTATTTTAACGTATTTTAGTGAATGGCTCTCTTAGATTGTAGCAACAGCCTAGTGCAGAAGGAAACAGGCTGTCAAGACAGATGTTGAACGCTCTATTCTACTTCTAGGCAATAACCTTTAACTTTTATAATGTATATGCGTATTCATAGTTAAATATCCCCTCGCTTTAAGCGTGAAGAGAAAAATTGTGAGGAACTTGCATAATTGAGAGTTCTCCATATGAATTTCGAAGGCATATGAAGTCCTCCGGCCAGCATTAGGTCAGTGCGGTGGACTAAGGTCTAAGTTCTCCCATTAAGGGAGAAAGCCCACACGAAGCAGTGGGGTAGTATATATACATGGCTAATACACTTATACGCACTCACGTCTGTAATCCCCGAAGGGCTAAGCCCTTGTGTAACGATAGAGAGCGAGCCCTATCGTCGGACACAACACCGGACACAATTCCAGACTCCGAGCTTATACTGAGGATTTTGTGATATTAAAAACCCAATATAACTTTTACTCGACTTGGGGATCGAACGAGAGAGCTCATTTTACAATAGCTACCATATTATACGATAGCTATGTGAGAAGTAAACTGGGTTTTTAAAAATATGTCTGATCACCAGTTTATAAAACACATACAAATAAAATTGAGAAAGTGCAAAAAATCTTATAGTGATAGACAACAGAATTTTAAGTTTAAATTTCTTAATGATAGAAGAGCCATTTTGACTTAGTTTTCCTTCATAAAATTAACTTACTCCAATAAATAAATACAAATTATTTCTGGTGTGTTTGTTAATCAAGTTGAACCCAGTCCAACATTAATAAGATCCTCAAAACCAGTATAATTCTCAAGAATTAATAAATAAACTTATTAATACTTTTAGTAGTAGAATAGCAAAGGTTTTAGAGAGTTATTATTATGTGGATAATTGTTACAACTTAATTTCACATAGGGATCTATTCCAGACGCCTTTTTGAAACTAAAATAATGCCGATTTATTGCGTGACATGTAACATTCAAACTGGCGTGGACGGTGTTTTATAAAAGTAGCAAATGTTATGAACGGTTTATAGTAAATTTGTTTCTTTAGCTTCTACACTTATCCGGATGTAGACAACTGTCTACACTGAATTAGAATTATTAATTAATCACACTTGGTAATCTTATACACAGTACCAAAAGCAACAAGCAATGTTGTTGATAAAATTGTCTACAATTTGACTCTACACTTATACATTATATGCTAATCTTGTAGTGAAATATATTTATTTTATGCGTTACCTCTTATGAATTTAAAAGGTTGTTTATGCGCTATCTTAAATATTTTTTTATTTCATTATTACTGTATATCGTACTTGTATTCTGGCCTCAGTGAGACCGGTTTGTAACGCCAACTCTTCTCTAGTATAGACGTCGGGGTACTGGGTCCTATGGAATGCTCGCTCCAGGGCATCCAGTTGTTCTCCCGTAAAAGTGGTGCGCGATCTACGTTGCTTTCTCTTCAGTGTTAATCCTGGCTCAGAATCTATATCTGAGGAGTCTGAACCCCGACCTGCAAAAAATATATAAGATTTTCAGTGTTTCTTTAAATATCAGTTTTTTAAGAATTTCATAGTATAATTTTATTATTATTTATATGCATTTTTTTATCTTGGCTCGGCACATTGACCTTACTGCACCTGATGGTAAGTGCGGTGCTGTCCAGTTAGAATATCAAGTAGCGAGCTACTTGATATTCTAACACAACTATACTTCGCTACTTGACACAATTATGCCTCCTGAGTAGCTGCTTCACATTACGCCTAAAGGACCCAGGATCATAGAAAGGTGGGAACACGGTAGCTGGTAAACTGTTCGACAGCTTGATGATGCGGCAAAGATTAGTATTTGCGAACCTCTTGGTTCGGGCCGAGATTGTAGACACCACGAAGCTATGGCTCCACAAGCCATTACGTGTGGTTCTGAGATGGATGGGAGAGGATGGGATAATATTAAACAATTTTTCGGAGCATTCGCCATGACATAGATGGTAGAACACGGTAAGCGAGGAAATATCCCATCTATCACATATATTATAATATGTCTTTTCTGTCTATTAATTTTTACGTGCATATCGTCAAAGCGGCAGATCGCAACGAATTCTGATGCATATTACTATCATGTTAATGTGTTACCCCACCAAATATATTATAGGCTATAAGAATGTTTTATATGTTTAGAAAAAAACATTTCATCCTGGATATTACTTTATAAGTGTCAACTTTACAACCGTTAAGGTTGAATTTTATAATAACGATAGTACTAAAACGCAAGTAGGCTATATAAATCATGAATTTACACTTTTGAGTGAGAATTAAAAAATATTTTATAGTAATTTTATCTAGCGCCAAAGAACAAATCATTACTGTCACATGTAATATTTCGTAGAAAATATATTGCGGCAATTTGTCTTCGCATGTTTTTTTCTGAACACGTGTTATTTATTAACAGTGTTTTTTGTGAAAACCCACATCAAGTTATAATTCGCTTAAATCAAGAACCGTCGGGATCGCGGGTCGGCCGATCTCATTTATAAATCGGTAGCGGTATCCTACGGAAACAGATTAAAAAACGGCCGCAACAATACGGGGCTTTGGACTTAAAACTGATTTAAAAAAATGCGGCTTATATTAATAGCCTTTTGAAAGAAGTCAAAATTGAATGAGATGAAAAAATAGGGGCTCAGTGTAGCGCGGAATAAGGAACACCCAGCGCGGCGGTGCCTTTGTCGGCGTCTTTACTGTTCGGGTGACATTTTAGCACCATTCAATATTTGGTGTCGCGATCTGGATTTATGACACGTGAAACGAAAGTGTAACTTTAGTTGAACTTCCCTCGCTATATGCGCACATGGAAAACAGTGATATTAGAAACTAGACTTAAAGAGTTGGGTAAATAACAACCAGAGAAAAAACAGATAAACAAAATACGATTTCCGCATTGAAATAACAATCGTTATATATTCATAATAAGATTGTGAAAATAGCTTTGCAGGGTTTATAAATGCTAATTAATAAATCATGTTCTGTAGACATTTAGTAAAATAAAACCTATAATTACTACATTATAAATAAATATAAGTAATATATAATCATTTTATATTATATTTTACGAATAAGAAATCCAACTAACGGAAATCAAGTCGCTTTGTAATGCAAGAAGGATTATTAAAAAACCACAAAGAAATATATCTAACCACTAAGGCTGCGTGCGACACCAAATAAAAAACAACATATTGTAATAAAATGATTTACATTGCTCAAATTCTCCGGCTGGCCCGAGAGACAGAGACAGATTTATTTAGTATTTTTTGTTCCCAGTCCTGATCGCAACGTACGGGCCTAAATACAAACCGAAATAATATAAAACTTCCAAAGGCGATACTAAACTTTACTGCGACGCTATAAAGTGCCTTTCAATAATTTCCAATTTATAGCGAGGCATTAAACAAAATCTTGAGGGTTTTATGTCTTAAAGAAAGGCGAGAGGTTTACGCGTGTGCCATACGTGGGAGAGGGCGAGATAAACTTTGCCGATTGCCGAAATGTGACCCCATGAAGACCGCCGCGCCGGCTTTGCTCAAAAGTCATAATTTGGAAGTTGAAAGAGCGGCGGCGGCGGTTTAACACCTTCATAATCTGGGTTCATTAAAACTGTCGGGCCGGCCTTTGTTTCAGCGGTTTGTTTCGATGTTAACAGATGGCTGGATTAGCACGTTTGTCTTTTGTGGGCGTTTGCTTGCTTCTCACTATGCTTTTTATTTCGCGTAATTAAATATTTAATCATGATTTATTGAAACGTATTTTTTGCTGTCATAGCCTGACTAACTGGAGTTTAAATATAAATCGTTTGTGATGTGGCCGTGGTTTACGATTACTATTAAACACACACACATACACTCACGCCTATAATCCCGGAAGGGGTAGGCAGAGGTGTAACCAGTACACCCACTTTTCGCCAAGTTTATTGCGGTCCCATAATGTGATAAGGGGCGAACCTATCGCCATACCGGGCTCAGTTCTAGACTCCGGGCAGATACCGAGTTAATCTAAATTGAAAACCCAATGTCACCCTTTCTGACCCGGGGATCGAACCCGAGACACCAGCACATCAGTCGTAACGTATGCGTAATTACAACTGCGCCACCGAGGCCGTTGTTACTAAAAAATAATAGTACTATCAGTGGCATGATTATTTTCTTATAATTTATTATTCGAATTATAATTTAATACATTGACATGAAAAAACAAATGATTATATTTTATTGAACTTTCTTATTGGTCTAGTTACTAGACCTACTAGACTCTAGTAGGAACATACACCGAGAAAACGGTAAGGTACTTGGTTATAATAGCAGGTCGGGCCATAACAATTTGTATTTGAGTATTCCATTCGAAAAAGCACTTATAAGTTGCCCTGATTTGAATTAGTTTGGGAGTGTGGGTAACTACAACCAGGCTGTCAAGATTTGTCTTCTATCACATCATAGGACGTAGATCATAGGGTGTGTAGTTGTATCTCTGTCTTCTCCTTCGGGGATTCGCACGTGAACTTATGTTATTATATTATGTTTTAACATCAAAGTAAGAAATATGAAAGTAAGAATAAAAAATAAATAAATAAAAATAAATAACACCCAACACTCAGACACATAGCCCCGACCCCACACTAAGATACGAGTCTTGTGTTGTGGGTATCAGGGACTACGAGAGACTTTCGGTCTCACAACACCCAGACCCCGGACACAAATATCTGTTTATCACACAAACATTTGTCACGGTGTGGGAATCAAACCCACGGCCTCTCGTTTCACAGCCGGTTACTCGCCAACTTCGCCACGGAGGCACGGCACGGAGGAGAAAAACTATTTATTTGTACTTACAACACTCAAAAACCACAAAACAGACGGTGAATTTTTTTTTATTATATCTAATACTACCACTAACGCATCGCATCGCGGCTGTGACAGGTAGGTGACCACTCAGCGTACTGCTGGGTTGTGGCACGAACATAGTACATACCACAACACAGCACTGGTTTTCAGTGGCCACCTTAAGTGATATACAGACGCCAGCCAGCTATTATTAAGAAAAAAAACACCCCTATTTAATCTATAAGCAATCCTACTAATATTATAAATGCAAATGCTTGGATGGATGTTTGTTACTCAATCGCGCCAGAACGGCTGGACGGATCTGGTTGAAATTTGGCACAGAGATAGATTATAGTCTGGAATAGCACATAGGCTTTTATCCGGGAAAATGTTGGGTTCCCGAAGGATAGATTTGTTTTTGTTTTTCACAGAGCAAGAGATCGACATGATTTTTTGCATAGTGATAGTTTAGGAGTCAGGGAATGACATAGGCTACTTTATATCCCGGTTCCTATAGGATAGCAAAATATAGAGAGAGGTGATAGCTTAAGATGTCTCCATGGAATTAGTACCTTTTATTTAAAAAATAATAACCACGCGGGCGGAGCCGCGGTCTACAGCTAGTTCAAAATCAAATATTTATTGAATCCATGAAATGTTATACGTCATTTAGATTCAGTAATTTTTTTACTCTACCGCTAGTTCGGAATGCAGTTTCGCTCGAGAAGAACGGGCAAGAAACTATAGCGTTGCTCTTTTCACACCAGTTAACAATATTTGGTCATACAATTAATATACGATTTCAGTTTAATTACATTAGATTAGAGCAGCTCAATGTATGTTAAGTTCCCTTATTGCAATATTGTGAAATAAAAATCATTACAAGACCTAGTGCCGCACATGACCATAGTGAGAGTGATGAAAATCTCGATTTGTTAAAGCAGTTGGTTCTTACTGAAACAGTCTGAGCAGACCAGTCTACACGAGCAGCACCCGTTCACGAGTAATGACGCATGTGTCAGCCATCGGCCTCCTCAACCATGTTACCAAGTAAAGTCATGTAAGGCATATAAGTTTGCGATGTTAAAGAAATAAAATATATTGGCATTACTTAATGTATATGAAGTTCCTAATAATAATTGAATGGCTACGCTTCTAAGTAATAGGATAACTTATTCCCAAGCCTAGGTAACGGTAGGCAGCGGCTTTGCTGTGCCTTGGTATTGCAGAAGTCTATGGGTGGCGGTGACTACTTACCATCAGGTGGCCCGTCTGCTCGTCTGCCTATCGAGGCACTAAAAAAAAGCCTTTCGGTCATCTAAATATTCAGAAATTTTGTAATAGGCTTTATTACTTAGTTTTCGCTTAATAGTAGCTTTAAATCATCTCATTAAGTTCTTTAATATGATTGGGAACCTTATTGTAAAAGCGTATACAAAGACCCTTGAAAGAGTTGCTAATTTTGTGGAGCCTTGTTTTATAACTAACAAGGTTATTTTTGTTTCTAGTATTTACACTATGGACATCACTAATTTTAGGAAATTTTTGTATATTCTTATGAACATACATTACATTTGCGAATATAAATTGTGATGCTACTATCATTATATTAATTTCTTTGAATTTTTCTCTCAAAGAACTCCTAGAACTTAGCGAGTAGATAGCTCGCTTTTGGAGAGTAAAGATGTCAGCAGCACCACCCCATAGAATCCCGTAGCACATCAAACTGTGGAATTACGCAGAATAGACTACCCTAGCCGTGTTAGCGTCGGTCAACTGACGTATTTTACTCACAGCATAAGCTGCGGCACTTAATTTTTTGGATAGTACAGATATGTGAGGTCCCCATTGAAGTTTGGGATCTAATGTTATGCCTAAAAACTTGGTTGTCTCCACAATACTCAATCTATCCCCATTCATGTAAATATTGACGTCGATATTTTTGACATTAGGTGTTAAACATCTTATACATTTGGTTTTCTGACTATTCAATAGTAAATTATTAACGCTAAACCAATGTACTATTTTTGCGAGTGTGTTGTTCACATCGTTAAGAACAGAATTATGTCGGCTTTCTTTAAATATTAAAGAAGTATCATCTGCAAACAACACTACCTCACAGTTGTCCCTTATGCAATAAGGTAAGTCATTGATATAGATTAAGAATATAAAGGGTCCAAGAATCGAGCCTTGTGGAACTCCCATGGTAACAACAGACCCAGGGGACAATTTTCCATTAACGTCCACATTTTGAACCCTATTACTTAAATATGACTTAAATAAATTAAGAGCAATACCATTAATTCCATAGTGACTCAATTTCCTGATAAGTGTGTGATGATGTACACAATCAAAGGCTTTAGATAGATCACAGAACACAACCAAAGCATCCCGTGAATCCTCCCAAGCATCAAATATATTAGTTAGTAGCTCAACACCAGCATCAGTGGTGGAGCGACCCCGTGTAAAGCCAAACTGTTTATGATGCAAAATGTTATTGCAACTAAAGTGTTTTTGAATTTGGATTAACATAAGCTTCTCGAAAATTTTGTTTATCGTAGGTAGCACAGAAATAGGTCTATAATTAGTGGGGTCAGCTGTACTAGCCGTTTTAAAAAGAGGAATTATTTTACTCAGTTTTAACTTATCAGGAAATATACCACTACTAATACATGAATTCAAGATTAAAGCTAACTGGGGAGCTATAACAGGAATTACAACATTTTCTATTTTTGTAGATATTCCCCATATATCACATGTATTTTTAATACTAAGTGCTCTTACAACTTTTATAATATCAATACTAATAACACATTGGAATTCAAATGAATCTTTACACCTTGTGACATTTTCATGTAAAAAAAAAGTTCTATATAAAATTAGATGAGGGCAAAAAGAAAGTTATAAAATAAACGTAGACGTATACCTACATATATTATACTGTTTATATATAAATTAATACATATACTTTAAATTAAATGACAGCCTTTGTGGCGAAGTGGGTGTGTAGCCGGCTATGAAACGAGAGACCGCGGGTTCGATCGCCGCATCGAGGTATAGTTTGTATGATCCACAAATATTGGTTTTGGCTTGTTTGAGACCAAAAGTCTTTCATAGTTCTTGGCAAGACTCGTATCTTAGTTTGGGAATAGTCCCAAACTAAGATACGAGTCTTGCACTCCCTTGTCACTTGTCACAAGTGACTTGAGTGTGAGTGGGTGTTTGTGTTTGACTGTTGGGTTTTATTTATTATTATAAAATCTAGTACTATTTCATACCTACATAGACACTCAAGTCTGTAATCTCCGAAGGGGTAGACAGAGATGTAACCAGTACACTCACTTTTCGCTGAATTTATTACGGTCCCA
This sequence comes from Laothoe populi, assembly GCA_905220505.1. NCBI lineage: Eukaryota > Metazoa > Arthropoda > Insecta > Lepidoptera > Sphingidae > Laothoe > Laothoe populi. The sequence continues at coordinate 9,337,302 of HG992164.1, read as the reverse complement.
TAATGTGATAAGGGGCGAACCTATTTCCATACCGGGCACAGTTCGAGACTCCAGGCTGATTTGCGTATTTCTAAATAGAAAAACCCAATATCACTTTACCCGACCCGGATATCGAACCCGAGACATCAGCACAGCAGTCATAACGCATGCGGAATTACAACTGCTGTTTCATACACCGCTTACTATTTCATACTTATCTAAAAAATATGACGATATTCTGTATGTCCACTGGATGAATTGATATTCGGCTACACTTGATGCTTGTTAGAGTCTATTCAATATCCACTCCGCCTCCTCTTTGTCGGCTATCTCTATTCACTTCCGGAGAGATTCATGTGTCTTCCTGGGAGGGCTGTTATTGTACAATATAACGAGACCGAATTGTCTTCAGTACAATTTAAAGCAATAAACATCCCCACATACGTGATATAAATGTGTCATTAAGTTGAAGTGGACTTGTTGAATTATGACATACTAGCTTTTGCTCGCGGCTCCGCCTGCGTTGTAGTTTGTTTTTGAAAGAAAAGTAAACTAGCAGTATAAAAAGTAGCTTACGTCATGACCCCTTGCTCTGTGAATAACAAAAAGCTATCCCGCAGGTACCGTTCATTTTCTTTCCGGAATAAAAAGTAGCCTATGTGCTATCCCTGACTATTATCTATCTCTGTGCCAAATTTCAACCAGATCCGTTCAGCCGTTCTGGCGTGATTGACTAACAAACATGCATCCATCCAAACATTCGTATTTATAATATTACTAGATACTAGATGTTGCTCGGGGATTCGCCCGGGTGGAGGTTATTTTTGGAAGAAAAGGTATATAATCCATGGAGGCATCTTAAGCTATTACACATTTCATATTTTGCTATCCCATAGGAAGCGTGCATTTTTTCGGGATAAAAAGTGTCATTGTCTATGTCATTTCCTGATCACTAAACTGCCAGTATGCAAACAAATCTTGTTGATCGATATCGAAATCTTGTTGGGCGATATACGTAGGATCGATATCTTCTCACACAGGAATACTGTTGAAAGTGACAAATGATAAATGTATGGTTAAAATATAAGCCGTGAGTGCCTCACATGCACAATAGGCGTTGCCTTCGTGAATGTTTGTAATCACCTGGCAGGCTACGAAACTTGTCACATTAGTTGATTGTAACGACCGATGTTATTAAACAAATGCGCGAGATTTTATCGCCGTCTCTTTTGTTTTGCTCTAGGTGCTGTAAAAGTAAATGGCTCGCTGTATATCATCTTTACTGCTTTTGTAGTGTAAAGCATTGTGTCACCCGCGTAACCTCTTTTCGTTTATCAGCCGTACTATATTAAATGATCCGAACGATGAATGCTTTTAACCTGTATATTTTTACTAGCCCTAAATTACACCTTAAAGTATTTAGTGAAATGTTTACATTTTTCAATTAGATTTAGGTATACTATGTTATAAACGGTATTGGTAATCAAAATCAAAAATCAAATATTTATTGAATCCATGAAATGTTATACATTATTTAGATTCAGTCAATTTTTTACTCTACCACCAGTTCGGAATGCAGTTTCGCTAGAGAAGAACGGGCAAGAAACTTCAGCGTTGCTCTTTTTCAACATTGGTTAACAATATTTGGTAATACAATTATTATACAATTTTAATTTAATTACATTAGATAGAAATGGTGGACTAAGGCCTAACCCCTCTCATTAGTAGAGGAGGCTCGTGCCCAGCAGTGGGACAATGTTTAATACAGGGCTAGTATTATTATTATTATATTAGATAGAAATAAGTTCGAATTATGCCAATATATATTTAAATTTCACCTGCATAAAATTCGATTTAGTATAACAAATGGGTACATTTAATTAAAATAAAAACAAGCACTGAACAACATTGAATCTAATGGCGTTCAGATACAAATGCATTATAAAAGTCGTCTTTCTAATACTTTCAATAGCAGATATTTTGTGCAAAACATTGTCATGAGAGGCGACGATGCATAACTAAGCGGGAAGTTCTAACAAATGGCAACAGGTACAGCTAAACACAATTAACTGGGCGACAAATATAATGCAACAATGACACAAGAACCAAAACATGTTACGTACATTGTTCATGTTTTCAGCACTATCGTACGCGCCGTAGGTGACCGCGGCAAACTTTGTCGGTCACTTTATATCGTGCGGCAAAAGAGCGCCGCCATTTGACGCGTCAGGACTTCAATATTTCAAATGGCACCAATGACGAGGAAGATTTGTGTGCGGAAATTGATTTTTTAAACTCAATGGCGGCTCGTGAGAAAGCTTTGACAGGGTGCGGTATAACATTGCGAAATAGGTGGATGGGTAGAGTTCTAAGGGAGAGTCGTTGATACTGCCGGAAGCGTCTTTTTTTGGATGTTGATTAAGAATTAATATTATTATTATTTTTATTATTACAATCAATTTACTCTTTTGCTGCATGTATCTGTAAATTTATTTCTCGTTAGAATAATGAACGTGCAATATATAGTAAGTAAACTGTTAGATATCGATGTTGTAAAATAATTCTTACTTTTTGGTCCAATTTTCATGATATCATGAAAATTGTTTTCAATTAAGAAATATTATGGCTTAAATGTAATAATTACTATGTCATATTTAAAGTAAACGTTTCAGTTAGGCAGAAATAGTTGAAAGGTTCGTAACAAGTAATGGTTTACTTTGTTCAGAGGTTGTTTCATTTATTTTCGGTATTAACAACTAATCATATTTGAATTAATAGTTTGTATTAAATGAACCGTTCCTATTATATATTTCTTCTTATGAATGCGAAAGATTTAACTATAGCTTATGCTTCGAAACCATGGACCCAAAATCACTAGTACAGTAGAGAGTCGACTAACACCATAAAATTATTACATTTAAGTACTAGAAAGCAGCGATAGCTCGCATTGGTACGAACTGCCGAGACTATAAGCACAGTTCTAAACCATGACGACTGACGGTTTAAGGTATGTGTGTATTAATCCTACTAATATTATAAATGCGAATATTTAGATGGATGGATGTTTGTTTTTTTTATGTTAAAAGGGGGCAAACGGGCAGGAGGCTCACCTGATGGAAAGTGATCACCGCCGCCCATGAACATCTGCAACACCAGAGGGCTTGCAAATGCGTTGCCGGCCTTTATTACTCAATCACGCTACAACGACTGGACGGATCTGGTTGAAATCTGGCACAGAGATAGATTATTGTCTGGAATAGCACATGGGCTACTTTTTATCCCGGAAAAATTTACAGTTCCTATGGGATAGCAAAATATAGAAAGGTGTAATAGCTTAAGATGCCGCCATGGATTGTATACCTTTTCTTCCAAAAATAACCTCCGGCGTAGGAGCCGCAGTCAACATCTAGTTGTTAATATTTATATGACAACCTCCGTGGTGCAGCGAGCGAGTAGCGGGCTGTTAAACGTGACGCCGTGGGTTCGATTTCCACACCGAGATAAATGTTTGTGTGACAGACAGATATTTGTTTCGTGTCTGGGCGTGTTGGGACCGTAGTCCCTCGTTTTTCCTGATACCCCGATACAGATTTTACCTACAGTGGGGTCAGAACTATGTGTGTGACTGTTGGGTGTATTTGTATTTATATATAAAATAGTTATACAAAACCCTGTACCATAATGTTAAGAAAAACTTTTGCTGGTGGCTCTACGAGTTTAAAAGTATATTTCGTTACAGGCGTTTCATTATATATAATTGAAACCTGAAATAAAATTCGTTCAGATGACTACATGCATGAACAATGTAAATGTACATAAATAAATACATGTTAACAAAATTTACGTATTTCTTTATTAAATTAATTACAGTTGTAATGAGACAATAAAATCGAAACAAATGCTTCAAGCTCACTTTCGAAAAGTATTATTTAAACGAAGAATAGGCGAGTTGACTATTTTTGGGAAACCGTTTTATATTATTCTTCATGGTCTATATTATTAAAATATCATCATTAATAAACATAAAACATACGTTTTAAGATTAAATTTGCATTTTTACAAACCAACTTTATTTTTCCCACTCAAACGCTACCAACTGTCATGGCCTGTCGTGTGACGTCACAGTATGAATAAATAATAAAGGTTGTCTGGTAGAGATCGCTTTTAGCGATAAGACCGCCCATTGTAGGACCATTTAGTAATTAAGTTATATGTATGCTATGTTACTATATTTTATGGTTATACAATAAAGAGTTGTTGTATTGTATTGTATTGTATGTTAAACTTATAGTCGTTTGGTTGGATATGTGATTTCACTGTATCGATTTTTTTTATTTATAATTAATTCGAATTTTTACAAGAATTGTGTAGTACGTCAATGTCAAAATACCACCATTAAGAATGTGAAAACATGCGAAACAAATAGCAAGCTTAAGGATACACATAGAAAGATTTATAAGACGTTTACGTGAATTTTATATGCTAAAACCACATGCATGTATTGATTTAATTTTTTTTAAAGTCATATTTCTTTCCCTGACATGGCCTGGAAGACCTATAATGAAGAAATAATTGTGTAAGTACTTGCAGACCATAATTAAAATTAAAACATTTCAATGTAATAATTTAAAAATTTCTAAAGATAATAAATCTACCAAGAAGAGTATATAAAAAGCAATTTTATAAGGTCTTGACGTATGAATTATTATATTTTTTATGGATTATTACTTGACATAGAAGTTTTGACATTTTTATATTCTGCTGAACAAAAATCTTTGTTTGCCGCCTAAAATTCTTCCAACATCATCACGTCTATTCGAGGCAAATTAGAGCTATTTGCCTTAGAAAACCCTTCGTCTATAACTAATGTATTTAGATTTTGGTTTTTTGAACAAACTGCACCTGACTGATCACTAAAAATTACAAAAGATTTGGTAACTCAATGTAGGGATTCTCGAATTATCAACAAAACAATTTGACATTTGATGATACTGTGACGTCATGCAGTCTGGGCTGTTTCATGTCATGTAACAAAATTATTTATTTTCTATATATTTATTTTTTGAAAATATTAAATAATTACATATAAATTAACAAATTGGATTAATTTTCGATATTTTTAGACCAAAATCTATTTTAAAAACAAAATGATATCAGGTTTTTACTTACTGTCAACTACCCACTGACGTATATTATATGGACAGGATATCTAATACAAAATGACAGCTATTTTCTTGACTTATTTGAAGCGCCGCTCTCGAGTGTATTTGAAACTAAATATGATATATAATAGGGAGGATGATATTTTTTAAAATATCGGATTTCCGATATATCGATATTTTTAAATATATCAATATCGGAATACAATCGTGGTTGTTGGCGGCAAATGTTGGTGCTTGGCAGCAGATATAGATAAAGTGGTTTCTATCTAGAAAGATCTTCTCAAAAGAAATGCTATCTTGAGAAGCCTGCTTAAGGCGTCGTTCTTTGAGACAGGGCGTGACTAATAAGGATTCCATTTTTGTCCCTGTTATATTAAATTGTCACTAATTATACGGATATTTTAAGGAAGATCTCTGTTTGCGGCAGTTACGCCCAAATACTCAAACGCTACTCAAGGTTTCAAGATCTTGTTAAACACTTGAGACCTTCTTATTTGTCATAATTATATGACGTATTACAAAATAAGTAGCTCTTAGACGGTTGGCCAGCTGAGTAGCGTTTGAGTATTTGGGCGTTATACACATACATGTACATATATACTCACACCCGTATCCCATGGGGGTAGGCAGAGACTATTGAGTACCACTAGCTACGATCCTGACACACTTCTTGCCTCTCCCACATTCATACATCTTCTCATACATTTTGTATGTATGTTATACACATACATATTGAGTAAAAGATTGTTCGCTTTAAATAAGGTCGATTTTTATGAAGGACAACTTACTGCTGGTAGGATTCTTGTATGCCAAAGTTAATCTGGGTAGCTATTACTATTTCTGGCAATATAGTAATAAGTATTCTTGTGTTCTTGTTTAAAAGATAAAACCAGTAAATTTAGCCAATTATGTATCTGGGTGAAAGCAGAGTATTGTCATGCCGTACTTTATTAATTAATGTTCTGATAGGTTAATTTTGTGCGGGAGTCTAAGCGATTGATAAAAATGAGTAAAAACAAGTCGTCTGATTGAACATTTATGCTTTAGCTGTTACTGTATTTTATTTCCATATAGGTAATAGCTGTTGCTCGCGGCTCCGCCCGCGTGGAGGTCATGTTTGGGAGAAAAAGTATACAATACAAAATACCAATATTAATGCGTTTAACTTAAAAATGACGGATTTTCATACAAACTTTAATTCCCTATTTTACCCCCTTAGGGGCGGAATTTCCAAAAATCCTGAAACATATATTTTTTATTTTTAACTAAAATGCCAAATACAAATTTTCATGAATTTAACTTCAAAAATGACGGATTTTCATACAAACTTTCATCCCCTATTTTACCCCCTTAGGGGTGGTATTTCCAAAAATCCTTCCTTAGTGGATGCCTACGTGATAAAAGGTACCTACTGTCAAAATTTCAAGTCTCTAACCCCAGCCGTTTAGGCTGTGCGTTGATCGATCAGTCAGTCAGTCAGTCAGTCAGTCAGTTTCTTCTTTTATATATACAGATGTGAGTTAGCCATATAACCATAGCCATTTTTAGCCAACAAAGTATGGTTGGCTAAATAATTAATTAGCCCACTTCAGTAGAGCCAGTGCAACATGCTTTTTAACCAAGTTGAAAAAATAAATTATTTCCCACACACATACACACACACATACACTCACGCCTGTGATCCTCGAAGGGGTACGCAGAGGTGTAACCGGTACACCCACTTTTCGCGGAATTTCGGTCCCATAATGTGATATAGGGGGCGAGCCTATCGCCATACCGGGCACAGCATCTGGACTTCGGGCTAATACTGAGGAATTTCTAGATAGAAAAACCCAATATCACTTTAACCGACCCGGGGATCTAACCCGAGACCTCAGCACAGCAGTCGTAACGCATGCGCAATTACAACTGCGTAATTTTTTGTTTGATATGCATTATGCACTCTTTAACGAATAACAGCAAATGTCACAAATTAGGTTTCGCAAGCACCAACTACATGACGAATACCTTTTGAGGGATAAAATACTTACCAAATCGTGATAGAAACCTCATGGAAGGCGTAAGAATATCTACAATTATTATTACTTCCCCTTATGCCTTGATCGCGTAAAGAATGTAGCATACTACGAAATTTTTCTTTGACAGCTTACCTCCAAGGATTCCGTCGATGCTGTAGTCTTTCTTGCCATCAACATCGCGAGACCCGCCACGCAGGAGTCTTGAAATAGAAGATATACTGGGCGGGTCTGAGACGCCCTCCTGGAATATCATCAATCATTTCTAGCATAACATAATTGGCCATAATTATATAAAATACTATGTGCAATAATAAAAAAAAACGGAATTAGAACAAAGCATGTGCAATTCGAGGCAGTTCCGTGGTACTATAGTGCATGGTGCTGTTATAGCTACTTATAAATTGGAGAAAAATATCAATTGTATAACTTCCTATGTCTGGACAGAGAACACGTTAGATGTACGAGTGAGTAAGGATTGAGATCTTTAAGGATTCGTATACATCGAAAGTAACTTTGTTAATTTTAATGAAAACATTTTAAATAAATTATATTAAATATTGTTAGCATCACATACACGAAGGTATAGTATTTCCATAGTATGAAAAATATTAAAAATAGTAAAGGATACCTTAATTAATTTCTCGCGTATTTCCCAAGAGAATATACCAGGATTTTGACGTTTGAGCTCTTCAATTCTCGCTTCTACTTCTGGAGTCGCAACTCTTGGTTTCGAGCCACCGATCACGCCCGGTCGGATCGATCCAGTTTCCTATATAAAAGTTCGTTGTACAAATGAAATAATAGTACAACTGAATAAAACTTGAGTGAGTCGTTATAGACAAAAAAAAACAATTTTTATTTTTATACTGGCTGTTTTTACGACTGTGAATTTTCTTTTTCCTTTTAATGTAGAGGCACCAGAAACTATGTTAATTATTTCAATTATGCTTTACAAAGTGCACTTTTTATAAAATGATTAACCATTCAAATTGGGAATATTAGTTTCTTTTACAGATAAAATACATACAATTCATGAAATATCTCTTTAATTTAGTTTGAACTTTCTATTATTATGCATTGAATAACGTGAAATGAGAAAAAAATTATATTATTTACGATCTTCAATATTCAGATAGATTATAAATAACCTATTTATCTTTTGTTAGTAGGTACGATATTTAATTATTTTTAGTTATAAGTAGTATTCATTGCAAAAAAGATAAAATAGTGAACTGAACATTCAATGTATTGTCATATTGTAATTTTATAGCAGTTTTCGATATAGTTAGCTAGCTTTTAAACTATGATATCAAATTATAGTGCTCAATGTTATAGTGAAAGGGGTACATTATTGTTTTTATAAATAAATTCATGTATTGTTTAATTTACAATGACTTTTCTCATAAGACCTTCGTTAATTCACAAGTCGAACTAGGTAGTTTGTGGCCTACACAGTTCTGGCAAAGCGTGGAGAAACGCTTCCTGAACTAAACAATCGCCATTATTGTAGAGTGTAGTGGCTATGGGTGAAACGGGCCTTCAGGCTCTGTTGGTTGGGGATCAATGGCAATTGTTTACTGATCGACCAGCCGTGCATGCGTGGGCTCTTTGCACTACACCATTAGATACTGGTAGTTAGACTTTATTGTCGTTTCAATTTCCATCCTATTATTGGAAAAGCGTTCGGAATTATTACTATTGTGTTCAACTTATCTAAATTTTTATAAAGTGATTATTTAAAGTTGGTGCTGGATTAACTTTTTTAATGTGTGAAAATAAATATACCCTTTTTTGTCCCACAAAACAATGTAGTGTTTATTTTTAGTATTTTTCATTTCTCTTTTTATTTATTTCAATTTAAAAATGTTTTCACTAAAGTGAAATATATAATTAAAGTAATAATTTGCAAAGAACTTCTACTAATTAAGGCGTGTCTTTGACATAATCCATCATGCCAGAATATTTGTGAAAAGAAAACTAAGTAGGTGGCGATTGTATTTTTACAATAGAATAAGCTTCTTACCTGATATCTGTTGAGTATCTTCGATACGCAGCCATGGGAGACCCTCAATTGTCGTGAGATGACGCAGGGCCTGACACCAGCCGCAGCCATCTCCACAATCTTCAGCCTGATATGGTTCGGTAAAGGCCTTCCGTTGATAAACAGACCGCCTAACTGATTCACCCGGCCCTGACCTACCAAAAGAATAAGTTATAATATTCAAAATGATTACTTTAAAGGGCAAATAAAATTATAGAAGTGGGGGGAGTTTTGCTTATTGCCTATTATTATTAATTGCCTTAATTTATTAACAATTACTAACATTTTGTGTTGGTTCCAATAAGAATATGTACCAACATAGAATTTTGAAAGGAAATATTGTTGACTTTGGGTTATTTAGCACTAATAAATAAAAATGTTTTTTTAGTGGTGCTAAATCTAATGTACTGGTTCTATACCTGAAATTTGTCAGATATAAACTAGAATTAGCTAGTTTAAGATATATTTTGAAGACATTTAACTATGAGATGAGAAATATATAAAATTTACATATATTAATATCCGATAGGGAGTATTAAAATTCTGTCTTATAGATGAATTAACATATTCAGATGTTTCTCACTTACAAGTTAAATGTTTTCAATTGTCAAAATTCCTTTACTTTAGGAATTATTGTTGAAAACGTGAAATCGGCAGGAGCCAGCAATTTTAATTGCTAAATAAGTTTTAATCATCAATTACAAGAATATTGTAAATATATTTCTAAAAAATCCATATTAGACAGATAGTAATTCAATTTTATAGTTCCAACTAGAATCAATGATAAGAGTTAATCCAATAAGATTAGTTCTTAGCAGATACTTGAAATTAAATAGGTAAGGAAATTGTTGGTGTGGTTACTTAATTATACAAATCACTTATTACATAACCAATATTTATCTTATAGAAAATATATATACATACATACATATACACACACGCCCGTATCCCATGGGGGTAGGCAGAGACTATTGATTGCCACAAGCTACGATCCTGACACACTTCTTTCGCCTCTTCCACATTCATACAGAAAATATACACACACACATACACTCACGCCTGTAATCCCCGAAGGGGTAGGCAGAGGTGTAACTAGTACACCCACTTTTCGCCGAATTTCGGTCCCATAATGTGATAGGGGGGGAGCCTATCGCCATACCGGGAACATTTCCAGCCTCCGGGCTAATACTGAGGCATTTCTAGATAGAAAAACCCAATATCACTTTACCCGACCCGGGGATTGAACCCGAGACCTCAGCACAGCAGTCGTAACGCTTGCGCAATTACAACTGCGCCACCGAGGCAGTCTACAGAAAATATATATATTTTTTTAATATAAGTTCCGTAAATTACAAAAAGTACGTGGAGTTTCTATAAGTCACTGAGAAGTCTGTTGACCCAATCGCTAATCAAGAAACATTCTATCGATAGCATTAAGTTCAAATTGAAAATGTTTATTTATACTATTAAGTACATATTGGTCTTAAATTATAGTTATAAGGTTCACCGAAATCTGCTTCCGGAGCATATAAATATTTTATATTACCAAAAATATATATTACTAAAAGTGGTTTCAAATAACGTAGAAACAAAAATTAAAAGTGTATAATATCGGTTTCAGGAAAATGTTATCATAACTATTAAATTCTAGTGTATATTATACTTAAGTATAAGTGTTGTGACACTTTATCAAAACAATATCAAAAAAAGGACAACTAGCTACATTTTCAACGATCTTAATAAGATTATCAAAAAACGCTGCATCTCGCACGGCCGAAACTTCCATTTCAGCCGCTTTTTGTATCGAGCCATGTGGTTGCGTTAAATAGAGACACGTGGAAATGAACTGCCTTGAGTCTAGGTTATAATATAAATACTTAGGTAGATTAATAATACATATTTTAGAATTTAATGGAATAAATATGATAGCTAAAAGACTCGTTGACAAGAAAATGTCAATTGATGAACACGTGATTAATTAAGAAAATAGGAATTAAAAACATATTCCCTTACCTACCCACACATCCATACCATTTTGGTGGCGTTCCATAATGGTATGAGAGTCAGTGTAAGGATTCCATGAACGGCGATGAACACAAACTAAACCGACACAGGCCGTGATACAAGCATTGGAGACACAACTAGCTCTCAACTAACAACCTTACACTCCAAGCACTAGCGTCAACAACGCAACGTCACAAATAAATATATGTTTACATTGAATTAAACGAGATCGCAACACATAATTCAAATTGATTATCACCCGTTTGTATTTACATAATTAGAATGACATGTTTAATCAATGGCGGCGTCATAAATATTGTTGGAAATGTATAGAAGACGCGTACGGCTGTAGACGTCTGGTCTAGCCAACTATGAACGCCTATCAGTCGGTAGTTTTTTGGATTTGAAAAAAGATCGATAGATCGCGTTATCTTTTTTTGGTGCGCGTGAGTGCAGTAGGAGAGGTTGTTTAGTGAACTGAGAGTGCCGGTGTGTTCGTGCGGACAGGGCGGGCTGTGGCAGTGTGCGGACCCACGGAGGAGGCTCGCTCGCGTCTGTGTGCGTCTCCGCGTGGAACACTCCCACTTGCAAGTGTGAGAACTTTACTACCACCATGCTATGAAAAGCAAGTAGGCTTTCCGTATTATTATTGTTCGAATGAAATCTCAATTTTTATCAAGCATTTACATTTATAAACAGAAACACAATTTTAGTTAGTACGAATTACAGTATTTATTTAATACGTTTACAATGGAAAGATGACTTATCTATTTGCGCGACTAAATCACTTATTTTTAACAGAATTTAGAATCTATCTATCTATTTATCTCTATGTATGGAAAGTAATGTCAAAAATGTTGGTTAAGACTCTTTGCTATCCTATAGATGTATCAAAAGAGGCGCCCGCGCGTTTGGAGGGGGTCGCGTTCGGCCCACTCGCCGTCGCGACAGACAGAAATATATTTGTCCTTTTCTAATAGTATTTGTGTGTATGTAGAATATTTTTATTACACCATGTATTTGTTACCTTGGCTTTTCTGGCCTTACGATGTAGAGGTTTAAGTTTGTATCTTAGGATAGAAAAGAAAAATATTGTACATGTAGTAGTTTTAATATGCGTCAAAGCTTTATAACAAGTTATAAATAGTGAAAAATAATACATGTGATTGTGGAGTATTTGAAATATTTTTGATATAAAAAATTATATCTAATTATAAGATAAATTAATACATATTAATAAACCTACAACAGTATGATTGCTTTCTGTAAACAAAACAATCAATAAGCCTGAAAATAATTACCCAAAGTTATGAACAGAACTTAGTGAAATTTAATAGGTTGCTAGAATTGTACAATTTATTTCGAAGTTGGCAGTCAAATATTAGCTGTAAATGTAAGCTAAACAATAACGAGCAGTGGAAGTACAAAATCGTAATTTTAACGGTGTCGGCTGCGACTGACGATGGAAAATCGACTTAAATTGCCATAATTAATTTATTCCAAACAGAATCGGCCTCACAATGTGGCTTCAAAGCATTCAATTTTGCATTGAATTTGTAATTTCCACGGCACAATAATTTGTAACTGTTTCATTACGGTTCACTGTTTTTTTGCCCTCCTAGATCATCTGACAGGTACTGAAAGTGCAGCAGTGATCTGTTTCTCACGGTTTTTGAAAGTAAATACATTTATTTATACAGCTTTCTTTTTTTAATCAACAAAAAATCAAAGCTAAAAATGGCCTTTTTTGCAGTTCTTTTTCGTTGAGTTTGCTAAAATGTCTCTTCTTTTTGTATATTGTGAGACACTTCAACGATCTTTAAGTACTTTAAAAATAGTAGAATGTGTTAGAGACAATTTACATGACAGTATGATTGTTAATCAGTTTTACTCTCTGTAATGTAGGCAGCGGCTTTACTGTGCCCTGGCATTGCAGAAGTCTTTGGGCGGCGGTGACTACTTACCATCAGGTGGCCCGTGTGCCTATAGGCACTAAAAAAATTTTTTTTTTAACCAAATTAGTTTTTTGTCTTTTAAGAGTATTTATATTAAGAAGCAATACCACCAATGCTCGTGAGATCGAACTTCTTGTAACACTGGTAGCATCGGACTTATCAATGGATTCCACGGAATGAAATGCTATTGTGGCCGGATCTTTCATTCCAAAACGAACCAGTGAATTCTTAGTCTGATGAAAATTAGTGTCTTTATTCCATTAGCGATAAAGTTAATGATAGCTTGGCAACAGAGTGGTGTTTTTATGTATTCAAACCTACGTCAGTGGCTATCAATGAAGTCCACTATGGTGTTTGTGTTAAGTCATCGCATTTTAATGAAGCGTCGATGACATGCTATACGAGTAATAGTCTCACAGCGTTATTCTTTTTAGCGCCGAATTTTTTATTACTTCTTTTTGGGATGCGGTAGAAAAAGAAGTGTTGGACGTTTTTATATTTTAAACTTGCATTCTTCTGTTGATGTCCGGGGTGGTTGCGTTAGATATCTAAATCTGATTTGCGTTATCTAAATGACAATTTACGATTGTAATCACATGTAAAAAATGTGATAGTATATTTATAATGCAATTTTTTTAAGAATTTCTTGGATACGAAACTGATAATTTGTTGTACGTCACACCCTTATGCGACGCCAATGCAATATTATAATACCAAATTAAGTTTTTCAAAAAGTTTTGCTACACTTCAAACTTGTTTGACTTAAAGCCATTTTAACCATTGTGAAATTGCCTCTAAAACAAGTCTTATTTCATCAATTATTCTATTGATTATAAGCGTATTGAGACCCTAGCAGGTGCGGATTGCTAGTTCATTTCCACAGTGAGTGGCCCGACTCACCGGAAGCCACTGTGCCAGTATGGTCAGTGGAGCGACGCGAGCTCGTTATCCATCCCATTCCATCATTCCCAATTCATTTCCTCACCATTTTTTCGAATTTACTATTAATAGTTTTTTCGTCATTGTGATTTAAAAAACAATGCCGGTTGTTTATAAATCCCGAGTTTTTTGTTGTTAAAAGCATATTAGAGAGAACCAGAGATAGCTTAGATCCCATGATCAGTTAACCACCCTTTACAATTCCTTATACAGCCTGATAATTAAGAACCTATTTTCTAAAATCAACTAGGTATTGACACTTTTTAGTGTGTCAATACGTAGTTAAACCAAAATTAAATATATTTTACATAATGACTGGAGCGTTATCTGCCACTTAATATAGAACGCTCAGAAAGAAAAAGAAGATTTGTTGGTGCGAAAATAAAAAGCCAGGTTAAAAAGTAAGGTAAACAAAATACTGATATCCAATACAGATAGAAATGCATGTAAAATCATATAATACGTCAGTTGGCTGACGGACCTTTAATTTAAATCCATTGTTAATGATTCTTTAATTTGACTCTTATCTAGTACAAAGTAAGTTAAATATCTACACTTTAGAAGACTGTATGAAAAGAGATTTATTTCAATGTGATTGAATTTCATTTAAATATGACGTGTTGATGCTTTAGTGTCAAATGCACCGCATACTACGCCAATACTGATACAATTTCCGTCATAAAACTCGCACCTCACATTGGGCGAGACACACTGAGAAATGCCGCTACGAGTATGGAGGACAAATTTGTCTCAACACACGCGTCTTGTAGTTATTTTCGTCATATTAAGTCAGTGACACTGTCAGGGTCACTTCGAGACAATTTACGAAAAGTCTTGCCCAATGTGTGGAGCGGGTATAAAACGTGAGCACAAATGCAAACCTGCCTGTCGCCTGAATTGGTAAATACTCACTTTAATTGCCTTACGTGAAATTGTTACCACTAGCAACTTGTAATGAATACATCCAACAGTCACAAACATAGTTCTGATCCCACAATAGGTAAAATCTTTATTGGGTATTAACTTAGAGTATTTAACACTGGAGACGCCATTGCGCGCTTACCCCGTTTGACAAATGTAAGAGCACGGTGCTCATACACGTTCTATAAAACTAGTTGCGCTTCGTGATCCGCCACTAAAAAAGTGACATCACGTGCGAATGGAGCTCCTTAAAAATGCGAGCCTGTAGCGGTATTAACATGTAAAAATAGATCTGACACATCAAACTTACAAAAATACAACATTATTTTTCATCTGGACGTATTTTTTTAAAGTAATATTATCCTTAAAAGCAACAAAACATATAATTTCTAAAAATTATCATCGGGTAATAAATGTTGCCAGGTTAAACTTTTAGCCACAGTAGTGTAAAATTTATTTGCATTCCAATATCTTAAACGCAAGTTGTTTTTTTAATATTTATTTTAACTAATGTTGCCCGCGGCTCCGCCCGCGTGTAGGTCTAGGAACATTTTAACCTTCTATATTTTGCTATCCCATAGGAAGCGTGCATTTTTTCGAGTTAAAAGTGGTCTTTGTCATTTTCTGATTCCTAAACTCCCACTATTCAAAAAATCATGTTGATCCCTTGCTCTGTGAAAAACTAAACTATCCCATGGGAACTGTACATTTCTCCGGGATAAAATGTAGCCTATGTGCTTTTCCAGACTATAATCTATCTCTGTGCCAAATTTTAAGTAGAACCGTCCAGCCGTTGTAGCGTGATTGGATATCAAACAACCATGCATCCATCCAAACATACGCATTTATAATATTAGTAGGATTACTTTATTTATGCTTTCTTAACTTAATTTATAATTTAAAAATATGAGGAGAGTTGACATATCGACTAAGTTTACAATTTCATAAACTTTATTACACTGGCATTTTTTGTGGTTTATGTGGTAACACTGTCGTTTATGCAAGACTCAAATAGTGTTGTAGATAAACTTATAAGGGTTATCGATAAAATTACTAATCTATCTGGACTGTCTCCTAAACACATACTTTTAATGTAAATAGTTCTAACACGCTAGGAATGTCACAAAATATACCAAAACCAGAATAAAGTATTTGTCAAAAAATGTGATCCTAAAAATGTATCCGGTATATTTAAAAAATATTTAGGTAGGTATGAATTTTGGTGCCATTCATTTATTACGTAAGATGATGTAGGGGGGGAGTCGATCATGGCTTATTTTTTCTTACAAGGGGTGGGAGGGAGTCTTAATAGTTCTTACGTAAGATCAAACAAATGCGCAAAGTTAGGATTATACTTTGAAAAAACGCGGGCCATGCCTATAATTTTAAAAACAAGCAACTTAGAAGTTTTTTGTTAAACGGGTTTACTTGCCTTTTCACCCGGTTCCGGCTTGACGTCGACTTTTGGGACACCCTGTATTCATGTCGAGATCTCAAGCCCTTTTTATATGCTCTTCATAATAGATAGCCGTTAGCCGGCTACCACACCAAAACAGGCGATAATCGCTCTCAATGACATACAATAATTTCATTCGCAGCATTCGCTAATCGCATTCGTTACCAGTAAAACTGTATTTCTTGGCTCCGCTTATTTAATTTGAAATTGTATTGAATAACAGAACACTAAATTTTCTCACAAACTATATACCATTGGAAAGGTTGTGTTGTGTACTTTCCGGTGGTATATTTGCTGAGATATAATCGGAATACCTCAAAACGAGTGAGTAATCATCAAATACATTTTAAAATAATTTGCAACAGCCGTCATTGTTGTGTTCCATGTACATACCTGAAAAACGCTTCTCTACAATAAGTGTTGACCAAAAAAAAAATGGAAGTGTCACGGATGATGTGCCAAGCAACCAAAAACTGATAACAGTAATACACCTTTACGTCCCATTGACTCACCCGGCAAGTCAAGGAACAATAATGACTCGCTCCCTTTTAATGACAATATTACGCATCGAAAAAAGCCACTGTTGATACTAGCGCAATTAGTGGAAGTTCCGGCTTAAACTCGTCCGCGTCAGTTATTACAAAGAAAGACGTTAGGGAAATAATAAGAGAAGAATTCAATGTCATGAAATTGGCTTTAGCACAGGAGCTTAACCAAACCCTTAAGCAGATGGTGAGAACCGAATTTCAATCTATAAAACAGGAAATAACTGCTTTGGAGAATAATGTTTTGTTTCTGAATGAAAATTATGAAACCACCAAATCCGCCATCGCCAAATACCAAGACACACTGGGAGAGCTAAAGAAGGAGAACGTTCACTTAACAAATACGTTACAGGATCTGCAAATCCGGCTTCAGGTTGCTGAGCAGCATAACCGTTCTAACAATCTTGAGATAGAGTGTGTCCCCGAGCACAAACAGTAAAATTTGCTATCTATAATTACTCAGCTGTCTAAGGCAACTTGAAAGAATCCGACATTCATTATTGCACTCGTGTGGTATAAAGTAACAGAGACGACAAGAGACCTCGCTCAATCATTGTTAAATTGGCTACCCCTAGGCTTCGGGATACATTTTAGCGAAAACAATAAATTTTAATAAGGCAAATCCAAACGACAAGCTCAGTACTCCTCACATAGGCATTAGAGGTAATAAATCACCGCTTTACATTGTTGAGCACCTAGCACCTAAAAACAAATTACACGCAGTGGCTCGCCAGATCGTCAAAGATAAAGAGTACTAATTCGTGTAGATTAAGCAAGGTCGTGTTTTCATTAGGAAAACAGAAGAAGACGAGTTTACTTATATAAGAAACCAAGAGACCAGAACCGTCCTAAAAAAATTCTCTGTCATATCTCGTTTGTCCAAATCATATAACTCTATTTGTGAAACGATGTATGTATGATGTATTTGTTGATAAATTGCCAAAATTCAAAAAAGCTGTTGTGGCAAAATGGTTAGCTGTACATACAGCTAACCATTTTTTCTTATAGCTACAATTCTATAATATTGTTATACTTAGATATAGTATATATATATATATATATATATATATATATATATTTTATTATTAATTTATTAATTAAATTCTCATTAGGTCATGCTCATTGTTATTTTTGAAAATTTAATTAATCTTTTACTTTTATTGAATACTGGTGTTACTTTTTTTTCTTAACGCATGTCGTGGTATCCTTAAAATGTTGTTCATTAATAGTAAGATTATTGTTACCTCATTATAACTTAGTCCTAAGTAATGTAACAACAGCTGGATATCCATATTAAATAAATTAAAGGCGTATTATTTAAAAAAAAACTAAAAAATAAAGTTTTTATTTTTGCTTATTTGGCTTGTATTTTTCTCAGTACTCATTACCTTTAGTATCTGTACAGTATTTCGATTAAATTAGAAATATTAATTTACACTATTTTTAACTATACCTCTCTACTTCCGTCCCTTTTCACGAAATCACACACAGAGATTGCAAGAAAGCGATAGAAAAGATGATACACATAAAAAATAATCTTAAAACATTTAATAAATTATAATTGTTTTATTTTATCTATCGATAGATAAGGACAAAGCAACCTATACCTCGTGTCGACATTGCTACGCTCTACTGTTTTTACACAGTTGTCAATATATGACACTGTAAATACATTACACACCAAGATACATTTGTAACTGTGTGCATAAATTTGCCAGTGTTGTATGAAATGGTGTAGTGTGCGTGCGTAGCGACGTTATTACATTTTGCATTTGTGTGCACATGTTAATTTGTAGTTGTACGAAGCCCCCCACCGACATTGCTGAATTTTTTGTTCAAGATTCGAGCGTAATGCCGTCTCCTTTTGGTTGCCTACTCTAAGGGTATTAAGAACTACGAGTGACTACGGTCCCATAACACCCAGATTCGAAACAAATATCTGTTTGTCACACAAACATTTGTCGTAGTGCTGGAATCGAAACCACTGCCTCTCGTTTGACAGCTACTCGCGCGCTGCGCCACGGAGGCTGTTAAATACTTATAATAACACTCATCAATTAAAAATTAAAGTGTTCTTTATATCATTGCAACGCATACTACATTACTCAGAGTACAGTACAGGCGAAATAAATCATCCACTGTCACGAAACGTTGCGTCTGTACGGTAGTCAAAATGATGTCTGAAGTATCTAGATATATGACGTCATCCATATGACGTATGGTGACGTTACTACCCACTCGAGTAATATTTCCAACTCCTTCCTATATTTATATTTGATATAATTCCATACATACATATACACTCACGCCTGTAATCCCCGAGTAGTACACCAGTACACCCACTTTTCGCCGAATTTATTACGGGCCCATAATGTGATAGGGGGCGAACCTATTGCCATACTGGGCATGCATAATTCCAGACTCCGCTCTGATACTGAGTATTTCTAAATAGAAATCCCATATCACTTTACCTGACCTGGGGATCGAATCCGAGACCTTAGCACAGCAGTTGTATCGCATGTGCAACTACAACTACACCACCGAGACAGTTGATTAATTCCATTCCGGGATAAAAGACAATTAAGCATTCCCAGAGACTGGCCGAGTTTCATTTCTCGGTATAAAAAATGCACGCCATTGCCGATCCTGGTTAAACAAGAGTTACAGTGGCGGGTGTGTGGGCGGGATAGCCTCGTACCAACTCAAATATGTGATATACCTTCCAACAATAAGTAAATACATCATACTGATCGAATTTTATTCTAGTTTTCCAATATGAACTTTATTTCATTTTATTTAGTGTTGGTTTGTGAATCAAGAATTTCTAATTTCCGGTCAAAAGATATTTATTTAGTTTCTTAGAAATAAGGTTCGTGAGTAGATTCGTTTTTTCTTTATAATGTATTTTATACATTTATTAAATAAGTTCATTGTAGCGCATAGATTTTCTTTGCTATAAAAAAGAACTTATCAAAATAGTTTTTCCGGCTAATGAAATGTACGTTGGTGAATATATAGATATATGTTGTAATGTATAACCAACTGTTGGCCTCATAGCTCTCTGAAATAGCATAATGTAACAATCTATACACATATATACCTAATAGTTCAACAACAAGTACAATCTATAACGCGCTTGTTCGCAGCAATCTGGAATACTGCAGCGTTGTATGGAATCCTCACTATGATGTCTATAACAAACGATTGGAGAGTATTCAAAAAAGGTTCCTTCTGCATTTATCCTATAGCTGTAACCTGGCTAAGAGAATACCAAGCTATAATGATCGTCTTAGGTATTTTCATTTACAGTCTCTCCAAAATCGCAGGATACTACTAGACATCACATTTCTATATAAACTGGTAAATAGTTATATCGATTGCCCATATCTTCTCTCGCAATTGAACATCTCTAGCTACGAAGCTACAATAACATTCATAATGTTAACATGACTCGGGATCTTGATGATGGTGGCGGTGCTTTGAGGGAGCAACAAGCAATTGATGTTTTCTCGAACAGCTTCCAAAAATTAAAACAACATCTCAAGTCAATACATAGTTAATACTCGGGACCTATGGCAGTTGCAGGTTCTTGTTTGTCTGCTCACAAGTTCTCATACATTCTTTCTCAAACAATATATTTATACAAGATATTTCTTACTTAGATACTATTTAATTTTTAATCTTTAATTTGTTAAACTCAACGCATATATTATGATAATAATTAATAATTTTTATTCAAATGATGTTGTTATGTCCAAATTATAGTTAGTTATAAGGCTGTTTAAATTGCATTGATGTTTGTAACTATAATTGTTGTAACACTTGGCATGAGTTTGACATTTCTAGTATACATATGAATAAGTTGGTGTTTACAATGTTGTTACGACAAAATAAATAAATAAATAGTTACTTGCACTGACAGACAGACTGATTCATCAACTCAGAGCCTAAACCACTGAGGTACAGACTTGAAATTTTGTTGGTGCCTTTTATGTTGTAAGCGTCCACTAAAAAAGGATTTTTGGAAATTTCACCCTAAGAGGTAAAATAAGGGAAACACGGTTGTATGAAAGTCCGTTATAAATTAAACACATTTATCATAACTGCAAACTAAACTTTTTAATAGCTAATGACATCCAGCGACAGCGTCGTTGGGACGACTAGTAGTGGCACGAACTGTCAAGACGAAAGTCGTAAGTTCGAAACCAGTTCAAACACACCTCTGGCTTTTCCAAAGTTACGTGTATATTCATTGTTAATTATCGCTCCCTATAACGGTGAAAGAAAACATCATCACCTGAGAATTCTCATAATAATTTTCAAACATTTCAAAGGTTTATTTGATTTTATCTTGTGTGGTGAGTATGAGGAACTACGACAGACTTTCTGCCTTACTTCTCGGTCCGTGAATCGAACCCACTGCCTTTCGTTATGCAGTAGGCTATTCGCTCACTGCGCCACGGCATCATGAAATAAATAAAAAATAAAAATCTTTATTCATCATGTAGGCATATAAAAGGCACTTATGACAGGTCAAAAAACAAATGGAAATTCTCCATACGGGAATGAGTAATTATGGTTAGTGGCGTAGGAACTTGGAATCTACCATCAAGGGCTCGTAGGCAGGGATACAACGTCGAGGATAGGACTGGAAAAGGAGAAAAGAGGATGACCGGAAAATGAAAGGAATCATGATCGTCGGTAAAGGAACTGACGGGAGATGATGATCAGGACAGGAATGGGAGGGGAGAAGTTGAAAGGAAACAGGACGGATTTGGAAGGAAAGTAAACCCTAGTCTAGCTAACCTACCAGCCTTTCACTAACTATCTAAGCGATGACGACCCGAAGAAGAAAGGCAGAAAGAAACTCCGGGCTTATTGCATGCAATATTTATTATCCAACTGTAGAGATCGAATATGCATACATTACCAAAGCGCATTCGGTCGTCGTTCTACTTGCCATTAGAAGTGTATCCCTTATCTACATTATGTTTTGTTGAAGATCCAGTTTTATTTTATTTTACTAATATTTTGATTCCAATCGTTCATTTGACAGAGGTCGCAAACCAAAAAGATTCAATTAATCGTCAATAGAATTCGATATCAAAGTTATGTTGTTGCTTGTAAAACTACGTAGATATAAAATGTAATTATAGCACTTATACAGAAGGTAGATATTTCCAGCCGGCTGTCTATAGATACGTGGGTGTAATAATATGTTTGTATACACATAAAAAGTGTTCTATCGGTCGGTCCGTCCTTTGTTAAATAAATTAGTTTCGGTGTCTACCAAATTACGCCTCCGTCCTATCTATATGTATACCGCTGTGGATCTTGGCAGGAAAATATGCTCTACCCATTATTTAACTGTGAATAACTTAACATACGTGAGTGCGCTAACAAACGGGAGCTAAAACAATAGAAGATCGTACATCACAGAAAAAAGTTTTTGAGAACACTAGTAGCCCAATACTACTTGTTTTCATTTATTTATTCATGGCCAGAGAGAAGATACAAGGCACCGACAGACGCGCGGCTTTTGAAACAAACTCTTGTTCGAATTGGTAATGAGAGTCCACATATGAAATGTTACAAAATAAACCATGTACTCGCCATCTAGCAGCGATAGTCTAGTTGGTTGCGGTACGGACTGTCAAGACAAAAGTCGTATGTTCGAAACCCAAATGGCAATACACCTCTGACTTTTCTAAAGTTACGTGTGTATTCATTGTTAATTATCGCTTGCTTTAACGGTGAAGGAATATATCGTGAGGAAACCTGCGTACCTAAGAATTCTGAAAGAATTTCGAAGGTATGTAAAGTCTACCAACTCGCATTTGGCCAGCGTGGTAGACTAAGGCCTAACCCCTCTCATTAGTAGAGGGGGCCCGTGCCCAGCAGTAGGACAATGTTTAATACAGGGTTTGTATTATTATTATTACACGCCATCTAAACAGGAACTGAACAAGAGTTAAAAAAATCAAATAGGTTACTGGAAATGTGTAAGTTTACACGTATGCTCCACGTGATGTAGCTAGATGACCGTAATGGTCATTGTTTATTTAAGTTTCTTCTCATATAAAATTTATCAGTGCATTTTGTGATAAGGGTGCATGTGATAAATTGCCTGTTTCATATGGCGTTCATTAGAAGCGTGCAAAATGCACTCCGTTGCGCAGCGATACCTTTACTGATAAGAGTTTTATTGCCACAAATATTACCTGTTTGCTTATCCAATATGGCTTTTGTTTTAAAAATATCATTCGAATAGTGAAAAATCACAGAATCTGAAATTGCCTATTTTGCTTTAATAAGACAGTTTTCTTCTTTGTTTTTAGGCTTAACTTTGAGAACATGAAAATTATTTAGTAAATATTATTGAGAAAATGAAACATAGCATTTTATAGCTAGCATTTTATATTTGAATTAAGTTCTGATTCAAACATATGTTATTATGCAATCCAAAGGAAAATAACAATGTTTTGCGGCCATTGTGACGTCTTACGCTCGTCTGCACTAAACTTTCGCAATACCTAAGTTCATCTGCTACTGACCATAAGCAGTTGTCTAAACATTTAATATACAAATCGACGGTTATCAGGCTATTTGATTTAATTGTGATTTTTAAAAAGCTACAGGAGAGAGGTTTGAAGTATTATTGTTTTAG
This sequence comes from Laothoe populi, assembly GCA_905220505.1. Classification (NCBI taxonomy): domain Eukaryota; kingdom Metazoa; phylum Arthropoda; class Insecta; order Lepidoptera; family Sphingidae; genus Laothoe; species Laothoe populi. The sequence goes on along the minus strand of HG992164.1, from coordinate 9,313,615 downwards.
AAAAAAAAAACACTATAAAATAAACATTGCGTGGATTTTAGTAGAATTTACATATTACTTGTGTAAGCACGTACTGCATATTTATGCTTTATTTTCATGCATTGATCAGCATTATTTTCTAAAATAAATATGTCTTAAAAATGAGCCTTGATTTACCAGTTCCTTTGAGCGCCACAAAAGCGCCCAGAAAAAAGGCTCAAAAGATGCAGACAAATTTGCTTATTCCAAATATGTATATAACTCAATATCGCTTAGGTAAATTAAATAGCCACCATCCTTCATACTTGGAATTTTACACAGCTTTTGTTTACGAACTTCTTAGGTAACGTGTGATTTAGCAACTTCAGTACAGACGTATATTTCACGCTTTGTATGTATAAATAATGTAGAAATAAATATTATGTATTAAATTTATATTTCTAGCAAATCGTATTTTTTTTTTATTGCCTCGATAGGCAGTCGAGCAGACGGGCAACCTGATGGTAAGTAGTCACCGCCGCCCATAGACTTCTGCAATACCAGGGCACAGCAAGGCCGCTGCCTACCGTATTTTTCCAGCGATTGGTTTAGGTCATTTTATTTATTTTTATTTTATTTTATTTTATTTATTACACACAAAACAGGTTACAATCGGGTACAAATAGTATACAAAATTGTTTAAAGTTTTTTAACATAATTATAATATATATAATAATAATTATTATACGTCATTGACGTTCCTATTTTCCGGATTGGAGACTACTATTCCAATATATTGATTTGATGTCGCATTAAGTCAAGCATTATTCAGAGCGTATCAATCGTCCACATAGATTCATCTTGACAACGTCAGTGAAACTGCATCGCTAGTCGATGTGGCGCGAAGTTGATACATAATTATATGGAGAGCGTTCGAGAATACGCCTCTACATAAAAAATCTTTTGTATAATTCTAGGTTATAAATAAAACATTTTAAACTATTATATTATGAGTCATATGGCCGTGCACTCATATCGTAGCTTTCAAAATATATTACCTCATGTAAATTATATTTGCAGCGTATTTGTATCAGTGAATGCAAAATCTTAACCACAATGTCGAAGTATGAAAAGCTCCAATAGTATCTTATACAAATTCGAAGATTGCAGGTGACTTGCAGTGCTGAGCTTATTCACTTCTTTAATTAACTATCAACCGGAGGCAGGCTCGATTATAAGCAGCTACTCGGCTTTGTGTTCACTTCGCCTACCTGCCATTGAACTTAACAAATTTATTCATCGACAAGCTAAAATCAACTTTATGTATAGGTAATAAGGATTACCTGATTCTGTCGTCGAGTTTCAGTCATTTCTGGCGACGGAATGTCTCGACTTTGATATTGTTTTTTTATACGTGGACATCAGCCATTTGTTGTATGAGCACGATCAACAAAATTAGATCTGGATTAAATGTCAGAATGAAGCTTACGCGTAAGTGTCTATTTCCTAATAAATGCTTAGTGTGGATAGATTATTATTTGTTTTATGTAAATAATCATTTATGAGGCATTTTGTTATCCAATTTCATGGTATTGTGTATATATTGATGTTAGTTAATATCAATATTTAACCTTTCTGTCTATTCATTCCAAATCATATTCTAAACTCAAATTCAATTTACAAATATACACAGGTCAGCCTCCGTGTCGCATTTGGCGAGTAGTCGGCTGTGAAACGAGAGGCCGTGTGTTAGATTCCCACACCGGGACAAATGTCTGGGTGACAGACAGATATTTGTGTCCAGGGTCTGGGTGTTATGAGACCGAAAGTCACTCGTAGTCCCTTACACCTACAGCCCAAGACTGGTATCTTAGTGTGGGGTCAGGGCTATGTGTGTGACTGTTGGGTGTTATTTATTATTATTTAATATCTTTAGAAAAACTGTGCTTTCTTATTAGGTATAGGTATCAGTTGTATTCAAACGATTTCGACGTAATCACTTTCATCAGTAATCTAGTGTTAAATACTCTAAGGTAATCTATAATAAAGTATTAAAGTAAGAAAATATATATCTAAGGTGACAAATCAAAATCAACAAGAGCATCAGATACGCATTCCCTCACATAAGCGAAGCGCAAGAAAATGAAATCCACCATTAATGCACAACGCCTAATGTATAGGTATTAAATATGAGTACATATGGCATTCAACTGATACACTGCAAAAACGAGATAGACATGCCATTATAGCTTATAACTCAATCAGTAGTAGCGTGCAGGCGGCCTGGCTGGAATTTTATACTTTTTAACCCATTATCTGCATTCTTGCCGATACGAAGTTGACAAGTCGGCTCTACAAACATGAAAATGGGAAGAGATGAGAAAAATTCTACACATTCTAAATGTGATATTTGATTTACGATGTTACAGTTCGCAATCAATATACCATTGGTATAGACATTGGAATCTAATTGAAATATTTAGACAGCACGGAGCGGCGTGATTGTGAGTCAAGAGCGGTATTTATTTTATCAACAATATAAATAAATAACACCCAACAGGCACACACATAGCCCGACCCCACACTAAGATACGAAACTTGTGTTGTGGGTATCAGGGACTACGAGAGACTTTCGGTCTCACAACACTCATACCCCGGACACAAATATCTGTCTGTCACACAAATGTCCGGGTGTGGGAATCAAACCCACGGCCTCTTGTTTCACAGTCGGCTACTCGACAACTGGGCTACGGCAGCTGTCAACAATATATGAAAACGTGTCGCAAGAGACACATGTCATTTATAAAAATTGTAAAAACAGTTTTCGTCACAAAATCACCTTCAGACAGTTTCCAAGTACGATTAAATGATAGGTAAGGCGTGAATAACATTCAACTGAAAATGTAATATTTGTATGAAAAGTTGTGTTGCTCTTTATGAAATTACTTTACACACAATAAGAGTTTTTATTTGAAAAAAAAAAGTTATAACGCAAAATAAATATTTGTCGCTCTTGGAAATGGGGTATGATATTTTGGTAAGGACTCGCTATAATAGGTTTGTATAATATGGAAAATTATTAGATGGAATCATCATCTTCGTTGAATGTATTTGTTTATTTTTAAGTATCTCTTTTAGTAAATTCAGAAATATATTATAGTTAAGTGAAAAATTCATTACCGTTAACTGCTCATGTGTCAACTCTTTTCCAGAAGAGAAAACCTATTATGTTAATTTATTCAATAAAATACTATTGTTTAATTACTGACGACATTTGCGTAAGTTGACTGTTATTAACACATGTAACAAAATAAGTCTTAAAAACTTACTTAATTTTTATAATATTGTAATGTTGGAGTGTTTTATCGTTATTAATGCAACTCGGCCATTCCGACCGCCCTAAACAAAACAGAAACGTCAAGGCATGTAGATAATTAATCATACATGCTTCTGCATTTCTTCCCCTTGATTACCATTGTATATTTCTCAATGGACGTACGCATGGTGATGAGTCCAGCTCCCGATTTAATTTCGAATCACAATTACCTCGCCTCGTTTTGTTTTCATTTTCTTATTACACTCATTATGCTCGATTTAATGAACATCTTTTAATGTAAGGTGTTATGACTCAGATATTGTTGCTTTTAATATTATTGCGAAATTAGTTATTTCAGATTTTATATGTTCTCAGACCTTTATATGTAAGTTAAAAAAGTCCTAAAAGAAAATTATTGTAACATAAATTTAAGTGTTTTATCTTAATAATATTATAAATGCGAATGTTTGGATGGATGTTTGCTACTCAATCACGCCAGAACGGCTGAACGGATCTGGTTGAAATTTATATTCTAAAACAAATACAGATTCTAGTCTGGAATAGCATATATTTTTTTTATATTTTATCTCAGAAAATGCACTGCTCCTATGGGATAGCAAAATATAGAAAGACGTACTAGTTTAAGATGGGTCCATGGACTATATAAGTTTTCGTCCAAAAACAACTTTCACGCGTTCAACTGCGGGCAACAACTAGTTTAATATATAAGTCAATTAAATTAATCACGCCAATAAATAAAAAGAAAACTTAATGGAAAATTTCTTTGTTATACCAAAAATCAAGGAAGGTCTTGTAAAAAGCACTGTATAAAGCGGGAGCTCGTTCGTAACTCTAACATTCTCCTCAACTTGACACAAGCGCGAGTTTTATCAGATTTTGATGCAAAAAATCCTGGCGGATGGAATATACTCTTGTATTTCTTTACAGTTTTGACGTACTCGGCTCGTAAATTGTGTCTCATTATCAAGCCATTGGCATCACTTGCTGTAAGCTGAATTTACATTTCAAGTCAGTCGATGAAATTCGAAACGAGTTTTAAAACATTGACCGCTAGTCATTTTGTTAGCTATAATATAAATATGATAAATAAAATGTATTATAGAGGTTTGTTTTTGGAGTTTCTTGTATTGAGCGGAAAATACAAGGTATCTGTGCATTTAGTTTTAAAACTATAATTAAAAATTTAAGGTTTTTTGTTATGTGAGTGTTGTATGTTGTGAAAATAAATTGATTTTCTTTCTTCTTTCTTTCTTTGGTTCTTTCTTACTAAAGGTTAGTTACGAGTACTATCAGTAACAGTTTATACATTTTAATGTTCTAGTGTTAAATCTTTACTTAATTAATGAAAAATAAATAACAATTTGTTAACAAATAGATTAGACCTTCCTTCCTATTTTCTATTGAATTGTAAATTGGAATTGTATTATATATAACATACAGTTTATGTGCAACAATAGATTTATTTAGTATTAAAACAGACTCCATCGGTTAATCTACGAGTAAAGTGTCGGATTCGTCCAATTTCAGATCGGTTACTCGGCTTTGCTGCATCATCGGCGATCTAATCATGTATCAGTCGAGATTAAAACAGGCCGGCCGGATCGCATCAAAGGCGGTATCACACTGTTATTTTGACTGATTGATCTCTTCTAACAAAAAAAGGTTGCAGCGCTACCGAGATCGACAGTAGCCGAGAAAAAACAAATTAGCTGGCTAAACCTTTTCATAAAGCATTGTTATTATCACCAGCTACCCCGTCTTATACGTTTCGACAAAACATGCTTCGTCAATTGAGCTGGTTGAGTTCCATGTAACTCCAGGGCGTAAGGTTGGGAATCGCGTTCTCTGGTAGACCGCGCCGGCGGTGACCGGCCGGTAATCGCGGTTGTCGAAAGGCGAAAATCATGCTGCGTTTGCGACCTTGCGTTCGGTACAAAAAACGCGATTTATTTTTTGGAGAAATGTTTTTCGGTGTCAGATGTAGCGGCTCGAGCTTTGATTGTCGAGATTCTCATATTTAGTTTTAATTGGTGGCTTTATCGAGTTTACATTTTACGGTCGGAGTCGATGAGAGGTTAATAAGCGGCACTTTGAAAGATATCTTCGTTTTTTTGAGTATCGCATTAATAGGTAATAGGAATATGACCGAGTCTGCGGTGTTGTGATTTTATTAGGGTTTCGTATAAAATTTTACATTCAAATTATTGCTGCATAGTTTTTATTAATAATTTGCCGGTATAATTAATTCATAATAATTGTGATTATGCTAATGATTTAGTTTTTGCAACTAATATTATAGACAATTATATTCAAAATCATAGTTTAGTCATCGATATTCGTTATAGTTATATGAAAAGTGACAGCAAATCATAAATATCTTCCCATTTTGCTATTGGAATGTTATATAATTTTTTACGGAACCGTTCATGGAAAATAAATGTAATGCGCTGTGCCCAATTTTTTATTGTTTAGGCAATAGCCGATATTGATTTCGGGGCTTTGATACCGACGTATTATTGCTTGTTTTATTGGTACCTGGGAACATTGTAATTAACCATATCGAGACTTTTTTCTCATCTTTCTGGATCCTTTCGTGTCTACGGACTATAATATTCGAGACTCACCTTGAAAGGCGTACGCGCCGAAAATTGGTCTCATATTGTTCATCGAAGACGTAGTTCCTGTGCTGTAATCCATTTTATGTTTTTAATTACTATCTAGTGATATTCCCTCGAACGTTCACAGCGTCAGAGCGAAATTTGTAATAAGCTATCACATTAGCCACACGACGAAAGTCTGTAGAGCCGCATTCCGTGGGATCACTACACAACTCAAAATTCGAGAATTGCACTGTTGTATAACTAGTCAAAGCACGGAAATACACGGAAAACGCTTCACTGGGATCAAACACACGTACGCCCGAAATAAGTGAATCAATTACAAAGTCGCTGCCGGCAGTCACATTATTTTTCGGACCCTACTAGTGGCGTTTATTACAATAGCATTTCGCTCCACCTCTTTGCTCCCCTACCACTTTTTATTTACTGGTAATAATAGTAAATCATCGCGTGCACTCGCGTATGTGTTAGTACGTCAAAGGGCCTGTGTAAAAGGGTGTGAATCTATATACTGTTAGTGCAGATGACTGCGTGCATAAAATAATCATTACAGAAAAATATCTTTGTTTAGTTAACTGTTATGTATTTGTAACGCAAAATTTACAGATATTGATGTTTTGCTCTTAAACGTTGAACTGTATGCAAAGCTAATACTGTCGACAGCCTCCGTGGTGCAGCGGGCAAGTAGCCTGTTGTGAAACGAGAGGCTGCGAGTTCGATCCCCGTACCAAGACAAATGTCTGTGTTTCCACAAATATTAGTTTCGGCCTGGGTGTTGAGGGATCATAGTTCCACATAGTCTCGTAGTTTTGATACATTACAGATTTGACCTAATGTGAGCTCGGAACTATTTTTGTGACTTTTGGATTTAGTATTATTATTATTTTATTACCTACTCTGTATCAGCTCGGCTGTGCTAATGAAAACCAGTGTTTAATAAAATTCACAGTCAATTATTATAATATGTGTCTTGTTACGTATTATCATCAAAACGAGAGCTCTATTAGCGGATCAAGATTGAGCACCTACTTAATACATATTGTGGGCAATTTGGCAAGTTATAGTGTAGATGGTAATTTACATGTTTGCTTAGGAAAAAATATATGTTTAATACATATAGCCAGTGGATCGACCAAGTGCTTATCTAAACTTGGTGTGATCTACGAAATAACATCAATGAAGCTAAAAAACTAAAATCCTCTATGGTTGTTGTAAGTAGTAATCAACTGATAAGTTGGGTAGTTAGACATTGCAGTGAACTCCCTGTAGGTAGATATCTTGGAGCTGATGTAGATGGGCGTCTTTATGTAAGTCTCATCACATTAAATAGCCTTAAGGATAGAGTTTCTTCAGTTAAAAACATCCTCTGTAGCGCAGTGGGCGAGCATGTATATCGAGAGGCTGTGGGTTCGATAGACGCACCGAGACAAGTATTAGCGTGACAAACAATAATTTCGGATCTGAGACTATAACTATTATCAGGCATTATCACAGTATATCATAGTAAAACACACATAGGTGTGAGACTGTTGGTTGTTAGTTATATATTTTTTTATATAAACAATTCAATCATTACAGCAAATAAAATAATAATACTAGCGGTGTATTAAACATTGTTCCACTACTGGGCACGGGCCTCCTCTAGAGAGGGATTAGACCTTAGTCCACCACATTGACCTAATGTAGATTGGTAGATTTCCTATGAAATTCACATAGTGAATTCTCAGGTATGCAGGTTTCCTCACGATGATTTCCTTCATCGTTACAGCAAGGGATAATTAACAATTAATACACACGTAACTTAAGAAAAGTAAGAGGTGTATTTCGGACTGGTTTCGATGCTACGACTTTCGTCTCGGCAGTTATTACCACTCCCAACTAAGCTATTGCTAACGTACAATAAAAAAAATATAGTCAAACTATTTACTATATCTATCCAAATATTGTAATGATTGTTAATAAAAAAGACCTGCAGAAGTTAAAAATAAGAATCGCATTAAGGCGGAGTAAATACTAAGCTCTACAAACCCTATGATCGATCTGTTAATGACGGGTATCTATGACCGGCTGACATATCGAACGTACTTACTGCAGCTGGCTGCATGATGCCAACAATGCGCGGACAAAAAGCCGTCATGCAAATTTATCAGCCATTGTACCATCGCATTGTTGATGTGTGCCTGCGACTGTCCTACGGACGCCGCCGTATCGTGTGATTCGATTCGCGTTACATTTTTTGGGGATTCAGCACAAAACTTCCAAATCCAGCTGTTATGACAGTATTTTAAGTTTATAAAATAATTTTGGCAGTAGAGGCTATATAGATAAAGATTTTACGACAGCCTCAGTGGCGAGTGAGTGGGTTCGATTACCGCACCGAGCCAAATGTTTGTGTGATAGACAGAATTTATTTCGGGTCTGGGCGTGGTGGGACTGTAGTCTCTCTTAGTTCTTGATACCCACAATACAGGCTTTACCTAGTGTAGGATCAGGACTATGTGTGTGTGGGTGTTTTTTACCCAATGTAGGCACCATTGCGTAAAATACACCCAATACACGTCAAATCAAATCTAAACATTTAGTTACTAACTAATTATTAAACTAATAATTAGGGATAGGTATTTTTTACACGTCAGTATAACATATAGTCTACTTTCAGAATCTACTTAGCGTGAGAAATCCTGGACAAAATAATGGATATGCGTTTCTAACTCAGGCCACTCTCGACAGAAACACAATTAGACAGACCACAAGATGGCTTGCTGAAAAACATTGTAAAAATCCTTCCAGAGTAATTAAAGGATGTTGATTACCACTAATATTTCTCTTCTGATGTCCCAAAAGATATAAAAAAGTTGATTCATGTTAATTGAAGTACTTGCGTCTATTTAGTAACTTTTACTTTGCATACCTATGTAGTATTTGAGGGTATACAGAATACTTGAAATTTTGCATGGCTAAATCAGAAACTATGAGAGATAGCGAAAAGTACCTAAAGAAGTCTCGGGCCCGTTTTGACGAAAACTAAAATGGCATCATTGGATTTTTGAAAAATCAATATTCCTAGTCAGGATAAACACTCATTGATTTTGAAAAAAAAAACACACACGCTGTATTTTTATATCATTCGATAGTATCGCTAATAAGGAACGAATTCTGGGAAGTAATGATATTCGGAAAAGTTAAGGAGAGAGCTAATTTTTAACAAAATATTTTTTATTTTTTACGAAATATTAAGATTTTTTTTTATTTTACTTACGTTACCAATCTATTAAACCTTAACTGATTAATTGTTAAAACTGATGCCCATTGTTTTCAATACATTGCTGGATTCGATGTCTTAAGAATTGTACTGCATTCAGCATTACAATATTATAGATTTTAGAATATTTTCCAAAGATCGTTCAAGTCATCAATTGCATTTTACGTGTCTTTTTAGATTTCCTTTTTTTTACATACCCCCAGAGAAAATAATGCACCATTGGCCATGTACGCTCACTTGAAAAATTCTCCTGTTTTTGGCTCGATAGAATAATTGCGATAATTACTTAGGTAATAATCTAAAATAGTCCAAAACCACGACGATCAACGATATCATCGAAGTTATGACGCTTACCATCTCTGACAGATATCAAGCCTACAGAGAATGTGAGAAGAATTGATAAGGCAAACAAAGTAATATCGCAATCCGATACTAATATTACGCATAATACGTGGCATTATAAATACATTTGGGTAGGTAGCCTAGAAGTGAATATTCGAGACTCACGAGGCGATTTGTACTGTTGATTAAACATAACACCTGAGAACTATTTCGTTCTCGAACTATATGTTTCTTTGAAGTCATATTGTAAAATTCCTTGGTTTCTTATGTATCTTGAAATATAAATATTATATTATTGTTATTAATCTTATAAATTAATCTAATCAAATTAATTAATCAAATATAATATAATGTAATCAAATGTAATGTCTCAAATACCATAGTGAATAGTGTAAGTGGTTTTGTTACCGTGCTATTCAATAAATAAATAAATAAAAGCGATAGTAATTTCGCTACTGCAAGATACGTAATAAGGCCACTAGTGACTTAACTTACTTGATCTTTTAAGCTTTCTGAGCGTCCTTTCTTTAGCACCTCTTTAATTGCGTTCGTACTTTTCAATTAACTAAATCCACCTTTTTCACTATCATACTTAGCTCTTATATTCGTATATTATTGTAGTTGACTTTTAAATTACCCTTTTTAACTATAGTTACTTTATGAGTTAGTAGTAGTAGTAGTAGTAGTATTAGAGTTAGTATAATCACGGACTATGCTGACTATCTTTGGATACTTGGTATGTTTGCTTTTTTGTCAACTGTAAACATTATTAAATCATCAGTGAAACTTCCGATTGTCAATAACTCAGAATTGTCAATGGGCTATTAATAATCACAATTTGCCACTCCAATAGTCGACAGTACAAAAATCGATTCAAAACCCTTTAATTAATTTACTATAACATTCAACAAAACAGTAGGATTTCCGAAAAATGCTGAATCATGTTTCGCTGTTATTTCATTCATACCTCAAATCTGAAGAATGAATGAATGCGATCTGTTTTTATCACTAAAATCACTGAGAGGTGTCATTTTGTGACATCTCGTTATCTGTCAAAACAAAATCGAGTGGTGTCTTGGGATTTAAAAGAAACCACCAATTGAGTTTGATAATGCGGTGAAGTGTTTACCGTGTAGCTACTTGAGTTTTTGTAATATCGCCTCGTTTATGTCGCCATTGACTGTCAGCGAATGAACAGGAAAATCTTTGTGTAAGACGAAAAAATTGGATGTTATAGCGTTTAAACCACCAAAAAAGTTCGGCGAATTGTTTGCTACGATTTGAATTTGCTTGATCCGGTTTCAGTTAAAAAAGTGCGATATATAATTTGTTTTATTTGCTGTAGATTGAAATAAAAATGAGTTTAATCCGACCGGTTACTATTTAAGTGTTATGGAGGTACATAAAGTAATGAATAGACGTTATCCATTGTTAGAAATAATGCTTCGTTGATACTATAATTACCCATAAAAACAGCGTAGATTATATTGCAATTAAACAGTTCTCATTATTTTATTCAAAAAAAGAACATGTAAAATAAATGAAATATGTGATATACAATCTTTATTCGTAACAGCCTTTAGTAATATATTTTTTTTATTTCAACCTCAAATCTGTCTAAATTCTGCTTATTTAGTACAAGTGCCTGTTAAATGCAGAAAATAGGAATTATTTAACAGGCTAATTAAGCGACTGGTATTGTGGCCGCTGCGGACGCTAAGTACGTGAAGGCTATGCACTAACAACCAGTTTTCATTGTTCTTTTATGTGGTAAGTTTGTCAACGCACTCGAAAGTAGAGGCCACTTTCACCCGCATACAAATCGGCTGGACTGAGTTCCTTGTATCGGGTCGAATGTTTTCAAATATTTGGGCTTGTTTAGACGCTCAAAAATAAAGGTATCTAGTTTTGCAATCGTGACAATGTTATTAGATGTAAAATGGTTTCATTTTAGACAAACTTGATGCAAGTTACTTTTGAACAATCAGAAGTGTCTTTATTAAATCGTTAAAGCTGGTTAGAGAAATTATTTAAGTGACTTTTCAGTTAAAAATTTTCTACTATCAGCTACCCAAGGCGATGCCACGTAACGTCTTCTTAATAGATATTTACTATTATTATTTATTTTCAGCGTTATTATGGTAGCTGGGGTCATGTTTTTATTCTGGCACGGCAAACTGAACACACTGTACCTGCATTGCCGTGCAATAAGAGTATAAAGTAGTGAAATACAATGAATCCCTCGCTACTCGACACAATCATGCCGACCTGCTAAGTACCTTCTTCACATTACGCCTAAAAGACCCAGGATCATAAGCAAGGGAAAACACGGTAGCTGGAAATCTTTTCCACTTTGGTGTGGCAAAGATACGATTTTGCGAACCTCTTGGTTCGGGCCGGAGTAGTAGGCAACTAGAAGCTGTGGCTCCGCAACCCCGTCCGCGTGGTTCTGGTGTGGAAGGGAGAGGATGGCAAGAGATTAAACCATTTTCTGGTTTAATAATAGCCCTTAGGCCACCACCCAGGCCTTATGAGGGCTAGAAGACTTCTTACGATGAAGGTTTCCTCATGATGTTTTATTTCACTGTTTAAGCAAGCAATAATTAACAATGAATACACACTTAGCTTCAGAAAAGTCAGAGGTGTATGCCATTTGGGCTTGTTTCGAACCTGCGACTTTCGTCTCGGCAGATATTACTAGAGTATTGCTGCTGCTGCTTGTGGTAATACTTGTTACGGAGTTTTAGCTTAATGTCAATATATCTAGCCCTCCTATATTTATATAGGTCTTAACCTTCACGAGGTCTAGACTTTAAATTCTTACGAAATTCTTATAAAGAACTCTTAGATATACAGGTTTCGAATCAAACCTTCAACAAATATTAATAATCAAAAAAATAGTAAGCCTGCTTTCAATCGAATTTTTATTAATACGAAATTAACTTAAAAGGAATTTATTAATTTTGTCTCCGGGCATTCATAAATGTACCAAATATTATTTTTCGAGCTCAATTACGGAGGTCAATGCGAAATGTCTGTAATAGTCGAAATATGTAGTGTTAAAGCATTTCATATATGGGCAAGATTTAAATAAGTCAGGAAAACTGGAAATATTTTGATATATATAAAACTTATTTAAGTGTACAATACCTAGAGGTGCTTGCACTAATACAATGAATTGGGCGACTTGGCTCTGAACATACACACGTTCACTGCTATCAAAGCTTTTTGTTAAATTAGTGAAAGGCCAATTAAATAAATTGTACGTATTTTTTTTATTTGGACGTGTTCCTTAACGTTATGAGTAAGTAGTTATAAGTTTAGGCACGTGATGCAGATTCAATATCAGTTGTTTGTGACGATAATATTTCTGGTAAAGTTCTGTGTTACAACGTATGTACCTAAACAATAAAAAATAATAATACTAGCCCTATTGTCCCACTGCTGGGCACGGGCCTCCTCTACTAATGAGAGGGGTTTGGCCTTAGTCCACCACGCTGGCCTAATGCGGATTGGTAGATTTCACATACCTTCGAAATTCTTATGAGAATTCTCAGCTATGTAGGTTTCCTCACGATTTTTTCCTTCAACGTTTAAGCAAGCGATAATGAACAATTAATACACACATAACTTTAGAAAAGTCAGAGGTGTATGTAATTTGCCATTTGGCCATAATTCTTTCGGGAGACACTTCGGAATTTATGATATTATCTATCAACCCCGCTCTGCTACCATGTTGTAAATAAAACTGATCATAAATATATTGTCTACTATATTTCGTGTTAATAAAATTATAGCGGAAACTAGAATGGTAGAAAAGGCAAGTGACAACGGACACAGATTGACAGTAGCGGAAATTATTGCGTTCCATTTCTAACACTATGTGTAACTTAAATTTAATAGAAAAAATATTATAAAGCATTATTCGTAATAATATAAAAGGGGCATCGTCATGTTGACTTTGGACGGAAGCAGGATTTCCTTTGACTTGGTGGTGATTCCGGTGTCGAGAAATAGTAGTTGTAGTGACGTCATTCGGCTCGTACAAACCATTTATGTGCTTATATTAAAGCATGTGTTAATAATAGTTTACTAAAAATTATCGACGTCACATACCGGAAACGGACGGTAATCGACACGTATGCGTAAGAAAAACTCAGAAATATACGAATGTCCATATTGCTTCAACACGATGCCACCGCCTATATCAGATGTACAATTTTGAGGGATAATGACGTTGGCTACATTTTTATCTGTTACTAGCTGTTGAGCGCTGCTCCGTCCGAGTGGATGTTAATTTTAAGAGCTAACTTGCTAGCTTTTACTAATCACTTCATATTTCACCACGCCTTGTCGCCGTAATACAGCTATTGTGAACTATAAATACCTATTCATAACTTTTGATTTAATCAACCGATTTTAATAAAATAATGACTAAAATGTAGTCTTTAAAACCGTATCGTAATCGTAGGTAACATTTAGTCACTAAAGGTTACCTCGTTAGTTTCATTGCTGATTCTTTTGTAAAAACACAGTACTTTAGACGTGTTGACTTGACAGATAGACAGACAGACAATAATTCCAAAATCAATTGTTTTGGGTTCTTTATCGATAGTCTCTCACTATGTATGATGAATTTCTTATGGGCGCTTGCAAATACCTTTGAGCCAATGAGTGCGTTGTCATGCATATACACATCCGACTAAACAATGCCCTTGGAAATAATTAGGTCCTATAAAATGATAATTCTTTATCCTCTTCAGTCTTAAATGGACTTGTTCAGTCACTTCATAATTATCAAATTAGAGATCCTTTCTGAGTATCAAATTATGATTAACACAAAAAGCATCAATGGCATATAAATGTTATTCCTCATCGCCAAACCGTACAACAATTTGTAATAAAGTGTTCGTTTCGACAAAAAGTTAATGATTTTAAGGAAGCCTCGGCTGACGTCACGAGACAATAAAATCCACGACAATACTGGTATCTGTATAATTATTATGTAAAACGCATTTTACGACTACAAAAGATTTAAACAAATTACAAATTGGTTTTGGCAAATTTTTATCCAGCAACACCGAACGCGTGAATCGAATTCGTGTCGCTTCTATGGATGTTTTGATTTCCGTGTACAAACGATTAGTTTATTTAAATGATGTCTAATAGATTTACGCCCGAATACTGAAACGCAACTCAAGCATTTAAGATCGTGTTAAACATTTGAGACCCTCTTATTTGTCATAATTGTATGACGCATTCTGCCTTGGTGGCGCAGTTGTAGTTGCGTACGCGGTACGACTGCCGTGCCGAGGTCTCGCGTTCGATCCCCGGGTCGGGTAAAACTGATATTGGGTTTTTCTATCACGAAAAACTTAGTATTAGCCTGGAGTCTGGAATTGTGCCCGGTATGGCGATTGGCTCGCCCCCTATCACATCATGGGACGTTAATAAGCTCGGCGAAAAGTGGGTGTACTAACCAGTACACCCACTTAGGTCAGTCCACACCTCTGTCTACCCCTTCGGGGATTACAGGCGTGAGTATATGTGTGTGTCTGGGTGTTGTGAGACTAAGTCTTTCATAGCTCCTGATACCCACGACACAAAAGTCGTATGTTAGTGTAGGGTCTTTTAGTTACTCAAATAGTCAAGCAAGACTTATTTAAAAATAATCTGTTACAAACCACGAGGTTTATGCTCGGCATCTTTTCTCCTTTGTGTAGGTTTTTCGATCATCAAACTTGATGTACCCAATATCATAATAGCTTGTAGCTGAGACAGTATGCTTTCCATCATCAGTACTGTCAACAAAATGTGGAGAAACTCGTTGCACCTCTGCCGACCTTGTTAGTATGCAGGCGTGATGTTGGTTTATTTTTAATTAGACACGTCAACATAAAAAAATGCTATTTTCAAATCTTGTTGCTTCATAAGAATAAACTTGTACGTGAAAAAAATAGACCCAAAAATAGGCCCTCTTTAAACCGATTAAAATGTTGAAGTTTTCGATTGGGAAATTACATAAATTAAAATAATTGAATTGCATCTGAAATGAATGAACATTTTTTTCTTAAGTTTTCATCGAGATAAAAATTGTAAAACATAAAAAATTCAAATAATATTCAGAAATGCGTGACGAACAATTAATACAATAGGAACGGACTTTGCATACTCTTTTAATGTGTAAAGAATATTTACCTACGCTAAAAATGTAGTCATCTAAGGAAATAACAGACCAAATGTATATTAAGTTCTAATAATAAAAAAAGAAATATGGGAAAGTAAAACCCAAAGTAATATAATTATATCGATAGGCTATCATTGAAAGACTATAAGTCGAAGAATATTCCTTACTTTTTGAGTACATGCATTTGAGACTTTCATGGGAGTAGTTTTCCTAAGTTTTTTTTGGGTATTTTCTATAAATAGCTAAACTCAATGATTGTAGCTTGGAGTACATACATATACACTCACGCCTATAATCCCCGAAGGGGTAGGCAGAGGTGTAACCCACTTTTCGCCGAATTTCGGTCCCATAATGTGATAGATGGCGAGCCTATCGCCATACCGGGTACAGATCCCAGTCTCAGGGCTAATACTGAGAATTTTCTAGATAGAAAAACCAATATCACTTTACCCGACCCGGGGATCGAACCCGGGACCTCAGCACAGCAGTCGTAACGCATGCGCAATTATAACTGCGCCACTGAGGCAGTAGCTTGGAGTATTGAATAATTAATGACAGCTAATTTAGCATTAGTAGTCTATAATGGTTTCTTATATTTACGCGAATATTATACATTGAAATAAAACGAATTTTACGGATTATACCGCGGTTTATTTTACTTTTTTTAACCCGACGTTTCGAAGGCTCAGTCAGTCTGCTCCGTGACCACGAAGGCTGTAAAGCCTTCGAAACGTCGGGTTAAAAAAATGTAAAATAAACCGCGATATAATCCGTAAAATTCGTTTTATTTCAATTAGTAGTCTATTTAAAACCTAACCGTGATAAGTGCAAATCCCTATTCCTCTGAAACAATCCACCGATTATTAAGCGGTAATGACACCCGTCTTCGAGGGCGGTCTAATGCTGCGGTTGCATGCGTCACGTTAGACATTTTTGTAACGGATCATTACAATATCTCATAGTGACATAGAAAAATTTTACATGTCATTTGGAAACATTTTTACGAGTGTTTGTTTTTCACATAGGGCGGGCCCCTTTCACACGGTGCGTTAAATTGCTTTCAACTTTATGTTTCATCGTATTTACTATTTAGCTGATTGCGATCGGTATTTTGTTGTTTTCGGCTTTATCTAATTAATTTAAACGATATCGTTTTTATTAAGAAGTGTATTTTGATGCTTAAAGTGACACATGTTCAGAATTTTGTGATCGTGGGTAATGTTTACAAGATTTTTTCAAATAAGGAATGAGTTTTTTATTTGACATTTACACGTTGCGATATTATAAAATACATTCAAATTAAGCCAGGTTGGGAAAATATTGGGGTATGGGAAATAACAATGCTCGCCAGAAAAGACTTAGAACAGTAGGATTAAATTAGGTATCTATATTTTGGGCTGGCTAACCTAACCTAACCATGAAATATGCGTATAAAAATACCAAAAACTACATTTAAATGTTTACCTTATTAAATATTTTATTTAATATAAATTATAAGACTAGTGCTACAGTGATTGGTGACGATAGTCGAAATATGCGTGTCATCGCCATTCCTAAGGTCCTGTAATCTCAAATTTATAATAATGAAAAGCATAATGTTTGTTTCTAGTCATTAAGATAATAATCTCAATCATTTTATAAGAGTCCCATAATAATGAGCGACACGTATTTTAATTAACATATTACAACTGAAAGGCAAGTTTGACGAATCATATTACTGTAATATATAGTGTGTGCCTATAAATTATATCCCCGGAACAGGCCTGGCGTATCGAATGCGACTAATTACCGTCGGGACCACCGACCTGCCGTGACATGTGGCCTGTATTACCGACTACATTTGACGGCATACCGTATGACAATGTTTTATAAAGGTTTTGACATACTTGTCTTTATAGAATACTTAATTTTATTGCTAGATTCTGAAGTAAAAAATAATGATATATGTACGAGAATAGCTGTGATAGCCTAGTTGGTTGCGGTACGGACTGCCAAGACGAAAGTCGTATGTTCGAAACCCAAGTGGCATACACCTCTGACTTTTCTAAAGTTATGTGTGTATTAAATGTTAATTATCGCTTGCTTTAACGGTGAAGGAAAACATCGTGAGGAAACCTGCATATCTGAGAATTCTTATACGAATTTCGAAGGTATGTGAAGTCTACCAATCCGCATTAGGCCAGCGTGGTGGACTAAGGCCTAACCCCTCTCATTAGTTGAGGAGGCCCGTGCCCAGCAGTGGGACAATGTTTAATACAGGGCTAGTATTATTATTATTATGTACGAGAATTAGTGATTCGCATAAAAGATCATGAACCCTTTTAAAGTTCTATACTTTTGCACGTGTTGTCATATTTAAAAAGAGATTAAGCTATAAGACTAATATATATGATCAGTAAAGACATATATTGAAATTGTATTTTATGGCAGAGGCTGGCAATACGGGAATATCTTTCACCTTATGATCAGTGATTCTCACCGTTCATGACTACCTATAAGATAAGAATAACTATCAGTACGTTGCCAACATGAAAGATCAGGAATAGGGATCGGAAAGGAAGAGAATCTTCTTAAAATCTCATTCACCATAAGAAACACAACAGCCAGTTCTAACTGTTCAGTGGTCTGACGCCAGATAAACTAGCGCGTTCATATTGTACCTAGACTAAACATAATTACAGACATGCCTCTTAATTAAAACCACATCAATAAATATAAAAACGAGATGCTAATCTGTTTTAACAATTATATTAATACAACTAATCATTGTTTTACAATGGTATAATTATGCAACACTTTTTTGTTCTTAAGCGAGCAATTAGCAGCGTTGCGTGGCTGAACCGACGCATTCGCATTTGTTTATAGGCGCGTAGACGACCGCCCCTCATTAGCCTTTACAAAAAAACTCGCAAGCATTTTATATAGCACCATGATTCATTCGACACCAATAAAATGTTACGAGCCACGATTTAAAACAATATATGGCCGAAATTCACTGCTCTATTGTGATGTTCGAAGAGCCGATATTTAGTTACATCATTGATACTCTTCAATGGTAGACGTTCATTCACTGCTAACGAGGTATATCAAATATCAATATCAATGCCAATGTTCTAGTAGATTACATTGTGCTTTTAATATCAAGTTATTTGAAAGTAAATTTGACACATAATAGCTGTCAAATTAAATTGTCAATAAGAATTTGCATTTTTATGTTCGAACTAGCTGTTGCCTGTGGCTCCGCCCGCGTGGACGGTATACGCGTCTTATACTATTTATAAAATTGTTTCATCTCTCACAACTACTCTTTGCATAATACAGATATTGGTTCAAACGGGAATAACTTTTGATTCAATGCACCGATTTAAATGAAACAAAGACTCAATGTTACCTCGAGATACACTCTATGATTTTATTGTTGACTCATTTGTCGTAATACAGTACTTTGGATACGATTCCTTGTATTGGGTTCTATATCGATTATATAACACGTTACAGTCAACATTTTGCAAAAATATTTAATGTACAGACAAAGTGCCTCTTCAGCTCTATTATAGTATATATAGATGTTTTAAAGAGAAGGAATTATTTTTACCTGCTCCAACGATTTTCCTTAATGGGTGATTTGCAGTAAAAAATGAAACCGTGATTTACCAACCGAGCGTAACAGTCTTGATACTTGACAAATAAAAGAGACAAGTCCGAGTAAAGTTCAGAATGTTGAAAAGGAAAGCGTTCTGTTTCATTGTCACTTGTATATGTAACGGTTCGGAAATAAAGTGAGCAAACACTGTCGCGTCGTGTGCGGCCCATCAGCGAGTAGATTCAGCGGCCTCTTTGGTAGTTAATGGGCCCTGAAACTTTTGCGCACCGATTTCAGCACGTTTCACGCCTTTTTTGTGTGAGCTGTGTACCGCGACGTCTGTATGAAGATTCTAAATAGTGCATGAAGTGTCAAACAGCGATTTAATTGCCACGAGCAAACATACTTTATATGATTTATTTGCCTTGCTTAGATAAGATAAGGGTATCGAGCACGAACAACAACAATCGAATACTAATTCAAAAATTAGTATTCGATAACTTCAGTATTTATTATTTGACAGCCACCGTGGCGCAGCGGTCGAAAAGCCAGCCGTGAAACGAGAGGCCGTGGGTTCGATTCCCACACCGAGACAAATGTTTGTGTGATAGACAGATATTTGTTTCGGGTCTGGGTGTTGTGGGACCGTAGTCTATAACCGTAATACTAATTCAAAAGTTGTTCGTGCTCGAGAATACAATAATTACAATAATAGTAATACAGGTTTTACCTATTGTGGGGTCAGGACTATGTGTGTGATTGTTGGGTGTATTTATTTATTTATGTACATACGCACTCCAACCTGTAATCCCCGAAGGTGTAGGCAGAGATGTAACCAGTACCCTTATTTTGTCGGGCGTATTATCGTCCCACGACTGCATTAGACATTTTTGAGCCAAATAAAGGTTCCTGGACCAAATTACGGACATACATTTTAACGTGAAATCACTATATATCAGCCTCCGTGGCGCAGAAGGCGAGTAGCTGTTAAACGAGAGGCTGTGGGTTCAATTCGTGGGAACCGGGACAAATGTTTGTGTGACAGACAGATATTTGTGTCGGGTCTGAGTGTTGTGATACCGAAAGTCTCTCGTAGTTCCTGATACCCATGACACAAGACTCGTATCTTAGTGTGGGATCGGGTGTGTGTGTGTGACTGTTAGGTGTTATTTATTATTATTTATATCAACTTGCGATTATGATCCATGACAATCGACACCTAGTAGTTGATCATTGTTTTTGTCATAGTGTTTTCTCAATTCTGGGCATAAAATGTCTAATAGGTGTACTTTCATTTATACAGTGCTCAAAAAGAATATGCTAATTTGTTTAAAATACCTAATGTTGTTTAAATTAGTACCAGGGTAGTTGCACATTTTTTGAACAAACCAATGGATATTTTAGTTTCAAATAATGCCATCAATTTGTGACATTATGCATAATTAATATACAAATTATGCACTCAAATCATGTTAAAATTATAGATTATCACTTTTATTATACCTATAACAAGTAATTATCATCTTACGGACAATGATCAGCATCATCTAGAAATACTCAAAATGCCAGAGAAATCGTGCGTGCATGGAACGGAAAGGGTTTTTTTTGGATTTTCTGAGCATCCGGCCAATTAAATGATTGCACGAAATGCTACAAGAAACCTTCAGGCCGGTTTCGTGTTATATATAAATCAATTGTGGACCAGTAGAGCTTTTAACAAATCACACAATATCACATGTATTATTGTAAACAGTTATAGATAGAACAGTTTCATAAAATAAATTTTATCGTACTATATTATGTTAAAATCACAGAACATTTAGATTAATCGGCGTATCTGTATATTTCTAATATAATATAGAGTAAAGCTGGTGAGTTTGGATGTTCGGGATAATCTCAGGAGCTACTGGTTCGAATAGAAAAAATATTTTAGTGCGGGATAGCCCATTTATCAAGAAAGGTTATATATGTCGGCTATATAACATCACGTTGAACAAACGTGACCAATAGGAGCGGAGCATCAATGAAAAATGTTGCACAAACGGGGAAAATTTATTCCTTTTGAGAGTAATGGCGATTGGGTGGTTAAAGTATATTGTCTGACCGGTCACCGTATTAGAGGATCGGCTGCACGTTGGCTTCTCTCTACAGTTCAGCACAACACCTGAGTGGTAAGATGATCGGGACAGGTGCGACAGTTCAGGAGACAACTCCTTGGATTGTAGGTATACTTTTCTCCCAAATATAACTTCCACGCGGGCGGGGCCGCGGGCAACTGCTAGTACAATATATAGAGGCAAAAAGGATCTGCATGCCACAGAATCTCGTTTATGATATAATTATTAAATCGCACAGTGTTCTGTCTGCGTGTCTGCTTACTAAATTTCGCTGAAGATAAAATCATTTATATTCCATAATACATAGTATAGGTATATTTTTTCATTTATTGTAAACTCTTTTTGCAAATCATATTATTATGTTTGCATATCAAATTAAATAAATAATTATAGTACTTTTAAATAATTAGCTAAAATAACTTAATAATAACTAGCTAAAAAATTGATGCCTTTTCTGGAGCGTCTTCTATATCGTATAAGTTAAAGATATCTTTTTTTATTTCTGATGTTCGATGGATGATGTACATTAGATAAATATGTGTTCATTGATTGTCTGCAATTTTAAACCAAATTAGCAACGATTGGTATCATTAATTACTAACATAGGAATGACAAGGGTGAGAAAATCAAAATTTAATGTCATTATTTATAAATTCTTAAACAAATTTTTTGTAAACCACCGGGTCGTTGAAGCGTTCGTTGATTTTTAATTAAAACGTTGGTAACACTCAAGGCTGTAGTGCTAATGAGTCGGCGATTTCTGTTAGTTTCGTTATTTCACTGTTTCCTGTCCAAGCTATTAAGGGCCGTTTACATGCTAAGATAATTTCTAACAATAAGACGTCATGTACTTGGGGAAACTTGGCGTAGGTTGTGTTAAAAATAAATCTGGAGGTTAACCAGCAACATTGTGACACTCTAGTTCAAATATTATGTATGGAGGTATATGTGAAAATGGTTTGAATGTAGATAATTGTATATTAAGTACATTATATTGAATACCATAATCGTCGAACCCTCAATGCCTAAAAACAAGTGTTTTTAACCAGTGCGTCCTACCTGTAATGGCCTACGGGGCTGAAACGTGGACATAAGCTTAAAGTCGCTCAGCGTGCTATGGAGCGAGCAATGCTGGAGTTTCTGGTGGATAGAGTTCGAACTGAAATCATCCGCCAGATAACCAAAGTCAACGATATTGCTCGCAAAATTAGCACGCTGTAGTGGAAGTGGGCTGGTCACGTCTGCAGACGGACAGATGTCAGTGGAGCAGAGATGTGCTGGAGTTGAGAAGGCGTTTAGGCAAACGTAGTGTGGGACGCCCTGATGCACGATGGACCGACGACTTGAAGAAGGTGGTGGGTAACGGATGGATGCTAGCTACCCAAGACCGCCAATATGTTAGATGCTAACCGCTGTATGTTGTGAGAGTTGACCAGCCACTTTAATGCTTAAAGCGTTCACTATTTGCCGTTGTCCGTGTTAAGCATATTTTCTCGCTGACTGTACATACCCTGAAAGAATAAAATGATGGATGTTTTCTATATCTTATTATTATGAAGTGAAGTAATATATAGTGTGTAAACATGCATATCCAATAATAGGAACAAGTAATTTTCACTAATTTATATAAGAACTGTTTTAAGTTTAAATTAAGTACAGTATATTGACTGCTATCACTCCTTTTAGGTGTCATGATAACACTTGAATTAATGCTAGCGGTGCTATGGATAATTTGAGTAATCTATGCAAAACAGCTTAACGTTTGTTATGCAAAATCCCTTTATAATGACAAAACATTGCCGACTGGTGTTGAAACCTCTGGCCTTGTGTTGTGCTAAATACTCGAGAATTTTGCCCGCGAATACGCTTACTTAATTACAAATAAACTAAGTATAATTAGCATTCACTAATTAGGCTTAATCTCACCAGATTTGAGTAACCCAATTATATTTTTAATTGTCGGATTAAATACCGTGGAATAAGTTATTTGATATTTGCAATTAAGAGGCTTATGTACAATTAATCATGTGATTTATTCCCTGTATTACTTACCATCGATGTTGTCTAGGGGATGTCTCTGACAATCCCCTATAAAATAAGAAACTGTTTTTGTGTCATGTATTTTGTTGTACAATTAACTAATGACTGCCTCGGTGGCGTAGTTGTAATTGCGCATGCGTTACGATTGCTGTGCTGAGGTCTCGGGTTCGATCCCCGGGTCGGGTAAAGTGATATTGGGTTTTTCTACCTAGAAATACTCAGTATTAACCCGGAGTCTGGAATGGTGCCCGGTGTGGCGATAGGCTCGCCCCCTATCACATTATGGGACCGAAATTCGGCGAAAAGTGGGTGTACTGGTTACACCTCTACCTACCCCTTCGGGGATTATAGGCGTGAGTGTATATGTATGTATGTATATATGTATGTATATGTAATTAACTAATCTATTGTTTTCCCACCGTTTAGCGAAAGGCCAATAGCTCTCCCTAATCGATTATTATTACTCGTATTACAGCTTTTTATTGGTACGATTCCAGTTCTTTAGTCTTTACTGGATTGCCTCGGTGGCGCAGTTGTAATTGCGCATGCGTTATGACTGCTGCGCTGGGGTCTCAGGTTCGATCCCGGGTCGGGTAAAGTGATATTGGGGTTTTCTATCTAAAAATTCTCGATATTAGCCCGGAGTCTGGAACCTGTGCCCGGTATGGCGATAGGCTCGCCCTAAATTTGGAACTTAACTAGAGTTTTGTGGTTGGTTTTCGGAGGAATTTCATATCTTCAAAACAATAATGCGCGACTGAAACATCAGCTAATCTAACACCAGCATATTGATGACCAATAATAAATCAATGATGAATGTGAGGTTTTGTGAATAATGTGATTCAGTGAATATGTAGTAGATACTGTAAAAGTACACTTCTATAAGGTAGTATCAGTCATTATACAAGTAATATAAAATATTAGTTATTATAAATTATCATCATCATCAGCCGGTGTCAGTCCACTGTTGGACGTAGGCCTCTCCCAATTTTGTTATTATAAATACTGAAAACCATTTCGCTCACTTTAAGTTTAAGTAAAATGCATTCAAAACTGGTATTGTGGCACCATAATCTGTATTAATAATAAAATAATGTTTTTCGTTGGCAAGGCATTACTTGGGAACGTGCTGGATTTGGCTTATCCTAGCACGGCAAAGTGACCTCACTGCATTTGATGGTAAGCGCAATGCTGTCCAAGTATAGCACGGTTTTACTAGATGACTACATCTCACGCGATAGTTCCTGTGGTACTCGACACAATCACTCATGCCGGTCTGCTGCTTTACACTACACTTAAAGGACCCAGGTTTATAGGAAGGAGGAAAACAAGGGCCAGCAAACTGCTCTAGAGCTTGATGAGGTGGCAAAGATGCAATTTTTTTTTAAATATTGGCTACAATCCGAATTAGGGTTTTAGAACAAAAGTTGAAAATGGTGCCTGGAATATTGGACATTTGTGTCCAATATTCCAATGTGTGACATTGTAAGTTTAAAGTGTTTGTTTTCTATCGGATTTTGGTTTTCTATGATATCAACAAACGTAATCATGCATGCGAGGCTGTGGGCAAAAGCACGTTACTAATATTAAAGAAATGATTTTATGAGCAAATAGGGTGAACATATAAACGCGCCTAAAGAGCTACACGTGCCGCAGTTATCGAAATTTATTATTCGTTGTATGTAGAATCTTGCACACTTAGTAAGTTGTACATGCATAGGTGCATCAATAAGTAACTCTCCACTTCGATAATTTTAAAATTTGATCATTCTTACGACCTCAGTATGTTAATGTGTAGGTACGTTCGCCCATAAAGTGAAAACTTATTGTCATTTTTAATGTCAATTGCATTGTATGTTTTCTGCCATTGATATTATTGAGTTAAACTTAAAGTAGCTTACAAAGCTACGTTCAGAAACTTGAAATTTTAATCATGTGAAAATCTGTCACATATAATTTCTTCTTCTTCTTCTTCAGCCTTTGGATATCCACTGCTGAACATAGGCTTCCCCTAAAGATTTCCAGACCAACCTGTCAGAAGCGGCCTGCATACAGCGAGTTCCTGTGACTTTTACGAGGTCGTCTGTCCACCCGGCCGTCCAACGCTGTGCACTGCGTGGCCTATAAATTATTTTTAATAATTTTATAACAAATAAAAGAATGAATACTTTCTCCGGATACGTTTAGTATGCGTATATTAGACAACATTTTTTTCATTGCATATTAGCGGGATATAAAAAAGACATTTCTAAGTTATACATCAGTACTAAAGATTATTTGTTCGTATAGGTAAATTATGTTTTATACTTCATCAATATCATCAGGTGGTTTACTTTATTGCTTCGATGCTTCACTTTTATTCTAAAATAAACTTCAGCCAAATTTAATCTAAAATGAATTTACATCACGAAAAGGAAAGGGTTTCCACAAGAATTTCAATTTCATCAATAGTTTTAACAACAGCTTTATATTTATATGTTAGCAACAAGTAAAGGAAGCGAAATAAATAACTTGTTATTCATAGAGAGCAAAACGTGATTGTTTTAATACGTTTGGTATTGGTATTGGTTGTGGGCTCATTTCTCTGCACTTAGACCGTTGAACATTGTGCATGCCGTAGATGTCAGATAGAAGTTTAGCCAGCCTAACTTCGACCAGAAGCGCAGGATCCTCCTGGTGTCTCATCAGGCTTCTTGGAGCGACCGCGGTGCGTCGAGGATTTCAGTCTATTGTGTAACTACGCCTTCGCATTCCACGATGACATGGGAAGCTGTTGCGTCGGCTGACAGACATCCTCTACATAGGGGATTGTCAGTCAGACCTAGAACATAATTGTTTGTTAAGTGTCCAGTGACAGTAGGACTATGCGTAGGATTGTCCTGTCTAGTGACAGCTGACGCTTAGTTATGCTAGTATCCGGGTGTGGCACCTTTTCCCGGCATTGTCTGATATTCAATACGGTCTAATAATACAACCTAGAATTTAATTTAAAAAAGTTAGGTTTCACCAGATTTCATATTTTTAACTTATTAATATCTACTTATTGTTAATAATGTGAAAAGTAGGCGACGACAATTAAAACCTCCTTGTTGACCTTCATCGAGTAAAACTTGAAATGTAAACATAGATACTGGTAAAAAAATATGACTCCGCCAATCATATATACACGTTTCCAAACCGGTTATATTGCAAAGGCTATGAGTTCACCTTACACAAAAATATGCGTAACCTATGAAATATATCTAACTTTTGTTTGTTTTTCATGACATTCTGATATTTTTTCTCATAATATAAAAAATATTCAAAATATTCAGTATTTTCTTCAGTTACATTTGAAAAAGATAAAAAAAAATAATATAAAGTAAATAATGTTTTTTTATTAAATATCAAATATTGTAAAGTTTAGAGATATCACAAAAATATTTTTAAAAAGGAAAATGTATCGTGTGCACGAATAAGATCGACGTTGCAATTAACCCACACAAACATAACATTTCATTTTCTCGGTGTGCTTACAAACTCCGCCCTGAATATATTTTGTCCAATCGGCGACCGCTGCAGGCATAGATCGTTGTGGTCGCACGCCTCATGTTTTTCGTCACGGAACAACGACTCAGGCGCGACTCACACATTGTTAATGTAAGCGTTCTTCGTTTCAAAGATACCGGATCGGAGGCTTCATGCTGTCTCGTTTTAACACCGGCTTGCATCGATGTGACAACTAAGAAGCAAATTTGAAAAGAACTGTGCAAGAAATTGACTGCCTCTAATTTACGATATTCAACATACAAGAAACATGATCATGTGTGAGAATTTTGCTTCATTCCCCTAGAAATAAATGATCAGTACACTTATTTTGACGCCGGCGATGCGCTAGCTCATACAAACAATCGGCTGGTGGAAAGAGACAGACGATCTGAAGCTGCGCCGAAGGCTGTGGAGGCGGCCAGTTTGACCATTTTTTGTTGGACCGTTGATTGTGAAAGATTACACTTGAGAGTCGAAATACATCTTTACATCACACGTCAGTGGGCACTGAGCTGTCTTCAAAGTAACACGGATTAGACACACGCAGTTTTTCTTTACGTCATTATGTCTGCGTTTATGCTGTGATAGTGAAAGACTGAAAAAGTGACCGTCCGGGACTTTTGCTTGTGTTTGAACGTATTCTTGCTCTTGGAACAAATTATTTAGTATCCTGATTTAAGAGCTTTTGGCGTCCATGGCTGTGTCAACACTGAATATGACACCGTACTTCACCGGCTACTCATTCCAAGGTATGTTTTATCTATATCTTTTATTGCTTCTTCAATTACATCTACTGAATATTCTTTAAGATTGACACTATCAAATGTCAAAGTATCAACTTCATCAATAGTTTTTGTATTAATTTTCCTGTACAGCTTCTCCGTAATAATTTGGATTTTTTATCATTTTAGTCCAATTAATATTGTTTTCTATTTGTTGCAAACTGTTTATTGATTGTCTTCCTTTTAGGAATACTAAGTTTATGAAAGTTTCAAATTACTTACAGTTTGCAATACCATATTGTATTTTGCTGCTTTTGTATCCCTGCAATTCTCCTTTCATATAAAAAACTTGTGAATGATTTAAAGTTGTTAATCAATAAACACAGACTATAAATTTAATGGTGATTTTAACTGTGATTAGAGGTTTAGCAGCTGATTATTAGTGATCAATTACAAAAAGTAGAATTTTGTTAAATGACATAATAAGTCCAATAACAACTCTCAACGAACCAAAGGGTCCGAGACGACCATAAAACTATAAAATCACGAAGATATTACAAAATGTTTTTACTGCTACCAATATAACCATATTTTATCCTCACGCGTCGGTGCCAGGGTCTCAAGAAAGATGTACAATAAAATCCAACCATGTTTTTTCGTCTGTAACAGAACCTCGTTTAGGCAACACTTTCTGGAATGGTCAAGGACCGTAAGAAAAGCTAATTGTTTCTATTTCAATAAAAATATTTTGTCACGACTCTACTATTGTTATATTCTAGCAATTCTTTGAACGAACTTGATCTTAATCGAAGATAAATGAACTTAATGATTGATTGCTTTTAGAAAATGTCTGGTTATTGTGACATGAAACTTTTGATTGTCTATTAAAAATTTTATCCGATGTTTGTGTTTAATAATATTAGGTGTCCTTAAAATAAAATTCAAAGAAAATTAGAAAGAAACAGGTTTAGTACGATTACTGGATGTCGCCAAATTTATCACCATTTTTATAATTTTGATTAATTAAGTGAAGTTTGATAAAATTGGTCATGTTACACTATTGTCATTTTTTTATAATGTACAAGTAAAATTCATGAGTAAGTAGGTAGACTTTGTAAAAGAGAGCAGTATGAAATATAGTAAATACAAAATGTAAACTAAAATAATTTCTGTATATGCATGTAGGTTAAAGTTATTGATATGGATACGTGTGTCGAGTATCACAACTACACAACTAATTTGAATTAGCATGTCACATACATTAGAATATACACTTTAATACAGTGTCTGATTTTCATAATGTATTATGGTTTATACTTAAGTATAGAGCTTAAGTGTATTACGCCGTAGACAACACAGCACAGTAGGTACAGATCTGGAATTTAAATTTATTTATATATATCATTTTAAATTCCAGATTTTTAATTCCTTTTTTTATTCCGCCACGCAATGTGCCACACTGCACCTGATGGTAAGCGCAGTGCCGTCTAGTTAGAGTATCAAGTAGCAAGAGACAGTCTATCCCTCGCTACTCAACACAATCATGCCGTCCTGCTGTTTAGCTTCTTTACACTATGCCTAAAGGACCCTAACAAAAAAATTCTGACTAAAAGCTGTTGCACAAGCTTACTCGGTATATTGTCAAGCAAAAACTGTTCTTCTATATTGCGCTGTATCGCGTCACCCGAATCAGCCTTATTTGAGAACATTTTTCTGTTAAAATTGCTGATCAAATTTTAATGCCAAACTTATTATAACGTACAGGTAACTAAGCATCATGAAGGTTTTGTAATGTGTGAGCTATAGAAACGAGTATGCCGACGCGCCTGAAAATTGTATTCCAAAATTATACATACAATTATACATTTGATGTCGCTGTGATAAGCTGTGCTGTGTCACCTACATCTCAGCATGTGCTCAGCGTAATTGTACTAAAACTAGGTATGAACGTGGCCATGTAGGCCGAGAATATAATTATTATGCTAATACGATGGTGCTATGGCAGAATCTGCTATATAGTTAAAGTGAAATATACTAAATAGCTGTTGCTCGCGGCTCCGCCCGCGTGGATGTTATGTTTGGGGGAAAAAGTATACAATACAAAATACCAATATTCATGCGTTTAACTTAAAAATGACGGATTTTCATACAAACTTTCATTCCCTATTTTACCCTCTTAGGGGCGGAATTTCCAAAAATCCTGAAACATATATTTTTTCTTTTTAACTAAAATGCCAAATACTAATTTTCATGAATTTAACTTCAAAAATTACGGATTTTCATACAAACTTTCATCCCCTATTTTACCCCCTTAGGGGTGGTATTTCCAAAAACCCTTCCTTAGTGGATGCCTACGTGATAAAAGGTACCTACTGTCAAAATTTCAAGTCTCTAACCCCAGCCGTTTAGGCTGTGCGTTGATCGATCAGTCAGTCAGTTTCTTCTTTTATATATACAGATGTTACCGAGACTTCAGAAATAGCGGGACAAGAACTAGTATGAAATTAATAATAGTAGAATAAAACAAAAAAAACATAAATAAATATATATAAAAAATGTATATAAATAGTTCAAAACTTAACTAAATTATTTAACTTCAACCCTTTTATCCTATAAAAATTTATTGCCATAACGGGTAATTCTGCTGTCTGTCAATACTGTTACAAGGACGCATTGACCAACTCTACTTTAAATATAACTTTTGTATTTGTTTCCTAACTTTTTGTGACAACAAATACACTTTTGTTACAAAGCGGATTAAAATAATCAACACTATCACTATCTCAAGGCAATCTCGAACTCTTTAGATAGAGTTGCAATTTTTTTTCACATTGAAACTGCTTTTTGTGTTTATTCTGATATCATTGACTCATTTACTGAACCAGTTACCAACATGAATCCGTCTGAAAGAAACGTAAGGTCAATGAAATCTAAGTATAAAACTAAGTCTATAAATAATAAAAAAAAGAAATGAGGTAACTAATGGCTATACGCTGCTGGCTTTGGCTGGTGGTAGGATATTCTTATTAGTCCGGATAGCGACCACCGTACACAGGGTGTAAAACACACCATAGTCGCACACGCAAGTGTGTCGCGTTCCGGGGTCAGCCATTGTACATCCGGTTTTTGTCGGGACTCTAGAGTTGGGGTACGATGACACTAGACCCTTCGACTGCTTCTTCACCTCCTTGCCCCATGGCGTAGTGTGAAGAAGCTACAGACTACGCCATGCAGGGCGGCATAATTGTATTGAGTAGCGAGGGATAGATTGTCTCTCGCTACTTGGTACTCTAACTGGACGGCCCTGCG
Organism: Laothoe populi; assembly: GCA_905220505.1. NCBI lineage: Eukaryota > Metazoa > Arthropoda > Insecta > Lepidoptera > Sphingidae > Laothoe > Laothoe populi. The sequence continues at coordinate 9,282,612 of HG992164.1, read as the reverse complement.
TTTACCATCAGGAGCAGTGTGGACACTTTACCGTGCCAAAATAATAAAAAAAATTCGCTAGATTTCACGATTGTTTTAAATGAAGCTCCTCCAGTAAACATATAGACTATAACATTATGAAAATGAAATATTATGAGATTAATTTCCAAATTCAACGCATTAGAATTTTTTTATGGCTTAATTACAAAATTTGTAAAATTTTCACTAATGTCCTGTATGTATCTATGTAGCTATATCTTGCAATTAAACAACCATTTAATAATTTAATTTTTATTGAGTTCTGACTAAATTTTATTTTAATTATTATAGTTTATTTCTGGGTAAAACTATAGTTTAACTAGCGAAATTTGACTAATTTTAATGGGGTGATTCTATTTCGATCAGTATCTGACACAGACTCTATATTGTTAAATCGTTAAACTATCTTTATATACCGCAATATACTTGAGGTCCGAGTGTGTGGAAAATCATATTGTAGAATACTTTTTATTAAAGTGCGCAATTCATCGTTACTTCAGAATTAAATATGCCATTGTTTCCCCTACGGCTTAAGTTTAAGACCGACCCAAAGGCTCACCGCTTATAAATAATAACGAACGCTGCTCCAAAAAGCACTCTCTCTGACGTTTTTACACATAAATCATTACCATACGAAAACATTTCGACTGTATTGTTAAAAATGTCACTTCAACTTATGACCTGTTTCGTCTAAGCTAAATTAAAAAGAAAGAGATGAATGCATTCTGACAGCTCGGGTCGGAAAGAGATATGAGGAACTTTAAAGCATGCCGACGGCATAAGTATATACGTGTGTTCGGATTCATAAATACATTCAAACGCTTTTGGACCTTATTACGGTCATATGAAAATGAAATTTACAAACGCTGTTTTGGCAGAGTCAATTTATGAATTATGATTTGATATTTGAATGATATATGTGTGAATTAATTTAATTAGAATAATGGCAATATTTATAGCGGTATTGTAGTTATAAAAAATAGTAACTTCTTGTAATTTATTGCGCTACCAAATTAGTATAATGGTAGAATTTTACTTCGATAAAACTTGAAGTTTAGAAGAGCTTACCATAAAGTTAATATTTGAATAAAATTAGAATAAAATGTTACAAAATACGAAGTACCGTACTTATATAGCATGAATCATCGGACAACGCGTGTGGACGCGCAGCGGCGAGATGCCCTTTATGAGTTATTAAAAAATGTCTTGAATTTTTAATTCGCCCCCAAATTATACGACTCTGAATTATAAGAAGAGATTAGTGTCCATAATCCGTTCTGATATGCCCACGGTATCAGAAAACATTTGTTCAATTCTTTAAGACGACGGAGATTATGTAGAAATTATACACGATAGTGATTTGTAAAAATTTAACGCATCAATATTCAGTGCAGATTATTGATTGAGCATTTATAATTACAAAATAAACCCACGTGCCTGTACAGTAACCTCTAAGTAATTTTTTTAAGCGGTTTGTAAGATTCTAAAAACTGTATCAATAGCCGCTTGTGAATAATCGATGAGTAATAAAGGCACTGAGCCAAGTACAGACTGTGAGACAAAGTAGAAACAAGTTAAGTAGATATGTGAGTTAACAGCGATATTAGTTGATATAATGTGTTCGATGAGCGGTGGGTCAGATGGGCCCGGGGCTAGGTGACGGACGCGCTGATGTCGATATCGATCGCCGACTAATACACCTTGTAATTTTCTCCAACGAGCCTTTACCAAACCGCATTTATTTATGCATCTAACGACTTATTTAGGCATCTAATGTTTTACCGAATTTATTCAGTAATAACATTTGTTTTTATTGTAATCAAGAGCCAATGCTTAATTATGCTTGATTTTTAGCTCAATTATAAAGCAACCTTCGTTATGGAATCATTTGATTTTTGACCTTTATAAGGAGTTGTGTGGCATAATGAAGGTTTAGTCGCCGAATGCCGAGCTCTGAGTGCCGACAAGCGGACGAGCGGGCACATCGTGCACGCACACAGCTCCGTGGCACGGTGCGGCGCAGCGCGAGCGCAGATCAAAGGCACCGACAGGCTCTTTTAGCCGCATAATATGACGCGCCCCCCGCCCCCGCCCGCGGCCGGCGAAATGCCTCGAACAACCTCCAGGGCGCTTACTTGCCATTACTTATGCCGATCTATTAATAAACAAATTGATATAACGGATATTTACAGCGGAAACTTTCATCTCGAGTATGTTATCGTCGTAAAAATTGGTTTCTTATGAACGTTTGTGCCGCTTTGGATGCTCTGCGGTTAGTAATGGGAAATGTCGCGTACACTGATAAATTAATAACAATTGAAATACTATGTTTTATCGTTTACAGATTGTATATCTGTTGTTTATAAAGATTTCATAAATCATCATCTTATGTAAAGTTTAAACCATTGTTCAGGAGCGGGGAATAAAAGGAGCGGTTAAATCCGACGTTAAAATCTGTTACGATGATTATCAACATTTATTGTACTGTTAAGATCCAAATCTAAATAGCCCCGGGCTATGGGCGTACTGTCTTTCGCGACAATGGCATTACGGCACTTTTCGTTTTGAAGAAAAATGGGTTTGTTTCCTTTTACTGAATATTGACCTTGTGATCATTTAATCATTGAAATTACTGTTATTTTTTTATCTCAGTAATTTGAGTTTAGGTATTTACATATTATGTTTAATTAGTGTAAATCGATTTAAAAGAAAATCTGTATTTCATAAAAAAGTTAAAAGGTTGCAAACGGATTCTATAGCTGAATACGACCAAATATCATTGTTCCATAAAAATTACGTAAATTCACCACAATTACCGTTTGCCAGCGCTCCGAGAAAACTCACGGGCGATAAACGTTCGCCATTAGTCAAGCATTAGTTGCTATCCAAGAATACCGACTACATTTTATACCACATTTATATTTACTATGATTTTTATGAATTTATAATGATAAATATTAATAATAATAATACTAGCCCTGTATTAAACATTGTCCCACTGCTGGGCACGGGCCTCCTCTACTAATGAGAGGGGTTAGGCCTTAGTCCACCACGCACGCATGATAAATATTAATACATTTAATTTATTTTTATCAACGGTAGAGTCGTCTCAAACATTTTTGTAAACGATTTTTTTACTTTTTGTCGGGGGTCTAGAGTTGAGGTACAATGTTTGGCCGTTTTGCAGCCTTCTGAGTACTCTGACACTAGACTTTCGACTGCTTCTACACCTTCTTGTCTATGGCGTAGTGTGAAGAAGCAGGCATGTTTGTGTTGAGTAGCAGGGGGTAGATCGTCCCTCGCTACTCGATACTCTCATTGGACGGCACTGCGCTTACCATCAGGTGTAGTGTGATCACTTTGCCGTGCCAGGATAAAAAAAACTTGGATTGCTACTCATTGTCATGCGATTGTTGATCTGTTTGTTTAGAAATCAAGATCTGGCAAAAATTGTAGAAAAACTTTTCAATGTGTACCATAATTTTGCTTTCGAATTTAACATTGTTAAATTCCAATATTCATATGTATCATGAGGTATTATGATCTATTTTAGGTTGGATTTAGATCCGATTTCTTACAAAATGTTATTTAAATTTAAAGACCCTAACGTCACGTCGTATCGAAATTAGAACGAAGTGTCACGTCGTCTGAATTCCCTATAAAGATTTCCTTTTATTTTCTCCTGGGACCATTTTGTAAAAACAATAAGACTTTATTAAAATATCGTGGTAAAAATTTAAAGTAATTTTATGAATACCTTTTGTAAGCACTCTTTAAATAAGAAATCGTAATACTGACTAATAGTAAATACATAATACTGTAACAGTTTTCTTGCTTCGTCTTTATTGGATATTATGTCCAATTCAGGGTGCTCAATACATTTAATAATATCGAGAAATTAGTTCCCACTAAGTATACTAAATTTTATATCATGTCACAAATAAAAACATAATATTCGATAAATTCTTACTAACATAAAGGCATACAATTTATCTATTAAGTTATACCAAATTTTATCATTCAAATTATTTACACCCTCAAAGTATTCAACTGCAACAAACGATAACTGAATTTATTATTTTTGTAACAAGGCCTTTGTGAGGCAAGCGGCGAGCCACGTCAAAGAGTCCATTTCGTGTAAGAAATGAAAAGAATCCGTCAAATTAGTACATAACGCGTTATGAATACGGAATGAGGTCAAACAGGGCACTTAAAAACATAAGCTATTATATTGAAATAAAATATTCAGTTCCATTCATTACGTTGCGTAGGTAAGTATATATTATATTCGGCGGTGACGACCCGAAAGGCGTTGCCATAGTTTGAACAGTTGGCAACAGCTTCTATAGAGGGAGAGATACTCGTGTTTAAACAAATTACTAGAATAGGTTTTTGTCAATTCTGTTGCCGCTCTTTAAAAGAAAGTTTTTTCAAGACACTCATTTCGATAAATCTCGTATTAAAAATGTTTGTAAACAATATGCACATAAACAAAGGAGACCGGCGTTAATAAGCAGGTAGGCGTAAGCTGGTAGCTGTTATTAGGAGTCAATGTAAACATTAAGAACTCCAGAGCCCATTACACAAATGAGAATAAGCCGTTATATAGGTCGCGATGTAACTCGTACAAATGTATAATAGAATTGATTTGATTCGATGATGATTCGATTGCGCTACATTTTGTGGCTGCGGCGCGGCCACGCGACCACGGGCCACACAGAACAGTTTGAAGACTTGAAGAAGGCTTAATGGAATGACACAGCCTTTGTGAACGCCGCCCAATTCTAATGCCTATTCAGATGGCATTTCACCTCTCTTTGTTGCTTCATTTTGAGAGTAATAGGTTATTTTATTAGTATACAGATAAATTTTTAACAGCTAAAGAAATCTTACGTCTATAGAAAATGATATCGAATTGTTATTCGAGTTAGGTGTCACTACGTATCGAAATGAATTTATTTTGTTAAATGTTTCCTTGTCGATCGAATTAGATTTAACATGCTTTAGAACTCTGATAACCTTTTGGAAATTGAATGAAAGTATTTTCTTGTTTACAGTTCCGTAACAATTGTATCCGTGACGGGGCAATTTCTTCAAAATATTGAAAATAAATATTGTTTGTAGTTGATTAAAATTATAAAAATCATGCATGTAATGCTGTTTATGCCAAAACAGTTCTGAGAATTACATTAATTTCATGCGAAAACATAAAGAGTCGAGACACTAATTAAGTTTTCTGAACCACGACCAGACATCGTAGAAATAACAGTACGAACAGTTATCGTTGGCATGTAACTCATGTGGAAGGAAAGCGGCGTGGCATGTGACGTAAAGCCTCATATAAATTTTACTATAGGCACATTAATGTCGCTACGTGAAATTGATTTGCAAGCAGAAACATATTATGATTGTGAAAACGGGGTTTACGATTTATTTACACAATACGATATCGACACTGAACATAACAAACTATCAGCATACAGTTGACCGGAGCCTGTAGAAAATTTGATACCAATTTTTAGATGTGCTGCCATATAGGTATAGTGAGTAGCGTGAATATTTACACCTCTAATGGATTTGCCATCGCTTGAATGACAATCGGTTCAATGCTCAACTGAGCATTCATAATTGACATTAGCTTTAACAGTCTCATAAATTCTTAAGAGATATTTTAATGGACACCCAATAATTGAATGCATATGTTAAGATTAACTGCTGTATTGCTTTCAACAAATAAGTTAGTGTGCGGTTTAGATATCTTTACGCGTATTGCATTCATAACTTTTATTAGCCGTCAAGCTGGTACTATACCTGCTAGTGCAAAAGCAATAACCTATGACATTAAACGTTTCAACCGACTCACGAGTAAATGAAAATGCACAAACAAAATAATCCGAATATTACGGATTAACGTAGATTTAGTTCAGCTGGAGACAGTTACGAAACCATAGCCACTCAAATAGAAAACAAGATTCGTCAATGCAAAGATGGAAGGTTAAGAAATCCAATCTCTGCCGGACAATGGTCGTGATAACCCAAAAGTACTTCGAAGGTTGATGAAAATGTGATTGTTAATTAAAGTTGACACAGAAATGCAAATGGTGAATTCAAAATCTTCATTTATGCGGTCACGGTTTGCATCTTACGCTTAGCATTAAATGATTGACTCTGTTTCAATTTCGTCTAACACGAACGCGGCGGTTGAACGAATCGGAACACGATTATGTGATTGTGAGAAAAAATTATATTTCACTGTGCAGCGATATCTATGTCTAATGTTTAGTGTGTGATTATGGTTTGAACCGACGAGTCTGTTTACTACCATGAATAAAACGCGTGAGTATATTGTTATACATTTTAGAATACCAAACGTCTCACAAGACATTTATCCTGAGGAATTCGTGAAAAGTGAATTAAGTATTACTTCGTGGTGTATTTCTTGCATGCTCACGAATATCATAAACATACTATGTGTAAAATACACCGATTATTTATTCAATCATGATGTTCACTGGTATTTTTGGTCTTTTGTGTCCACCAAACTCACCATCAGAGTTATTCATAATCTTACTGTCGAGTCAGAGAAAAAAAATAACAACATTACGCGGTAGCCAATATTTTTTGTGGTTCTTATTAAGATTATTATTTAAAGTTTGCTTTTATATACCACCCGGGTAGCGGTTTTGTTAAAATCAAGTTGCGCATGATCTAAAATGCTTCCGTATGATTAGTTACAAATGAATGTTTGAATTTGTCCTTAACTCCACCTCCCTTTACTCTAATAGTGTTCAAATATTTGCGAATTCTATTACTCCATTGTACATTTGAGATGTCTACACATACTAGTGTATTGTGTTCCTTTTCTGTATTGTGTGTTACTTTGATCCTGTTAAGATCGTGCTCACTATTATATTTGATGCAAAGTTTGTGCTGAATATTTTTAACATTTGTCTAATAATAGTATCATAGCTGAATTTTAATTATCCTGAGATTAAAATAGGTCACATTAAGATTAAGTAGATCATTGTGACGGAAATAATATTAGTTAATTAACCACTAATCATGACGAAACGTTTAATCAAGTGATGCGATATTCTAAAGCCACCCACATTTGTATAGCGGTGTTATTATGGACACGTTATGCGTCATAAATATTTCAGGAACATAAAATTAACACTCAAAAACATGGGTTATTGAGGCACCGCAACGTCTACAGCGATCAACAAAAAATAAGAGAATCTCTTGCAGAACCACGCTGTGCAGTGCATGCAGGTTCATAATAAAAAACGTTTTACCGTTAACGAATTATCAATTTTGTTCCCAAGCTGCTATAAAGTCCATTTTTGAATATCTGGTGAATGAATCCCATCATTTAGAAATTTCGATATGGTTTGATGCTGTTATGAACCCTATTCTGATTGTGTTATGAGATATATTTACGTGCGTTGTGGTAACGCGCCTCGGTTTCTGGTGGTATCAAAGGACATACTTGTTGACATGTTGTCTAATTGATTAGTAGGACCCAGCAGGGGTCTGAGGCATTATATCTTTCGGGACTTTTGAGGAATTATTACAAATTGATAAACTATAAATAGCTCTAAAAGTGGTAGATGCCACTGTTATGTTTTTTGTTGGGATGATTTTGTGTCAATCAAAGTCATATCAGATAGGAATATTGATGGTGTTTAGATTATGAGTATAATTGAAGATTCATGTTGGTGGAGTATTAATTAATTTCCCTAAATCTACTTGATATATCATCTCGGTAGGCAACATTGGACTCAAAAAACATAATAATTAAATTTTTTGATGTGCTTATTAGTATGAACACTGATACAAGTTAATTTCGATCCAAAGAAGAATCATGGCCCACTCCTAGGCAGGGGCCTCCGCTACTAATAAGAGAGATTAATACATTTTCTTCATGGAACATGACATATCCCACTTTAATCCAATAGAAGGCACATATAAATTTTTTCAATAGAATCTGACATGCGTTAACAATGGTGTTGCAAAAATCGTCGACCGGCGGCTTCCTTTGACGTTAGGTGGTCCTTCAACCTCTGTGTGCCGAGCACGAGTGATGTGATTATAATAGCGACACAATAACTCATATATTATAATAAATCTCTATATTACAAAATATTTTATTTTTCGAGATTTCATTCGCAATCAGTTTCGAACGATCGACTTAATTATCGTCGACTATACCCATCGAGATAAAACGTTAATTAAATTTTTGATGACTTTCTTTTCGATGCGAATAATCGAGAATCGATACATCATTCATACACGAAGGATATGATTTAGGCATCGATTTATGTGTCTTTTGTTCAATCGTACAAACTAAAGAACGATAAGTAGTTACCAATAAACGCCAGAAATAACTTAAGTGTTGTCGTTTCTGGTTGATCGCGTCCGTGTTAATAGAAATTGGATACTCTTGCTTGAGAACACAGGCAATGAAACGTAAAATTACAAGGTGATCGAGGGCTACCGATGACGTACGTATTATGTGTTAGAGACGTGTATCAATCGAACAATTACTTTCAGACGTGGATAATGTATTGTTGCTATTGATGCTTTACGCATATTTGATTTTAATTCGGCTACTTGTATGTGTGGTACAGTATGTTAAATGTATTTATTTTTTAACATTGATAGCGAAGGGCTTTGTTATATTTAGGCTGTTATGCTTTCCCTTGAAATAAGGCGATATTTTTATTAGTCTGAGTGATGAGAAGAAAACGTCATTCACCCGATAATTTTGTGATCGTCACATTTGCCCGTATAAACAGCGGCAATACTACTCATAATTTTAGAGTTAGAAAATACTGTATGTCAAGACATTGCGTTACTTCGAACCATAAAATCTTTTAAGTCTTTGGGTACTACTGCTCGGTGGCAAAACAAACCGGTGATACATACAAAATAGTATTTTGTAACATTCATTCCTCTTTGCTCTTTTTGAAGTGAAAACTGCAGTAGGCGCGTTGGCACTTTTGGGATGGGAAAAAGCACTGAACTCGCGTGAACATCTCGTTCAGATTACTTTACTTTTGACATAAGCACGCTTATGAAGTTCTACAATTATTGACAAGCAATCAAAAACAAAAAAAGTTACGACTTCATGGGCGCTGTTTCAAAAAAGAACACAGTAATTTCAAAGTATTAAGCTTTCACATCTGCCGGTAGACATCATGACTGCCTATGTTTTTTTAAAACTTATGGGAGGTATTATTATAATTCAAGGTCTATAATATCATTTTTATTGACTTTGCAAACGAATATTGAGTTTAATCGCCAGAATAAGTCTGTGATGGAACAACGCTCTTCATTATCAGAAATTTAGCTTATCGAAATGGAATATATTCCCGACTCACCAAGCGTGTGTTGTATTATTATTAGAATACATAATCTGAAGGATACATAGTAATATGATCCATCATTCGGGGCGTCAGGAGCTGCTTGTTGTATTTACTTGGCTTAGAATAAAATACTCAAAGTATCAAGTAATGCTACTTATATTTTGTTACAAAGATGATTGGTACTAAACTGTACATTCAGTTTCCAGTATTCTTGTTCCTGTTTATATACGCAAAATCATGCACAATAGACATTAATTGCAGCATATGCCTTTAAATTAGACATTAACCGTTAACGTTAATCACCTAATAAAAAAATAAAAAAAAACTAATAAAAATTATTTCTTTCTTTCTTTCTAAGAATGACTTATTTTTTTATCCTACAATGGCAAAATGACTAGACTGCACCTGATGGTAAATATGACGTCGACTGTCGAGGGTCATTCTTTGACGGTCTTTAGAATTAAACCGACCTCAAGGGTATACACAGGTGACCCCAGAACGCAATCTATTAGAACGTGCCACTGTGGCGAGTTATCACCACAGTAAGATGGTAGCTATACGGTCGGGTACAAATATAAACAAATAAATACAACATTCAGAAATCACACACATAGTCCTGACCCAACACTAGGTCAAATTTGTACCGTGGTTATTTATAATAATGTGGGACTACCCACCACATCCAGACGCTAAACAAATATTTGCGGACCAAACAAACGATTGTCTTTATGTGGGAATCGAGCCCATATCGTCTCGTTTCATAGCCGGCTACTTGCCCGCTTTGCCACGGAAACTGTAAATGGGTGTAAGGGTGCCTGAATATGTATCAGGTAACATACCACCAGCATTGGTGTTAAAAAAAACGTTTTGTTACAGGTCAGGGTCGTATGAACCAGTTAGGTGGAGTGTTCATAAATGGAAGGCCTCTACCTAATCATATCAGGCTGAAGATTGTGGAGATGGCTGCAGCGGGAGTGAGACCCTGCGTTATCTCGCGGCAGCTTCGGGTCTCGCATGGCTGCGTCTCTAAGATCCTTAATAGATATCAGGTAAGGTTTTGAAGAGTACTATTTTGTTAAATGTTGAAAAATTAAAACACACACAGTAACAAAAAGTTCTGAATTTAAATGTAATGCAATCACGAGTCGTAGAATTCTTTGCTGCGAACTTTCAATCAAAAAATCTTTGTACCTATAATTATATATTGCTCGATTACTTACTATTCAATTTATCTTCGTATATATGTTACAAATCATCTTTGATGTTTCTACAAATATGCAGGTTTTATACAAAACAACATATATTTTGAATATTCAAAATCTTCTTAAAAAATCAATACTATTCTCTTCTTTAATGTGCGAACCTTACTGCTGCATTCCGTCGCTATAATGGCCATGTTATTCATATTATTCATTGGCTGCTGATATCTATAAATCATCTTTTGTTGTGGTCCATAACTTATAATTTGCTACCTGCCTATGGAATACTAATTTAGTTATGTGTGAGGCTATCCATATGTGGCCGTTTTTATGCATTTTTTATGCGTATTTTACATTATAATATTACAGTATAGTGACCTTGAGTTTGACTTTTCTAGTATGTCGTAAGAGTGATCTGAGATACAAAATGAAACAAACATTCTAACATACTTTTTTGTCCCAGGAAACTGGATCTATCCGGCCAGGTGTGATTGGAGGCTCAAAACCACGAGTAGCAACTCCAGAGGTTGAGAACAGGATCGAAGAGTTGAAGAGACAAAACCCAGGTATATTCTCCTGGGAAATTAGAGATAAACTAATAAAGGAAGGCATCTGTGATAAAAACACGGCACCGTCAGTCAGTTCAATTTCGAGACTCATAAGAGGAGGCAAAAGGGACGAATCAGATCCTAGAAGAAATCACAGCATTGATGGTATTCTAGGTAAGTCATACTTACCTTAGATTTTGTATATCATTTTAATTTTTTTTGTGATTCGTCTATGATTTGAGTTCCCGCTTAGACTCTTCTTGAACGTAAACAAAGCGTAGTGAAGTTTAGAGTGGGTTTAGTTCAGTAATCACTCCGTAGTGAAGCAGTTTGTTTGCACTTGACCACAAGAGAAATTCCAGAGAGAGGATTAGCACAACTTTATATTGCTTCGCTTTATTGTTGCCCTCGTTTGAAACAATGCATATTGTTGGATATTCAGGATTTATATTTAATTTTTCATAGCGTTAGGCAATGAAATAATCTGAAAATCCGTAACGAATGACATTCAATTATTTTTAAAGTTTCATAAGACCTTCTACGTAATGATGCGTATATAACGTGGCGTATCATCATAGTCCTTAACGCTGATTCGAGACCATAATCACTTAATTTAGTCCAACGTGTACTATTATTAAACATTTATTTTTATAATGAGATTGTCGGAACATTTGCAAACTTTACAAAATGGCGTATAAAGTTAATAAACCACGTAAAAGTGAAGAGGGCGAGGCGCGCGCACGCCACAGCAGCGCCCCCTGTGTCGGCTTCGAAATTGTAGGTTATAAAAATGAAATTAGTATCCAAAGGTATTATTATACCATCGCGTTTGGCCGCGAGGCTTGCATTACGACAATCTGTCCGTACTGCACGTCTCGTGGCGTATAGCTATCCAATATAAAATGGCGCTCCTAATATCCCGGTTCAGTGACGGAGCGCTGTTTCGCCGGCGAGATTCTGCGCACCGATAAGATTATGCATATTAAGTTGTGTACGGCTAAAATAATATCTACACTGGAAAAGCGGCCCTTTTACTGCACAACGTCGAGTATTGAAAAAACGCCGTCCGTGTCCGCTGACCGCTTCAACGGTACATTTGGATCGAGTAATTTTCGTAGGACCCATTTGCATACAGGTGCCTGCAAAAATATCCAAATATAAACGATAGTCGCGTAATGGAATTAATAACAGCCCATGAAAATCATACGGCAGCCTGGGCATTTATTCGACATCGAAGTGCCAGTAATATAGAAATTAATATACAAATCACTGTAATAAAGTAAGAAAAGAACGCCATCAGCTTCTCGGTAATCTAATTCTATTTCATTATCAACTAGCATAAAGTAATATTTATTAAAGCTCAAAAGAATTCATTTGTGGCTACTATAGACGTAAAGTAATGTGGTTACATTTAATTTAATCGAGGCCGCGTGTGGTCCGCCGGTAGTCCGACGTAATAGACATAGAACAAAACAAAATGCATCGTTAGAAAGCAACAATAAAGTGTGACGAAAAATTTTACATCAAAACATGACAGCCGTTAGCTAAACATTATTTTACTTTAATGTTGAAAATATCGCCGCCCTCTGGCAATTTAGCTGTTTGTACATAGTCATAGAAGGTCATGCCTATTTGGGTGACATTTTATTTATCACTGCAGGATTTCCTATGCTTTATGCACCAACAAAATATTTCGCTTTGTCTTAAAAGGTCCATCATCTTGTGAAGACTCAGATACGGAGTCGGAGCCTGGAATCCCGTTGAAAAGAAAGCAGAGGAGATCAAGAACCACTTTCTCTGGCGACCAGCTTGAAGCTCTGGAGCGTGCCTTCACGAGAACTCAGTACCCTGACGTTTACACCAGAGAAGAATTAGCTCAGAAGACCAAACTCACCGAAGCTAGAGTACAGGTATATTCATTTAAAAAGGCGTATCAATGATAGATAGATATAATCAAACAAACCCATTGTTAGATCACGCTTAATTCCCGCCCCTACTGTCGTGTGGCGTGAAAAAGTAATGACTTTTATAATTAATTATGATTGTAACTGAGCTACCATATGTTGTTTCTCGCTACCGTTGTTTAATACGGTTTTTATATCTCATTAGTAACCGCAATAATAATACAATTCAACATTTACATAATCAATACCTTCATGGAATTTCAATTGACTGATACTTTGGCATTAATTAAATAAATATTGATGTCAAACAAATTGATTAGATTTTGCTGAAACCTATAAATCGATTGCCACCCTTTGGATTAACTCGGGACCTCGTCACAACAATTACTTGATTTGATTTGTTTCAAAACAAAAGTTTCAACCCAGTTTTCCAGTGCTAAATAAATTTCAGAAGTAAATAAATAACTTATGATTTTCCTTTGTTTAGGTTTGGTTCTCCAACCGAAGAGCTCGTCTGCGCAAACAATTAAATTCTCAACAACTAAGTGCTTTTAATACCATGTCCTTACAATCCGCTTTCCCGTCCGTGCACCAACAATACGAGCCACCATCGACGTTCAATGCTCAGTGTGCTTCCTGGCAACAATCTTATTCCTCAGCTTTAGGCACGAGTTCAGTATTGAATTCAGCATTAGCTCCATCTCTTCATCAATCTGCTTTAACCGCTCCCTCAGTCTGTCAGTCAGCTCTTGCTGCTTCATCTTTGCATCCTCCTACATCGACGTCATTTACATCAGGAAACTTAACGCCGATATCCCATTCTTCTGATCTCGCAACACCGTTGCATCCATCTACTGAGGCAACGCCACCAAGTTCAAGTCCTTCATCTACAAGTCCTTCGGCAAACCAGACCAGTGCAATTACCTATCAGCATTCTACGTACGGAAATCCCAATGAAGCAGTGACGCATCCGTATGGCTATGGAGATTACTCGAAGCAAGAACATGCTATGTCAGCACACAACCACTGGACCTCGAGGCAACTGAGCGCACATCCTCAGAACAAATTGGCCGAAGTCGGCGCTTGGCCAGAAAATTATAGGTAAGTTAATATATTTACGTGTCAAATCTTACGATTTTTTTAATCCCAGTGTAAACTTAGAAGCTTGATGAATTATTGATGTTGGACTGCTCATATTTCGAAGTGGATTATACAGATAAATATGCAATTATATTAAACCGACATCTATTGCCGACAATTTAAATAAGCATTTATTAAGACATGACTGTTTTAGTAATAATATGCTTAGGGTGATCATTTTAAATGAGTCATCGATGATCTTTGCGTATTACTCATTATTTGTCATTCACAAGGTTAATGAATTTGAGCGGCAATCGGTAGTAATTTAGTGGCTAAAGATTTGTATTGTAACGTCCGGTGGCTGTTGCGGGCGTGGAGCCTGATTGCAAATCGATGTGCATACGTTTTATTTCTTTTCACCTTCCTTTATCATTAGCCGAAGCGGCCGCTAATCAATTAAGAGTATAAGAAGTGGGCCATTATACGCCGCGCGGGTAGTTATTACAGCGCTCTCATCGTAATACGCCGATCTGATCGTGGATTCAATAGGGTTGAAATTTACAGAGAATTTTGATCGATTTTTAATTAAATTTCACTATTTTTTGTAAAACATCATAAACTTCAACTGCAAACGACTTTATTTTTTCTTCTGATAAAAGATTTACTGCTAAATATAAATTCAACTTTCTCAAGATGTGGCGCCTTATCTCGAGTCACAGCATTCTTCATTTAGTTTAAAAAAAATGTCTAAAGAATTTTTGTAATCAATAAGGTCATATGATAACAAAAGTATTTTCTAGTTATATTAAAAAGAATATAACATATGTATTATAACATAACGTATCATATAATATAACATAACATAACATATATACATACATACATATTTGTTAACGATTAAGCACTGTCTCTAAAAGGGTGCTAAGAAACTAGTGCGATACTCATATTTTTCAGAATATATAAAACGAAATATGATTTAAAATAACAGCGAAGAAACTTCTCACACCCAATACTCGGATTTTTACTCAATAATAAAGTCCTATCAGTACTAACATTTGCCTGTAGTTTATGTCTCTATTTCCCGTTTACATAAGAAGTTTTGTAGTTGAACATCAAAAGCGCCCGTCTACTTATCACTTTTGCATGTATCGATAGGATTTGTAACTTGAGGGAACCCATTCAATTTTTAGAGAGTGAATGTGAGAAATACATTGTCGCATTGTATTTAACACGGCGAAGACATTTATCAGCGTTATCGAGACAATGGATGAAGATAAAACTTACATTGGACCACACACAATATATGGCTTGCACAATGACGAACAACTAGTAACGTATGGGCTGGCTACGATCGTGACGGCGCCTCTTATCTGGTCCTTTTCGCGGTTTGATTGACGTAACTCTTTCTTCAATATTTTTATTGTTGTCAGTAGACATTGTGAAGATATATTTTTAAACAGTTTATCAATTTTTATAAGACAAGCTGTAGTAAAATAGTAGCTGCAGCACTATGCAGAGTTTTAACCTTTTTAGTTTTTCTTTTTAAAGTTTGTTTGTATTGTTATTTTTTTTGTTTTAATTTTCAAATAAACTTATTCCAGCTTTCGTTTTAACTTTTACATGATCGTCTGTGAACCGAACATTCATACCAACTTTTTTAGCAGCCCTGTATAAACTGTCCCAATGCTGGGCACGGGCCTCCTCTATCATTATGAAAATTAATAGGCATTGAATAAAACGATTATTTTCAATCATATCAAGTGAATGCAGCTTGTTTATGATCTATGGGTTCATATTCCTTATAAGTAAATTAAAGGGGTTTGCTGTTTATAGAGAATATAATTTGATAGCTATATAAACGTTGGCAAAGGCATCATACGAATATGATTTGACATGGTTCAGCCAAGGTTATTTTAAATACAAAACATAATCAGAAAGTATGTCTTAACCTATGTTAAACATCAGACGGAATTTCATATGAATGTTCACGTTCTATAAATGATGTTTAATTTACAATTTATAATTACATTAGTCTTTTTTATAATTCTCTTCACATTCAGTCTAATCTCGGTTACGAATACCACCGTAAATCAATTCTCGAATTTAGAAAACTTTTTGCGTAATCAATTGCTGCAATCGTCATTCATGGCTTACGGTTCACTCCTTGACCATGTCTATCTCGAAACTGTAAGGTTAATGATTTTGGCATTCATCTTGAATTTGGCAACTAAACGGGACTAATGTTACTTACGTTTTTTTTCTCATTTAACTTATTTATATATGTTTGTTCATAATTATCGTATTAACGTATTTCTAACTATTTTAACTATTTTTCATTTATGATATCATTCTATTTTTATATTATATTATCCTCCATGTCGCAGCGGGCCAAAAACCAGTTCCGAAAAGAGAGGTTGTGGGTTCAAATCTTACACTGACTCTAATGTTTGTGTTACAGTAGTTACGGTCTGGGTGTGGTGGACCGTAACTACTGTAACGACACAAATTTGACCTAGTGTGCGTAAGTGTCTGATTGTTAGGTATATACCCCATCGTCAAATTCAAAATCTATAGGTTTTAATTAATCCATGTAATCAAGACCCGTTATCAGGGATTTGTGAAATTAGAAACCGACACTGCAATATGCGAATGAAACACAATGTGTGGATAAACACAAGTATCTTTGTGTAAGGTAAAGCGATTAATGAGAGGCCGAACGTGACGTTAGTGCACTGAACCCGCGCATTATACTGACGCTAACCTAGTATTAAAACTTATCTGCAGCTATTTGCATTCGACTTCCTAAAATGCACGGCTTGCGTGCGCCTTGTCTGTTCTACCGCTTTCCAGTCGAACGCCTTTGCACACTTGTATATTAGTTATTTTCCATGTTATGTTGTACTTCGATTGTATATTCAAATTGAAATCCTAAATATAATGTTTGCAACAGTTAAGGGTCAAATGATATTATGTTTCCCATAACTTTCTTTTTATATAGTATAGTCCGACAAACGAGCCAGTGGGTCACCTGATGTTAAGTGATCTCCACCGCCCATGAATATCCACAATACCGAAAGTGTAATGTATGCGCTGTCGGCCTTAAAGGACAGGAATAGGGATTAGGGAAGGGAAGGGGGAATCTGGGCCTCCGGATATCTCACTTACCATACGAAACGCGACAGTAAACTGACTTTACGTTGGTTTTCTGTGAGACAGTGGTACTACCCCGGTCGAGCCGGCCCATTCATGCTATACCACTTCCAAAATACACATAATACACTTCTATACTAATATATAAATTTGTATCGTCTGTCAGTACATTTGATTTATCCGATTTTGAGTGGAATATTCATTTTATGACTCGGTCGCAAGCAATTTACATGATTTTTTGCATAGTGGTGGACTATGGCTCAGAGAATAACATAGGCTACTTTTTGATGAGAATGACAAAAAGATGTAATAGCTTAAGATGACTCAACGGATTTTACAGGTGCAGTGTGGTCACTTAGCCGTGCCAGGATAAAAAAGTTATTCATTTTCTTTAAAACTACCCCGCGGGCCGAGCTGCGGGCAACAGCTAGTAGTATTATACTTCCTTACTTTTGTGTAATCTGGAAAGTTACAATAATAAATTGTATTATATATTATTTGGGATCATATGCGGTTGCGTGTTTCGTTACCCTTGGTAGATATCTCAACAACAACATAATGATAGAGTGCAAATCGCGTTTCATCGCAGGTTTTAGTCGTTTAATATTAATACGAGTACACTCATTCACCTGTCTTACTCACACGTATGAATATGTGTATTTAGGTTAACAACACTCATTACAAAAAGTGTATATATAAAAAAATCATTAAGTAACTTTAAACTTGTTTTTAAAGTTACTTTTATATTATTAGGAAATACGTACCATTGAACATCGCAAAGAAATATTTTGACGTCTTAGCGTCGGTAATAACGTTTTTTTCGTTAATGACCGACCTTGCGGTTTGCGTATTGCACAAATGGGCTTTAATAATGTATTAACCATTGAATTAAATCTATATTAAACTTTTATTATACAGTTGGTCACGAATCACTTCCGAAAATGTAGTACCAACTTGCATATCATGCAGAAGTTACCCAAATTACGTATCCCGGTAGACAACAGTATAAATTAAAGGCAAGTTTGTAGTCTTGCCCCTGTTATTATTTCTATTTCTAATGGACAGTGTGTAATCTCACCACTCAAATTGATATTTTGTTGATTTTTTAATACACTTATTGCTCTCCCACGCTTTGAGTATTTATAGATTGCCGTTACTGTATTAATGTTTGCATTCAATAATTGTTTATGCACAATTTGTTGGAATGATGGCTAATTGCGTACTTTGATTTACTTCAGTCATGTTTTAATAATCAGAGCGTGTATTTAGGAATTTACATTTTATAATATCGTATAGTAGATAATTTATTAGAGACAATATTGTAGGGAAATTATATGTCAATGGAAACCGCTACTCAATGGACTTATAGAGAGATACTTATAAATAAATACACACAACAGTCACACATTATCTTGTCAATAGGTCAAACCTGAGTCGTGGGTATCAAGAACTACGAAGTCTTACGACACATAACACCTAGACCCGAAAGAAATATTTTTGGATCAAATAAAAATTTGTCTCGGTGCGGGAATCGAATCCGTGGTCTTTCTCTCTGCCTACTCGCACGCTGCGCCATGGTTGCTGTGTTGTGTTAACATTGATCATAATCCCGCATTAAAGCATTGTAATATTTATAGTCTGACTGGCTCGGTGGCATGCGTTACGACTGCTGTACTTAGGTCTCGGGTTCGATCCCCGGGTCGGGTAGACTGATTTTGGGTTTTTCTATCTAGAAATTCTCAGTATTCAACCGGAATCTGGAACCTGTATGGTTATAGGCTCGCCCCCTATCACATTATTAGGCCGAAATTCGGCGAAGAGTAGGTGTACTGGTTACACCTCTGCCTACCCCTTTGGGGTTTACAGGCGTGAGTGTATATATGTAGTCTGACGTATAAATTCTTTGTTTCAGTTCCTTCTTCGGTACAAATGCTTCGCACTACGCTTCACACGCTCATTCCCCGACCGAAGCGAAGTCTGGATATCCTTATTTAGGACAACTCGGCGGCATGGATATGGGAAGAGTACATTAATATTTTGCACTGTAATTGGATCCTGTTAAGCAGAAAAGATCCAACTGACGTTTTCATACTTTTGAGTAAATCCAGTTTAAAGTTTGACAGCGAATTAAAAAAATGTACTATGCAGTAACTAATTGAAAATTAGTTGGGAAGTCAAAACGGAACAAGTTTTTTTAGGTAAATGTCATCAAACTGCCTGGATATTTTGTGCACATATGAAAGTTGATTTGCAGATTATGGCTATGTATTTAACTAGTTTTCATAGAAAATGTTGGTTGGTTCTTTTCTGCTTAACAGGGTCCAATTATCATCGAACATATACTTTTATGTACATAGAAAAAAATATAAAATCTACACTATAGTGAGACATATCATAAATGTGCCTTCTAAAAATGTTCGTGTTTTAATTATATAAAAAGTACACCGACTTCAATAAAAAACAAATTATGCGTCACTGTAAAATTTGATTGATTTTTCTGAGATCCCGTTATCAGATCCTGACATGGTGCCAATGGGACCACCTGGGAAGTATACCCTTTTAAACAAAAAAAGAATTTCTCGAATTGGTCCAGGCGTCTTCGAGTAATCGGGTAACATACATAAAAAAAAAAGATTCCTACGAATTGTTAACCTCCTCCTTTTTTGAAGTCGGTTAAAATTAAAAGATTGTGAAGCGAAGTCACTTGTAATCAAGCCAAGACTAAAATTGTATTCTACGTCTTATCTACGTTGTATTATAGTTTATGAGAGTCACGGTTCATAGATTTAATAATTATTTTTCATCGTATTATTCACGGTTCCTGAATTGTAAATTAAATATTGTAGGGTCGAAATTTATCATATATCTTAGCTTAGCGTGTTACTACATTTTATAAGTTGTTAAATATTGTATTTTAACGATTAAAATATATACATAGGTATAAGAATAACTTTGTAAAAAATAAGCAAATTTAAACTCTATTCTCTAGGTGCAGTTGCCAAATGGTCACGACAACTTTAATTTGTTTGAAAGACGTATTTATTTTTTATAAATAAACAGTTTCAGTACGAATTCAATTACAGCCTGAGATCTATTTTAGACGTAAAAAAATTAATTACATTGTCAGCCTGTTTTAAATAGAGAACTAACGTTTTGACGACTGTACTAAGTATCGATATTGTAACCACGCCTTAAATGAAGTTGTGATTTCTAATTAAAATATTGTATTTATTTTATAGGTACTGTATTGTAACTTAGCAATAACGTAGCGTTTAAGCACTTTGTATTATAACAATTTAGCCAAATAAATGCTAAATAATTTGAAAATACTTTTTTATTTTTGTACATACAATATGCTAGTTGACTGTTTTTGGGAAACCATTTATTTTATTCTTCATCGTCTTTATTAATAAAATATTGTCATTAATAAATATAAAACATACGTTTTCAAGATTTAATTTGCATTTGCAATAAACCAACTTAATTTTTTCCACAAAAACGCTAGGAACTGTCATGGCCTCTCGTGTGATGTGACCATCCGCAAAACTAATAGACGTTTGGCGCAGCGTTTAATAAATGTTCCGAACGGTGACGTCATGCATGACTGATTTGTGTTTCATATCACGTGACAAAATGCTTTCATTTTATTAACGTTTATGCGACCAATGCCATTGATATAGCAATAATATGAATGATCTATTCATATAATATATTTGTAACTGATCGCTGTCTGTACATGGAATATATATGAGAAAAACTATGGTTGGGGGTCTTTATTAACGCAATAGAAGTCAAATCAATAATTTTTAGAATGTTTGTTTGTTTGTCGGTGCCTTTGTTCGCGCTAATCTCAGAAATGGCTGAACCGATTCGGTCGTGGTTTTCACTATTGTATTGTGGTAAGCTTCACTTAACATTTATTTAAATCGGTTCATAAATAAAAAAGTTATATCAATTTAAAGAATCACATTTGTTCGAAAAAAATGCTATAATTAGTGTAAGATAAGATTGTCTCGGTAGCTCAGTTGTATCTGCATACGCGGTATGACTTCTGTGCGTGAAGTCACAGGTTCGATACCACGGTCGGATAAAATTACCTATATATTAGATTTTTCATCTTTATACTCAGTATCAGCCCGGCGTCTGGAATAGTACCCGGTGTGGCGATAGATTCACCTCCATCACTTTGTGGGACGGTAATAAACTCGCCGAAATGTGGGTGTACTGATTACACCTCTACCCGCCGGTTCGGAGGTTACAGGTGTGAGTGCTTTTTTTTTTATAACATAGTCCGACAAACGAGCCAGTGGGTCACCTGATGTTAAGTGATCTCCACCGCCCATGAACATCCACAATACCGAAAGTATCATGTATGCGCTGTCGGCCTTAAAGGACAGGAATAGGGATTAGGGAAGGGAAGGGGGAATTTGGGCCTCCGGATATCTCACTTACCATACGAAACGCGACAGTAAACTGTCACTTTACGTTGGTTTTCTGTGAGACAGTGGTACCACCCCGGTCGAGCCGACCCATTCATGCTGTATCTAAATACAATCTTAATATAATAATACCATCGGGTGCAATGTGGTCACTTAGAGGTGCTAGGATAACAAAAAAATCTAAATCGACATGTCAAGATTCTCCGCAAGTTAATAAAATCATCTAATACATTTAGATTTGCCTGACTAATATTAGACTGCCTCGGTGGCGCAGTTGTAATTGGGCATGCGTTAGGACTGCTGTGCTGAGGTCTCGGGTTCGATTCCCGGGTCGGGTAATCTGATATTGGGTTTTTCTATTTAGAAATACTCAGTATCAGACCCGAGTCTGGAATTGTGCCCGGTATGGTGATAGGCTCGCCCCCTATCATATTAAGAAAAGTGGGTGTACTGGATACACCTTTGCCTACCCCTTCGCGGATTACAGGCGTGAGTGTATATGTATGTACATTTAGATCTCGGTTGCAGGCCAAAATTAGATTTTAGGCTTTAGCTGTAAAATTAGCACTCGTTTGATGTGAATTGTTGTTTTCAATAGAGGACGCCACGCGTGCCCAACAGTGGGTCGATGAATACGTACATAGTGTACGTATACATGACTACATTATTTTTTTTATTATTAAGATGCTTGCGTAATATTCGATGTTTTTTTAATATTTTTTCGCTGTATACGAGTACAACTAAAACGATTTTTTTATCTTGGCACGTCAAAGTGACCACATTGCATCCGATAGTAAGCGCAGTACTGTCCAAGTAGCGAGGACAAACATCCCTCGCAAAGTGACACAATCATTTCAGTCACTCAGAAGCTTCTTCACAGTACGCTTAATAAACCCGGGAATACAGGAAGTAGGGAACACGTGCGCTGGCAAATTTTTCCACGACTTGATGGTGCGGCTAAGATACAAATTCGCGGACCTCTTGGTTCAGGCCAGGGTAATAGACAACACGCTTTTGTAGCTCCGCCAGCCGGTACGTGTAGTTCTGGCGTGTATAGAGGAGGATGGGATAAGACCAAACAATTCTTCGAAGCATTCGCCATGATACAGACGGTAGAACATGCTAAGCGAAGAAATGTCCCTGGGCAGCTGTAGCAGCTCTCAGTTGTTGGTCATGTCTGCATCATTCATAATGTGGATGGCCGACGCGGTCGCTGCAATCCATATCAACCATCGAGCAAGCAATTATCGGAACCATAACAAAGGTGGAAGCAGTATTCCATTCCCGGCTGTACCTTTTTTTTTTTTTTTTTTTTTTGTTGTCGCGGGGAAAGCGTTTTATTACTACCGCCCGCTCCGGGGGGAAGCGGAATAAGAATAAAACGGTTATGCTGGACTAGCCGGTCTTACGACCCAGCATCCCCCTCGCCCGGATGATGGCTATCCGGGCAGCCGCTGGGCCGAGTCCCTACCCCCTATGTACACCCCACCCGACACTACCAGCTAAAACCCCGCGGTGGCCTTCTTCGGCGCTTACGGAGCGATCCCGGGGTATTCTAAGGAGTGCTAGAATTGCTGCCGGAACCGCCCCTGCGCGGTGCTGCGTAGCAGCCCATCTCCATGGGAGGGCTTAGGAGCCCCCGCGCACCGAACAACGACAGCGAACGAGGCCTTACCACACGCGCTGCCGTCCATCTCGGGGTCGCACGATGCTCCGAAACTGGGAGTGCATCGATTCGGGCTGACAGCCCCCCGCTGCGAGCCCGCGACCCCCGATGGCCCCAATTAGTCGCCTCGTACGACAGGCAGGGGTTACCGTGGTGGAATTCAAACGCCCCCGTTCCACAGGGCGGGAGACGCCGGTCAGTCGTCCACCCGGCGCCTCCTACGTCCTCTCTGGCGGCGGGAGGGATCATTTCGTTCCCGATCCCTCTCGGCACTCTCCTTCTGCGAGATGACGCTCTCGCAGAAGTGGGCCACCGCACGCCAGGACCTCCGGCTGGCGACCATGGACGACACCACGGCCGGCAGCGAGAGGTCTCCTCCGACGACTGCTCTGAGAGCGCTGCGCTCTTCGTCCCAGGCTGGGCACTCCTCCAACGTGTGTTGGGCCGTGTCCTCGTGGCAGTTGCCACAATGGTGGCACACGGCAGACACCTCCTTTCCGATCCGACACAGGAACGAACCGAAACACCCGTGGTCCGTCAGTACCTGCGTCAGCCGGAAAGTTGGCGCACCGTGGCGCCTGTCTAGCCATCTCGTTCCCGGCTGTACCTGCGCTTTATATTAGCAGCACGCTAATATACGCTGACCGGGCGTTAGAAATCGCCGCAGCAAAATTAAATACGATATCTACACCTAAGATCCTAATATCATTCTGCATTGTCATTTTGACACCCTGAAAGTGGAGACTGGAGAAAAGGGGGATTTATGGCATGAAAACGCGCACACCTATGTTTTCTTGGCATTGAATTCAATCCTATTCCTGATATCCTGCGAAAATATGAGATCTAGGGTCTGGTTGAGCTCAAATACAAAATCCTCGCGTCTCCGCATAGTGTCCGCCCGGCATCCGGCTACTAGACAGTTGCTAGAGGGATGTAATAGCGTAATATGCCTCCATGGATTGTATGCCTTTTCTTTCAAAAACAACTTACACGCGGGCGGAGCTGCGGGCAAAAGCTAGCTTTAAATAGTCTACTGATCACTTAGTTATGAATAAAAGGCAAAGTTCAGACTGTCACATTGACTCATCAATACGTCACCAAACTCTTACTAATTATTTTGTATATTAGACATATCATTAAATATATTTTTATTCCAAATCCAATCCCCAGAAGAGAAAGAACGGGTAATAATTGTGTCAGAAACAATACTTACCCGGTAAATTGAGCTGAAACTCTATATAAGTTTAAAGGAACACGTATGTCTATACTTAGTGTATGCATTTGGTTTTTCAAAATTCAACCTCCAAGATGAGAAAGGGACGGCAAAGTTTGTATAGTCTGTGTAATCGAGGTTGAGGGGCAAGAAGTTATAAGCCCGCTGATTCGATCCTGATGAAGTTCTAATGGTATCAGCTTGAAACACTGATAAAGGGATAGGCTTTATATCTTAGAAGAAGGTGTATACTGGGGCGAAGGCGCGACAAAAGATACATAAAACTATTAGGTATGTGTTATTTTTAAATTCTTTACAAAATGATAGCGAATTCTATTAGTGAATCTTGAAAACATATTTGTTATTTTAAACCGAAATTATTTAAATTTCGAGTCACGATATTCTTAATGCACCATTACATCAACTGCTGACCATGGCGTTAGAGGAAATAACACAACCACATTTTAAATTATTTTAAACGTACTTGTGTGTGTTCTATGGCCCTTATGGTCTTACTCATAGATAAAAGTTCAAGGGTACAGTGATATTGTCTCTAACTTTACAATTGTAAAATAAAATGACAAACGGAGAACAAAATCATATTATATTTTAGATATAAAATGATTTTTTTCACGGATATTTAAAATGTTATTACTATTAGCATCAGACAGTCAAATATAATATAGTATGTATTTAATAAGTAGTGTTGATGTACCCATAACATAGACCCATAAAGATTCAATTTTATACAAATTAATAATACCCCTTTTTAACCGAATTCAAAAAAGGAGGAGGTTAACAATTCGTCGGAATCTTTTTTTTTATGTATGTTACCTGATTACTCGAAGACGCCTGGACCGATTCGAGAAATTCTTTTTTTGTTTAAAAGGGTATACTTCCCAGGTGGTCCGATTGGCACCAAGTCAGGATCTGATGTTGGGATCTCAGAAAAATCAAGGGAAACCTTCAAATTTTATAGTGACGCATAATTTGTTTTTTATTGAAGTCGGTGTACTTTTATGAATTAAAAAACTTTTTTAATACATATTTTGTTTTGATCAATAAGAAATAAAAATAATACTAGCCCTGTATTAGACATTGTCCCACTGCTGGGCACGGGCCTCCTCTACTAATGAGAGGAGTTAGGCCTTAGTCCACCACGCTGGCCTAATGCGGGTTGGTAGACTTCTCATACCTTCGAAATTCTTACGAGAATTCTCAGGTATGCAGGTTTCCTCAGATGTTTTCCTTCACCGTTTAAGCAAGCGATTATTAACAATACACATATAACTTTAGAAAAGTCAGAGGTGTATGCCATTTGGGTTTCGAAAATACGACTTTCGTTTTGACAGACCGTATCGCACCCAACTGGGCTATCACTGCTTCATCAATAAGTCACCTAAAATAGAGAAAAAATATGGAATGATCTTAAAAATTAGAAGAGTTGGAAGTTGACTTTTAAATCTGGAAGTTTCTATATGCGATTTTCAAATATCCAAAACGTATGTAAGGATACAAGGCGTGACGTTACGCTTGGTGCCCTTGATCTTAAAATATCATTTAAAACATTTTTTTTATTGCGTATGGAAAAGTTATTACATAATTAAACATAATATAAATAATAATAAAAGTATTTATTGCCACAATAACATTTCAATTTACAAAACAGTGTTAACAATACAATTACAAAATCAGAATCTTAAATGATAAGCAATAATGTAGTAGGTACATAAAAATTATGTAAATGGCAAAAGGTTGCGGCTCAGCTAATAATGCTGTCTAGGGCAGACAATGTACTAACCAATACAATAGTTGTGTCATAATACACAAAGGCATTTAAAGCCAGACCCAAATACTTGTTTATTTATATCAAAAACTAGCTGTTGCTCGCGGCTCCGTCTGCGTGGAGGTCATGTTTGGGAGAAAAGGTATATAATGTAAAATACGAATTGTCCTGCGTTTAACTTAAAAAATGAAGGATTAAGATTAATGAATCGATTTCAATTTAAGACCCTCGCCAATGACCTTACCGTTTTGAAGGTTGATTGTCCCACTTAAACTGCGGCTGAAGATGAGGTTTCAGGGATGCAGTGTTTTTTATATTTTTTGGTTATTCAAACTTATTATTTTGTTGAAAATGTAGTAGTGAATCAGTTTTTTTAAGATGCCATAACACTTTAGTTAAAATAAAAAATCAAAATCTAATATTTATTCGACAGCCTCCGTGGTGCAGTGGGCGAGTAGCCGGCTGTGAAACGAGAGGCCGTGGGTTCGATTCACATACCGGGACAAATGTTTGTGTGACAGACAGGCTTTTGTGCCCGGGGTCTGGGTGTTGTGAGACCGCAAGTCTCTCGTAATCCCTGATACCCACAACACAAGAGTCGTATCTTAATGTGGGGCAGGGGCTATGTGTGTGACTGTTGGGTGTTATTTATTTATTTATTGAATCCATAAAATGTTATACGTCTTTTAGATTCAGTAATTTTTTTACCCTACCGCCAGTTTGGAATGCAGTTTCGTTAGACAAGAACTGGCAAGAAACTCTAGCGTTGCTCTTTTCACAACGGTTAACAACATTTAGTCATACACTTTAATATACGATTTAAGATTAATTACATGAAATTAGAGCATCTCAATGTATGTTAATTTGCCTTATTGCAATATTGTGAATTAAAACTCATTACAAGACCTAATGCCGCACATGACCGTCGTGAGAGTGATAGTTATACCCTATAGTTTAGAATAACAGACACATCGAATACTTCAAACTTTTATAGAAAATAAATAAAAAACACACCCAATGGTCAAACACATAGTTCTGACCCCACACTAGGCAAAATCTGTATCGTGGGTGTCAAGAACCACGAGGGACTACGGTCCCATGCCCGAAACAAATATCTGTCTGTCACACAAACATTAGTCTCGGTGCGGGAATCGAACCCTCGGCCTCTCGTTTCACAGCCACACACTGCTCGCCAACTGCGCCACGGAGGCTGTCAAAATATCAGTAAGTAGTAGTAAATATCAGTACTAATCTACTTTTTAAACAGTTATGTATTAATGGCATGCCGGCGAGCCGACAAATACTGGCAACATTCGCCGTTCTTACATGCGATTTTTAACTGTAATGTTATGGAAATAAAATTGTTTTTGGCTTGTATGTACTCCCTACTTATTACCTTTTTCCGAACACCGTTATCCTTTTGAGAGACGAGTGGTTAAAGATTATTTGTATATTATTTAAGAATATTTTTAGAAATTCTATTTTGGCTGAGACTTTTGTAATGAAGCCGTATTTCACATATATTTTTATATAGCGACTGGGTCACCAGACTGCTCAAGAATTTGTAGAACTCAACGCAATTTTTACGATTTGGGCGATGACGGGCTTAAGGCTTAATTACAATCTAAAATGACAATGACTAAGCTACTATATTCAAATAAAATATGTCCCACATCTAAAACAGGGTATAATCTCATTGTGATATTCCCAGTTAATTATAAAAGAGCATGTAACAGTAAAATAGGTATATGAATATGGCTGACGTTTCACACACTCAGTAGGAAGTCTATAAACATGCCAAAGTACAAATCTATAAAGAAGAATACATTAATACATACATTTCTAAAATTTCAAATTAATGTCTACTACGAGAGTCAAGCGATTAAAGTGAATGCGACGCCTCTGTGAGCATCATTACTTCACTGGAGACACGTTAAATCTAGACAGCGCCTCCTATTAATAGAATACTGAAGAAAATTTTATGCAAAAATCATATATATTTTTTTTATCTTGGTACGGCAAAGTGACCACACCTGATAGTAAGCAAAGTGCCAGTTAGAGGATCAAGTAGCGAGAAA
Source organism: Laothoe populi (assembly GCA_905220505.1). NCBI lineage: Eukaryota > Metazoa > Arthropoda > Insecta > Lepidoptera > Sphingidae > Laothoe > Laothoe populi. The sequence continues at coordinate 9,254,163 of HG992164.1, read as the reverse complement.
CAATCTATCCCTCGCTACTCAACACAATCATGCCGGCCCACTATGTAGCTTCATCACACTACACTATGGGACAAGGAGGTAAAGAAGTGGTCGAAAGTCTAGTGTTAGAGTACTCAGAAGACCGCAACACGGCCAAACATCATACCCAACTCTAGACCCCGACAAAAACCTGATATACACTGGCTGACCCCGGAATGCGACACACTTGCGTGTGCCAGCCACTATGGCGGGTTTTACACTGTGTACGGTGGTAGCTATCCGGGGGATATGAATACCAGCATAATGTTTTTATACACTCGAAGTTGCATTATTATGTGTCACTAAAACGACTAAATATAAATAGACAAATTAATAATACTTAGTCAATAAATATAATTGGGCAGTAGGTTTCAATACGACGACCGCAACTGAAGTGTAACTTCTCTCAACATTTTGACAATAGCACACGTTGTCTTTCAGCACCATGTGGGGTCTAATTAGGCGTCAAATGCAGGCTCTTTACGTATACTATGACATACGTTAATGTCAGACCAAAGTGTGGGCGTATACTCTGTATTTGGATGATCATATTTTCACAGAAATGTAAATGTTCTACATAATAAATCATTAGGTAATTATTCATTTTATGAAATCAGAATATTGTATTACGACTGCCTCGGTGCAGTTGTAATTGGGCATGCGTTACGACTGCTGTGCTGAGGTCTAGGGTTTGATTCTCGGATCTGATAAAGTAATATTGGACTTTTCTATTTAGAAATACTCACATGGCGATATGCTCGCTACCTATCACATTATGGGACCGTAACAAATTCGGCGAAAGTGGGTGTCCTAGTAACACCACTGGAGTACAGCAGTAGTGCAGTGGTCCCCGAAGAGGTAGGCACCCCTGCAATAATATTATACATATTATTACTGCCACTAGGTGCTTTCTATGTTCCTTTATCTCAGAGAGTAGTCACTAGCTTTGGTCCGAAGCTTGGCCTGCATGAAAGTAAATTTCTTGAAAATTATTTTCTGACAATAGTTTATACCAAGTGGAGCATTCTATCGGTCAAAGTATTTTACATATACATTAAAAAACTTACTTATTTATTTGAAATACTATTAGATACTACGCAGAACAGATCATATATATATGGAGTATACAAGTAAATATAAAAAATATATAGCCGTATAATCTCTTGGAGGTATATATTTTACAATTGTATATAATGATATCGAAAAAAATATATTATAAGTCTACAGATTTGTTTCAAAATTATGCTGATTTTCATACAACATTTTGTACTAACTAAAATTTTACGAAAATTCAACTAATATGTATAGTATTAGTTAGAAATATTCTCCTTTAACTCTGCACTCTTACAAGTGTCAATAACAATAACTACTCGTATGTAAAATACTATTTTTCATACTAGAGGATAAAAAAATCAAATTGATTTTTTTTTATTTTATAGAGAGTTCATCAATGTTTTATTTACTAACGAAAAAGACGAAGAGGGTTCTCAATTTGATTTGTTTATTGTTAGGTCACATTCATTTTCACAGATGAGGCTTTTTTTATTCGACAAGGATTACCACAAAATAGTATTCATAAAAATTACGAGGTAAAATTGAGGATGAAACACTGAAATTTAGGCACATATACACCGATTTTGATGATTCTTATACTTAAACTCTATTTAATGGGTTCTTATGTTTACGCGAATGTTAGGTATACATTGAAATTAAACTAATTTGACGGATTATATCGCGGTTTATTTTACTTTTTTACCCGACGTTTGGAACGCTTTACAGCCTTCATGGTCACGGGGTAGACTGAGTTGTATGTCGTCACGAAAGTATAGTGTAATGATTCTACCCTCCATATAGTTGATTTAATTTTTATTTTGTTGTAGTCCGATTTACGCAAAAATAGGTCACAGGGTCATGACTCTTTTTTTTTTTTTTTTTTTTGTTGTCGCGGGGAAAGCGTTTTATTACTACCGCCCGCTCCGGGGGGAAGCGGAATAAGAATAAAACGGTTATGCTGGACTAGCCGGTCTTACGACCCAGCATCCCCCTCGCCCGGATGATGGCTATCCGGGCAGCCGCTGGGCCGAGTCCCTACCCCCTATGTACACCCCACCCGACACTACCAGCTAAAACCCCGCGGTGGCCTTCTTCGGCGCTTACGGAGCGATCCCGGGGTATTCTAAGGAGTGCTAGAATTGCTGCCGGAACCACCCCTGCGCGGTGCTGCGTAGCAGCCCATCTCCATGGGAGGGCTTAGGAGCCCCCGCGCACCGAACAACGACAGCGAACGAGGCCTTACCACACGCGCTGCCGTCCATCTCGGGGTCGCACGATGCTCCCAATTTGGGAGTGCATCGATTCGGGCTGACAGCCCCCCGCTGCGAGCCCGCGACCCCCGATGGCCCCAATTAGTCGCCTCGTACGACAGGCAGGGGTTACCGTGGTGGAATTCAAACGCCCCCGTTCCACAGGGCGGGAGACGCCGGTCAGTCGTCCACCCGGCGCCTCCTACGTCTTCTCTGGCGGCGGGAGGGATCATTTCGTTCCCGATCCCTCTCGGCACTCTCCTTCTGCGAGATGACGCTCTCGCAGAAGTGGGCCACCGCACGCCAGGACCTCCGGCTGGCGACCATGGATGACACCACGGCCGGCAGCGAGAGGTCTCCTCCGACGACTGCTCTGAGAGCGCTGCGCTCTTCGACCCAGGCTGGGCACTCCTCCAACGTGTGTTGGGCCGTGTCCTCGCGGCAGTTGCCACAATGGTGGCACACGGCAGACACCTCCTTTCCGATCCGACACAGGAACGAACCGAAACACCCGTGGTCCGTCAGTACCTGCGTCAGCCGGAAAGTTGGCGCACCGTGGCGCCTGTCTAGCCATCTCAGGGTCATGAGTCTGGCAGTTGGTCTTTTGGGTTCCGAGTTATTTAATTGTATAACTGGATCCCAGGCTGGTGATACCTTCCAACTATCTTCTCTATAAAAATTTGGATGTATTTTAATTTCAATAGCCTCGCAAATCATCCTTGGTAGAAATCGATGTTGTTTGGCAAGGTTTGTGGTTTGTCAAATCGAAAATAACCGCATTAAACTCTATTTTTTTACATAGTTCAAAATCAAAATGAAATTAACCGTTTTGAGTCAGTTCTATTACAGTTTCATAATACCCGGTACATTTAATATGAGCACTGATTATATTTTATACTTAGCTGAAAAAAGTAGCTTATCAACAACTACAATATCAAAAAACGATTCGTTGTCGAAGGAGGGAGGATTCGGACCTCCGAAAATCTCACATCACAATCTACAGTATAAATCGCAAGACCAATCTTACTTAACTTTCTATCGGTTTTCTTTAATACAGTGGTAATAACCCAGTCGAGCTGGCCATTTTATGTTATGGAAAAATTTGTATACTTAGTACCTCTACAACTTTACGTAGAGATAAAACAACAAATACCATATTCTATCTGTACGATCAAACCTTATAATATAAATAATAATTCTCGCAGACTATAAATATCAAACAGACGTGTATTTGCTCAAAATATTATTTTATTTCAACGCTATAATAAAGTCGTTCTAAAACGTTTATCACGAAATAGCAATAAATTATATAACTATCAGTGGTTGCCGAATCCCGAATATTATCGACCAATCATCGCACAGGGCGTCGGTACATAGAGCAGCTATTGAATGGAAAACGTGATTCAAGTCCGGTTTTTACCACAAAAACCGATTGTTGGACGCAAAAAGTATTCGGTAAGCCACACGCGTGGGAACTGCTGCTAAGCTGTCGACGCGTCTGCCCGGCGATGATCGCAGCGCGCTTAGATTTGGTCAATCGTGGATTGGACATTTTATTGAAAGATTATCATAAGTTCATCATAATTTTTCGGGGAAAAGTGGGTATACTAGTTACACCTCTGCCTACCCCTTCGGGGATTACACGCGTGAGTGTATGTTTGTGTATTATCATAATGCCATTGATCATAATGTTTAGAATATTACAATAACGGGCTCGGTGGCGCAGTAGTGACGCGGTACGATTTATATGCCGAAGTCTTGTATTCGAACCCCAGCTCACGTAAAGTGATATAGGGTTTTTCTATCACGAAATACTCAGTATCCCCTATCACATCATAAAACCCTAATGAGCTCAGCCAGATGTGGGTGTACTGGGTACACCTTTGCCCCCCTCTCCGGGGATTACAGGCATAAGTGCGTATGTTTAAAGGCACAGTTTATTCAACTAATGATGTCGATAGGCCTTAGTCCACCACGCTTGCCTAATGCCAATGGTAGAGTTCATACATTTTTGAAATTCTTATTCTTATATCGACAGGTTCCCTTATGAAGTTCCTCTTCATATTAAAAGATAATTAATAATGAATAGTTAAATACGGATCTTCGAAAAGTCAGAACTGTCCTTGCGTCTGATTTCGAACTCCTGGTTTTCATCTTAGCAGTTCGTATCACTTGACGGACCCAGATAGGCTAGGCTCGGTAGTTCTAATATTAGAAAAGTAGAGCAGTATGTTTACTAAGAATCGTAAATATAACTTTTGTTTAAATTATATTTTCTACCTGTTTAATTTTGAAAAACAATAATGTATAATGATTTAATATAAAGTTTATTGAGTCTAATTAACATTCAACAGAATTGCTAGCATTGTAGTCTGCTACAAACTTTTAGAAACACTTAGTAGTTTGTACTAACCATGCAATCTATATATTATTGCAAGATTTATCATTAATATGGATTACATAAAAAATAATCATTTAAATTAGACTTGTCTCGAACATTAATTACAAATGCCGTTTCAAACTAAATTGATTTGTTCCTTTATTTATCTGGATCATGTATTAAGTATTTATACCTATAATACCTCTCACTATAAGACTATTCTTTTGGTAACGTACACACTATCATATTTATCTTGGCATATTTTTGACCATCACCTCTTCCAGATAGTTTAAAATACTTCATTGTTCTCATCGCAGTTTATTTAGGCGGAAACCGGTGTGGCCATTGGTTTAAATACTAAGTCGACAAATCAAAGTTTGAGTTTGCGTTTGTAAAAATATAGGATGTAACTGAACTTATGCCCTAAACTACTAACGCAATTATCGCATCATAGGACAGAAATATGTTCAAGTCTGAACCATAGATTAATCAGTTCTATCTCCATCTTTATTGACTAACTCCGTGGTAGGTAAGTAGCCGGCTGTGAAACGATAGGCCGTGGGTTCGATTCCCGCAACGAGACTGATGTTTGTGTGACAGACAGATATTTTTTTTGTTGTTGTATCGTAGTCCGTCTAAGTTCTTGATACTCATTGTTACTGTAGAATTCCTAGCAGAATGTCGTTTCGAAGCCCTTATCTGCAGTCTATATTTTCGAACAATGACAAACGAGATCGTCTGTGTGTATTGATTTATTCAGTGCCGCCGATAAGGGGTCATTCGTGCTTTATGTGCTGTAATAATACGATTTAGTAAAAATTATACTAGTGACTCGCCCCGGCAGCATTTACGCCAATATCTTCTTTTTTTTGTAATGTCGTACCAGCCTATTTATTACGTTCGAGCATGTGGGTTAGATTAAAATATAAATAAAGTTCATACTACTCGTAGTATATTTTATTTTCAATCCTCTAAATATATTAAAAGTAAATAATATAGATACATAAACAAACAAATTAATTATTTATTTGTATACAACATTCATAATTTCTTCCGGTTTTCGTGTAAAAGCGAACATATTATGGACTCTTAAGCTCCCAGTCAGCATGATTTTTCCAACATCTTCCACAATAATCGTAACATTTCAGCCAATTTACACAACTTAATAAATGATGTACTTAAACTTTCCTCACGAATTATTCCGTTTATTAGCAAAAACCGTATAAAAATCCGTTCTCTAGTTTTTGAGTTTATCGCGTTCAGACAGACAGACAGACGCGGCGAGGGTCTTTGTTTTATTATATGTAGAGATTATTTGTGGGTTTAGATAGACGCTAGGATGGTGAGAGCTAGAAAATCCAACCACTATATTAGAGCCGCGGCAACATCATCATATAAGCAGCAGAATATATTATTGACGATTACGTCATTGTTTGTTAGCCTTGTAGAACTAGTTCTCAGATACTGACTAATGTTCGTAACAATATAATTTATATGTTATACAAAGACCTATATTTCAAACTAATTACAGCGATGGAGACAATAAAGCCGTTATCCTAAATTATTTATTTTAGGTCAGTCTTTGATGAATCATTTTATCTTAACAGACATGACTTTATTAAATTACCTACAAAATATCAGATACTCAATCATAGGGGTATTGTTTTCTGCTTAATTAATTGTAGACATGTATGACACGACACGACACGACACGACACGACATGACAATGTATAAACAGTATCTAAAATATAAAAAGTATATTTATTTATTTTATGTTACACCAACGACATGTCACAACACAATACAATAATATTTAAAGAAATGGGAAATTACACAATATTAATTGCCTTTACAGGTGTATACAACATTTAAAGTTTCAGAGCAAAAGTATAAGTAAAATAACAATGTGGTAGTCGAATGACTCATCCAGAAGTCGTTAGATCGTGAACATTTTTGGATGACGACAAGAAAAATCGTGCCTTCGCTTTAATTGGACATAACGAATCAAGTTTGCTGGAAAAACTGGGCGGGGACTGTTTGTGGAGGCGGATGCTAGACAGTTTTGTTTCTTGTACACCGCGAGCCTGTTGCTACTAACCACATAAAACAAATTTACGTAGCTGAGGGAAATTTAAGTTGTAGGAATGAATTTAGATTAAATAATCCACCTTTAAGCTTTATAAGCAGCGATAGCCTAGGTGGTTGTGGTACGGACTGTCAAGACGAAAGTCATATGTTCGAAACCCAAGTGGCATACACCTCTGACTTTTCTAAAGTTATGTGTGTATTCTTTGTTAATTATCGCTTGCTTTAACTGTGAAGGAAAACACCGTGATACCTCACGGTGTTTTCCTACATACCTGAGAATTCTCAAAAAAAAAGAATTTCGAAAGTATGTGAAGTCTACCAACCCGCATTAGGCCAGCGTGGTGGACTAAGACCTTTTTTTTTTTTTTTGTTGTCGCGGGGAAAGCGTTTTATTACTGCCGCCCGCTCCGGAGGGAAGCGGATTAAGAATAAAACGGGTATGCTGGACTAGCCGGTCTTACGACCCAGCATCCCCCTCGCACGGATGATGGCTATCCGTGCTGCCGCTGGGCCGAGTCCCTAACCCCTATATACAACCCACCCGACACTACCAGCTAAAACCCCGCGGTGGCCTTCTTCGGCGCTTACGGAGCGATCCCGGGGTATTCTAAGGAGTGCTAGAATTGCAGCCGGAATCGCCCCTGCGCGGTGCTGCGTAGCAGCCCATCTCCATGGAGGGCTAAGGAGCCCCCGCGCACCGAACAACGACAGCGAACGAGGCCTGACCCGCGCTGCCGTCCATCTCGGGGTCGCACGATGCTCCGAATTTGGGAGTGCATCGATACGGGCTGACAGCCCTCCGCTGCGCGCCCGCGACCCCCGATGGCCCCTATTAGTCGCCTCGTACGACAGGCAGGGGTTACCGTGGTGGAATTCAAACGCCCCCATTCCACAGGGCGGGAGACGCCGGTCAGTCGTCCACCTGGCGCCTCCTACGTCTTCTCTGGCGGCGGGAGGGATCATATCGTTCCCGATCCCTCTCAGCACTCTCCTTCTGCGAGATGACGTTCTCGCAGAAGTGGGCCACCGCACGCCAGGACCTCCGGCTGGCGACCATGGACGACACCACGGCCGGCAGCGAGAGGTCTCCTCCGACGACTGCTCTGAGAGCGCTGCGCTCTTCGTCCCAGGCTGGGCACTCCTCCAACGTATGTTGGGCCGTGTCTTCGCGGCAGTTGCCACAGTGGTGGCACACGGCGGACACCTCCTTTCCGATCCGACACAGGAACGAACCGAAACACCCATGGTCCGTTAATACCTGTGTCAGTCGGAACGTAGGCGCCCCGTGGCGCCTGTCGAGCCATCTCTTTAGGACAGGACGCACTGCCGCGACAGTCCTCAAGCCCGCAGTCGGGCTCTCCAGCCTGGTATGCCACTCCTCCACGGCGGTTCTGCGAAACCGGGCCGCAATCTCCCTCGGGGCCAGTCTCTCCTGACGGCGGCTGGACGCCTCCTCCCGCCAGAGGAACGCTGACGAGAGGAGTTTGGCGTCCAACTCCCAAGGGAGTGTGCCGGCCAATACGCAGGCCGCCTCGTGGGAGACCGTGCGGTAGCCCCTTACTATTCGCTGCGCCACCAAACGCTGCGGTTTGCGCAGCAGGGCGACGCAGCGGGCGTTCAGGGACTCGGCCCATACGGGACATCCGTACAGGGCCATTGACCGCACGACTCCAGCGTATAAACTTCGGCAAGGGCTATTAGGTCCCTCCAGGTTCGGCAGCAGGCGTCCGAGCGCGCCCGCCGCCCGCACCAATTTCGGCGACAACTCCTTGAAATGGGCACAGAAATCCCACCGGCTGTCCAGAATCAATCCCAAGTACTTCATTTTACAGCCGATGGGAATCCGCACCCCCTCCACACTTATGTGTGGCTCAAAAGGTGGCCGAATCCGAGGCCTGTGAAAACAAAGGGCCTCGGTTTTGTTGAGGGCCACCTTAAGGCCCAGTCGCCGAATCCTGCCCACCACCTGTTCGGTTGCGAACGAGGCGAGCAGGGTGGCCTCCTGGAAAGACCTGGCCGACGCTGTCACTAGTGTGTCGTCCGCGTAACAGACGACAGCGACACCTCGGGGGTAGGTACCACGGAGCACCCAATCGTAGCCGATGTTCCACAACAGAGGGCCCAAGACTGAGCCCTGCGGAACACCGCAGGCCATCGCTCTTCGGTGCCAACCGTTGGCGCCCGGATACACTATGTATCTATCTGAAAGATACGAGTGCACCAGGCGCCGAAGATACGGTGGCACCACGTGGTACCGCAGTGCTTCCATTACGCAGGCCCAGGGTAAAGTGTTAAACGCGTTGGCGATGTCTAGAGACACCGCCACCACCACTTCACCACGAGCCACTGCATCCTCCGCTTGTGCCTTGACCCGCAAAATCGCGTGTATTGTCGATCGGCCCTGCCGGAACCCGTACTGGCATTGTGCCAGGTCCGGCCCGACCCCTTCGAGATGCTCGACGAGGCGAGCGTGAACAATACGCTCGAAAAGCTTGCAGACCTCGTTGAGCAACACAATGGGCCGGTAGGCCGATGGCGACTCTGCGGGCCGCCCCTCCTTCTTGAGCAGGACCAATTTCCCAGTTTTCCACTGAGATGGAAAACGGCCCTGCTCCAGACACGCGGAGAACAGGCCACGGAGCCTAGTACCCAGATGCTCGACGGCTAACACCCATGCACGCCCGGGGATACCGTCGAGACCCGGGGCCGTCTTCTTGCCCCGTAGCCGAAGCACCACCGCCCGAAATTCTTCGGGCGATACCTCCGAAAGTGGTGGACTAAGACCTAACCCCTCTCATTAGTAGAGGAGGCCAATGCCCAGGATTGGGACAATGTTTAATACAGGGCTAGTATTATTATTATTATTATAATCCACCTTTACGAGTAAGGTATATTAAAGGTTCTTATTTGATACGTAATATCAATTTTATTCTGATGCAAACAGTGACAGATTAATATGAGTAATGCTCAGTCAACCATATAAAAGTTGATTTGCGAGCTGGCGGCTAATGTGATTTCATTGGTTAAGTAAATTTATATGGAAGTCATATGTTACATGTGAAATTTCTAATCGCCTATTAATGTGCCAATGTATGTAGGAATTGTTCTCGAGTTTCCGGCACATTATGAATGCTTACCAACTATTTGCCGTGTATTTGCGTATCGGACAATTTTAATCTAACGACTACCAAAACATGTAAAACTCTCTAGTCGATTGTTCTCACACTACAATGCGTGAGAACGAAAAATCACAAAATTGAATTACTGACTAACTGTCGGCCAATTAAACATTTAAAAATGGCAGCGACAGTTATAGCGGGATGGATGTGATCGCAGGTGGATCGTGGGTCTCGGATTTGGGGGCGTCGAAAATCGTAAGTAATCGGTCAACGACTTAGGTTTTTCGGAAAATCAGTTCGGTATTCGATTGATTTTCACAGACGATGATACACGCACGTGGCGCTGATGGTATGAATTCGATACAATGTCGCAAAGCTTGTTTAAATGTGATTCTATCTACGACAGGTTGCAATTTTTTTTATTTTCACCTACTTATTAATTATGATAATGTTTTATTCGACCTTTGTCATTCATTTCGACACGGTTTTAGAAAATATTTGTGATATCAGTTTTCCTTTAAGCGTTGAAATAATTGAAAGACAGGTAGTGACATGATTCCCAGGTCATTCGTTACGACGAATATTCATATTTCCAGAAGAAAATCAAATGACCGAAATTGTTTCTCAAGAAAGCTATATAGTGGCGTGACGAAGCCATTTGTTTGGCAAAAATTTACAATCACCCAAGAATATTTGATGATGGCACTTGACACCGACGACGCTCCTACTATCGGTTCTCACGAGAAATGATTCGGCAGCATTCCGATAGAATGTCCACAGAAATTCTCTACCAAACGCGGTAGTCGTGCATGTCCATTGATCACTCGACCAAAAAAGTCAATACCGATCGGTCCCTATTTTTTGATATTTTAGAAAAGGAATTCCAAGAGATTCCAGTTAAGTGACTTAATTACCTCTTCCTTTTTAAAAATCAAATAGCAAATGTACTTCAAGACCTACTTTAAGATCTTCATCTTTATTGGATATAAACGTTCCGTAGCAACAAACAGAAGTCGTGTACTGTTTTTTGCCAATCAAAGATAAGACGTGATGTGATAAACGTAACAGAAACTTCGGGAATACATTTCCAGAGCCCGCCTAATATATAAGTAATAATTTATAAAATAATGGCTTTCATTATCGTCGAAGATGTATATACAAAAGAACGGACATTCGTTCCGAGTTTTTGTTTTACATTTCGACCGTGTGCGAAGAATCGTATAGAGTACCAAATAAAAGGAACGAGGGTGTCGACACGTTTTGTTTTCTAATCAACAATGGTGTTAAATACTTTCGAGACCTCATACTGTGACCCTTTAAACGTAAGCACAGTGTGCCTTGTTTTGGACAAATTATTAGTCTGGTTTAGCATAGAGGCGGCGACAATCGCTCGTGATTCCTGCGAGTCTTTTGACTATAACAATGATTTATTTATAGCGAGCGTGAGTCATCGGTAGCCATTAGTCTTGCATATTGTCTTTAGTGCGCCTTAGCCGAGAGCGTGTAGCGAGGAACCCAGCTGGACGGCTTTGCGTGTTTACAAACATTTTATTGAGGTGTTATGTTTAATGGCTTCTTTAGAAGGTGTACTTTATTGTTCCGTTGACAATGATTAAGTGTCTATGATTGGAATAATATGATAAATGTTACGTGTGATCATAGTTAACGTCCAATATAACGTGACTATATGATATATTAATCAAAAAGTAATTTGTTTTCCAATATAAGCATCAGAAAATGTGAGGTGGGTGTTTCCGATAGGTTGTTAAATACACTGTCATGATGTTATGGTATTATATGATTTAAAATTAAATTTATTCATCACAGCCTCCATAGCACAGTAGGCGAGTAGCTGGTTCGATTCCCACACCGGGACAAATATTTGTGTGACAGACAGATATTTGTGTCCAGGGTCTGCGTGTGGTGAAGCCGAAAGTCTCTCGTAGTCCCTGATACCCACAAAACAAGACTCGTATCTTAGTGTGGGATCGGGGCTATGTGTGTGACTGTTGGGTGTTATTTATTTATTTATCTTTTACTTTTAGTGCACCCATACAATATTCTAAGTATTTTAGTATGTGAAAACTATATTTTTATGCGACCAAAATACTAATATATCTGTCCAATAATAGTATGATATATCCATTTCTTATCTATATATAATATGATAAAACAGTGAGTTTTACTTATCCCAAAAAACTGCCATGGGGCAGAGATTCGATCAAAAACTAATCTTCTTATATATAAAAATCAATCGTTGTTCGTTTGTCTCGCTAAAACTCTAGAATGGCTGAACCGATTTGGCTAATTATGATCCTAAAATATTTGTGGAAGTTCAGGGAAGGTTTAAAAACATAATTGGACCCGGTAGGTGGCGCTGCTGTCGATATTACACCAAATTTTATTTTCTGGAATTTGTGGGAGAAATGCCAAAAATTGTGATCTTTAAAATATCATATTTAATGTGCGGCTACTTTTACGGGCAGGACGACGTCTGCCGGGCCCGCGTGTATTAATCTTATATATAAAAATCAATCGTTGTTCGTTTGTCTCGCTAAAACTCTAGAATGGCTGAACCGATTTGGGTAACTATGATCTTAAAATATTTGTGGAAGTTCAGGGAAGGTTTAAAAACACAATTGGACCCAGTAGGTGGCGCTGCTGTCGATATTACACCAAATTTGATTTTCTGGAATTTGTGGGAGAAATGCCAAAAATTGTGATCTTTAAAATATCATATTTAATGTGCGGCTACTTTTACGGGCAGGACGACGTCTGCCGGGCCCGCGTGTATTAAATAAAGTTATTGAACTTTATTTATATATTTTTTTGTAAGTTCTGTCTTCAAGTTTCTATTAAGACGCTATTTTATAAAAATATAACGTTTCATTAAACAAACCTCAGAATTTCCTTGTTCTCTTCATATGTACATTATAATTTGATTAGTGACCACAACTCCAAAAAACTCCAGCACTATAATGATCGTCTGTACCATTATAATTTATGTAGTTTGCAAGAGCATAGATTTTTATTAGATATGTTGTTGTTTTTTTTGGAAAATTGATTCGTGGCGAGCTTGATTGTTCACATTTGATTGAGAAAATCCAATTCGATATCCCTACTAAGCGATTTTATTTAAGATTTTCCAAAACTAGCCTCGGCCAGAATTGCCCTGTCTATAGACTGAGTAAACAATATAATATTTTACATAAATATTGCGATATTGATATTTTTGCAGATAGTAAAACGACTATTAAAATTAAATCCTTAAACACCTTAATACAGCGCGTTTGTAGTGTATACCTGATATGTATGTGTGTGTCTACTTTGGATGGGCTGCGTAAGGTTAAACCCCTGTTCACTAAGGTGGTAAACTTAAATACATAAAAATATATATATACATATAAATTCAAAACATAATATTAAATGTGCTGTTTATTGTAATTTCTATGTGTAATATAATTTATTAAGCATGTCGTGGTCGCCTGTTATTATGGCAACATTTAGCTTAAGAACGCCTTCATGAAGTGTATATTTTGTAACAAAGTATGTCATGTTGGTGATCCTAAAAAAAATACTAGTCCTGTATTAAACATTGTCCCACTGCTTATAATGTTATTAATTTTCATAATTTAATTTAATTATAATTTCGGGTCTATTCTTTATGTAAGTATTCTCATTGTAATTATTTTAAATATATTAAGTTAACTTAACAATTTCTGAAATTTTATAATATCTTTATATTTTTTAGTTTATTTATGTTGCTGAAGATGAGAAAATGGCTGTTTTAATTATATCTTGTAATAATGTTATGACTAGAATGATAGATGTGTAAGTTTTTTAAATTTTTTGGGTATTGAATATATTTTTTATATTCGGTTTCTAAGAAATGACATACAAAGTTTCGTATTTTTTGTGTTTAGAATGTATTTTTTTTATCTTGGCTTGGCAAAGTGACTATACTCCGCCTTATGGTAAGTAAAGTGACGTCAAAATAGAGTATTGAATAACTAGAGACGATTATCTCTCACCATTCGATTCAATCGTGTCGGATTTTTGATGGCACTTTTATACTTGCGATATTGATTTCCAGATAAAATAATGAATCGCGTACATTTAACACGTATTTACACTCAAAATATATAGGTAGTTATTTCCTTATTTTGATATGTTTCCATTTAATAAAACCCAACAGTCACACATATAGTTCTGACCCCACACTAAATCAAACGTGTATTGTGGGTAACACCAACTATACCTGAAACAATCATCTGTCTGTCATGCAAACATTTGTCTCGGTGCGGGAATCGAACCCACGTCCTCCCGTTTCGCAACCGGCTACTCGCCCGCTGGGCCACGAAGGCTGTCAAAACGCTGCCTTTAATACGACACAGGTTCATAAAATTTGACCTTAATCGAAATGTCTCTACCCTTTTAGGCCGAAGCGAAGCAACATCGAGCCAAATAATATTCCCGGTAATTTCCACGTTGTCCAACGTCTTCATTTGTCATTCGGAAACAATGACCGGGCAGTTAGTACCAATGTCATCGATTGTCAGACGAAACAAAGGGGCTAACAGTATAGGAGCGTAGTTTTATTGTTTTACTGCTTAGCTTCTGTAGCCGCAGGAGGTAGCACCCTAAAATTTTTGTCTAAAAACTTTGCGAGTAAAATAGAAGCAATTAAACAGATTTACAGCCGTCCCATTACTTTCTTGGAACGTGATGAATATAGAAATTTGTTATTTATGTTTTTATAAGTCTAAATTCGTGATAATTACTGTTGTTTAGTGAAATTTCATACTCACTTATATTGTTATAATAGGGAGCGTGCGCGTTGTTGAAAAAAAATCTTGACAGGAACTTAAGTAGTTGCAAAGTTTGCTTTGTATTTAAGTTATTCAAAATATTATGTTGCTCATTAGTTGTTTTAATTATCTTTTTTAAAACTCTGGTAAAAAATGTTAATTATTGATAAATACATCAATCATACATGACTGCCTCGGTGGCGCAGTTGTAATTGCACATGCGTTACGACTGCTGTGCTGAGGTCTCGGGTTCGATACCCGGGTCGGGTAAAGTGATATTGGGCTTTTCTATTTAGAAATACTCAGTATCAGCCCGGAGTCTGCAATTGTGCCCGTTATGGCGATAGACTCGCCCACTATCACATTATGGGACCGTAATAAATTTGACGATCACGTTTCACATCTACCTACAATTATCCTGATTACCTTGGATAGCATTAAAGCGCCATATAGTAGATATGCATCGGATGTGTTCAGTTACCTACTTCGTAAATTGGTCGCAATTTGGATTGTCTTTACATAATTATTGGATTGATCAAATAATTTGAGATGACTTTTACATGCGACTAGCTTTTGTTCGCGGCTCCACTTTTGTGATTAATTTTAAAGGTACCTTTAAAACCTAAGAATACCATATAAAACCAATATTTTTCGATAGTGATTATTGGGTAAAAGTATACTATACTACTAAACAATACTACAAAACATTTTCGCTCTGAAAGTCCAACCCATTACCGGGACAAAAATATCTATATTGTACACTTCAACAAAAAGGTGATATTTTTAAGTTAATAAAAGGTATTAACCCTAGACCATTACTTTTATGTTTTTGTATTTTTATTACTTTTATCTATCTCACTCCAATAAAATCAAGAGTTTGTGCCATGAAAAAAACAATAAAGATTCAAGTTAAGAGGCAGCCCGAAGACCACTTCAGGTTTTATTAACATTCACCGTAGTGGTTGTAAATAAACCAAGTTTTCTTCATAAACCACTTTCTTTTAATCGGGGCCTGACCTTAAAATAGAAATCACACTGATATTGATCTCACATTTATTTATAACAATGAAGATATACTGCGATACCATTTGTACGGTGATGCAGAAACTGAAATGGAAAATATTACTGTGAAGAGTCGCATTTTGGAAGCGTCTCTCGTTGCCAAGTAACAGGCTCTAGACAAAATAGGCAAAAACGCAATGCATATTTGGTTCACAAAATATATTGTTTATGTGAGGGTGGTGTGGGGCCGCATGTCTATCTTATTTCTTGATACTTACAACATAGGCTATTCTAGTATGGGTATGTAAAAGAAGAAACTGACTGCCTGACATATCAAAGCACAGCCTAAACGGCTGGGGTTACAGACTTGAAATTTTGACATAAGGTACCTTCTATGACGTAGGCATCCACTAAGGAAGAGTTTTTGGAAATTCCACCCCTAAAGGTATAAAATAGGGGATGAAAGTTTGTATGATAATCCGTCATTTTTATAGTTAAACGCATAAAAATTGGTATTTTGTATTGTATACTTTTTCTCCAGAACATGACCTCCCCGCGGACGGAGCCACGAGCAACAGCTAGAAGATTTATGTTTCATATCGTTGACTGAACTTATAACTCACTCTTAACAATCGATGCTTTGGAATTTACTGAACTCATCATTTACGTAGTATTTTGTTAAACCAGGATACAATACATTACGCGTACAACATTAGTCAGTTTCTAACTTTAAGCCATCAATTATGTTAAAATATGCTGTCTAAAATTTGTACAGAATTCACAGCGTCGCGATGAAATTTTCAAGACTCTATTCACGAAATTGAAGTCTTTCGTAATGTAATCAACGATGACCTTCGTTTGTTTATTGCAATCGAAAGTTGGAACAGGGTAATTGTTGTCTTAGTTTTTTAATTATCTTATAATTAAATCATTATATTTTTCTTGTTACGAAATAAATTTTTCAATTTAATTTTGTATTTTCTTTCGTAATAATTTTAAAAATACCTAATAAGTCGAGAACTAAAAGTGACACACATTTTAAAATTAATTGGCGTTTTGTATAAGTTATTTATCTGCTTACTCTAATCAAGTGAGTGTTTATAATACACAAGAAAATTAATTTATATTTTAAAATTCAATACTTTTTTCTTGGACCAAACTTCCATCAAAACAATCAACAGTGGTTTAATTACCAGCAGTATTCAAAATGTTTTCATTCTAATGAAGATTTACAAGGCGTTTGTTTTATTCCCCGAAAGGCCTAAGACGGCTCAATTAGACACGGCCGGGAAATATTTCGGTAATGTATGGTCAACCGCATAACTCTGGACCTCATGTCGACTAAGAACAAAAGCGATAGACCACTGTTCAGTAGCTATGACACCCGCTGACGCTCTGTGTTGAATCGCAAACCACAAACAACAGTATTGAGTTCGGTATACACGCCTTTAGTCGTCGTTTTTGTGTCCAATTGAGGCATATTTAAGTTAACCTTATTGTTTGAAACCACGCTATGATGCTACCGGTGGGTGGCGCACCTTTATTCGTTTTACACGATGACAGATTTGCAACGTTATTGATGGCTACCTGTTTACAAACGGAGGAAGAAGAGATTTTTTTTCATCGTGGCACGGCACACTGCACCTGATGGCCGTGCCGTCCAATTAGAGTATCTAGTAGCAAAAGACAATCTATCCCTCGCTACTCAACACAATCATGGCTTGCTGTGCTTCTTCACACTATGTCATGGAGCAAGGATGTGAAGAAGCCGTCAAGGGTCTGGTATCAGAGTACTTAGAATGCCGGAACACGGCCAAACATCATACCCCAAGTCTAACTAAAACCGGATGTACACTAGCTGACTCCGGAATGCGATACACTTGCGTGTGTCACTATGGCGGGTATGAATATCCTAGCACCAGCAGCAGTAGATTTACCCGGAAACATATTTTACTAGACACGAGTTAATAAATGTTTAAAACACCTGTTTGAATTTGAGCTTTTTCCAGTCTGACATTAATCGCAGAAATCACTTAACATTGTAAGAACTTTAACTCTAGTAGGCGTATACGACGTTTATTAATAAGCATGATTATCTTTATTAATTTGAATTATTTACTCGACAAAAACGCAAACCAAACGATACGTACTAACGAGAGTTTTAAAGTCTTTTATACAAACTTTACTCATTAATCTTGCCGCTGGATTGGTATAAGATTTTATTAAATTAATTCTTCCACAAAGTTACATGGATAGTTTTGAGAAATTAATTTCGAAATCCTGACTTGCTTTTCAACTGAAGCCACCCAAGTCAAGCCACACACATGCGATGGGCGTTACTACTTTGTCACCTTGTGAATGTGCACAAATGACATAAAGGGACTATTGGTACCTCCGTAGGTAAGAGCGGGCCGGTTAATTCGTCGCCGATACGTCAAAGTTGGATAGAAATGAAGATGGTTGAATATTTGTAAAGTGCCGCCGCTCTGACATTTATTGGCAGTATTGTGCGTGGCGTTATGTGATGTATTGAAGTAATAGGTGTGAAGTGTACTATTGTTGTTCCCAGTCAGGTTGCTTTGTGCCGATGAAATTAGACACCGGTAGATAATGTCTTTCAGTTTAGATTCAGTAGCGTTCTAAGAGCTGTTTGTAGCTATACAACTTTACGTTGTATACATAGGTATATAGTTAGTAACTTAATAATTTGTTTTAGATTTTGCCTTAAGACTACTCCCATTCGTATTTCAAGATTTCACTTCAAAACCCACAGCTGTTGCTTCAATATATTCTGTAATAAATGATAAACTTACAATGCTGTAAATTAAGCATTGAATAGTAGTGAGAAGTTTGTATCAATTTTAGTTATTATTAAACATAATTTTATTTCAAAACCTTAGGAGTGAGTTTAATGTTAGATTCTACGAATTGACAAGGCCGTATATTTTTTTTTATTAAAGGCATAATAAATAAATTGAAAAATAAAATAAGTCTAGTATGTATGAGTATCAGTTAGTAAGTCCAATCTATTTAGAATGCAAGTTCTGTGCCCAAATCATGTGTAATACATATGTACATACGTAAAAATTATGGGATTAATAATAAAATTAAACTGCTTACATTGAAAACGAAGGAACTAAGTTACGAAAAATGCAAAATTAGTACCTATCATTAAAACATCATTTTCTTATACATTCTATAAACTTCGACGAGCTACTATCCGTGACGTCAATGTATTCATGATTTTTTGCAAAATCGTTATACGATACATTCTAATAATAGGATTATAATATGAGGTATTGTTAACACATACTCGATAATTACAAAAGACAAACAAGCAACTTGATCCCCTGCTGGTAAGAGATCTTCACCTGATGACTTATTAAATATATGAACGCGATGCAGACGTTAAAAATTAGGAATGGTACAAGAGGAGATTTTGGGTACCGCAAATCTCAATTAATAATTGGAACAGCAATTTGCCATTCGTCATTTTTTTAAATATTATTATGATGAACCCGTTCAAGTCATGCTATTCATGCTGTATAATATAAAATTGACAATAACATAGACCATTTTTTTTGTTGTCGCGGGGAAAGCGTTTTATTATTTATTTATTTATTTATTTATTTATTTTCCACTCTTACATCTACTATTACAGATGAACTAATGCAGTAGAGTAACACAATACAAATGAATTAAAATTATTTCTATGCAACAATCATTATATTAATTTGCAATTTACATTCTATACGAAATAATCATGGCCGCTAACTTTGTGAATTCACTCAGAGAACAGACAAATATATCCGTTTCGACTGCTATGAGGTTGAGAGTGCGAAGGGCGCGCGTTATCGGCGCTTCTTGAAGAAGATTGGTACGCGCGCGCGGCACCGCTAGCAGCTGTGGCCGCCGTCGTCTCCACACATACTTTTCCGGAACCCATATCCCCACATACCTTAATAAATTGCTATTTTCTACCTTGCCTCTAAATACTTGGAAAATGTACGACACCAGTGCAAGATCCCTCCTAACCCTTAATTCATTGTACCCAACCATACCTAAAATAAATAAAGTTGGATACATTAATGGGTAAAATGGATATACCCCGTATAGTTTCATATATAAAAACCTTACATATTTATTTTGTACCCTTTCTACCATTAGTCTATATTTAGTCTCATACGGAGCCCAGATCACTGCATTTTACTCGAGCACACTCCTGACCAGCGCGTTATATAAGGCTTTTACAGCATTAAAATTCGTAAAATCACTAACCATACGAAGCATAAACCCTAAATTCCGAAATGCTTTTTGGCATACTGTAACAATATGATCGTGAAATGTCAGCCTTGAGTTAAGAGTTACCCCTAAATCCCTAATCGATAAAACTCTAATTATCGGTTGTCCATTAATTGTGTAATCCCATAACATGGGTTTATGCGCACGAGTGAAAGTAATGGTGGCACATTTTGAGGTGTTAAACTCTAAGCGATTAAGTTCGCACCATCTGGTCACATTGTCTATGTCTGCTTGCAACTTCTGACAGTCGTCTGCTGAATTAATAGCTAGGAATAGCTTCAAATCATCAGCAAACAACAGACAGTTCGCATTTTTGACAATCTTCGGCAGATCGTTGACGAAGAGTATAAATTGAAGTGGTCCCAAATTACTTCCCTGACTTACTCCTGATCGCGTAAAATACGGTTCGGAGGCGTGCCCTGCATATTCTACATACTGCCTTCTATCCATCATATAACTGGCAAACAAATGCAGTAGATGCGAGGTGAAACCAGCTCTTGCTAACTTCGCAAGCAGTATGTCATTATCGACCAGATCGAATGCTTTTCTGAAATCGAAGTAAGCTGTGTCCGTCTGTCCACCGCTGTCAACTATAGGTATTAACTCCGCCATATAATTGAGAAGGTTACTTGTAGTGCTTCTTGCTGGTCTGAACCCATGCTGGGCGTCTGATAACTGAACTCTAATTTGTGTGAATATACTTTTGTGTATTGCCGATTCAAACACTTTAGCTGGTGTAGACAGTATTGCCACCGGCCTATAGCCTTCCACCCTATCCCCTAACCCCCCCTTTGGTACTGGGACAACCTTCGTTAATTTCCATCTGTCCGGAAATACTGCAGTTTTTAGGGACAGATTGTAAATGTGATGCAACGGCGCAGCCAGGACACTTTGGCAATCTTTAAATATGTATGGAGGAATCCCGTCCGGTCCAGATGATTTTTTAGGCTTAAGTCGTTGAAGAGCGCGTTTAACGTCCACCAACGCTAATTTGTCGAGATAAATTCGCGCTGCAGCGTTTTCGCCGCCTGCCTCGTTTACAGCGGCGTTCACATTTAATTTAGCTCGCTCAGGGCTATAGACAGATTCAAAAAATCTCGCGAATTCACGAGCACACTGGTCGTTAGATACCACCTCTCCGTTCTTTATAATTTTTTTCGGATTTCTACTACCTCTTTTGGATTTCACATAATTCCAGAAAGATTTTGGATCTTTTTCAAGTTCTTTTTGTTTCTTCTGCCAGTACTGATTTTCTGCGAAAGCTATCATGTTTTTAACCTTTGCCCTATACAGTGAAAACGCTTCATAATCTGAATCCAGTCGTGTTGATTTATATTGCTTGTGAAGACTAGCTTTAAATTTGATATCGCGAATTATTTCGCCAGTATACCACTCTGGATACATATATCGGGAGCTAACACTGGTTCGCTTTTTTTTTGGAACACATTTATCAATAATAGAGTTAATAGTATTATAAAAATAATCTAAACTATATTCTAAATTTAATTCATATATTGGCGTCCAATCTATGGCTGCTAAAGTTAAATATAATAATGTAAAATTCGCTTTGTTAAAATTCCAACCCGTCGTTGAGTAATCATCAGTGTTTGTATTGGTACTATAATCTATGCAGTCATCCGATACCGACATACAGCGCCTAGGCAGATTAATAGCAATTTCTAGCGGAGGATGGTACGCGTCCACAGGCACCAGCGGCGTCCCGGCCGCAATCACCCCCACACCCTCCCCCTCACCGAATGTACTTAATACCAAATCTAACTGTCGATTGTTACAGTTACATATGCTGTTGCTCTGAGTGAATCCACAATATGTTAACAAATATTCGTAGTAATTATTAATGCTTATTGGCCCTGAATATAGATTAAAATCTCCAACAACTATTACATCTTTGTAATTATTACAATATTGTTCTATAATTTTAAATAGTACCATTATAATATTATAATATTACTGCTGCCCGCTCCGGGGGAAGCGGAATAAGAATAAAACGGTTATGCTGGACTAGCCGGTCTTACGACCCAGCATCCCCGTCGCACGGATGATGGCTCTCCGTGCTGCCACTGGGCTGAGTCCGTACCCCCTATGTACACCCCACTCGACACTACCAGCTAAAACCCCGCGGTGGCCTTCTTCGGCGCTTACGGAGCGATCCCGGGGTATTCTAAGGAGTGCTAGAATTGCTGACGGAACCGTCCATGTGGGGCTTAGGAGCCCCCGCGCACCGAACAACGACAGCGAACGAGGCCTTACAACCCGAGCTGCCGTCCATCTCGGGGTCACACGATGCAATAACATAGCCCTAGCTATTCAAAAATATGTATGTATGATTTTTAAGGTTTTTAAGATTTTTGTTAACATGCCAGTCGTACATTCAGCTTATTATGCTGAACAAGGGTAACGACACCTGATTGTATATATTATACGTGTTATTTGCTACACACGTTACAATAGATCTGCTATGAGTATTAAGAACAATACTGTTTTGCTGTACATTTAGTCATTTAACTTATATTAAAATGGCTTGAATTTTAATAAGCAAAGCAGTGATAGTCTAGTTGGTTGCGGTACGGACTGTCAAGACCAAAATCGTATGTACGAAACCAAATGGCATACACCTCTGACTTTTCTAAAAAGTTACGTGTATATTCAAGGTTAATTTATAGCTTGCTTTAACGGTGAAGGAAAACGTCGTGAGGAAACCTGCATACCTGAGAATTCTCATAAGAATTTCGAAGGTATGTGAAGTCTACCAACCCGCATTAGGCTAGAGTGGTGGACTAAGGCTTACCCCTCTCATTAGTAGAGGAGGCCCGTGCCCAGCAGTGGGACAATATCTAATACAGGACAAGTATTATTAAATAAGCAAATATATTTTGATAATAAAAAAGGTATTGACACGATGCAAGTATTCAATAAATATTGTGTCCAAATATAAAAAATAATAATAAATCACACACAAGTACCTACCCATATAGTCCTAATCGCCCAGGACATAATTATCTTAGTTGTGGGTATCCGGTAACAAGAGTCTAAAAAACACCCAACCGACATAAACATTTGTCTCCATTTAAGTTTAAAATATGTGACGAGCAGATTGCTCGTCGGATCTCCTTAGAATACCCCGGGATCTCTTCTTCGGCGCCGAAGAAGAGCACCGCGGGGTTTTAGCTGGTAGTCTCGGGTGGGGTGTACATAGGAGTAGCGACTCGGCCCAGTTACTGCCCGGATAGCCATTGTCCGGGCAAGGGGATGCTGGGCCGTAAGACCGAGTATTCCCAAAAAGATTGCTCGTCGGATCGTAACGGTAGCAACATCTGATTTTCATAATATTTTTATGATATAATATTTTTGTACTATAAAGTATGACACTGTACTGAGCGACCGAGGCGAAATGTTAAGTCTTGTAATACTCAGTAATATCACTCGCTTCAATATTCTTTAAAACGGCACACAATAGAGCTTACACACCGACGCTCGGCGGCAGAAATAGACAAATAATACCCAAGAACGACTCTCGCTTACTGATCCCCACACAATAGTACCAGCTATACCATAATAAATTTTGCTGTGGACAAAATTATTTACAGGGTAGTTTATGTTAAGAGAATAATAATAATACCAACTATGTATTAAAATTGTACCACTGTTGTGCACAGGCTTCCTCTTTTAACAAGAGGGGTAACTTTTAACAAGAGGGGTCCACCACGCTGGCCTAATGCGGTTTCGTAGACTTCACATACCTTTGAAATTCTTATGAGAATTCCCAGGTATGCAGGTTTCCTCACGATGTTTTCCACCGTTAAAGCAAGTGATAATCTACAATGAATACACACGTAACTTAGAAAAGTCTGAGGTGTATGCTATTTGGGTTGGTTTCGAACCTTCATTGCTATGAGAAACCACATATAACTTATATATTAAGTAAGTATCCATTTAAGAATTAAATTATAATATTTTCCTCAAAATTTAAAGGCGAAGGCCAGACATACTATTACTTAGAAAGACAATATCTGCTTATACTGGTACAGAAGACGGTAGCATATAATCATTATCTAATACGCGTATTCCAATATAATTATTTTTTTTGGCTCGGTAAAGTGACCACACTGCATCTGATGGTAAGCGCAGTGCCGTCCAATTAGAGTATCGAGTAGCGAGAGACAATTCAACCCCCGGTACTCAACACAATCATGCCGGGCTGCTTTCACACTACACCATGGGCAAGAAAGGGAAGAAGCGGTCGTGGATGGTCTATTGTCAGAGTACTTAGAAGGCCGTAAAACGGACAAACATCGTACCCCTAATCTAGACCCCCGACAAAAACCGGATGTACACTGGCTGATCCCGGAACGCGACATACTTGCGTGTGCCGCTATAGTGGGATTTACACACTGTGTACGGTGGTCGCTATCCGGGCGGTTCCACGAGCAAAAAGCAGTTGAGTAGTAAAATAGTCAATACTTTAAAATATCAACACATATTTCAGTACTCTCCATCGCCATATATAATTTACTAATACTTCTGTACACTTACATATTTACACACTATTCTGATACCCATAACACAGGTTACACCTTTCCTCGGGATTTCCATGTTAATAAATAAATAAATTTTCCATTAATTTCCTTAAGTCTCCAGCTTTTACTCAATCAAACTATTGTAATAACATTTTCCAGTAACAGTTGGAACAACATCAAGTAAACTAAAGTTACTACGGTCAAAACTTTATGTTGCGAGCTATTTTCTATGAAAGCCCTGAAAGCTCTCCGGTACAATTGTTGTTTAAACACAAAGCGAGAATTAACTTCAGCTTCAGCAGTGCTTATAATGTAAAGATAGGGTTCTAATGGTCACGTCAAACGTCAGTTGCGTCACGTAAGTGTAAGGGAGATCATTTGATGGTAGTGCATATGATGTTGCTGACACTCTCGTCTGACGTTTTTTTACCTTTATTTACATACATATATATATTAGGTACATATATATATTACATATATATATTACATACATAATACATACATATACACTCTAGTCCGTAATCCCGGAAGGCGAAAGATGTGTAACCAGTACACCCACTTTTCGCCGAATTTATTGCGGTCCCATAACGTGATAGGGGGCGAGCCTATCGCCATACCGGGCTCAATACAGAGACTGATACTGAGTATTTCTAAATAGAAAAACCGAATATCAGTTTACCCCGGAATCGAACCCAAGACCTTAGCACCGCAGTCGTAACGCATGTGGAACTAGAACTGCGCCACCGAGGCAGTCAATGTAATATAGAGTTACATTACATAAAACTGATATAAAATAGGAAGAAAAACAATGTTCGGCCAGCCTAAACATAAGACTATAGACCTCGTCTGACGTTTTACGCAACAATTAAAAGTCGACCTTATAAGTAAAGTTATTTAATTCATAAAAAGTACACCGACTTCAAAGAAAAACAAATTATGCGTCACTATAAAATTTACAGACTGCCTCGGTGGCGCAGTTGTAATTGCGCATGCGTTACGATTGCTGTGCTGAGGTTTCGGGTTCGATCCCCGGGTCGGGTAAAGTGATATTGGGTTTTTCTACCTAGAAATACTCAGTATTAACCCGGAGTCTGGAATGGTGCCCGGTGTGGCGATAGGCTCGCCCCCTATCACATTATGGGACCGAAATTCGGCGAAAAGTGGGTGTACTGGTTACACCTCTGCCTACCCCTTCGGGGATTACAGGCGTGAGTGTATATGTATGTATAAAATTTGAGGGTTGCCCTTGATTTGTCTGAGATCCCATCATCATATCCTGACTTGGTGCCAATGGGACCACCTGGGAAGTATACCCTTTTAAGCAAAAAAAGAATTTCTCGAATCGGTCCAGGCGTCTTCGAGTTATCAGGTAACATAAGTACATAAAAAAAAAAGATTCCGACGAATTGTTAACCTCCTCCTTTTTTGAAGTCGGTTAAAAATAAAGCAAATTTCAATGAGGAAAAGGTTAATTAAAGTGCGGACTGTATTAAGAAAGGACAGGTCAAAATAAGTCAGGAATAATTCAAAATTCATTGCAATATACGATTGAAAATATGCAGTCGCTTTACAGAAGTATGAATGATAAGAATCATTGAAAAAATATACCTACACCGTAGGAGACAATAAATTTAACTTTAAGATATATACTACCATATGTATAATCTTGATATGATAAGTTCGTAAAAAACATGTATTTTGTTGTTTTAAAATAATATAATCTCTTGAAATACTCAAGGCGATCAGACGTAAATGGAAAAACAGATTGCGCCACTGAAACCTGAAAATCTAAACTGTGTATTTCTATTATTGTGAAACGAAAAGCAGTATTGGGTAAATTAAAGAAATGTTTATTTTTTGTGACGAAATACTTGAAAACAAGTACGGAATTTTATAGACTTTGAAACAAAACGTTTTTGATAGGTTTCATCGAAGGCCCAATTAAAAAATGTACAAAGGGGTTGATACATTTAAAACGTGTAACGGGAGTTTTGCAAGTATTCGATTTATATGGTTTCATCGATCCATAGTAAGTACCGGTGGAGAAAACACCGAGCGAAAACGTATACCTATCAAATCATATTGGGTAATTTATCACTACTTTATTCAATCATTAATGAGTAATACGGTGATGCATTAAAAATGTTTGTTATATACATAACAGAATCCCTCATTTTTTAAATGTTGAAGAACATATTATAAGATTCGTTAGAAAGCTTTCCAAAATAATGTAATTTCAATTCAAGTTAGAAATGATTTAATAACCTTCGCAAGGCACTTAGGATCGATCGACGTGTAGGAGACGGGAAATTAGATTTCCGTCTTCCCGAATTTGAACATCCTGTACCTACAAAGATATCCTGGAAGTCTGTTGTGACGAGATAATAGTATTGTTATTATATTCGTATTATTTCCGTAACATCAAGCTGTGGAACGATTTGCCAGCTACCGTGCAGCTATTCTACCGTCTGTATCATGGCGAATGCTCTGAAACATTGTTTGATCTTATCCCATCCTCTCCTTTCCACACCAGAACCACGCGCACTGGCTTGCGGAGCCACACCTTCGTGGTGTCTACAGTACTAACACGGTCCGAACCAATAGGTTGGCAAATTCGTATTTTTGCCGCACCACCAAGCTGTGGAACAGTTTGCCAACTACCGCGTTCCCTCCTTCCTATGATCCTGGGTTATTTAGGCGTAGTGTGAAGAAGCTACACAGCATGCCGGCATGGTTGTATTGAGTTGTGGGGGAAAGATTGTCTCTCGCTACTTGATATTGTAATTGGATGGGCTGCGTTTGTCATCGGGTGCAGTGCTGTCACTTTGCCGTGCTAGAATAAAAAAATGTGTATCAGCTACTAATAGATATTGTGACGTAGTGTAATTATTATAAATATTCAGTAAGTACATACTCGCGAATACCCCTATTATATATCTTATTTTATAAAACGTAAGAGCTACTTGAGGTTATACTTTTATTATATATGTTAGTTGTTCCCCAAGATCTCATTATATATGTTAGTTGTTCCCCAAGATCTCATTTGAGTTCAGATGTAGGATGTTTGTCTCGCAAATATCAGTTGCTTTTTAACTCTTCGCTGTTGCCTAAATATAAAAATGTGCCATTGAGAACATATGAAATATTAATTAAGTAAAATCCAATTACACTATACGGCGAAGTCCTAGATTCAAATACCAATTACGATTCTTATTCGAAATTTGAAAAATCACACATGTCTCATATCCCATCTATCACATCATGGGATTGTATTGATCTCGGACACCGTGGAATGGCCTAGTTATCAAAATTCGTTAATTAATTTAAGTTAATTCGTTTTTAATACCATCACTGCAAATTCTTCAACTATTCGAATGGAGTAGTTTTTATTTCCCACAAAATAATACATTGTTACATTTGTCCAATTGTACAAGTTGTCTATTTCTGTGTAATAGATACGTGATTTTCAAGTAGAATATCTAATAATAAACAAACAGTTTATTCCCTCAATTGTAAATTTTTCCGAAAACGAGTTACGGATTTTGATAATTAGGCTAACTTGGGGCTGCAAAAGTCGCTACCTCTGCCTGTCACTTAACGGATACAGATGTGAACTTATATAATAAATTAGGTAATGTACTGAAAGGTAAAGTTTATGCCTAAAGGTTATTCTAAATGAACAATAATATTTTTTTACAATCA